>JAJOZX010000737.1:365000-965000 GCA_023014485.1 Bathynomus jamesi | reverse complement strand
TTTTTGGTATATTTAGTCACAAAAAAGAAGCTTACCTTACCTAAAGTGTTTTTGCAGCTGATTTTTGCTTGTAACTAGTACTAGGGGCTTCTCTTATAAGTGTCCAACAGTAGTCAGCCAAGATACTGGGGTGATATCTTCCTTGGTGCTGCTTTTCCATGGTTGATATATCCTGATGAAATCTTTCACCATGTTCATGGTTGATATATTCTGATGAAATCTTTCACCATGTTCATTGCTGACAGCACCCAGGTTTGATGGGAAAAAGTCCAGTGGGAGTGCAGGAAATGTATTTTCAAAGACATGTTACACCCTATCGCTTGGTAAGCACTGAGCATTTGGTCCACCAGGGAAACATAATTTTCTGATTTGATACTGCTGAGGAAATTCATAGTCACTTCTTTAAAAGCTTCCCATACTGTTCTTTCAACCTCATTCAAAGACTTGTCAAATGCAGTGTCTTTCAGCACTTCTCTGATCTGTGGGCCCACAAAAATGCCTTCTTTGATTTTCATTTTGCTGATTCTAAGGAACTTCTGTTCTAGATATTAAAATCCAGGTCTATCTCTGTTCATGGCTTTTACCAAATTTTTCATCAAACCAAGTTTGATATGGAGAGGTGGTAAGGAAACTTTTGCTGGATCTACTAGGGGTTGATGGGCAATATTTTTCTGTCCTGGAACCAGATTTTATTGAAATGGCCACTCTTTCTGCGTATAATGACTCCTTGGCTGTCCCACTTGCAAAGGAAATGGCCCATGGGAGAACTTTGTGTATCCTAACTGTAAGTTGAGGCAGCACCAGCCCTAGCAAATGCGAGGCCCAATTCAAGATTTTTAAAGTGGGGCCCTAAGGTTAAAATTACCTACCTATAGTGGGTGCATCCTTACTGAAAGAAAAGAATAATGATTCAACAACAAATATAATTTATTTTGGATGTGATCACAAGGAAACCTTTCTGGCTTTCATTGTGGCAAATTTGGCAATGAGTTCTGTATAGTTACAGTTTCTCACAATGTTTTCAATGGAGAGAATTACCAGATTACTGAGTCAATCCTGCAGCAGTTCTGATTTCTGCTGTATTTCATGATATATTTAATTTACCACTCAAAACCAAAATATTTTTTTATACTATACTCGTATATTTGCAGGGCCCCTAATAGTGCAGGGCCCAAAGCAGCCACTTTGCTTGCTTTGCCCAAAGGCCGGCCCTGAGTTGAGAAGTGCAATCACTTTCAGATCACCACAGATATGCCAGGAGTATTTATCATAGTCAGTGTTTCAAAGGTAACTGTATATTGTCATATGATTCCTTCATACAAACTTTGTGCAATTGGAACTGAAGGATAGACATTACCATTGAGCTTTCAAACTCCAATTTGATGAATTGACAAAAAGCCTCCATTCCTTAGGATTGTGCTCTTGACCAAGTGCCTCTATGAGAGCATTCACATCATTCCATTATACTAAATCACTTTTAATGAAAAATGATGTGAAGTTTGTCTGTTGCTTACAAAATGATGATATTTTTAGTCTTTTGTAAGACATTCCAACCTTTTAATCTAGAACCTAAGAGCTCAGCCTGATTTTTAGATAGATTCAACTCCCTGACAAGATCATTTAATTCTGACTGAGAAATTAAATAAGGTTCATCTGATGAAGGTGGTTCAAATTGTGTATCCATGACATCTTGTCTGTCCAAAGGTTCATTATGAGATTCATGATTAAGTTCATCATCATCTGAAGTCCATATCTTTGGTGGTTTTGGTACTGGCAAATCATCACAATGTGAGAGGGGTTGCATGGCCGACAGTAAATTAGGATATTGAATCGCATGTTTAGATTTTGAGGAATGTCCACTTATCTTCATTAAACAAAAGCAGCAATCAGACAACTGGTCTCTTTGTTCACTCCATACCATTGGGACTGCACAAGACATTGAAGAATGAGTACCTTTTAACCAGCCTCGGAGATCTTGCACAAGAAACACAACATACATGAGGAGCCCAGATTTTGTCTTGATATCCTACTTTGCAACCAAAATAAAGTTCATATACCTTCTTAATTAAAGGAGTGAAACCCTGCTTTTGGAATTGTTGCAAGTTCACCACAAACAAAAAAACTGTCAGGGCTGTTTGCACACTTACGAGACATTCTCACTTTAATATTGCAGAAATACTATTTTTCCATCAAACATATACCAAAACAAAGTGAATAATTAAATGCACTTAATCAATAAACTAGTGGGTAGCAATGCACGAGACTGACTGAGAGATTAGCATGAATGTACAATTCTAATACATGACAAATGAGAATGTGCATGTTCTGATAGGTATGTGCTTGTCTAATTTGATGAGAAGCAGCTGCTGCAGACTCAACTGATTTGTACTGTTTATCTACCAATCACCAATCAGTTTGTCAACATAGTCATATTTGCTCCACCCAGAAATGCCTAAGACACAGTGATGCTCCTCATTACATCAGTTAAATTTTTATAAAATTGCCAAGTGTGAGAGAGAAATTTATTTGAAATAGCATGATATTACACTTGATGAGTTATAGGTGTTTTTGGCTTTGTTTCTCTATAGTAGCATTATAGTGAAATCCACCATTATTGGCATTGGTTGTCCTGAAAAGCTAGGCTTTTCCTCGCTTGATCATTTTAAGGAATGATATACATCACATGAATAAAATAATAAATCTTGTACACACACACACACACACACACACACACACACACACACACATTTTAACTGCAAACAACACACAGTATTATTAATGTAAAGGACGACACTTGTGTAGAAGAGCATCCAAACAAGATGAGGAGAGAGAATGAGCAAATGAAAAATGAGGCACCACCCAGGAATTGAACCTGGGATCATCCAACTGCCAGTTGGATATGCTAACCACTGCACCAAGGTCCCCGATCAGTCAGAACTCGTAATTCTCCTATATATGAGCAGAATCGAATGCCCTGAGGGGGGGACCTCTGCCCCAATCAGATATAGCAGAAAGATCAAAGGTCAGGTGTCCCATAGCTGCCTTGTGTGAATCATGAAGCAACTGTTGTGAGGGACACTTTGGGAAATGAGTGGAGAAGTGAAGAGTGGAATCATCAGCATAAGAGTGAATAGGACAAGAAATGTGAATTAAAAGATCATTAATAAATAAAAGGAGAAGAGTGGGTGACAGGACAGAACCCTGAGGAACACCACTGTTAATAACTTTAGGAAAAGAACACTGGCTATCTACAACTTCACAACATCTAAGGTCATATGATGGAGGGGACCTACAGCTTTATGTAGGATCCAAACCATGGGTCGCTATATAATATAGACACAGAGGATGGTCTCCCATCCAACTACTACCCAGTTTCACCGAAATCCCAAAAGGAGGATGACCAAGAGTCAGAGAGATATGCAAGATCACCAGTAGATCGTCCCTTACAAAATTCAAACAGACTATCTGAAAAAAGATTGTGAGAAGAAAGGTGTTTAAGAATCTTCCTATTAAGAATAGATTGAAAAACTTTGGAAAAGTAAGAAATCAAAGCAATTGGATAATAGTTGGAGGGTTGAGAGTAGTCACCCTTCTTTGGCACAGGCTGAATGAAAGCAAACTTCCAGCAGGAAGGAAAAGTACCAGATGAAAGACAAAGACAAAAGAGTTTGCTTAGTTGGGGTGTCAGCACAGTAGCACAGTTCTTAAGAACAACAGGAAGAAAACCATCAGGACCATATGCCTTCCAGAAATATAAGCTGAGTGAGAGTCAGGAGTTAGAAGGCCATAGTACCTTCTGAAAGCCTCCTCTCTGTTGGCAATAGCATTAGAACAAGTAAAATTAAACCAAGGAATAGAATATGGAATGTATACCTCCATACATATATGTTATGATGTATATGTGCAGTATACTTAAGTAAATATATACATTAGGGTGGTCCATAAAATTGAAGTTTTGATTTTTTGTTATTGCCAGGCGGTAACTTGTGAGGATGAATGAGAAAACACCTCTGGCCAATTTTTTCCTAAATCAATCACTTTTTAGGGGTAGCACACAGTACTTCATTTTTGCACTTTTGCACTACCTAGTAGATTTACTTGTATATTATGTTCCAGTTCCAGTAATACATCTTTTCCTTGACAGATTATTGGTGTAGTGTTCATTGGTTGTGTTTAGTGGTTGGATATATGATGACTCAAGTTCGAAGCTCTTGCTTTTATCTCCTTGAAGGAGATAAAGTGAAGGACAAGCTTCTTGGAAGCAAATTACCATCACGTGGAGAAGTATTGTCATGCTTCCTTCATCACCACACTAATCTCAAGAAGGAGTTGAAGGAAAGTGCTCAAGTAGTGTGGGGTCAACTTGAAATATTTTGGAACAAAGCTCGAATCCCGACAAGGGAAAAATACAAAGGAATCCAAAAGATCTTGGACCTTCACCAAGATTGGATCAAAATAAAAAAAGGACGAATGAGGAGCCAGAAGCAGGTGAGTTGGATGATCAATGATAAATAAAATAGTTTCTCGAGAGTATGACATATTATACTGTACAATAGTCAAGACATTTATCATATATATATTATATATTTATTATTTATATTTAGGTGTACAACGAAGAGGGATTCAAGGAGACACTTCGGAACCTATTTGATATGGCACATGCTGATGCCGTGTCTCTAATCAAAAACCCAGAAGACAAGGCCTTCTTGCTGGCCCAGCAAGAGCCTGGAAGACGGGGATGCATGGTGGGAGTAGACAGAAAAACAGCAGAAAAAGAAAAACAAGCTGCCCACAGGAAGATGGAGGAGGAGATGCGAAAGAGAAAGGTGAGATTGTTCTTCAAATTCCTACTTTCATTTGATTGCAATGATTAGGTTGTTCGTTAACACTAATTGTCCATTTTTTTCGATTGTATTGCAGGCAGTCAATGAAGGTGCATCAACGTCGGGTACAGCAGTATTGGTGTCCTCAACAGAATCCTCAGTCACTGACGAGTCATCCTCCACCGAAGATGAATGGGCAAAAGGTGGAAAGTGACCTCCAAAACAGGTGAAAAGAGTCAAGAATGTGATAACATCAAATCTAGCTGCTGCCCTAGATCGGACACACACTACGGACAGGATGGCAACCTACATAATAGCAGAGACTGCATTGAGCCTTGGCCACAGCCCAATGAATTTTAACATCACCCGGACCTCCATCAAATGGCAGAGAGAACGACATCGGATCATGATCTGCAGTAGCCTAAAAGCTTCCTTTCAGTCCGGTCCTGCAATCATCCACTGGGATGGAAAACTTATTCCAGACCTCCTCAACACCAGAGACCATGTGCATGTGGATCGGCTGCCTGTGCTCATTTCCTCCTTTTCGGGTCAATCTCAGCTCCTTGGAGTCCCCAAAATACCAACTGGATCAGGAGAACACCAAGCCAGTGCAGTTTTTGAATTATTGACTGATTGGGGCCTCGAAGAATCTGTCGTGGGGATGTGTTTCGACACCACTGCCTCCAATGCTGGTCGTTTGAATGGAGCGTGTGTGTTGTTGGAGCAGAAGTTGAAGAAAGACCTTCTCCATTTTGCCTGCTGTCATCACATCATGGAAGTGATGATCGGTGGAGTTTTCGCTGCTTGCTATGGCCCAACGAGTGGACCTGATGTTCCATTGTTCAGCAGGTTTCAGAACAAATGGACCTTCATCGACACAGGAACATATGGCACCGGATGGGATGATGAAGAGGTGCATCGACTCTTGGCCCCCATTAGAGATTGGATTCTCCGCTTTGCTGAGGAAAAACACTCCTCAAAATCCTTTCGAGATGACTATCAGGAATTCCTCGATCTGTCCATCATTTTCTTGGGAGGGAGCATTGACAACTACACCTTCAAGCGACCTGGCCCCATGCACCAAGCCAGATGGTTATCTAAGGTGATCTATTCATTGAAGATGTGGCTGTTCAGGGGACAAATCCCAGCCCTCACTCCACGAGAGCAAAAGTGTCTTAAGGATGTCAGTGTCTTCGCTGTTTCCATCTACCTGCAGGCATGGATGACAGCGCCAATAGCTGCTGCTGCACCTCGCAGCGACCTCAGTCTTCTGCAGAGTCTTCGGGAATACCATGACCCCAAAATTTTGGAAGTGGCATTAAAAAAACTCAGCGGTCATCTTTGGTATCTTTCGGAGGAGATGGTAGGCCTCGCGATTTTCGATCCTGAGGTGTCTGAAGAGACTAAAACAGCAATGGTGAAGGCGATGGAGGAAGTTGAAGGAAAGCCTGATTGCCAGAAGAGAAGGAAAGGTGTTGCTGAGGGGGCTTCAATCGAGTCACTAGCAACAGCAAACTCAGAAAGACTGCTGTTGTCTCTGGGGTCAGGTGTGGGATACCTGAGGAAGGAGGTGCGGGATTGGGACAGTGATCCTGATTACCAAATAGCGAAGAAATCAGTGGCAAACCTCTCTGTCGTGAACGATCATGCAGAGAGGGGGGTTGCTCTCATTAATGAATACAACGGCTGCCACACCAGGAATGAGGAACAACTGCAGTATCTCCTGCAAGTTGTTGCTAACTACAGGAAGCAGTTTCCTCAACCACTGAAGTCAGCCTGGCAACTGGGTGAGAAAACAAAGATCAAATGAGGTGCAGAGGGAATTGTTAGTCAATTCATTTCGGAATTGTTAGTTACCCTAATAGTCATGTACTGTCACCAAGATTAACTTTGCTGTGATTTTCAGATTATACCAAAACTTCAAGTGTCATGTGCTACCCCTACAAATTAACTGATTCAAATAAAACTTTCCCAGAGGTGTTTTCTCATCCATCCTCATAAGTTACAACCCAGCAATAAAAACAAATCACAAAAAAAAATTCTACCCCTATAAGAGTGGACCACCCTAATATACATATTATATTGGTGTTATTGTGCAATGTCCTGTCTTCAGATACTGTGTACCTCTCACCTATGTGGCAGTCTTGGTTCAGACAACTGTTGGTTTACAATATCTTATTTTTGTAATGTAGCAAACATTATATATGCATATTGTATGTTGTTGTTGTTGGTAAGGTGATCAGTCCACCCTGATTGAGCAAGCCAGTGGCACACAGGTAACTGATCACCCTCTCCGGAGTGGACCAGAGGTTCAGTGCACTAGTGATGATGTGTTGTGTTCTATGTTGTGCTAGAGCAGTACAGTCTGTCATAATGTGTTGAATTGTTTGTGGTGTGTCCTGGCACAGGTGACAGGCATCGTCTGTGGAGTTGTCTAGTCTGTGTTTATATGTCTATAAGTTGGAGTGATGTCCACATTGGAATCATGCTAAGTTAACTCGATCCAATTTGCTCAGGCTGGTCTCTGACCTGTCAATGGGTGGTGGCTTCACACCTAGGACTGCATTCGGACGAAGTCATGTCAGTGCTTTCTGGGTTAGGTGTGTATGTATGTGTTTTCTGTACTGTGTGATGTCTGTGGGGCGCAGTATGGAATGGAGTATTTGATTATAATGTGTCTCTGGTGTTGGTGCATGATTATACATGTAGTGGCAAGGGTGTTGTGGGTTACTTGTTGCTGCTGCCATAAATTGTGTTCCCCTCATGTCTAAATGTTCCCTAACTTTCAGTATTTTTGTTTCTGTGTGCAGGTGTTCTATTGGTGTTGTTTGAATGCATCCTGTAATGATACGAAGTATGTTGTTTTGTATTGTCTGTAAGGTGTTTATGCGTGTGTTTGAGATAATGGGTGCCCAGCATGGGCTAGCATAGTCCATAACTGAGCGAATATATTGTTTGTATATGAGTGATGTTGTTTCTTGCTGGTGTCCAAAGTTTGCCTGTTAGTACCCTAAGCGTGTTAAGTCTTGATGTACATTTGTTTTTAATGTCCTGAATGTGGTTTGCAAAAGATAATGATGTGTTGTATGTGACCCCAAGTATTTTGGTCCTGTGAGTGTGTGGAATGTTGGTGTTGTTTAGTGTAAGCTGTGGAGTTATTTGGTGTTCTTTTGTGTTGCTTGTAAGCAAGGTGATGGTTGATTTTGTGGGTGCTGCTTTGAGTCTATTGTGTGTGAGCCAGTCTTGTATACTCTTTATGTATGTTTGTAGGTTATTTGTAGCGGTGTCGATGTTGTTGTGGGTGGATGTTAGAGTGATGTCATCTGTGTATGATGATAAGGTAAGCTTGTTATCTATGGGTATTGGAATGTCATGCATGTATAAGTTGAAGAGTGTTGGTGAGAGAACAGAGCCTTGAGGAACCCCATTCGGAAAAAGCTTGTTTTTGGATGACTTGCCATTAAATGTGACATGTGAGTATCTTCCTGAAAGATAGTTGCTCAGCCACCTTTTGGTGTTATTGTGCATGTTTGTGTTGCATATTTTGTTTATGAGAGGGAAGTGTGGGATAGCATCAAATGCTTTACTAATGTCTATTGTTGCTAATAGTGTACATTGAGCTGGTTGTCTGGAGTTGATGCCATCCATGATGTGCTGCATGAGGTTAGTGAGTAATGTCATGGTTGAGTGGTGAGGTCTGAATCCATGTTGAGTAACGATAGTGGTATGTGTGGGCTGGTGATTTGTAAGATTAGTCTTTCTGTTACTTTGGAAGCTGTGCATAGTAAAGTAATGGGTCTATAGGAAGCTGGTTCTGTTGGATTTTTGTTTGGTTTGAATAGTGTAATAATTTTACCTTGTTTCCATATGTCAGGAATAATAGTGTTGGTATGAATGTTTATGGCTGTTTGTCTGTCTGCATGTTTCTGGTTATTGTCTCTGTTTAAGTGACTTATCTTTGCCTAGTGATTAACTAGAATGTTAGCTTGTGTATATGTTGGGATATTATTTTGGCTGCTTGTGAGGTGTGAATGGAGCTGTTAGAGTGGGTAATGCTGTTTATAGTCTTGTATAGCCTGGCTGTATCTGTGGAGTGGTTTGGTGTTGTTATAAATTCCCTAAATGGTTCTTTGTTTTTCTTTGAGTTTGTTGTTTATTTCTCTGTTGAGCTGTTGTATCTACTGTTTTATGGTGTTTGTGTGTTATGTTTGAGGTTGTTACATTGTCTTATGAGTGGGCTATTTCTCTAGTATAATTTGGGTTGTATTTCCTAATGTTGCCCTTGGGTATGTATTTGGTTGCATTATTGATGATCTGATAAAATGTCTTGAGTGTTGTATTGATGTTTATGATGGGTGTGCTGTTTAATGTGGTGAATTGTTCCTCAGTCTATATTTTAAACTGTTCCTAATCAGCTTTCTTATAATTTCTGTAAGTGTGCCTAAGGCTGTTAGGCCAGAGTGTAGAAGATGTTGTAATGATAATGGGCAGGTGGTCTGATGACAGTTGTTTGTCTGTTCTCCAGTGTGTATGTGTTGCTAGTGAGGGGGAACAGAACATTATGTCTGGGGAGGAGTTTGAGTATCCTGCTTGATGTGGTATGTGTGTATGTTCTTCTGTATTGTTAAGAATGAAGAGGCTGTTTAGTTGTGTGGCCATGTTGGCACCTCTGGTGTTGCTTTGGTTGTGCAGGTACCAACTAGTATAAATGTTGATTAGTGTGGTGATGTGTTTTGCACATGTTTTAATGTTAACTGCCTATATTTCTATCATGTTATCTGCTTGGATTGTGTTTGTAATGTTTTGGGTGGCATCAGTGTACCTAATGCTTTTATGTTTGTAAGTGATGAATCCACCCCTGTGAGCCCCCAGTACAATCTTGATGGATCGCTGTGAAGTCAGGGATGGTGGGTGTTTTGTGTGTGCATTTTAGTTTTGTTTCTTGTATAAATGGTATGTGAATGTTTTGTTTGTGTATGAATTACCTAAGCTGCATGATTTTGTTTGTGAAGCCATCTACGTTGTACTGTAATATGTTAATATTATACTTCTGTATGTCTCTCATGATTCTATTGTGTCTGTCTTTGTGTATGGTGACATGTGTAAGTTGTAGTGGGGCCTGGATTAGTCTTAATGTTGCCAGAGTGTAAGAGTAGTCCAGGGAGCATGCAATTGCTCCCCGTCAATGAAAAAATAGCATGCTGAGAATAGGTCTGGCCCCGGGAGCCAATCGGCAGAATGACCGTGCCACGCAACAGGCTGTTGACTGCCAGTCTGGCCAACCATAGACAGCCTGCTGCACAGAGATTTGAGGAAGTTTGGCCACCAGTGTGTTGATGTTTCGGTGTGATGTTGCCTCTTCTTCACATTGATGTGTCCCATGCTGGAGGATACAGCCACTGTTAGAAGCTTCCTCATCAGCTGCAACACTTTTTTTCACGTTGTTCTAGCTAACTGTTCAAAGGTTTTTTATAAACAAATCTCAGTTTTCTGCTCAAAATGGCTCTCTAATTTTAAAATTGATTATTCAAGAAAAGATGATGTTGACTTCTATTTTGCCGTAACAGTTGATGATATTTGTTACTTTATTCATTAATGAAAATGATTAGGTTCTTCAAGTTATAAAAGCTAAACCAAGTTGTTTTTTGTACTAGTAATTATTATATTGATAATAATAATTTAAGATTGATGCATACCTCAATCAATAATGCTTATTCATGATTTATTACTAGATGTTATGCCCAGCACTTGGAATGCATATTGTATATTGGGTTAAATGACTATGCTGGTTTTATTTTTGTGTTAAGTTCAGTGTATAATACGTAAGATTGTACTTGTATGTTAGGTTAATTGGCTATGGATTGTGAATGATCCACAATGATGATGTTTTGTTTGTTTGTTTATATATAAACATGTAAATATAAATGATAATGTGCATAATATAAAGATGTTATACAAAATAAATGACTAACAATAAATCTTGTATCATGATACAAACTGAAGAATGCTATCTCAATCTCAGAGAGTTTTAAATTGCAAGTCCCTCAAAAACTGTGAGTGATAGAAAATGTGTGTGTTCATTTTCATAATCAGCATAAAAAAGAACATGAGAATCAACCACATTTATCAAAAGGAGAAAAACTTTGTTGAACAGTGATTTAGCTAGGTTAGGATTAGACACCAGAGTTTTTAATTATTGTTCCAGCTTACAGTGCGTACCTGAGTACCTTTCAGTTACATTTAACTTTATTCTGTTATTTTAGTCATTCATTGGGATAATTAGATATAGATTGTTCAGCATTATTTGTAACTAGTTACTGTATTTAACTTGAGATTTGCTTGTTGTCCATGCTTGGTTTTCCGTTGCTTACAGGCTGCTTAAATTATGTGGGATCATGTTTTTCATGATTATTGTTATTTATTTTTGTTTTATTTATTTTATATTTGAAGGGCTCTGGAGCACAACTTGCCAAGCACCAGTGGGGCCAGAATTGAGTTATTTTTTGGGTTATTTTTGTAACCGCTGTTCCAATATGATCATGTAAATCTTTCAGATCTGTAACCCTCATTTCATAGATGTTTGATTTGATAAAGCCCCATGCAAAGAAATCCAAGGGTGTTAGGTCTGGAGATCGAGCTGCCCAGGTCCTGTTGCCTCCATATCCAATCCACCACTGATTTGGAAGTCATTCATTTAGGTACTCCCAAACAATGTTTGCATAATGACAAGGTGCCCCATCTTCTTGAAAGATGACAGTGTTTAAAATGCCATCTGAATGAAGTTGGGGTTCCAGGAATTGGTGAAGCATGTCCAGATAAATAAGCGCTGTAACTGTAGTTTCAGCAAAGAAAAAGGGCCTATAAATCTTAGATTTTGTCATACCCAATCAGACAGTAACTTTAGGAGAATCTCATTCCCATTGATAGAAATCAACTGGCTTTTCATTGGCCCATATGCAGCAGTTATGGTGATTAACCTTTCCACACGTGTGGAAAGTTGCTTCATCACTGAAGAGAATGTGGTCCATTAAATTTTCATTCTGAATATGTTCAAGATCGGTACACATTGCACTTCTCTTTGGATAATCCTCTTCATGTAAGTCATGAAGCACCTGAATGTGATAACTTCTTTTCTTCAACATTGATTTCAAAATTTTGTGGACAGTTGATTTGGGTATCCCGAGTCTACATGATGTGGTGCGAATTGACATGCTTGGATGTTTATTGATAACATTACGTACCACATTTACAGCATGCTCAGACACACTTGGATGTCCAGATCTTGACTCATCATGAACAGATCCCATTCTTTTAAATTTATTAAGCAAGTCACGAATTGCCTTGTCTGTATGACCTGGCTTGTGAAATTTTCTTTGAAATCTCTCTAATTTCTTTCCTTTAATCCAAAGTGTTACCACCATCACACGTTCTTGTACAATCATTTTCATAGGGTTCTGCAACAAAAATAAATGAAAACCGTTAATTCAGTGAAATAGATAGAGACTTTATAAACACCCTTTATATAATTCTTATATTCATTTATATAATTCTTATAGTTTATATAATTCTTAGTCATTTATATAATTCTTATATTCATTTATTCATTCATATAATCCTTAAATTCATTCGTATAATTCTTGTATTTATATAATCCTTATATTCTTATATATTTATATTCTTATATTCATTTTTACATATAGTTCAAATTCGCATAATGCTGACAAAGTTTGGATAAAATTTTTGATTCACTTTCTATTTTATTTCTACTGAATAATTGGTGAATTATTTCTTTTTAAATTACTTAATCATTTTTTTAGATTTAGCTTAATAATGTAATCTTGTTAAATTCTGCAATGTTCACTTTCTGTATACATTATCGCTTCATTGTAAAAGATGGTCATATCTTGCTTAATGTTTAATTTTAAATCTAAAGCATTTAATTTTTGCTCATATGCATGCTTAATTGTAATTCATAATAAAATGCATATTTCAATTTCCATTTTTAGTTAACCCTAGAATGCATAACCTGGATAAATATAATACCCAGTGGGCCTCAGAGGCCCAGGTTATGCATTCTAGGGTTAACTCAGCAGATCATGATAACATCAGATCTGTTAATATGTGGTTTAAAATAAAAATATAGCTTCATCTTCTAATATCTTGCTTATCTGTCTAGACACTACTGCAACTAAAATATTTACCTTATCAAATATTTTGCAAAATAATGCAGCCTATTGAGAATAAAAAACAAAACAAAAAAGTCAACATTAAATAATAGTTACTAAAAATTTAGTATATAAAGCTGAACAATTTTTCAAATATTCATTCTGATTTGTCTGATCTAACTTAGAGGTTGAGCATTACCTGTAACATCTTAGCAGTAAACTACAGTAAGAGAATATCTTTGTCTTCTCCTTTTGAGCCTTGCTCTCTTCAGAGAACTTAATCTTAAATCAAGAAAAGTAATTTCCTGATACATTACAAGAAGAACCTTTAGAGAATTTTGTAAGTCTCACAGAATCCTCCAATCCACTACAAGAAGTTGGAGAGTAGTACCATATAAGAGAAACTTCTGTGATTCCATATACAGTACCAGATACTCCAGAGTAACAAATCCAATGCTGCCACTTATCCAGAACCCCCATCAACTCTGAACTGCCGAAGGCCATAGACGGAGGGGTTAACACATGTTTAGAAAGTACCTACCTCACTGACATGTGAAATATTACTACCCAGAATACATAACTTATTCTTCTGCTGATTCTCTTTCCCTTACTGCAAAATTCATTGTTGTAATTCCTAATGATAGATTTCCCAACTCCAATAAATTAACAATTTATTGGTTCTTCTCAATTAAAAAGTATTTGAAACCTGTTATTAGTTACTACTACATGATTACCACGTTATTAGTTACCACCACATGATTACTATTCTCTCTAATCCTATTCCTTGCCTGACCTTTGACTTTGTGCCATTCATCTGTCCTAAATTTCCATGGACCCTATATACTTGTATTTGATATGAGAATTAGGTTTAACATTACTAGGACTCAATAGTTTCAATGTAATTCACTTTGGGTAATGCACAGTGTGTGTTGTCTCAGCCTAGTACAACATTTCTTGCTTGTTAAGTTTTTATCCACATTCTTGATAAAATTAAAAGAAATCCTTCGCATATACCAACAAAGTTACTGATAAACCCTCATATATACAGAGCACTTTTGGCCTGACTAGTAGCCTTAGGATTCGAAGTTCATGATCTGCAGCATAGTCTGTCCCATACTTGGCATGCATTTTTATGTAGTGTTTGTGTTGCAAGTTTTCTCTCCAAATTTTGAAAATTTGAACTTTGATTGTTTTATCCCATTTTTATTTGTGTATATGTAAATACTGTAGCATTAAGCAGTACATAGTCTTCAGTGAAATTTTTCTTTGGTGACCTGCCCAGCACTTATACATGAGCATCATTTCATTATAAATGACACCTCAAAACTCCAGATACACAAATTTTTCTTGTACACTTTCACATATTTACAAGCATTACATTTTAAATATTACTTGAAAGTATGAGCTTTCAGAATTTTAAAAGTTTGGGTGTCAGATTTTACAGATTCTGAATACTGTTTTCATTCCTTTTGAGATTTCTAAAAGTTTTTTATTTCATGTTTGAAAATTAAAATGGTAATTAAAACCTCAGCCATGACTATTGGCTTTAAAGAATAAACTATAAACCTATGTAGATTAGGTTTATTGGTTATAACATGAAATAGCCTCTTTTTCTGTCTTAATGTTGTAAATCCCATTTTTATTTTTATAATACATTTGGTGCTGTTATCTTTGCACAGAACTTCATCTTCATGTGTTAAAACCCTTCCTAATTTAGTTCAGGTATATAGTACTGCTTTGAAAAAAATAATGAAAAGCAAAATAAGCTTTCTGATTTGAAAATTTTGTTCTTGGTAAAATCTGTCATGATTTTATCAGTATAGGGCAAAGCCCCAAGGATTACAACATTTGCTGTATATAGGGAGAGTGTTGTTATTTTCAGGAGAATATTTCATGTCTATCAGTATGATGAACTGTTAACTAAAGAGAGAGACTCTTGTTAAGGAAATTTTTTCCATCACTCATTTGATGTCAAGAGTTTCAAAATGAAACCAGTTATGTTGCATTTATGCGCTGCACTTAAACTGTGTAAAACATTTTTACTTTTATATTTTGATAATTTGATATAAAAAAAAATTGAATATTTTTTACACCGCATTATAACGAATCCGCATTGGCCAGGGGTGCATTAAACAGGGGTCACCAGTAGTAGTAAGAACAGAATATGGAATGTATGTCTCCATGCTTTAGAAAGTTGCCTCTTTGATGTGCTCAGCACCCCCAGAGAGGCCCTGGCCACACAAGCAGTAAGCATCCCATTGGAAATCATAGTAGTACTGCCTCAAGGTTTCCCAATCAACAGCACCTAAGCTCCAAAAGCACCTTCTCTTGGGAGGATAGAAATGTTGAACTGGCGTTATAGGGCAGAAAATGGATACAAGAGTGTGGTTAGAGGAGCCCAATGGAGAAAAAAGTGTACCAGAGTAAGAAGGATGACAGGTGAGAAATAAATTCAAAATGTTGGGTCTATCTGCAAGGTGATCAGGGATATGAGTAGGGTGTTGTATAATCTGCTCTTGGTCATTCAGGATAGAAAAGTTGAGAGTGAGTTCACCAGGGATGTTAGTGAAATGGGAGGAAAGTCAAAGGTGGTGGTGAACATTGAAGTCTTCTAAAATGTAGATTTCAAGAAAAGGAGAGTGGAATAGAATGTATTCCACTTTGTCGTATATATATATATATATATAAAATCTAGGCCAACCTATTACTAAGGTATTATGAACTGTCTCTAAACTGCATCTGGATTCTGAAATATTGTTATTTCTCTCTTACAGCAAGTTAGATTTATTATATTCTTAAATGAAGGGTATTCATTGTATAACCAATGTAGGAGCAGTTACTTCCTTCTTCAGAAGAGTTAAATTGATATATATATATATTACTCACTCCATTATCAGAAAACTTTTCTCAAGAAGAGAATTGCTAAGACATTTTTCTTGATTTGTAGTAGCTTCTGATTTTGATATCTTTATTTTTTAATTTTTCATGTTTTTTATTATGCATTTAAGTTTTTATTCTTCATATTTCATTCCATCTAAAGTTTCTATCAGAGGTGCAAATAGTCATGTATAATGGTAACATTGTTACAAGAAAAAAAATTGTTTACATGTATGGTTTAAGAAGGTACGGGGTGTTGAGAGGCGACATGCCCCCCCAACCCCTGGTCCTCTGGACTAATGACAGACTTCTATATGAGCCCAAATTGGTGGCAAACCACCTAGCTTCTACATTTGCTGCCGTTTCTTCCTCCACAGACAGTTCCCTCATACCTGCCCCTAACAATAGCACCTCTTCAACATTCCTAGACAGTACTTACAATCGGTTGTTCACCATGTGTGAACTACAGGTGGCACTGGCCTCTCGACAATCCCCATGTCCTGGCCTGGATGGTATACCATACAGCATTATCTAGCATATCCACCTTACCTTACAAATATTTCTACTAGACTTATACAACCAGGGGTGTGCTGGGACTAGTTTGGTCTGGTTCACGTGAACCAGTTGTTAAATTTTGATTGGATCACCGAACCATTTGTTTATTTTTCAGGATTTTATAGAAAAATATAGTTATCACAAACAGTGGTCATTTCAATATTTATTTATTTTTTGATGAAAAATTAGTTTATATTAGTGAGTATAAAGAATGTTAAATAATTTCTGCCAAGATGTTACAAAATGCTGTAAAGCTAAAATGTATTGGCTTCTGGGGCTCCACCCCAGACCCTGCTGGTGGAGCTACCACTCACCCCAGACCCCGCTGGTGGAGCTACCTCACCCCAGACCCCATAGCTTAATGACTCGTGCCATTGGCACTCACCAATTTACAGTGCCCGCGAAAAGTATCCGATCACCCTTGAAATTTGTATTTTTTACATAAAAAACAATGTTTAAATGTATACTAACCTTATATTAGTATTTTGTCATCTGTCCTTTGGTTTGGATGACTTGTTCTAGACGTTTTGGCATGGATTTAATCAAGTTTTGACAAACTTCCACTGATATTTCCTTGCACCATACCTTTTTGATGGCCTCTTGTAATTTTTCGACTGAGCCAGTGTCGTGGCATTCAACCTTATTTTTATTATTAGCCACAGATTTTCTATCGGATTGAGATCTGGACTATTACCAGGCCAATCCAAAATATCAAATTTATTGTCAGTAATCCATTTTGTCATTATTTTGGCCCTGTGACATGGTGCACCATCATGCATGTATGTTTTTGTCCTTTGGATTGCCATTGCCATTGGAAGTTTATCCTGTAGCATTGCTAAATACCGTGCACCATTCATAGTTGTGTTCTTCGGAAGAAAATATAAGTTTCCACGCCCATAGTAACCGAAACAACCCCAAACCATCACACTTGGAGGGTGTTTCAATGTCTTTAGGGTGTATTTAGGGTCCATCCTATTTGAGCCAATAGGCCGGCGAACCTTTTTTGGACAACTTCTGAATGTCAAAAATGTCGACTCATCGCTAAATAAAACCTTCTTCCAGTCATCAACAGTCCAATGAATGTATTTTTTACAAAATGCGACACGTTTTTTACGCATTTTTTCATTAATGAACGGTTTCTTAGCAGCATGGCGAGATGGTAATCCGAGTTCTTTTTGGAGCCGCTCCTGGATAGTTCGTTCAGAAACACCAGATAACAAATTATTCATATTAAATTTTATTTCTTTCGCAGTTATTGTTGGGTTTTTCAATACTAAACGTTTCATAAGTTTGTCTGTTCGCGAATTTGTTTTTCTCGGTCTGCCAGATCGTTTTTTAGGGACTGGCGTGGTTAGGCCACCATTGTTCTTAGCCCGTGAAACCCATAAATTAACGGTACTTTGGGATATGTTTAATTCCTTAGCTATCTGTCTCTGTGATTTCCCACATGCATGCAAAGCAACAATAGCACCTCGACAATCACTCTTAAGTTGTTTTTTAGCACACATTATATATAAATTTTATTTACACCACTTTCTGTAAAAAAAAAAAAAAAATATCAAGAAATTTACACAAACAGTGAAATCTGACAAATTTGAGACACAGCCACCCGCAACGAAGGCTACCAGAACACTAATTTGAGAATGCGTTGGATAGCTCTCATATCAGCGAGCAACCTCAAAGTTACCAGATGTCGCTAGAACAAATAGAAAGTGAATTACGTGTCTCTGAATATCAAGGGAAAATATTGTATTTTCTTGAGTGATCGGATACTTTTCGCGGGCACTGTACATCCCTATCTGTATCAGAACTGGTTGTTAAGAAATTGGCAGCACACCCCTGTATACATCCCTGTATGGATAGAAGGCACCTTCCTTCCAGGTGGAGGGAGGCCCATGTAATCCCTATCCCGAAACCTGGCAAAGATTCCCTCGATCCCACAAACTACAGACCAATTGCCCTAATGTGTTGTGCCTGCAAAGTCTTCAAAAAATGGTTGCTATGTGACTATCCTTCTTCCTTGAAAATAGTGATTCCTTCCTGGCTACTCACTACCCAATCTGGCTTCAGACAGTTTCGCTCCATCACTGATCCCCTTCTGCTCCTCAACTGAGACATATAGATTGCCTTTGACAGTAGACAGTTCATCCTACCAATTTTTCTTTGACATATAGAAGGCCTACGACACCACCCATTGGACAATAATCCTTAGTCAGCTCCAAAATCTGGGTTTCATTGGAGCCCTGCTGACCATCAGGGGCTTCCTCTCCTCCTGAAACTTTAAAATTTAGGTGAGCCCAATGCTCTCAGACACTTTCGTGCAGGAGGACAGGGTCCCACAGGGAAGCATCCTCAGTGTTCTATGCTTTTCCATAGTTATGAACAGTCTCAAAATGTCTTTCACCCACCATCCATTTTTCTATCTATGCAGAAGACCTTGTGATCTACTTCACAGGGTGTGAGCCATCTGTTGTTCAACAGCAAATTCAGCTCACCATCTACTGGGTGGAAAGATGGGTGATGTTGGTGGGGTTCTGCCTCTCCACCCCTAAGACCAAGTGTATGCTCTTCAACAGAAGAAGACCCTCAACCCTTCCTGTCCCCTCTGTCACGTTATATGGCAATTTTCTTGAGGTGGTACCCTCCATGTGATTTCTGGGCATGACTCTGGACTGATGGCTCAACCGGGTTCTCCCATCTTAAACACCTGAAGCAATCCCTCTAATGTCCCCTCACTCTCCTAGATCACCTCTCCCACACCACATGGAGTGCAGACCAATGCTCCTTCCTTTGCCTTTACACTTCCATGGTGCAGTTGAAGCTGGACTATGTTAGTGTAGTATACGGTTCAGCCTCCAACGCCTGCCTCTGTATCCTGGACCCAGTACTTAATAGGGGGCCTCTGCCTCACCACTGGTGCCTTCCGCTTTTCCCTAGCCTCCAAGCAAGTGGATTGCAATTACTTCCCTCTCACCCTCCAATGGGGTCTGCTCCTCATGAGGACATACCTCCGTGCACAGAGACTCCTCTTCACTTCTATTTCTGAAATCCCACCCCAGGGACAGAGCTGGCACTTCACTGAAGTGGTCTGCTCTTTCCTTGACCTTTCCAACATGCCCACCCCCCTAGTTATCCCCATCTCATACAGCATCTACCCTCTCTGGCTCCTCACCAGGGCTATCAAGTTTTGCAGGAACCTGTGTGCCCTACCAAAGACTACCACAGTTGCTATGGTATACATGTCACTCTTCCGAGAACATGCAACCCAACACCCAGACACAGTCCTGCTCAGAGGCTGGTACAGCCACCTCAGCAGTGATACTGGCCCAGCCACTTTCTTGGGGCGTCAGCCTGCCCCATGATGCATGTTTTCTCAGTAGAACTCTTCGTGATTATGGAGGCCCTCGACATTGTGCACACCCACTCTGCCAGCTCCTTTGTCATTTATTCATTTTCCCAAAGTGCACTTAGAACTCTTCTTAGAGAAATTTAATCCCGCTTACCCACTCATCTGTACCATCCAGCAAACCTACTTTTTAACAACCTTCTGACACAAGACAATCACCTTCTGCTGGGTCCCAGCAAAATATATATATATATATATATATAATATATATATATATATATATATATATAAAATATACAAAATATATCATTTAAGCAGTGTAATAAAAATGCCTGTTGTCAGGGAGACGGACCCTTATTACAAATTGTTTGTTTCTCGAAGGTCACTGCTAAGGCTCAATGAGTAAATTGAAGTTATAATAAATTTTTCTTGAAGTTAGTGACCCTCTGCATGAGTTCTTTATCCTCAGCTTACTTCTGTACCCCCGATTTTAGTGTGTATTTGATAATGAAATAGTTTGTTCGAATAGCTTTTAATCAATAAATTGAAGTCACATTGGCTACAGGTTCAATCTCAAATTCGAAATATAATACAATTAAGTTTGGGATTTTTCTTAAATTAGTCTTAACATTAATTAAATAATTCAAGATTTGTCATTGTCCGTCCACTACTTTCCTCGCTGTAGTTTAGGCTAACGGCTCTCAATATTCTCTCAAAAACTCTCAATATTCTCAAGTAACTCAATATCTCAAGCTCAAATCTCACTCAATGGAACTCTCAAATTTAGTCTTTAATGAGCAAACTCTCTCAAAGGCCTACTCGGAGAATTTCCAGATTGCCCCCTAGCCTATCACTCATTCCCGACGAAGCGCAAGATATATTCTAATGGTTTTTTTCCCTCCATCTCTTTACATACTCTCTCCCTATTACGTCAGAGTCCAAGGCACGCCCAGTCAACAGACTAATTGGTGGGGGAGAGCGCAACTTAGGGGTATGCATCCTGTTGATGCGCTGTTCAAGCATTTAAGAAAAAAAGGGGGGGGAAGCATTGCACGAGTTGATGGGGACACTCAAGGTTTATCTCAAGGGCTGTTTTAAACATTGAAGATAAAACATGGGGTATTATGGGGGATCAAGTGGCTTGTGTATAACAAATTCGTCCCTTCCAAAAAAAAAAAGAAAAAGGTATTGAATCCCTGAGGGAACTTGAGGCCGAACGAAGGACTTCAATGGTCCGTGAATATGGAAAGATAAATGCTCTGTGAGAGGAAATGATTCGTAGTGGAGAGGCAATTCTCAAAACACGAATTTAGTTTACTTAGGTCTATCTAGATATGTTAGAACTCATAGTTACAATGACACTATAAGAAATTTAAATAGAACATCAGTCCAGTTAAGTTTATAAATAAATTTAAAGTTGTCAAATCAATAGCTGAAAATTAAATTTACATAATAAATACTGGGAGTCAAACAACATATACAGATTTATTCTGAAAATTGCATTTGTAGAATAAATACTTTTAACTCTTTTTAAGGGTCTACGGGCACTCTCTTCAAAAGTTGCCCTATAGTCCTATAGTTGTGAGAATATCTATCGCAGGCACTGAAATGTTTGCCTCGTAACTTATGCCTAGAAAAAATGAAATGTGCATTGACTCGCTGTATAATTAATATATAAGTAGAGGAAAGGGTAGGTTTTAGAAAAGAAATACACAGCAAGATCATATTATACGGGGAAATTTTAATTTCTGAATGCCTTATAAGGGCAAAGCCCTTCTCTAAATTCAATAATCTGATGTGGAAATGGATCAGCCTTCAATATAGTTTCATTTTCATTTATGTTAACATCATGAAAAATGTGTCTACTGGTTTAAGATGACTAATTCTTGTAACTTGGGGTGGAAAGTACTTTCTTTAAGAATAATAATTTGTACAACGAGTTGCCTAATGACTTGTAGTTTTCCAAAGGGATGACTAAATTAAATTTTCATAAATCTCATAAAGTTCATAAATTTCATAAGTAAAAATGGAAAAAACTTTTTTTTTCTTTTTTCTATACTAAAATTTGCATACTCAACCGAAAGACGAAAGCCTACATTATTAGTTAACCGAATGGAATTATATGAATTTATATTTTGCAATATAATTTAGTTATAAGGTATGGTCAGCAATTAGTTCGAATGCAAGCACTTCACCCGCATCATCAGCGCAAAAACAAGTTGGTCAGCATCCGATCTCTATTTACAGAAAGTTGCTTTTGAGAGACAACTTTCACAATCTTGCTTTATGACACAAAATGATATCATAATGGTTTTATGAGTTAACATGATTTTATAATAAATAAAGGAAAGTGATATACTGATATAGCAGGGAGAAAATTTGAAATACACAGATGGAGAAACTTAATAGTTGCATAAAGAGAGGTCATTTCAGTAAGGCTCATAAATCGAACACTTATAGCTAACTACCAACTCATTAAGCACTAATCACTGAAGGAAATATCAATTATTTAATTAAATTAAACACATCACTAATTATTAGTTAGTTAAGCACTAATTACTGAATGAAGTTATTAATTAAGCAATCCAATTTTTATCATTAAATCTAATCAATCAAATTAAGCTAATCTCGCTTGTTTTTTAACGTAAGTATATTGGGAAAGGGGGAAAGACATTAAAGGTTTAAATTGGGGAGATGGTTCAGGTCTTAATTATGGGAATAGCCCATTTCCTCATAGCCAATGTTAGGTGCTGATTCAGGCGTACGATATGACTGAATTTCCGAGGACAATCTTCTGACGGAACTTGGGCTCATCGGTGGAAAGCAAAATTGATGAGGAGGGCTTCTTGGGGGCGTTGGTGATCTGGTCACCTGAGCTTCCAGGGGCCCAGTGCCGGGATTTCAAACCTGGCAATTGGTACTGGTGGAGGATCTCAGCAGTGACAGCACTTCTTCCAGGTCGCACTTCTGATGATGGCGATTCCCAATACGAAACCAAGGGTGAGGGTGGAGTAGGAGATGGTCATTCCTACGTCTGACTTCTTGAGGGTGACTCATCGGAGGTATCGAGTCATATCCCGGAGGTCTATTCCTCATGACAAGGAAGCATTAAAGTGGTGTAAGGCTTCTTTCGTAAATGAGGAGTTTACTATGTAAGTGATCTCAAAATCGTGGGGCAGTTCAGGATCAGCAGATTTCGATAGTTGGGCTTCAGACTGAGATGTGCGCTGAAAGTGTAGGTGGGGCCTTGCAGAATTAGGGAGCCCATTGGTTGGAAGAGGACTCCGTGATTTGAGAGGGTTTGCACCCCAACGTGTATGGCGCATGAGGTTAAGAGGACGGGGATCATGATTAATTTCAGGGAAAATTCTGTCAGGAACTTTCTAAGTTGGGACAAAAATAAAAGAATATTTATATAAGCAATGATAAATAAAGGGAAATTTCCTTTTCTCGTAATCTTAATGAATTCTTTTTTATAAATTTTCCACTTGATTCCCTTAAGCTCAAGGAATTTGAGAGAGCTGATTTGGACACGTGAAACATGCTATCTAGGCATTCACACCAACCTCTAAATCATGACTATTTTCCCATTAAACTTCTGAGTCAGATGCCATGATATTAGAATGTGAAATATAATATAAAATATTTTAGAAATGATATGCAGTAAATAACCTGAAAAATGTATGCTATATGAAAAAGGAAATATAAAATACGTATAGTTATATGAACATTGTTAACTCCAAACCAGAATCATGCCTTTCAGTCAACTTTCTGAGGGGGGGGAATTAATTTGATTATATTAAATGGTAAAAGATTTGTTAAAAGGAAAGAACATCTTTCTTGATTGTCTCAGGGAAGAGAGTAACCCATTTGTTACTTTGGTTAATTCGTGTGCGTGTCTTTTTTACTCGTTTGATCGCCTAAACGTTAGCCGATAAGTTCATCTTCTAGACCAGCAATCGGGGCCTTTAAATTACTTCCAGCGGTCGACCAGTTTCATTGGTTATCTCTCTTCCTTTTCATTTCGTCAATATAATTGCATTTATTCTTCTGGCGTATGTAATTCATCTCGTTTGTTTCTTCTTCTTCGGTTGCAATTTCAGTCTCATTTAATTTTCTCTTCTTTTGTTCAATATAGTCCTTAAGTGGGCTTTTTAATCTCCTTTCTTCTGGGTCTAATTTAGGATTTTTTACAAATTCTTGTACTTCCCTTCTTTCTGGCTCTGCAGACTCAGGGGGGTAACGAGGGGT
Source organism: Bathynomus jamesi (assembly GCA_023014485.1). NCBI lineage: Eukaryota > Metazoa > Arthropoda > Malacostraca > Isopoda > Cirolanidae > Bathynomus > Bathynomus jamesi. The sequence continues at coordinate 940,983 of JAJOZX010000737.1, read as the reverse complement.
CACTCATCATTTCTCCGCATCAATTTCCTCTGAAATTTCATCTTCAAATAATGTATGCTCCCGGCTTATAAGTCAATTAACTTCTCTTTCACTTATTTCTTGCTCCATTTCTTCGCTGTTGGAGGAGCATTCGTTCAGTGCGCTACAGGATCTCTTCTCTTCACACTCGCAGTATCGTAAATTCTCTCCAGCCAGCTTTATTCCTGCTTTCTTAACTTTAACTCTATCATGAGCAGATTCATTTTGCACGATAATGGGTACATTCTCTCCTTTGTTCGTGCAAACCAATTGCGGTTCTATACATTTTTGCTCAGTGCTTATTTTCATTTTTATCCATCCCGTGGTGGTTAGGACTTCATCATTCACAGTTTTACAACTATGACTCGTACTTTTGACTTGGGGTCGAACTCTAACAGTGTCGATTGACCCTTCCCTATTGCTAGACTGACATTGGCCCCTTCATTCAAAAGTTCAAGGGATACCATGGGACTGTTTACATTCATTATTTGTTGCTGTGCATTCTCCCTCACGCAATTTTCGTTTATTTTTACCCTGGTCGATTCCCAGGGGCATTCATTTGAGGGAGCTACTTCATTTATGTCTCTTTCACTGAACATAGTAATTTCCCGTATAGCCAATCCATCCGCGTCCATTATCATGATATTTTCCTCACTCATTTTTAATTCATTTTCCAATTTACATTTTTGTTCGCCGGATTCAAACTACTTCCGTTTCCACAATACAAACACGAGTCATTCTTCGTCATGTTATGTCTCACACATACGTCACAAGAGCACATATATACTCCATTTACCCATTCTGTTTCCGGTGGGGATCAAGCTCCCTGGGGTCTATAGTGTTCTCATTTATCGCACAGTCAGGTAACTTGCTCTCAGATCTTGATTCATGCATTCCTTCTATTTCTCTCATTTAATTCGAACATTCTCGTACACACCGCTATTGTTCTCACTGCATCTGTGACCTTCGACTGAGGCTTTACCTCTTAGTCAAGGTCACTTTCCATCCTTTCCTTGCACTCGTTATCAGCAGTGGTGGCTCATGACTTTCAATTATGGGGGTGCTGCCTCAGAAATTGCGAACAATTGTGTCGATTATATATATATATATATATATATATATTATATATATATATATATATATATATATATATATATATATATGAGAGAGAGAGAGTCGAATAGATAAATAGATAACTACTCAGTCTTAAAAATAAGTAAAATAGTATCATAAAATCAATTATAGGGTACTTATGCTTAATGGGTAATTTCGAATTTGCCAAAAATTTTATTTATAAACAAATTCCATTCTTGTTTTTATTCTGAGCGAAAAAATATTCTAAGAAATGAAAGCTATATATTGTAAATAATCCAATTATTATATAATTAACTTCAATCTCACGACAAAAATAAATGATAATGAATCATTGATAAATGCAATTCAGAAATTAAATTTCGAATTAGCAAACGATACAGCAACAACTAAGACGTCAAACAAACAAATCGGCACTGCTCTGTCCACAGTGCTTGGATCCTCTTAAACCCGCAATTCTGACTTGCTCTTCATACGTCCGCCACCGAGGTTTCAAGCATTTCAAACAAAATCTGGAACTGTTAAGTACGCAGTTCCATGGGAAGGCTGAAGCTACTTTCGTGATTCATTCATTCATTGAAATAGTTTAAGGAAAAAAGGATATAATCTGATTTAAAAACTCGAAGTTCATTGAAAAAAACAATTGGAGAGGCTATTTTAAATATAAATATAAAGATCATGGGGGTGCTGCAGTTCCACAGTGCCTACCTGCGAGCCACTCCTGGTTATCAGATCTGCATGAGGCACACCACTCAAGGTCAGATTCTTCTGCAGACATGCTCCATCCTCACACCATATTTGCACTTTCAATATCACTTGTTTCATAAACATTTAGACACTCCTCTTTTGTATCATCATTTAGGCTGCGTTTTTTCATTTCTTTCACTCATTTCATTCATCTCTTTCGCTTCCTCATTCTTGCATGTTGTCCTCTCTTTCTCATTCCATTCGTTTACTTTCACTTTCTCACTTTTATCTCTTCTGTCCTGGTCCCTGCCTTCATCGTCTTTTTACTTTACCAATATCGGCTTCAATTCAAGTTCTTTTGTCGTGTGTGTTACTCTTCTCCTTACCAATATCGGCTTCAATTCAAGTTCCTTTGTCTTGTGTTTTGCCCCTCTTCCTCCTTCTTGAATGATGCTCGATGGGGGAAAGGGTCCCTTTTGTTTGATGAGTCATCCCTTCGGGGCAATGGGGAATTTCTTTGCCCTTTCTCCCACTCTTTCGGGGCATCTTCCGCAGTTGGTTTCCCTTTCCTGGTTGTATCTCCGATAGGGTGATGGACTTCGGTCTGTTCTTCTGTCAGGATACCTGCCTCCATTCCTGTTGGGGGAGGGGTAACCTCCATTTCTTGTCATAAGGGGAATAGTCCCTTCTTCGTTGTTCATAGGGCAATGGAGAGTGGTAACGATTCTTGTACCCATTGTCATTTCTGGGGTTACCCTCATACCCGTTGTCGTTTCTGGGGTTACCCTCATACCCGTTGTCGTTTCTGGGGTTACCCTCATACCCGTTGTCGTTTCTGGGGTTACCCTCATACCCGTTGTCGTTTCTGGGGTTACCCTCATACCGTTGTCGTTTCTGGGGTTACCCTCATACCTGTTGTCGTTTCTGGGGTTACCCTCATACATGTTGTATCTGGGGTTACCATAGTTATCTCTGTTTCTCTCATACGGCGAGAAGTTCAGTCTTCTAGATTGGTCTGAAGGGGAGGAATACGTACTTCTTCTTCGTCATCTTCGTACCGTCGGCCTCCTCTTGGGGTCCATTCCCTCCAATAATTTCTTTCATTCTCTCGCCTATAGCTCTCATCCCTTTCACGCACCCTTTCACTCTCCTTCAATCAGGGGGCACTGACGAGCTTTGTGCCCCCTCTCCTCACATAGAAGACATCGAACGTGATTATACCAGGCATTATTTGGATGGAACTGGGGTGCATTTCTAGTGTTATCAGGGACCGTATTAACGTGTGGATCAGGGAAGCTTGCATTGGAGGAATACAAGTGAGGATGCATTGGATAGAAAGGGGAAACATAGGGATGAGGGAAGTAGGTAGGGAATGGTTGCTGATACATGGTTGGGACGGATTCCTTCTTGGCCAAGAGGCATGTTCTTGAATGAGATTGGCCAAAACTCGACCGAATTTGAATCTCAAAAATTTATTACAAACAGGGTTGGATCCGGATTGTTCTCAAACTCGAGTCTAAGGGAACCGATTAGAAGGAAAGGTACTCTGTTTATATCAAAATTTGGGGGGAAAGAAATGAAGGTTTGATGGGGTTAATTTAGGGGAACTTCTCCACTCATCCTCTGAAACCTCTCGCAACACAAGATGGGTCACTTACCTCTCTTTCCACATTAGTGGGAAAGTTTACTCCTCCTGCCGCTTGGTGTTCAGTAGCAAGTTGCGATGTCGACTCGGCCTGAGCAGCAGCAGCAGCCCACGCAGCGGTTCTCGATCGGGTGACCCTCACGTTGTCGTTTGTTGCGAGCTGGTAGCCCTCATATACACACTTGGAGAGCACTTTTTTCCTTTTTCACTTAGGTTTTTAGGGGGGGTATCAGAAAGGGAAGATCCCACTTCTGACACCAGTTTGTAATAAAAATGTTCATTGTCAGGGAGACGGACCCTTATTACAAATTGTTTGTTTCTCGAAGGTCACTGCTAAGGCTCAATGAGTAAATTGAAGTTATAATAAATCTTTCTTGAAGTTAGTGACCCTCTGTCTGGTGAATTCTTTATCCTCCGCTTACTTCTGTACCCCCAATTTTAGTGTGTATTTGATAATGAAATAGTTTGTTCGAATAACTTTTAATCAATAAATCGAAGTCACATTGGCTACAAGTTCACTCTCGGATTCGAAATATAATACGATTAAGTTCGGGGTTTTCTTAAACTAGTCTTAACATTAATTAAATAATTCAAGATTTGTCATTGCCCATCCACTACTTTCCTCACTGTAGTTTAGGCTAACAGCTCTCAATATTCTCAAAAACTCAATATTCTCTCGGAACTCAATATCTCAAGCTTAAATCTCACTCAATGGAACACTCAAATTTAGTCTCTAACGAGCAAACACACTCAAAGGCCTACTCAGAGAATTTCCAGATCACCACCCGGCCAATCACTCATTCCCGACAAAGTGCAAGATATATTCTAACAAGTTTTTTCCCTCCATCTCTTTACGTACTTTCTCCCTATTATGTCAGAGTCCAAGGCACGCCGAGGCACCCCCAATCAACATAGACTAATTGGTGGGGGAGAGTGCAACTTAGGGGTTTGTGTCCTGTTGATGCGCTATTCAAGCATTTAAAAAAAAGAGAGAAAAAAAGGGGGGGGAGCATTGCATGAGTCGATGAGGACACTCGAGGTTTACCTCAAGGGCTGTTTTAAACATTGAAGATAAAACATGGGGTATTATGGGGGATCAAGTGGCTTGTGTATAACATAATATATATATTATATATATATCAGTGGCATGTGGTCCATGGAAGCAAGGGAAGCAATGCTTCCCTATTCAAAGAAAGAAGAAAATGCTATATTATACTTTAAAGTTTAAACAGTTCAATATGTGTTAATAATTTGTACAAAATCATTTTATTATACTATTTATAGCATTTGATTGGTAATCAGGTGGATACATAGTATATGCATTGGTTGCCGTTCGTGCAAGAACTTTTAAGAAAGCTGCTGCAAAAAATCTCGAGTTGGACAATAATTGACAAAATGCATCCTTTTTCTAATGACTTTCGCTTTTTTTTTATTGTTACAAATTGTTTCTTTCCATTCTAAAAACTCATTTAATGTTTAATAATGTAGTATTTATTGAATACAACAAGTTTCATATATAGTTTTTCTACTAAAAAATTCCATGGCCATGTTAAGCAAAAAAGAATATATATTTATCATTATTTTATCCTTCCCTATGTCAAAAAGGAAGCAATTTAGATTTCGCTGTCCAGATCTTAGTTAATTTTCTTCAAATATCTGGCAACTTATACGTGCTGTGAAAGGCTTGTCAGTTTAGCTTTAATCTCAATTGAGAAAAAGCTTCTTAAGGATATGAAAACCGATGCCTTTTACGAAGAAATAATAGATATATTTAATAAAAAAGAAACAAGAATAGAATTAACCTATAAGTAAAGTAAGTAGATGATTATATGTATTTTGTTTTTATTATATACAAGTATTTTAAAGTTTTATTTTTATTTTATATAATCTGTTGTTGTTTTTGCTTGAATTGCTTCCCTTGACGAAAAATCACCGCACACCACTGATATATATATATATATATATATATATATATATATATATATATATATATATATAATATACAAAATATATCATATTTAAGCAGTGTTGGACTTAGTTTTCAATTTACATGGTGATCTTTGGAATGAATTAAAAGTTTGGGTGCCAGATTTTAAGGTTTATAATACTGTTTTTCATTCCTCTTAAGATAACTAAAAGTTTTTTATTTCATGTCTGAAAATTAAAATGGTAATTAAAACTTCAGCCATGAATATTGGCTTTTAAGAGTAATTTTAAAGAATAAACTATAGACCTCCCTTAGAGGTTAGGTTTATTGGTTATCCCAGTTATGTAAATCCCATTTTAATTTTTATAATAGATTTAGTGGTATTAGCTTTGCACAGAACTTTGTCTTCATGTGTTAAAACCATGAAAGAAACTATATAAACAAAATAAGACCTTTCTAATTTGAAAATTTTATTCTCAGTAAAATCTATCATGATTTTAACAGTATAGGCCAAGGCCCCAAGGATTACAATTACATTCACTCTCTATAGGGATTTTTATTATTTTCAGAATATTTCGTGTCCATCAGTATAATGAACTGTTAACCAAAGAGAGAGACTCCTATTAAGGAAATTTTTTCCATCACTCATTTGATGTCAAGAGTTTCAAAATGGAAAAAGATAAAAGTGAGTGTGATGTGAAAGAAATTGATTGGAATATTAAAGAAGAAGTTGATATTAAAGAAGTTGATTCCTATGAAGCAAATTATTGCAAAACAGATACAATTGGCCATGAAAATGTGTGTGATGAATGGGAGGTAAGAAATAGTTCTGAAAAATTTTTTCTTATAGGGTCATTCCAGCTCAACTGGTACAGATTTCAGAAAGTTGGTCGGGTGACCATCTCCGATTTTCTTCAAATTTTCAGGGTTGATTCATACACCATTCAATAGCTTAAATCTAAAATTTTAGCTTCCTCAGTCAAAAACTTTTAATTTTATGGTCGCTTAAATGGCCCCCACCTTCGACAAAAAATGCCCATGTTGGGCTTGATCAGCCAATGCCTTCATTTTGAGAGGCCTTGAAAAGTGTCTGCTAATAGGAGTAGAAGCTTCAAATTTGTCATGCCAATACAACTTCTGGTGGGCTTTTCAATTTTGCAAGCAAAAAGGCTGTGGAACAAATAGTTTCTAAGTTACAAGGGCTTAAATATGGCTCCATTTTGAAGCTTGCATCAATTCCTCCCACTTTTACGATTTCTACCATTTTCAAAAGTTTTAGTTCTACATCAATCACAGCTGTTTTAATACTCCTAATAGTCTCTATGGGTTGTAAATTTATGAGTGAAATAAAAAAGTAACCAAAAAAGGATTGATTTTTATTTTTAAAAATGTCCAAAAGTTGATATTTTCACAAAATTTGCAAAATTAACATCAACTTTGGGGCTTAATATAAAGGTGTCTGAAATTAGTCAGGGAGTTGATACTTCTAGTAAAGAAAGATACATATGTGTACAAAAAAATATATTAAGGAATAGATCTCAACTCAACTCCTTCATATAGTTTTGGCTATTCAAAGAAAAGTACTTTTTATGAAAAATTCTGAATTTTTTCAAAATTTTGAAATGTTTAAATTTCTTTTTACAACATTGAATTGTAATTTTACTTCTATTTTATTACTTGGTAAGTTAATTCACAAATGTTAAATTATCTAAATAAGTTTTACTCATAAAAAAGACAATATATACCTAAATTATTACTACATTTGCAGTTAACACAACAGATGGACCAGCTTGTAGGCTCAATACTTGGATCTACCTAAGTAAATCATGTAGAACCATGTTCTACTGCTCTTTAAGCACTTCCTAGTAATTTAAATTATGCAGTTAGTACAGATAAACTAGCAGTAACCACCATTTTTAGTACAAAACCTTAAATTTAAGTAGCTTTGTTGTATTACTTCCCTTAATACAAGTGTACAGTACTTAGCTATATACAATAATGAATTCCTGAGTTTTTAAGCATGTGAATTATTGGCTATAAGTTCATATTCTTTCTTTAATGTGTTGTTTTATGTAAATTCGTATGTAAACTTATATATAGCTAATAACTCTTATGTTTAGACACTGACTCAGGAATTTATTATTGTACTCAGGCTTTAAGTCTGATTGTCTTCAACACTCCATGGCCTCACAGCCATAAATTGGCAATTTATTATTCAGCTTGATACAGGTCTGTAGTTACTTAGGCTTTTTTTAAAATACTCCTCAATTTTAGATAAACAATCATTTGATAACTTGTACTGTCTCCCCATTTTCCCAGCAACTGTAGGTGGTTCAATTGAACACAAAACATGTTGGAATGGAATCCAGCAAACATCCTCTTGTTCAGGCCATTTAAAAGGATTCTTTTTCATGAAATTTACTAATAGATCCTTCTCAGTATTACACACTTCAACTATGTTTCCAACAAACCAGTCACCTTCATAGAAACAGGCCACATATGTACCAGGTTTATATTGGTAAGCCACATTTTCTTGTGTAGCATTGAGGAAGGAAAGTTGTATGTTAAAGAAATTTTCATCACTAGAAATTTTGTACAGTTTAATGCCTGTTGATGAAGGTCTAAAGCAGTGCTATGAACAGGTTCCTGGGATTGTCTTAATTAAGGAATACCTTTTTTCTAACTCAAATAAATTAGCATTTTCCTCAATTTTAGCTGAATCAATGTACAGAAATTGTATACTGGTATACAATTTCTGTACATTGATTCAGCTAAAATTGAGGAAAATGCTAATTTATTTGAGTTAGAAAAAAGGTATTCCTTAATTAAGACAATCTCAGGAACCTGTTCATATCACTGCTTTAGACCTTCATCAACAGGCATTAAACTGTACAAAATTTTTAGTGATGAAAATTTAAGCCCTTGTAACTTAGAAGCTATTTGTTCCACAGCCTTTTTGCTTGCAAAACTGAAAAGCCCACCGGAAGTTATATTGGCATGACAAATTTGAAGCTTCTACTCCTATTAGAAGACACTTCAAGGCCTCTCAAAATGAAGGCATTGGCCGATCAAGCCCAACATTGGCATTTTTTGTCGAAGGTGGGGGCCATTTAAGCGACCATAAAATTAAAAGTTTTTGACTGAGGAAGCTAACATTTTAGATTTAAGCTATTGAATGGTGTATGAATCAACCCTGAAAATTTGAAGAAAATCGGAGATGGTCACCCGACCACCCCTGTACCAATTGAGCTGGAATGACCCTATATAGTTTAAGTGGGTTTGCCACTCATGTCATAAGAAAAAGAAAATATGACCATTTTGAAATTCATTTGATTTTTTGGGTGACTAGAGATTGTTCAATAAGGTTGGTATTTTATTTATTAATACATTTATCAAAGCATTAAACTGATGAACTCATTTTTAAAGCTTCAATAGACTATAAGGCAGTTTTCTTAAATGTAGGAATAAATTGATATTGGAAATGTGTATTGAATATGATGAAAAGGAAGCCATATTTAGTATCAGATGAAAGATGAATGGGTGATAGATCTTTGTGGTAGAGAAGAAACATATTTCCCTGATAATGAACTCAATGTTAAGGTAAACATGTGGTGTTTTGCTTGAGTACACCTTTGCTAAAGTAAACCATTATGATACTTATCCATCTAGTTCTTGTAGTTATTCTCCACCACAGTAGTGAGTGGCACTATATATATTATTGTCTAGCTTCTCTGTGTGAAAAAGTTGGTAGACAGTTGTATATGAAATCTATTTAATCATTATTTTGCAGCATCCCTTTTTCACAATAGTCTAGCATGAAAAAGGTAGATAGTTTGCAATTTATACTCGGAAATACCTCAAAAGTTGTATAAATGCCTTATAAAGTGAGGTTTCAGATTTACAGTGCATGCTACATTAACCCATTAGTGCCTGGTGTCCATTTAAACATTGCTGAAAAATGTGTATTACTTTCTGTGTGCATTTAGTTTTTAGAATATAGGCGTCCCCTGTTATACGATCATTCGGTTTACGATTTCCCGCGTTAACGATTTTTAAAAAGTACCCCCATCTTTCGATTTACGATTGCCTTATTTCGCGTTAACGAACTCCAACTTGAAAGCATGTCTCAGAAAAGGCCAAGTGCTGGTGCTTCGGGTATTGCTAAGAAGCCTCGCAAGAGTTTGAGCTTGGAGGTTAAGCTTGACATTGTCAAGCATCACAAGAATGGACAAGGGGCTAATTCGATAGCGAAGATTCTTGGACTGGCTCAGTCCACTGTGTCAACAGTGATCAAGAATTCTGACAAGATCCTGGCAGCTGGTGAGAATGTGTCGTCGTTATCTGCCAAGAGGATAACGAAGAGCCAGGATTCAACTATCCAAGAGATACTTTCTGACACTTTTTGTACATAACAGTAAAATATATAGCAAAATAATAGTGGAATCTGCAAATTTTGGGGGTCTTCCAGAATGTTTGGGAACGTATCCCTATTTTTCCCATAAGGCCTTCAGTTCGATATACGATCGTTCGATATACGATGGGGTTTTTAGGGATGCATCCCAATCGTATAACGGGGGATGCCTTATTTCATTATAATAACACGATAATAATTATTTGTGATTACATTTAAGAAAAAAAAAACATCTGGCAACATTTCTTTCACTAGCATCATAACATCAAGATGGCTGCCATGACTCGGAGTATTTTCACGAAGTTAGTAAAAAGTGAATATTTTGTTAGTTCTATAATGTAGTTTCAGTAGATAGTTATATACAGACACTAAGTTCATAAGTTGCTCTAGATGATGAAACCACATAATATCGAATATGTCTGTTATATTTTCTAAATAGCTTGTTCAAATATCAGTGTCAGTTATAACGGACACTCGGCAGTAGAGTGTTGTTTTGTTTCACCTTCAACTGTCCATTTTCAATGAACTCTACAAGAAATGTTTTGTGTTAAATTTGGGGAAACTAAATTGATATTTTGTTTATTAGTTCATTACTATTTTGTTTATTAGTTAATTTCTATTTTGTTTATTATTTACTTATTAGTTATTTGTTAATTATTTTACCTTTTGTGACATTTGCATTTTTTCTTTCAGACTGACAACTGCTGAAGCTTTGGATATTCTTGAGGACCTGGATACAGGTGGTAATGTTTACATGGGACTTCCCAATACTGATGAATTGTCAGATGGTGACAGTGACCATTCAGATGATGAAGCTGCTGGCAGTTCAATCCGTTTGAAGAAAGTAGTCTTGAAAGCCAATGCGGAAATTTTTCATACTCAGTATTCAAATGATCAAAATGTATTAGATACATACAATGAAAGCACATCTGATTTAGTAAAAGAGAACCCCACTTTACCACCTAACTTTAATGGACAATAACTCCCAAACATCTTGTTGTAGACCTATAAAACTATATATTTTTAAAATCAGCCTGAAGAGATCTATTAAATGATACCACATTCAAATGTGTAGAACAATAATGAAAATTTTCCCCACTTTTTTATTTTTGACCCCTACCCTACCTAGACAGTGTAATCCAAAATGAAATTTTTCATTTATTGAACTTCCATTAATTGTTAAAAGATATAAATAAAAAATGTGGGTATCAAGTTGCAAGATATTTTAAAAATTATTGAAAAAATATGTACACTACATTGAAATTTTGACATTTTTACGCAGACTAAAATAAAGAACTACAAATGATATATTTACATCCTATGTATAACTCATATTCACGTACTCTCTCTCTCTCTCTCTCTCAAATGTTTGTTAATTATGCTTATTTTTATTACAGATGTGCTTATTTTGAGTCAAATCATATCTTATTTTTGAGATTTACAATTGTGTATTTTTAGTAATGAAAAATGGTTAGATACTGTGATGATCCTTTACAAAAACAAGAAAAAGATACACAATGCTATAAGAACCATCAGCCAATCACTTTATGATCGATGTAAATGGAAACTACAAAGGAATACTGTACTATGTAGCAACTGTAGAAAATTATTGACCCAGAGACCAGAGTTGCTATCAACATCACAAAGTGAAGTCTGATCACAATCAGTCTTCTGAGAATGTTATTTCAGAAAGCGATGAATATGATCCTTCAAAGTATATCAAGCAATGCCAAAGAAGAGGTTTCTCAAGTTCTAGAAAGTCTTGCTATGACTCCAGTGAAGAAGCGTAAATATTTAATGATATTACTTTTTATATTTATAATTTTTTTATTTATATTATTTATTTATAATGCATTTACTTTCAAGACAGTTTTTCAGCAGTTGCTGGAAAGCTTAACCCTTTGCCTGTCCCGTGCATCACATGTGATACATGCATCACATATGATACACAGAGCGCATCATAAATAATATTTAGTGTGATACATTCCATGATCACATATTACCCACCAACTAAACCAAATAAACCTCCTATAACCAAAAGTCTGAAAACAAGCATGGATGTTTGGACCAAACTTATGAAAATGCTTTGGACAGGCAAAGGGTTAATGAAATTAATATGTTGACATATTAAATTTATTAAACTTATTAAACTTATGAAATTAATATATTGACATATTAATTATTATTGTCTATATATATCAAATGGAGTCAAATATTTATTAATTAAAAAATTTCAGATGGTTTGGGTTCCTCAAGAAAAGAAGCAAAAGCTATTCAAACAATAGAAAAAGCACATCATTCTTTAAAACGAAAGCTAGAAACAAGTTTAGAAATTGAGATCCCAAGCCCATCAAAAACTACAAAGTTGGATCATGAAACTCAAAGGTATGAATTTTGAAATGATACACTATTATTAAGTAGGAATATACCTAAACTAAAACTGAAGCATAAAAACAAAATGTCAGTATTTACCTTTGATAGTAGAAACTAGAAGCACAACTCCCTAAAGATTGGAGATCAATGGGCCCATTAAATCATTTGGAATTCATTTGGTCACAAAATAATTTTTGGTTTAATTTGACTCTCTCTCAAAGAATGCTCATTTTGTTATACTTGAAATCAATATTATAATCCAAAAAATTTAATATGCACATGTAATGTTTTGTTTATAGCTATTATACATTCTGAATTTGTTTCAGGTCAATGATTCATCTCATGAATGAACTGGTTGAAGCTTTCCATTCTACTGACAGTTATGAGAGGAAACTCAAAATATTGACATTATTTATCTCCATTTACCATATCAAAAACTATAAATCTATTTCAGACAACTGAATATTTAGTTAACAAAAGCAGAAATATAAAATAAAGACTTGGAATTATTCCTGAAATTGAACCCATGTCAAAAGGAAAAGTAATAACTAAAGGTACTAAATATCCTGTTCAGAAATTTTTCAAATCGGATGAAATTAGTCATTTGTGCTTAGGTACAAAAGACTGCCTGAGTATCAGAAATGAAAGTGGGTATAAAGAATCTGTGCAGAAAAGACTGGTGTTAATGAATCTGAAAGAAGCTTTTAGTCTCTAAAAATAATCTAGATAGTCCCCAAATTGGCTTCTCTAGTTTTGCCAGCCTTCGCCCCAGACATTGTGTTTAAGCTGGAGCTGCTGGTACCCATTCTGTGTATGTATGTACATACCACCAGAATGCCAAAATACAATTCTCAGCTTTGGGTATCAAAGGGTTGGAATACACAACTCTTATGGAGAAAGCAGTGTGTGATGTCAACAACAGGAATTGCATGATGCAAATATGTAATCTCTATTACTACAGATTGATGCAATATGGTTGAAAATACAGAATCTGTAGATGATTTTATAAATTCATTAAGCACAAAAATTGTCAAATTGACACATCATTACTTTATAGCAAAGAATCGAGTGCATAACACTACAATGGTTTACACTTTTTTAAATACACTCATACCTATTAGAAAATCCCACCTTCATAGTAAAAAATTACATTATTTTACTGATGGATGTGCAGGACAATATAAAAATCATTTCGACTTTAACATTTGTAAACATGAAGATTTTGGGTTGGAATGTGAGTTGCATTTCTTTGCCACAAGCCATGGTAAGAGCGCTTGTGATGGGATTTGGGGTACAGTGAAAAGATCTGTAGCCAGAGCGAGTATGTAGAGAACATTCGCAAATCAAATATTAACACCAGAAGACATGTTTGAATTTTGTTCAAACAATATAAGTGACAGCCTAAATTTTTTTTTAAGAAATTCTGAAGAAATTGAAGCTATGGAAAAATTTTTAAGTGACAGATATGAAAAAAGTATGCAGCTAACAGGAACACAAAAATTCCACAGATTTGTACCTATTAATGCAAATAACATAAAAACATTTGAATTATCTTCTGATGAAGTTGGTGAAGTGAGGATTATAAGCAAAGCTTTTCTGGGTGAAGATAATGTTGAAGTTAATCCGAAAATAAGAGAGTACATAGTTTGTACTTACAATGATCAGAAATGGTTGGGATTTGTACATTCCTATAATGAGGAATTTGATGATTTTGAGGTCAGCTTTTTGCACCCATCAGGATATAGTGTTTACTATTACTTTCCACAAATTAGAGATACATGCCACATATCAAGAGATAAAATTTTAGGTTTATTAAGCACACCAACTTTAAAGCCAGGAACAATGCGTATTCAATATGTTTTCCCAGAAAATGAGTTGAAAAAACTCATGTAATTATGAATCAACTTGATGTAATGTGTGTTCAATTTGTATTTTTGCTGTTTATTTTCATTCATGTAAATATATTATTTGTAGTTCTCTATTTTAGTCTACAGCCGTAAAAATATCGAAATTTCACAATGTACATATTTTTTCAATAATTTTTAAAATATCTTGCAACTTGATACCCACATAAAATTTTTTTTGGATTTCACTGCCTGGGGGGGTGGGGGCGAATTTTCATTATTGTTCTACACATTTGAATGTGGTACAATTTAATAGATCTCTTCATGCTGATTCTAAAAATGTATAGTTTATAGGTCTACGGTAAGATGTTTGGGAGTTATTGCCCATTAAAGTTAGGTGGTAAAGTGGGGGCCCATATCTCAAAAACTATGGGTCATAGAACTTTTTTATTTTGACCAGTGAAATCAGCAACTGGAAGAACCCCATATGTCAATTTTCATCAAAATCCGAGTCGGAATGGTGACATGCATTGGGTGATCTCTCCTGGAATGCCCCAATATCCCTCGCAACTGATTGTCAACCGAAAGAAATGTCTGAACAATCAAAAACTTGTTCTTTGCCTATCAAATTTTTTCAGCTTTTTTTTGACAGATTTGATCATATTACTAATTGAACAAAGCAATAGTTACGCTGCTCAAAATAATCGTAATCTAAATTTATCAGAGTGAATTATTTGTATTTATTGCAGGTTTATTGCTCTCTGCGTACTGCCCTCTCCCAAATAAAAGAAAACATTGGTCATCTGAGGACAATGTACTGAAAGTATTGTCCAAACATATGAGGAGGGATAGATTCAAAGCAATACCTACAAACATTCATTTGGCTGATAATACAAACTAAACTGATGATTGAGCCGATAAGATCAGGCCATTGTTTGATCATTTGCAGGAAAAGTTTCTTCATCATGGTGGTTTAGAAGAACATCTATCTGTAGATGAGAGCATGATACCATATTACAGTAAACACTATGCAAAATAATTTATCAAAGGTAAGCCCATCAGATTTGGCTTCAAAATGTGGGCCCTGTGTTCAAAGAATAGATACTTGCATTCTTTTGATATTTACATGGGAAAGAATTCAAATCAAACATCAACAACTGACAAAAAGATTGGCATTGGTGGCAATGTTGTGTTGCAGCTTGTGTCTGAAGCTCGGATGCCTAATGATGCTGGTTATAAAGTGTTCTTTGACAATTACTTTACTGGTCTTAGCATCATTGATGAGCTATCGAAACAAGGTATTTGTGCATCAGGAACTTGCAGAGAAAACAGAACAGAGAAGTGTCCACTGAAATAAAAATCTGAAATGAAGAAGGCTGTACGAGGCTTCTCTGATTACAGAGTATCAGATAACTTTATTGTAAAGTGGAAGGATAATAATGATGTCATTCTAGTGTCAAACTTTGAAACTGAGAAAATAAGTTCAACAGAAAGATGGGATAGAATGGAGAAGAAATATGTTAAAGTGCCACAGCCTGAATCCATTCAAAATTATAATAAGTACATGGGATTTGTTGATCAGACTGATCAAAATGTTGGCATATACCGAATTTGGATTAGACTGAGGAAGTGGTGGTGGCTGATATTCTCCTACATGATATCTGTTTCCATAAATAATGCATGCATTTTGATGAACAAAGCCAGACACACACTCACTCTTTCAATTTATTGAAAATGTAACCCTTTCTTTAATGAAGACACATGGTACTCCCAGGGCCGTAACTAGGGTTTAGAAATTAGTGAGGTCCAGATTTTTTTCAAGCGCGGCGGGACGAGCAAAATTCAGACCAAAATGACATCTACAAACACAACCTAAGCTATACACAAAACGCTCGACGCTCCCTCTTTTCAAAAGAAAAGCGGTAATATGCGTTTCATACATGGAGAACGGTTCAGTCTCTTTTTTTTTTTTTTAGGAAATAATTACCGAGGTCCGGACCTCAGTGACTTCATAGGTAGTTACGGCAAGCATTGCGCTGGAAAAAGTCACTTTCAGTGCAAAAAGTGTGACATAGGGCTTCACCCAAAATGCTTCAAAGCATATCGTGTCCAGTAGCACAAAAATGATACTGATTACTAACTGAAGCTAATTTCAATATCATACTAATAAATAGCCACTGCATTTTGTGTATGTATGTATTATATAAATATATTTTTGTGTGCATAAATATTAGCCACTGCATTTGGTGATTTCAGTGTAATCATTTTTATGAATAGAGAATTGTAATGTCTTCTAAGCACAAATGACAACTATTTAGTTCCTATTCACCTAGTGCCTGGCATCTGTTAAAACAGACACCTTATATCATGGCAACTAATAAAGATTTGAAAATAAAACTTTGTGTAGTCATTTATACTAATGGGTAATAAGATGTCACTACCACATAAAGAAACAAACTTTATGGTTTGCATATTTTTGCTTTGAATTTGAAAAGCAAGGTATGTTGATATTATATGTGATGACAAAGTGAATTTGTATATTACCTTTTCAGTCATTTATAAATTTAATTTTGAAATAATTCCTTAGGAGAACTTTCCTATTGGTTTGTATTAGGGTCCCACTGTCAAAATTAAATGGGTTAGAATGTTTCTTACAACGTTGATTCAGTTAGGAATGTTACATGAAGTGATACCTCTGATAACCATATAAATTTACAAAAATTAGTTAATTTTAAGTTGGGAATAGAGCAAAATCCCATTATACCAAAAGGGGTCTGGACCAAGTACTTTTTGGATTATATTTTTCAGGGTAATAGAAAAATGGCACTTGTAATGTACATTATAAAAAGGATTGCTGTTGAATTTATGAAAATAATATTTACTTTAACCCTTTGAGGACCACATGGTTTTGAGGGGAGATTTATTTGCAAAAGATAGTTATTTCTGGTAATTTGGACATGTAGAAACGAATTTGCTATCCATTTACTTGTATGTTCAATAGATTATCAGATATTTTGTGAGATGTGTGTGTCCATATGGTCCTTAATAGTACTAGTAGCTGATAAAATAACACACTTTTGATCTAGTTACTGCTTTATTAGAATAACTAAATATTTATATTCTTGTGCTAGGGGCATGTGAGCAAGTACACTATCTATAGTAGTCGTATAACAATATATATATATATATATATAATATATATATCCCCGCAAGGGGGTTCTAAGCTCGTGCTCTTGAGTGCTCTTTGTGCTCGTTTGTACGTGCTTGTTCCTGGAGGTTTCATGTGCGCCCTCCCGGCCCTAGCACCCAAGGATGATGGGGCTCGACCCTGCAGTCCTTGTCATCCTTGGTCTTTTTCCACTTCGACTGTCCCCTCCACCCTTTCTTTTTCCTCTGTCTTTCCTCTCACTTTTTCTTTGTTTTTCCGCTGAGATATGCCCTTTAAATAGAGGCGAATCGGTTCTTCCCGAACTAAAAAAAATAAATTTATATATATATTTATATATATATTTATATATATATTATATATATATTTATATATATATTTATATATATATTTATATATATATATTTATATGTATATTTTTAATATATATTTATATGTATATTTTTATATATATATTTATATGTATATTTTTATATATATATTTATATATATTTATATATATATTTATATATATATATATTTATATTATATTTATTTATTTATATATATATATATATATATTTATTTATTTATATATATATATATATTATATATATATATATATATATGAAAATTATTTCACGAAAGTAACACGTGAAAATATTTATGATGAATAAAACCACGAAGGAAAGGAAACACAAAAAGGTGCTCAAGCGCTTTCGTCTAATGACATCCTCAGGAACACTGAAGTACATAAAAAGGTTACGGCCTATATATAGGTTACAGAAAGAAAAAAAAATAACAAACATATATATATATATATATATATATATACATACATACATACATACATATCTACACACATACATATGTTAACCCCCCCCCCTTTTTGGCCCTGAGTCGGTTCGGATTCGACTGGGGGGTTCTGGTTAGGAGGCTGCAACGGATGTTTCGTCTTTATACTTTTCTATAATTCTTTTCGGTCACCTTAAATGGTGGGTCGCCACTCTGTTATGCCGATATCGTCTATGGTGCTTGGGTTGTCTCTTTCTCTCGCTTATTAATTCTTCTCTTTTTATAATTCTCTGATCCTTTCTCTTATACTAAAAATTATCGACTTTTCTTTTATAACTTGTCGACTTGACTAAGTTCTGAAGAGAGCACGGCTCGAAGGAAAAGATAAAAACTTTCTCTTACATTTAGTTTACTTCTAAAAATGTACAGTTAGTTCTCTGAATTTACAAGGGTAGAGGTTCGACCTCTTTCGACCATGGCTCAGGCCGGAATCTAAAAGTATTAAGAAGGCAAGGGGCCTCTGCCCCCTCCTAATGAGGTGCTAATATGAAGTCTAATGCAGAAGAGCCTTAAATGAAGTAGCTTGATGAAGTGGTAATCTGAAGTGGCTTGATGAAGTGGTGTATTTTTACAAATATACGTATAATATAACTTAAATGTTTGGGGGAG
Organism: Bathynomus jamesi; assembly: GCA_023014485.1. NCBI lineage: Eukaryota > Metazoa > Arthropoda > Malacostraca > Isopoda > Cirolanidae > Bathynomus > Bathynomus jamesi. The sequence goes on along the minus strand of JAJOZX010000737.1, from coordinate 922,377 downwards.
AACAGTTGAAGGTTAAATTTCCCCCCTTTTTAAACACATGATCAGATGTTTTAAAAGATTGCAAATTTCAAATTAAAAAATAAAATAACAAAAACTAATTTGTATTTTTTCGCCAAGTCTTCATTTATGAAGGCGATATCATTTTGTAATAGTACATAAGTACAATTTTGAGTACATGACTGAGTACGTATTAATTTTGGTTCATTACGATTACAATTATGGATTACAATTACCAATTAATTCATATTCACTTGTTTAATTACACTTCCATTTTGAAGTACATTCTTACATGATAAATTAAATCATTACATTTAATTACAGTTTCACTGAAGTACATTACAAGTTATTGTTAATTACAGTTTCATTAAAGTACATTACAAGTTATTGTTAATTTAAAGTATTACAGTTAATTACAATTAAACAGTTACTATAACTTTGTCTTGTTTTTACAGTGTTTCATATTAATAGACAATTAAGATGTTAGAAATATAATACAAAGTACATGGGCACATAACACACATGATATAACATAACGCATGATAATGTTATAAATTCGAATCAGAGCGAAAGGAGACTTTTTTTATCTTAGAAGTGTTCAATTCTGTCGGTCAGCGGAATTTGATCACTTAACCTCAGCATTTTTTAGTTCATCTCGGGAGGTCATATAATTAAAAATAAAAATGAAAAAAATAATACGAGAACGTATTTTTGCATTCTCGAACGAACTGCAAAAGTGTTGCATTTCATGATTGACACGAGTAAACAGACTGATAAGTTGATAGGGCATAAGTAGACAATAGGTAGATGAAGGAATAAGTAATAAAATTAATAAAGGATAGCGGTCAAGAAAGAACATGAATGTAAGAATGAGTATGGTTGAATAATTATATTTATACTACATAACATATAAATAATGACTTCTATAGTGTGTTTCGTCCTTAGCATGATGTTAAAGAATTTTCATACATTGGATACTAGATATATGATGAAGGGAAAATGTGATGTCATAGTTATTGAATTTTTACGTATAGTACAAATCATTGTTAGGAAGATTTACAAGAACGAATTAGAGAGACAGAGTGGGAAACGTAGAGAGAATAAAGTTATTTTATGACATCATAGTGCATAAGTCATTATTACAAATCGAAATTCTATCCAAAACTCGCTTATGCGATTTTTGGTTTCTTATGTAAAAATGTACATTCGAACATAAAACTACACGAACATAAGTTCTGCATGAAGACAATGAATCCATATAATGATGGTGTAGGAATTGTTCACTTTTTACATTACTCTCCCCTTTTAAAAATGATATTTATACAATAATTTAATAGGGTACCATTAATACAATACAAATGAGAAAATAACATCCTAACAGGGTACCATTAATACAATACAATGAGAAAATAACATCCTAACAGGGTACCATTAGTTACAATACAAATTTTATACGGAACGATTTCGCGTGGTCGAGTACAATGCAGAGTATCCAAATTTTTAAAATGACACTTGCTTACAAAATATTAAAAAATCAAAGATTAATACTTTAGTTTAGACAAACATTTAATAGGATTAATACATTAATTTAGACAACCAATTAAGTTAGACAGAATGATATGGTTAAAAAATTTTACAAAATTTTATTTTTTTCTGTGGGATAAATTATGTACATAATGAATATGTAAAAGGAAAAAATGCAAATCGTACAATCTATAAACTAATTTTTATTGACTAGTGTAGGTAAAAATAGAATTACGTAATGGATGATGTATAGACCTGTGGTCTAGTGTGTATTTTATAAGTTCGAGAGAGAGATTAGCTGAGAGGATTGTTAAATTAACTGTATAAATGCATGAGCAAAAATTTATATATAGTAAGCAAAAATGATTAAGATTAAATTACGCGCAATGAAATAGTTTATTGTGATATCCAATGATTTTAGCATGAGGTTTGTATATATAGTATATATAGTGTGCATACATGCATTTTTATTGACGGTTGTAGGTACAAATCGAATTACGTAGTGGATGATGTATAGACCTGTGGTCAAATGTGTAGGGATTTGGAAGGTTTTTTGAATTAACAAAGTTTAAAAATGATGTATAATAATTTAAGATGGGTTATAAAATCTTAAGTTTAAGTCAATTATTGTTATTGTTATTATTATTATTATTATTACAAAATCCTTTAAGCTCAAGGTCAATTATTATAAAATCTAATTACAGGTAAATTTTTCATTAAAAATTATTTTTATATAATAAAAAAAAATATTAAAAAGGTTTAATAATTTTTGCAGGTTAAGTAGAAAAATCATACTCTTTCATTGAATGTTGATAGAATTTTGAATTATTTGATATTTTAGTCTGAAAACTTGTTTGCATATAGACAAATACGTTTTATTGCGTAGAAGTTTTATTAAAAATTAAATGACTGAAATTTAGGGTATGTGCAGTCATACGGGTAAATTTCCCGATCGTACAGAGCAGGATAAATTAGGTACATGATCGATTAATTAATTATTACACAACTATTATTATCACGTATACATTACAATGATTATATATCAAAGTCATTACAACCTTTGTACAAATAATAAATTACATAACTACATAACAAATCGGTGAATTTCCGTCTTACAAACAAAGAAAAAAGGTTAAACTAAAGACGCAAATCGGTCAATTCAGGTTGAATTTAATTCTCTTTTACAACACAAAAAAAGGTTGAATTAAATTCTTAAATTACATTTTCTCTTAAATTAAATTCTCTTAAATTACAAAGGAAAAGTTGAATTCAATTGACTGCATTGAAAACTAACTTGGGACTTGAAATAAAAATGACTTGGGATAAATCTCTCTCACTTCGAATAAAACTCTCTGCTGACTTCGAATAAAACTCTCTGCTGACTTCGAATAAAACTCTCTGCTGACTTCGAATAAAACTCTCTGCTGACTTCGAATAAAACTCTCTGCTGACTTCGAATAAAACTCTCTGCTGACTTCGAATAAAACTCTCTGCTGACTTCGAATAAAACTCTCTGCTGACTTCGAATAAAACTCTCTGCTGACTTCGAATAAAACTCTCTGCTGACTTCGAATAAAACTCTCTGCTGACTTCGAATAAAACTCTCTGCTGACTTCGAATAAAACTCTGCTGACTTCGAATAAAACTCTCTGCTGACTTCGAATAAAACTCTCTGCTGACTTCGAATAAAACTCTCTGCTGACTTCGAATAAAACTCTCTGCTGACTTCGAATAAAACTCTCTGCTGACTTCGAATAAAACTCTCTGACTTGAGCTCTATCAAGTATTTCTATAAAAATCTCTGGGGTGGTTGTCCATCTTGGCGCAACCTTCTGACTTGACCTCTTATCAAGTATTCTGAAACTAACTTGAAATTAACTAAAAATGGAAAATGACTGCACTTGACCTTTATCAAGTGGAGACGATTAACCTCTGTTTTGGTTGACCCTCTTGGTGCAACTTTCTGACTTCAAATAAATGACTTCAAATAAATGACTTCAAAAAACGACTTCAAAAAATGACTTCAAAATTACTTCAAGTATCTCTCTAAATCTATAAACTCTCTGTAAACTCTCTCTCTTAATTTGCAAGTCAATTCAATTCAGTAATTGAAAAAAAATTTGCAAACAAAAAATAAAAAAAAATGTAAACAATATTTCACTCTGGTATTATTATGTTTGGTGCATAAAATAAAATAATTCTATACTGAATATAACAGTGAAAATAACTGCGACAATTGACTCTCTTTGAAATTAACTCTCTGTGTACAATTAACTCTCTGTGTTACAATTAACTCCCTGTGTTACAATTAACTCCCTGTGTTACAATTAACTCCCTGTGTTACAATTAACTCTCTGTGTTACAATTAACTCTCTGTGTTACAATTAACTCTCTGTGTTACAATTAACTCTCTGTGTTACAATTAACTCTCTGTGTTACAATTAACTCTCTGTGTTACAATTAACTCTGTTAAAATTACTGTTTCAATAAAAACAAATGTATCACTGGTGTCTGAAGTGTTCACTGTGTTTTGTGTTAAATTCTGGTTTGATACTCATTATTAACTGTTAATAATAGTGACTTTTCAAATGTTTATAAATTACTTAAAAAAACAAACTGTACTTAACAAAATTTTCTATGGGGAAAATCCTTGAGACGTGTCCTGAAGACGTCTTGTTGGCTACTTGTTCCTGGATGAAAACTAGGCGTGAAGAACTTGGAGTCGTGATGCACCGGTTCAAGGGTGGATGTTACGAACTAGAAGTCGTGACACGCCGGTCAAATGGTTTTATCCTGATGCAGGGTAATTTCTATCTTGGCCAAAGAGTGGCCTCTTCTTAAAATAATCTTATCCTGGTGCAGGGTAATTTCTATCTTGGCCAAAGAGTGGCCTCTTCTTAAAATAATCTTCTTAAAATCTTCTTTTTATCCTGATGCAGGGTAATTTCTATCTTGGCCAAAGAGTGGCCTCTTCTTAAAATCTTCTTCTTAAAATAATCTTCTTAAAATAATCTTTTTATCCTGGTGCAGGGTAATTTCTATCATGGCCAAAGAGTGGCCACTTGTTAAACATCATCTTGTTAAACATCATCTTGTTAAACATCATCTTGTTAAACATCATCTTGTTAAACATCATCTTGTTAAACATCATCTTGTTAAACATCATCTTGTTAAACATCATCTTGTTAAACATCTTAAAATCTGTTAAGATCCTGGTAAAGGGTCTCCAATATGTTAAGATCCTCTTCTTAAAATCTTCTTTTGATCCTGGCAAGGGTCTGGGGTGTCTTGTATAGACGAGGCGTTCTTGTTAAGGGGCAAGGGGGCTCTGCCCCCTCCCCCGCAGCGAGGCTGCAGTCCAAAGAAGAGTCTCGTAATGAAGTTCTCTGATGAAGAAGTGCCTTGACTGAAGTGGTAATCTAAAGAGACTTGATGAAGTGGTGTATTTTTACAAATATACGTATAATATAACTTAAATGTTTGGGGGAGAACAGTTGAAGGTTAAATTTCCCCCCTTTTTAAACACATGATCAGATGTTTTAAAAGATTGCAAATTTCAAATTAAAAAATAAAATAAAAACTAATTTGTATTTTTTCGCCAAGTCTTCATTTATGAAGGCGATATCATTTTGTAATAGTACATAAGTACAATTTTGAGTACGTATTAATTTTGGTTCATTACAATTACGATTACAATTATGGATTACAATTACCAATTAATTCATATTCACTTGTTTAATTACACTTCCATTTTGAAGTACATTCTTACATGATAAATTAAATCATTACATTTAATTACAGTTTCACTGAAGTACATTACAAGTTATTGTTAATTACAGTTTCATTAAAGTACATTACAAGTTATTGTTAATTTAAAGTATTACAGTTAATTACAATTAAACAGTTACTATAACTTTGTCTTGTTTTTACAGTGTTTCATATTAATAGACAATTAAGATGTTAGAAATATAATACAAAGTACATGGGCACATAACACACATGATATAACATAACGCATGATAATGTTATAAATTCGAATCAGAGCGAAAGGAGACTTTTTATCTTAGAAGCGTTCAATTCTGTCGGTCAGCAGAATTCGATCACTTAACCTCAGCATTTTAGAGTTCATCTCGGGAGGTCATATAATTAAAAATAAAAATGAAAAAATAATACGAGAACGTATTTTTGCGTTCTCGAACGAACTGCGAAAGTTTTGCATTTCATGATTGACACGAGTAAACATAGACTGATAAGTTGATAGGGCATAAGTAGACAATAGGTAGATGAATGAATACGTAATAAAATTAATAAAGGATAGCGGTCAAGAAAGAACATGAATGTAAGAATGAGTATGGTTGAATAATAATTATATTTATACTACATAACATATAAATAATGACTTCTATAGAGTGTTTCGTCCTTAGCATGATGTTAAAGAATTTTCATACATTGGATACTAGATATATGATAAAGGGAAAATGTGACGTCATAGTTATTGAATTTTTACGTATAGTACAAATCATTGTTAGGAAGATTTACAAGAACGAATTAGAGACACAGAGTGGGAAATGTAAAGAGAATAAAGTTATTTTATGACGTCATAGTGCATAAGTCATCATTACAAATCGAAATTCTATCCAAAACTCGCTTATGCGATTTTTGGTTTCTTATGTAAAAATGGACATTCGAACATAAAACTACACAAACATAAGTTCTGCATGAAGACAATGAATCCATATAATGATGGTGTAGGAATTGTTCATTGTTCACTTTTTACACACATATATATAATATATATATATATATGCAATAAACGGAGAAGTAAAAATAAAAATTAAAAATTAGAGGATTAACAAAGAGGCCTACAGATTTGTAAGGAAAAATATCGATTTTTAGCACAAGATCAAATGAATTATAAAAATACAAATTTATACTGGAAATCTGCCCGGGTTTTAACACTTTGCCTTTTAGAGTCAAGTTTCGATATATATAAAAATAAAATGAAGATTAAAAGTTAATAAAGTAGCATACAAGTTTACCAAAGATTTAGCGTCCTACCCTTTTTATCTAAATTTGTTTTGAAGGAATTCAAAACAACAGGATCGAGTTGAAAAAGACCTTTGCTTATGTTGAAGTTATTTGAAAGTTGGATAATGGCAGACTCAAGAATATTTCTATTAACAATGTTGCTAGAATGAAATAAAACTGAAGCATTATTCCAATCAATACAGTGGGATAACTCTGACAAATGAACAAAAAGAGCACTGGACAACTGCCCTGTTCTAATGGAATATTGATGCTGTTTTATACGTGTGTGCAAATCCTTTCCCGTCTGACCTATGTAAAAGGAATCACATTGTTTACACCCAATTTTATAGATAATGCCTGAATTATTGGTAGGGCTATTTTTTACTATGATATTTTTCACAATATTGTTATATGAAAATACTACATTAATATCCAAAAGTTTAAGTACATTAGCAATGCCTAAAAAGCCCGGGAAAAATGGAAGTACTAAAATATTTTTTGACAAAGTACGAGTGTTATTATTGACACGATAGAAAGTTCGTTTTGCCTTGTTGAGACAAGATTCCATAAACGCAGATGGGTAACACAGATCACTTCCAATACCGTTGATTTTTTCCAATTCGGCATCGATGTATTCCGGACTGGTGGTCCAGTGCTCTTTTTGTCCATTTGTCAGAGTTATCCCACTGTATTGATTGGAATAATGCTTCAGTTTTATTTCATTCTAGCAACATTGTTAATAGAAATATTCTTGAGTCTGCCATTATCCAACTTTCAAATAACTTCAACATAAGCAAAGGTCTTTTTCAACTCGATCCTGTTGTTTTGAATTCCTTCAAAACAAATTTAGATAAAAAGGGTAGGATGCTAAATCTTTGGTAAACTTGTATGCTACTTTATTAACTTTTAATCTTCATTTTATTTTTATATATATATCGAAACTTGACTCTAAAAGGCAAAGTGTTAAAACCCGGGCAGATTTCCAGTATAAATTTGTATTTTTATAATTCATTTGATCTTGTGCTAAAAATCGATATTTTTCCTTACAAATCTGTATGCCTCTTTGTTAATCCTCTAATTTTTAATTTTTATTTTTACTTCTCCGTTTATTGCATATATATATATATATATATATATATATATATATATATATATATGTATGTATATATATATATATATATGTATGTGTGTAGATATGTATGTATATATATATATATATATATATATGTTTGTGTGTATGTATTATTTATTTTTTATTTTTTTCTTTGTAACCTATATATAGGCCGTAACCTTTTTATGTACTTCAGTGTTCCTGAGGATGTCATTAGACGAAAGCGCTTGAGCACCTTTTTGTGTTTCCTTTCCTTCGTGGTTTTATTCATTATATATATATATATATATATATATATATTGTATGTACAAATTATTGTACATATATGTAGTATATGTATTAGGGTGGCCCTTAAAAATGAAAGTTTGAAATTTGTTTCTCTAACCCCCCCAGTTTGTGGAGTTCCTAGGAAAAACCATGCATGCTAAATATTTTTGAAATCCAAGAATATTTAGAGGTTGTCCTTGTGAGTTGAAATTTTACTATTATGCAGGAAGTTGTACATTACATGGAGGTTGTATCGAACACTCCTTTTTCTTTCCTCAGGATGGAATCGAGAAAGAAGTTGTATTTGATCAGTTCTGTTGAACCTGAAATCAAGGGCATTAAATTGCCATCATATCGGCAAGCTTTTAGACATTTCCTGTTCTTCCATTTGGAGAAGAAAAAGACCACTTGGGACACCAGTCGTGAAACAGTAGAGGCCAACAAGGCGTTATGGGATAAAGCCAGCATCCCAACGCGAGCTGACCAGTATTGCATCAAGAAGCTGGAGGCAGTCTTCGAGGAGTGGAAAGCTCTGAAGAAACATCAGACCAGGACCTGGGCATCCCACAAGCAGAAGGAACAGGAGTTTCAACAGCGCTTGGAAGATCTCTGACATCACTCATGCAGATGCACTGGTCCTGATGAAGAATCCTGAGGACCAGACTTTCCTTCTGGCCCAGTGACAGAAGGGGAGGCCATGCTGCATCTGCTCTGTGGATATGGTACAGGCCTGGAAGGATGAGGCATCCTGAAATAGGTCAGAACAGGAGGCCAGGCAACGGAAGAGGCCACAGGAGGAGCTGGAAGCTTCAACCATCTGGAGACAGATGATGACTAGGAGAAGGAAGGTGCAGTTCGGGGTGCTCAGCCTCAGGTGCTGCCACTGTGTCTGCTCCAAAAGATCCAGGAAGAATATCATGACACTCAACTGGCTGCTGCCCTTGACTGGATGCAGATCTGCACCAGAAATGCGACATACATTCTTACTGAGGCCACTGAAAGCCTTGGCCATAATGTCATTGACTTGAACATCAATCGGAACTCCATCCACAGAGAAAGGGCTCGCCATCATTCTGCCCAGTCAAAAGGTTTGAAGGAGTAGTTCTCCACCAACGTCCCCCTTACCATTCATTGGGATGGTAAGCTCGTGGAGAATCTGACATCCTGAGAACATGTGGATCCCTTCCCTGGCCTCAGAGTTGAGCAACTCTTGGGTGTTCCAAAGCTTCCATCTAGAACTGGAGAGGCGCAAGCAGCAGCTGTTGTCAAGTGTCTCGAAGACTGGAAGATCGACGACGGGGTTGAGGTGTTAAGCTTCGACACCACAGCTTCAAACACAGGTCATTGATCTGGCACCTGTGCTCTCATCGAGGAGAAACTTGGCAGAGATCTTCTGTTCTTTGCCTGTTGGCACCATGTGTCAGAACTTGTGATTGGAGCCGCTTTCAAGACAACCATCGGGGGATCGTCGATGAGACCTGAGATACTCCTGTACAAAACGTTTATGGGTCACTGGCAGTTAATTGATCAAGACAAGTTCAAGCCAGCTTCAACTGATCCCTCTGTGGAGAGCTCAGTGGCATCTTCGAGGGACGAGCTGCTCGATTTCTCAAGAAGACAAACAGTTCATGTTCGTGATGATTACTGGGAGTTCCTCAAGCTCAGTACAATCTTCCTTGGAGGCACACCAGAGCATAGAATATAAAGTTCACAGCTCCCAGAGCAATGCATCATGCTCGATGGATGGCAAAGGTGCTTATGCAATCAAAATGTGGCTCTTCCAGGAGCAGTTCTGGATGACACCATCAGAGGATAGAGAAGTGTGTGATCTCGCAGTTTTTGCCATGGTGATCTATATGAGAGCATGGAACACGGCTCTTCAGGCAGTGGGAGCTCCCCTGGAACGACTTCCATCTCATGAAGGAGTTAATGTGCTACCCACATCAAGGGATTTCCACCACCTCTGGTACCTGTCGGAGGAGCTCATGGGGATGGCATTCTTTGACGACAGAGTACCTTTAGCCATGAAGAAACTCATGATTGAAGCCTTGGACGAAGATGCCATTGACTATCTGCCAAAGCGTTTGAGAGTCGCCTTGAGTGCCTACGTCGATGAGAAGGGCCTTGAGCAATTACGAGGAACACCAAGGCCCTCTTCACTTGCCTCCAGCTTCCGGATGAATACCTTCACAAAAATCTGGAGAGTTGGCTGGCAGAGGACTCCTTCAAGAAAGCTCTGCAGGTCGTTGAAAGCTTCACCCAGACTGCAAAAAGACGACACTTGCACCTCGAACCAGGCGACAATGAGTGGAGTAGGCTTCCACAAGACCCCGCCACCGAGCGGCTAATACTTCTTGTTGAAGAATGGGGACCTGGCTGCCTGAGTAAACTTCAATGGATGAGGGTGACCTCTAAATATTTTTGGATTTCAAAAATACTTTGTACACATGGGTTTTACTAGGAACTGAACAAATTGGGGGGGGGGGGGTAGAGAAACAAATATCCAAATTTTATTTTTATATACACTAAGGGCCACTCTAATATGTATGTATGTAAGCACACCGGACAAAAAATTAGTCACCCCTCTCAGAATGTACCTAATAACGTGTGACGGCGCCTCTGGCCTTGATAACCACACGAATCCGGCGAGGCAGAGACTCTACGAGGTTGTGCATGTACTGAACATCGATTTGCTCGTTCATCAGCCGGTCCCGAAGTTCCGCCAGAGTCCGTGGGTGTCTATTCCTGCGCTTCACTTTCTGTGAACAACACCTCACCTTCGACGCATTCAGGATTAAAGGCTTCATTGGACCTGCGATGTACTCGTCGCCTCCCATCATTGGAGAACAAACAAAAACGGGACTCATCGGACCAAATTACACATTTCCAATCTGCCGCAGTCCAGTTTTTGTGCCTCTGAGCCCATTTATAACGTGCCAATTTGTGACTTGCTGTTAACAGCGGCCTCTTCCATGGTACCCTGCTCCGGATGTCCATCGCATGCAGTTCTCGTCGCAATGTCCATTCGGAAATTGGTCGCTGGAGAACCTCATTGGTTTCTTGGAGCAATTGTTCTCTGGTTTGAAAACGATTTGCAGTTACTAGACGAGAAACATGGCGGTGGCCCCTATTGTCGAGAATTGTTTTCCAGCCACAGTTACGCCGTCGATTGTCAGTTGATTGCGAACTACACCACTCTTTGTAAACTCGCTGGACAGTACGCGTTGACACACCAACAAATTGGGCTACTTCAGACATTTTGTGTCCGTGGGCTCTGCCAAACACGATGGCTCCTTTTTGCCACTGAGTAACGTCTGCCTCACGACCCATTTTGCAGACTATATCCAACACACACTTTGTTCTTCACCACCTCACGAAACAGATCTGATCCTGTGTGCTACGTCACCGCTACTTGTCACTTACCAATGCTACATCAGCGCCCTCTGTGTGACCTTGAACTTCCTACTATCGGTGCTATTAGGGGTGACTAATTTTTTGTCCGGTGTGCTTATGTGTATATATATATATATATATATTATTTTTTTTTTTTAAGTTCGGGAAGAACCGATTCGCCTCTATTTAAAAGGGCATATCTCTGCAGAAAAACAAAGAAAAAGTGAGAGGAAAGACAGAGGAAAAAGAAAGGGTGGAGGGGACAGTCGAAGTGGAAAAAGACCAAGGATTGCAGGGTCGAGCCCCATCATCCTTGGGTGCTAGGGCTGGGAGGGTGCATATGAAACCTCCAGGAACAAGCACGTACAAACGAGTGCTCAAGAGCATGAGCTTAGAACCCCCTAATGCCATCACAAAAGAATATTTTTGGCTGTGTGTAGCCAGTCATGCACTGCCGCCTTCAGGTCATCATTGCCTTGGAATTGCTGACATCTCAAAGTGCTTTTAGTGGTCCAAAGAGGTAAAAATCTGGATGGTTGAGAACTTCAAATTTAAATTCTTGATGGCATTTTCTAGTGTGTGCAGTGGTATGAGGGCGCACATTGTCATGTAACAGAATAACACCTTCCAACAATCTCCCTCTCCATTTTGTGTGAATTCACTTCATATTTTTAGATATTTTAAAATGAGTCTTTTGATATGGTTGTCGTGGATGGTGGGTTGAGTTTTCTTGGGTACCTGCCCAGCATACCATTACTGGGAATGAAGATGCAAACCAGTTCCCAAAGTTCATTTGCTCCTTGTACATCTGTCAATATCCTATTGCTTTTTGAGGATTTCCTTCAAAGGATTAGAGCTGTATTTCTCATTGTCTGGCAGTAAAGTAGAAATATCATTATTAATTCCAATTAACTGCAATTTGTGAAGATGTGGCTACAGCTGTCCCTGGTGTTACCCTTGTATATCCTGATGGAAGGAAACTCTACTTGCATACTTTTGAATTGACCATATCTGCCTTACCCAATAGTATTTGTTAGAGAGGCCCTTAGCTCTACTGTAAAGATTGTATAGTCCTCTTGACTGTGCTCCATTTGTAGATTGAGTGTCCCAGTCTTGGAAACTTATAATGGCATCATCTCGCAGAGTACTGAGATAAAGATAGCACTTGTACTCACTTTGGAGCTTTGGGTAGAACTGTATTATCCCAGTAGCGAGTTTCTAAGTTTGTTTAGATGCTCAGAAGGCTGTCAGTCTCTCATACGTAATCCTTTTAAGCCTCAGTATTTACCCATTCTCACTTTGGCTTCATTTGTTATATTGTTATTCATTTTTCGTTTTATTCTCTAAGTAAGGGTATGTTTGGTGTCAGTGACATTGATGTTGCAATTGGTTAACTAATCACTCATTCTCATGTAAAACCTGAATCTGAAAGTCTTGTAAGTAGGGTGTTCATATGTCCCAGTTTTCAGAGAGCTGTCCCAGTCTTTAGAAAAAAGTTTCAGAAATTTTGAGTGAGTTAAATATGAGTCACAGCTCATGCATGTTATGGAGTTAGTTGGTATTCCAACATTAATGAGAGGGGTTGGTGTTTATCTCTCTGTAAGAGTGGGAATTTGATAAAATATCTTGTTTTGCTTTTGCATATTTTAAGTTAATTATATACTATACTTGCAAATGTGGAACTATAAGGTGTGTATTATTATATTTAGTATTAATTTATTCTGTTAAAAAGTTACATTTTATCAACACATAATTTCATCTAGAAATATTTAGGCGTATGTTAAATTAGTGGTCTGGAAAAAGGCATTTTTCATGCTGAAAACCCCAAAATGCTCGGGCTCCACCCTGGACCCTGTTGGGGGAGCTTACAACACTCCTACAAACCCCCTAATTGTGAGCCTCACTTCACTTGGCATATATTTCAGGCATCTGCACTCCATTTCCACCCTTTTCAAATTCATGGTTCCATCCCTGTCCTGGTTTTTCCAAGCACAAATTTGGATACTTTACTTGTAATGAAATAACTTTTTGAAGAGATCTTGTGATAAAACTTTGGTAGCTTTATAAAATTATAAAAATTTACAATTATTTTTTATCTTTCTAATATTTACATGTAATGTATTTTCAAAAATTTGTTTCAGAGATCTGGAGATTCATGTCAGAAAGAAAGCCTTGAACTTTATGATTCAAATTCAGAGGAAATATCAAAAGTTGAGAATCATAAACAAGATTGTAAGGTGTTATTGAGTAAGCAAATTCTGTTCAGAAGAATTCAATGTTCCAAATACCCACTGGTTAAGCTTAGAAAACTGAACATTAATGACCAGAAACTGAGGACTGATGGTAAACCTTTAAATAAACAGGTAAGATGAAAAAGTTTTCTCAGTTCATTTAAAAGAAGTCTAGTGACAGTACTAACAGTAGTCAAATAGTAAAGTAGAGTATAAGTCAGAAAGGTGAAAATTATTCTTTAAATATTATAATATAGGCCTAATTGATGAGTACACACACTTCATATTTGGAATTGAAAAATATATGAGTTTACTTTGTCCAGAAATTATTTGAAATGAAAATGAATCAATTGATTTTACTATTTTCTGTTTTACATACAGTAGTTGATTATAACAATTTTGTTGCTTGCAATGAGTCTCAATAATGAGTTTGATTACATGATGAAGCAAAGATGAATGCAGTAGGGATGTACTGGACATCTAAGTATGGCACTGGAAAGCAGGAGCTGCAGCCCTTTTCTAAAATATGAAACTATAACTGGATATAAAATGAAAATCTTGCTCTGGCTACAATTGACCTCATGAGGTTCTAATAATATGATGGAAGTGAAGATGAATGAAGACTGTGCTCTAAAGTTTTAACTGATAAGCAAGCTCCAGAACAGTGAAATGAATGTGTTATTTTGGTAGAATGTTTTAAAAATAGTAAAACATAAGACATGCAAAGTCTGTTTGAGAATTAGTTCTTGATGAAAATATTTGATTGTCATTTTAATCAGAACTGATGTATGTACTGTATATAACTATTTGCCAATTAGTCAGAGTAATCTCCTCCCCTTTCCCATCTGACTTATGCTTGAAATTAGAATACCTTTCAAAGACGTTTTTTCCTGCTCTATATGGGCTTGACTGTAAGGAAGGTGTTACAGTCGTGAATGATCCCTTCTGTTGTTCTGAAGAACTGTGCTTCTGTGCTTACACACAGCCTAGGCAAACTATTTCATCTTTATCTTTGATCTGCTACTTTTCATTCATTCACTTCATTCATCCTGTTCCAAAGAAGGGTGACCTCTACTAACCCTCCAACTATCATCCAATTGCTTTGATTTCTTGCCTTTCTAAAGTTTTTGAATGACCACTGTTCTTCTCCAAAGGTTACTAAGACTGGTGTTCTTCAGAGGCCTCTCCTGTCACACACTTCCTTTTATTTATTAACTAATGATCTTTTAAGTTGTACTTCCTATCCTATCCACTCCTATGCCAATGATTCCACTTTTCATTTCTGCACCTACTTCACAAAGTGTCACTCATAACAATTACTCCATGCTTTGCATGAATCCGCTATGATACACTGAACCTCTGATCTTTCTGCTATCTTTGACTGGGACAGAAAAATCCTTGTGGCTTTCAATGCCTCATAAACTCAGTTCCTTCATTTGTCTACTCATCACAATCTTCCGCACAACTATCCTCTTACCTTCAACAATACACAACTCAATCCTTGCTCTTCCTGTAACATTCTTGGTGTTTCCTTGTGATCTTTCCTGGAAAGATCACATATACTCTGTAAAAAGCTTCTTGGAGGTTGTGTTGTGCTGACTGCAGTTTCTTCATCCCCACTCATTTGCTGTCTCTGTATAGGGAGGAATTTCATTTGCTCCTGTGAGGGGTGGCTCAACTGGGCAGAGTGAACCCACACAGCTCTACTTGACTGTGTGGAATCGAGGGCTTTTTGTCCCATCAATTTCCCACCTTATACTGCCTGTTTTCTTTTTTTCTCTTCACTGCAATGTTGCTGCACTCTCTACTGTTTTGACTATAACAGACACTGCTCTTCCGAACACACTAACAGCATGTTGCCTCCTTTAATGAGAGCATGCAGTACCAGACTTCCAACACATTCTCATCACTTTTCTGTCCAACTCTGTAACAAGGGTTAATCAGTATTCTCAATCTTTCATCTACTCAACTGGTCAACTCTGGAACAACCTTTCTCAGTCCATCTTTCAACATATCTTTAACTTTCAATTTTTGATGTGTCATGTGACTCTTGGTCATCATCCTCCTGAAATTTCAGTGAAACTGTTGCTATTGCACTACACATATCAAAAGCTTTTGATAGTCTGGCACAAATCTTTAATTTCAAAACTACCCTCCTTTGGTTTCTACCCTTTTATTTGTTCCTTCATCTCCAATTTCTTTTCTGGCCAGTCTATAGCTAGTCCAAAGCTGGGCACTTGCGGGTTTTTTTGCGGTACTGCGGTACTACCGCACTACCAAACCGGTACCGCACAACGCAGTACCGCAAAGGATCGCTGAAAGTACAGCAGTACCGCTACCGCATTTTTTGCGGTACTGCGTTATGCGGTACTGGTTTGGTAGTGCGGTAGTACCGCAGTACCGCAAAAAAAACCGCAAGTGCCCAGCTTTGATAGCTACAGTTGTAGATGGCCACTGTTCTTCTAAAGCTATTAACAGTGGTGTTCTTCAGGGTTCTGTCCTGTCACCCACTCTTTAACTTTCATTTATTAATGATCTTTTAATTCACATTTCCTGTCCTATTCACTCTTATGCTGATGATTCCACTCTTCAATTCTCCACTCGCTTCCCAAAGCATCCCTCACAGCAGTCGCTTCATGTAGGATGGGGATGGGACACCTGACCTCTGATCTTTCTGCTATCTCTGATTGGGGCAGAGAAGACCTTGTGGCTTTCAATGCCTCAAAAACTCAGTTCCTCCATCTGTCTATTCATCACAATCTTCCACACAACTGTCCTCTTACCCTCAACAACATACAACTCAATCCTTCCTCTTTGCTTAACATTCTTGGCATTTCCTTTTCTCATGATCTTTCTTGGAAATATCATATATACTCTTTCTAAAACAGCTTCCAAGAGGTTTGGTGTGCTGTACCACCTTCGTGGTTTCTTCACTCCCACTCAGTTGTGTGTTCTGTACAGGGGTCTTGTTTCCTCCCGTATGGAGTATGCTTCTAATGTGTCAGGTGGTTCAACCCACACAGTTGTACTTCACTGGATGGAATCAATCTCTGTCTCTTTGCTGCAATGTTGCCTCACTCTCTTTTTACTATCGCTATCATAATGGACATTGCTCTTCTGAACTCTCTAACTGCATGCTGCCTCATTTAAGGAGTGCACACAGTACCAGACTTTCTACACTTTCTCATTTCTTTTCTGTCCAACTATCTAATGCAAGGATTAATTGATATTTTTAGTCTTTCATTTACTCAATTGGTCAACTCTGGAACAATCTTCCTCAATCCATCTTTCCTCCTGTCTATGATCTTCCATATTTCAAATGCAGTGTGTCTAGGTATCTTCGAAACCCTGGACCTTGATTTTTGCTCTCTTCTTCTATGGGAGGGGCGCCCTTGTGGGAATTTGCCCTTGGCCCATCCTTCCTGCATAAAAAAAACCACTAACTCATTTGCTCACACAAACAAACCAAAGTATAGGTTGCTTGCAAATCCTTTACAGTAGAAGATCCCTTTATGGTGTAGAAGTTCTTAGAAATTAGGTGATGTAGAACTAATTATGCATGAATTATTCAAGAATATTTTGATCAAACCATTGAATAAAACTATTAGTAAAAAAGAATGGTGTAGAAACAACATGGTAAACTGCAGAATTAAAAAATTGTTTGTATTTTGATCAGTGATAAGTTTGCATTCTCTGTAGCAAGAAAAAGATGAAGCATAAATATTATGGTTTTAGCTGAGTAATTGGCTTAAAACCAAATGTTTCAACTAAATTAATTTTCTATAAATCATTTGCAGCATTCCAAACAAAAGCAGAACAGTAGCAAAATTAGAACTTGAAACAATGAAGTCTTTACTTAACAGGGCAGCATGCAAAAGTACTCTTCAACGGCATTTAAGGGTTCAGACTGGAGAAAAACCTTTTAAATGTGATATTTGTCCTTACACTGCAGCACTCAAAAGTACTCTTCAACAGCATTTAAGAGTTCATACTGGGGAAAAACCTTTTAAATGTGATATGTGTTCTTACACTGCAACACAAAAAAGTAATCTTCAACAGCATTTAAGGGTTCATACTGGAGAAAAACCTTTTAAATGTGATATTTGTACTTACACTGCAACACACAGATGTAGTCTTCAACAGCATTTAAGAGTTCATACTGGAGAAAAAAAACCTTTTAAATGTGATATTTGTTCTTACACTGCAACACAAATAAGTAATCTTCAACAGCATTTAAGGGTTCATACTGGAGAAAAACCTTTTAAATGTGATATTTGTACTTACACTGCAACACACAGATGTAGTCTTCAACGGCATTTAAGAGTTCATACTGGAGAAAAAAACCCTTTTAAATGTGATATTTGTTCTTATACTGCAGCACAGAAAAGTCAACTTCAAAAGCATCTAAGAATTCATACTGGAGAAAGACCTTTTAAATGTGATATTTGTTCTTATACTGCAGCACAGAAAAGTCATCTTCAAGTGCATTTAAAAGTTCATGCTGGAGAAAAACCTTTTAAATGTGATATTTGTTCTTACACTGCAGCGCACAAAAATAGTCTTAAACAGCATTTAAAAGTTCATACTGGAGAAAAACCTTTTAAATGTGATATTTGTTCTTACACTGCAGCGCACAAAAATAGTCTTAAACAGCATTTAAAAGTTCATACTGGAGAAAAACCTTTTAAATGTGATATTTGTTCTTTCACTGCAGCACAGAAAAGTAGTGTTCGAAGGCATTTAAGAGTGCATATTGGAGAAAAACCTTTTAAATGTGATATTTGTCCTTACACTGCAGCACTCAAAAGTACTCTTCAACAGCATTTAAGAGTTCATACTGGGGAAAAACCTTTTAAATGTGATATGTGTTCTTACACTGCAACACAAAAAAGTAATCTTCAACAGCATTTAAGGGTTCATACTGGAGAAAAACCTTTTAAATGTGATATTTGTACTTACACTGCAACACACAGATGTAGTCTTCAACAGCATTTAAGAGTTCATACTGGAGAAAAAAAACCTTTTAAATGTGATATTTGTTCTTACACTGCAACACAAATAAGTAATCTTCAACAGCATTTAAGGGTTCATACTGGAGAAAAACCTTTTAAATGTGATATTTGTACTTACACTGCAGCACACAGATGTAGTCTTCAACAGCATTTAAGAGTTCATACTGGAGAAAAAAACCCTTTTAAATGTGATATTTGTTCTTATACTGCAGCACAGAAAAGTCAACTTCAAAAGCATCTAAGAATTCATACTGGAGAAAGACCTTTTAAATGTGATATTTGTTCTTATACTGCAGCACAGAAAAGTCATCTTCAAGTGCATTTAAAAGTTCATGCTGGAGAAAAACCTTTTAAATGTGATATTTGTTCTTACACTGCAGCGCACAAAAATAGTCTTAAACAGCATTTAAAAGTTCATACTGGAGAAAAACCTTTTAAATGTGATATTTGTTCTTTCACTGCAGCACAGAAAAGTAATGTTCGAAGGCATTTAAGAGTGCATATTGGAGAAAAACCTTTTAAATGTGATATTTGTTCTTACACTGCAGCACATAAAAGTAGTCTTCAACAGCATTTAATAGTTCATACTGGAGAAAAACCTTTTAAGTGTCCCACACTCATGGATTTTGGAATGCCTTAAACTGTACAAAATCCACCCTACCATTATTAGCACTCTAACAAACCAGATGACAAAATGGCAAACACATCAATCTGACCCATGAAAATGGGAAAATATCCATTCCCCATGTCAAGATTATGAGGGGTATATTCCAGGGGGACATCTTATCACCCTTGCTATTCTGCCTCACCCTGGACCCCCTTAGCAAACTACTTAGCAATAATAATAAGGGCTACAACCTCAGTCAAAATAGGCAAAGAAATCCTGACAGTGTACTGAACCATCTCCTGTTTATGGATGATTTGAAGCTGTACGCAGACTCTGACCAAAACCTGGAATGCCTACTAAGGATCGTCCATGCTTTCTCCAGTGACATCAAAATGAAGTTTGGATTGGACAAGTGTGCTAAGTGTACACTTAGAGGGGGTAGGAAAATACAAACCCATAACATCGATTTAGGAGGAGACACTGAGATCAAAGACCTGGAAGAGGATAGTTCCTACAAATATCTTGGGATAGAAGAAAGTGGAAATATAGAGCACTGGCAAATGCAAGAGAAAATCAGTGGAAAGTATGTACGAAGACTGAAAAAGATCTGCAAAACCCAACTTACATCAAAGAATAAAATAACAGCCATAAACCAACTCGCCATCCCTGTTATCAATTATAGTGTAGGGATCATAGACTGGCCACAATCAGAACTAAATAAACTGGATGTTAAGACCAGAAAGATCCTTACTCTAACCAGAACAACATACCGGAACCAATGTCTTCCCAGATTGTATCTACCAAGAAAACTGGGAGGAATGGGATTAACTGAGGTTAACCAGATGCACCAACCATCGACCATCAGTATCGGGCAGTATCTAAAAAGTTCTAGTAGTCCTACAATAGCTCTGGTCCGTGAACACCATAACACAAGGGTAACACAACATACTTCCATAACCAAACTGGCTCAGCACTTTGGAGGCAACAATATGATGGAAGAAGTAGAAATGGAAAGAGTACCAGCCACCTTAATAGCTAGGAAAAGTCGCAAAAGATTTGTTAAGGAACAACAGGCCAAGTATGCAGAAGAATGGGAGCAACATCAAAGAGCTGGAAAATATTATCAAGAGTTACAGAAGGAGTATATCAACAAAGAAGGATCACTGGAATGGTTAAGGAGAGGAGTTCTGCAATATGACGGAGAGCGACTAATTATGGGTGCCCAAGATCTCGCACTCCTCACAAATGCATTTAAAAAAATGGCTGGAATAAGTACTAATGATAGGTGTAGATTCTGTCATGTTGAGGTGGAAAGTGTTGGCCATCTAATATCAGGCTACAGGGTGCTCTTGGCAGACGGATACTATACAGCCAGACACAATAAAATCTGTAAATATATTCACTGGAAGATTATGATAGCATTAGAATTAGAATGCAATAAAAATGTATGGGAACACACACCTGCACCAATTACTGGAAACAACCAATATACCATATACTATGACACAATAATCCCAACAGCCACTTTTATAGATAATTCTGCAGTAAAATCGGAGATAGTAGTGTGGGACAAGAGGGAAAGGAGTGCCTTACTTATTGAGGTCAGTGTCCCAAATGATTATGGCCTTAATAGAGCGGAAAGGGAGAAAATTACAAAATACCAGGCACTCATATATGATATGAAGAGAAACTGGAGATTGAAAGATGCTGCCATTCTCCCCATCATAGTTGGGGCAACAGGTATGATGAAAAACAACTTACCTGAACTCAATCCCAGGACAGCCCCAGGCCATAGAAATCGAAACGGGGGCATTAAAAGGAATGGTCACCCTCCTTAAATGAATGCTAGGACAAGTTCAGACATAGTTGAAGTGTTTGGCTTCGGGTAGAAGCCCCACTTCTAACTGTAAAAAATATATTAAAGAGTATAAACCAAGAGAAAAACCTTTTAAATGTGATATTTGTTCTTTCACTGCAGCACGGAAAAGTAGTGTTCAAAGGCATTTAAGAGTGCATATTGGAGAAAAACCTTTTAAATGTGATATTTGTTCTTACACCAGCACGGAAAAGTAATATTGAACAGCATTTAAGAATTCATACTGGAGAAAAACCTTTTAAATGTGATATTTGTTCTTACACTGCAGCATATAAAAGTAGTCTTCAAAGTCATTTAACAGTTCATACTGGGGATAGGGGATTTAAAGAATACTTCCCACGTGGTCCCAGCGTGTCGTAAAAGGCGACTAAAAATAAGGGATGGGTGCGGGGGAAACCCCTCACCTGTATGTAGCTTTCCACAAACAAGAACGGGATGTAATGTCTACTAAGGAAAGTTCACACACTGGCAGGATGTCACCCAGGATAAAAAGGTCCCCTCAACCCGCTTATGCACCAGGGTGGGTGAGGTGAGCAATGGTGCAACTTTTCTCAGTCCCAGAGGAGAAGATTCTTCACCAAAGGGATCAATGCGGGGGATCCCACCAGGTCAAGGTATTGACCCTGGACCCCAGCTTTTCCATCAGACGATGGGCCCAGCAAAAACATATGTCAGTATGACACAATAAACTGGACCATTGGAGAAAAGAAAAGAACGTAAGCCTAGTGACAAATCAACGCTAAGCCAAGTTCAGATATAGTTGAAGTGTTTGGCTTCAGGTGGAAGCCCCACTTACAGCTATTAAAAATACTAAAAGGAGTATAAACCAAAAAAGAGAAAAGCCTTTTAAATGTGATATTTGTTCTTACACAGCATCACAGAAAAGTAGTCTTCAAAGGCATTTAAGAGTGCATACTGGAGAAAAACCTTTTAAATGTGATATTTGTTCTTACACTGCAGCACTCAGAAATAGTCTTCAGTGTCATTTAAAAAATCATACTAGCAAAAATCTCTGGTCCATCAACACCACAACATAAGGGTAACGCAACATACTTCCATAACCAAATTGGGTCAGCACTTTGGAGGCAATAATATGACAGAAGTAGAAACTGAAAGAGTACCAGCCACCTTAATAGCTAGGAAAAGTCATTGATAATCTTTCAGAATTAAGTCTCCATTTCTGAACTTCTCAAACCATCTCCTACACATCCATTCACTCACAACATCATTTCCATAAACTCTTTGAATGTTTCTTGCAGATTCACTAGCATTAGATCCTTTATGGAACTCATCCAGCATCACATGTTGAATATGCTCTTTTGTGGGCTCCATGTTTTTTCAATTACTGTAATATCGTAGTGGTGGTATTGTAAGTGTATGAAAAACCAGAGAAAATATTCATTAGCCTAATCCTACACTAGCCTAAGTCATTCTGTATCGTGATAAAACATGTGCAAACCTGTTGCTGCGTGTATTTTGCAACATTTCTAAAATGATTTTGCATTATCTTGAGGTTATTCTATTATCTATCATCCATTTTCTATTCAAGCAGAATTTATGTTACAACCTGATATTATAAACAGTCCTTTCAACAAGTGATAAGTGGTGCGGAAGATGCCCCAGAATGGGTGATAGGGAACACTATTCTAATACCAAAATCACAAGAAATTCACCTTCCCCAAAAGTATAGGCCTATCCATTGTGTTTACCCACTACATATAAATTATTGACTAATAATAGCAGATCACATATACAGCTATCTTATAGAAAACAATTACCTAGAATAAGAAGAGAAAGGGTGTAGAAGAAGATGCCTCAGAACCAAGATGAGCTTCTAATCAACCAAACTATAATTGAAGATTGTAAGAAAAGCTGGAGAAATCAGGATGCTTTTGACAGTGTGCCCCATTCATGGATTTTAGAATGTATGAAGCTATACAATAAGACTACATTTTCTAAGCAGAAGAATGGAGAAGACAATACATTTTCTAAGCAGAAGAATGGAGCATTGGAGAATGAATATAACCCTAACCCATGAACAGAGCCAAATCAAACAAACAAAACATCTTTATTGTGGATCATTCACAATCCATAGCCACTTAACCTAACATAACCTACACAAAAAATATTCATAATAAAATACTGAGTAAACAGGGGGGCCCACATACCAATCTTTCCCAGGGCCCAGGGCAGCTCTCAGCAGCCCTGCATATAGGTGAGAGGTACACAGTATCTGAAGACAGGACATTGCACAATAATACATTAGAGCTGTTTTGGACCATAGTAATGACCCTAGTAGTGGGATCAAATTAGAGGATGTCCACATCCAGAGAGGTATTTTCCAGGGTAACAGTTTGTTACCTCTGTTTTATTGCCTCACCCTGAACCCCTTAAACAAACTTCTGAAAAGAAGCAATAAGGGCTGCAACCTGTCAGAGGGAAGACAGACAGATCCAACCATGACCATAAACCATTTGTTGTTTATGGATGACTTAAAGCTGCATGCTGAAAGTAAGGAGATAGCTGTGTGGAAGATTGTGACAAGTAGACAGATGGAGGAACTGAGCTTTTGAGGCACTGAAAGCCACAAGGTTTTCTCTGCCCCAATCAGAGGATAGCAAAAAGATCAGAGGTCAGGTGTACCATAGCCATTGTAAGTGAATCATGAAGTGACTGTTGAGAGGGATGCTTTGCGAAGCAGGTGGAGAAGGAAGAGTGAAATCATCAGCATAGGATTAGATAGGACAGCAAGTGCAACTTAATAGATGACTAATAAATAAAAAGAAAATGTGGATGACAGGACAGAACCTTGAGGAATACCACTGTTAATAGCTTTACGAGAACAGTGGCAATCTACAACCATAGCTATAGAAAGTAAATCAGAAATGAATGCACAGATAGAAGAATAAAAACCAAAGGGGGGCAGTTTGAAAATTAAAGATTTGTGCCAGACTCTATCAAGAACTTTTGATATTTCCAGTGCAACAGAAAATGTATTACCAAAATTCCAAAAGAAAGATGACCAAGAGTCAGGGAGATATGCAAGAAGTTCACCAGTGGAGCATCCTTTGTGGAATCCATACTGACGATCCAAAAGAAGATTGTGAGAAGAGAGGTGTTTAAGAATCTTCTTATTTTAAGGTAGTTTCAAAAACTTTAGAAAGGAAAGAATCACAGCAATTGGATTATAGTTGGAGGGTTGAGAGCAGTTACTCTTTGTTTTACCTAGGCCAGGGTGTCAGCACAGAAGCACAGTTCTTAAGAACAACTGGAGGAACACCATCAGGATTGTGCGCCATCCTAAAGTTGATACCAGATAGGGCAGAAAGAATATCTTTGGAAGCGATTCTAATCAGAGATACAATACTGTATATCTGCATAGATACAGTTCAGTTTTGACAAGTGTTCAAAGTGCATTATTAGGAGAGGAATTAAGGTGAGAGCAGAAAACCTAGAATTAGCTGAAAAGTTATAATTGGAAATCCAGGAGAAGATGCCACCTAGAAGTATCTAGGAATTGAAGAAAATGGCAAGAACAAGAGATTAATTAAGCAAATGCACAGCTCCACAATAGTTAGTACAGGCCAATACCTAATTAGTGCTAACAATTCTCATATAAACCTCGTACATAAACATCATGACAAGAATCATAGGCAAAACACTTTTCACCAACTAACATTCATGAAGTGATATAAATAGCAAAAAGACAATCACCTATAATAGCACAAAAGAGTTGGGAAGAATTTACTGGAGATCAACAAAATGAAAAAGTAGAGCAGTTGAGGCAAAGTGGCAGAGCAGGCAAATTTGCAGCAGAAATAGAAAAAGATTACATTGATAAGGAGGGATTGCTTGAGTGGTTATATAGAGGTATGTTAGGTTTTGATGGAGAGTAAATTGTGATGGACGCTAAGATGGCTGGTATCTCACTTAATGATAAATGCCAGTTCTGGTTCTAGGACAGCTCGCACCTAGGACAGCTCGCACCTAGGACAGCTCGCACCTAGGACAGCTCGCACCTAGGACAGCTCGCACCTAGGACAGCTCGCACCTAGGACAGCTCGCACCTAGGACAGCTCGCACCTAGGACAGCTCGCACCTAGGACAGCTCGCACCTAGGACAGCTCGCACCTAGGACAGCTCGCACCTAGGACAGCTCGCACCTAGGACAGCTCGCACCTAGGACCAGAAAAAAAATGAAAAATTAATGAAAACATTTATTTTGTAAAATTAAAAATTAAATTTAAACATTTATAATTCATGCAAGTTATTAATGAAAACATTTGTTTTTAAAATTAAAAATTAAATTTAAACATTTAAAATTCATGCAAGTTATATATATATATGCCCAGTTAGGTTCATTGAGTGCCCGGTTAGGTCAACTGAATACCCGGTTGGGTTCATTGAATGCCCAGTTAAAACTAACGAAAATATCACGACTAAACTTAACCAATCATCAAGGGCATACAGTTGACCTAACTGTGCATTCAAATTTTATCCTATGTAAATAAATAATGGTTCTCTATTTATTATATGTTTGCAATAAATAATAAATTTGTTGTTATTGTTTTCTTATCTTATTTTGGTTAATTTGCAGAGTTTAAACTTTCGGGGTGGATATAGATGAAAAGATCAACATTGGGGTGGTAATTGTTGAAGAGAGTATGAGTTGTCTGGTATGTGTTGTCCGGTCACGAGGACGTAGAGAGTATGGAGCCCTAGTGTTGGTGTACAAACACTTGTGGAGGATGGATATTACACAGACATAACAAAATATGTAGGTTCATCCATTGGTGCCTATGCAAAAAGCACCAGATTCCATTCACCAAAAGGGAAAAGGTAGGATCATAACCCACAACCAGTCATTGGAAATGAAGAGGTTACCATTTTCTATGACACCCTCATACCCACAAGAACATGCAGAAAACAGAGTAATAAAACCAGACATAGTAATATGGGGAAAAAAAACCCACTTTTGATAGTAGATGCAAGTGTTCCAAATGATTATGGAATTAGAGAGAGAGTAACAAGGAGTTACAAGGAAAAGAAGTACCTCAAAAGGCCTTGCGGCCCATACCGAGGAGGTACCAATGGCAACGGGTGCCAGGGAAAATTTTGTACACACAAATAGTGTGCAAGATTTGGTCTAACCTTTTCTTGAACTGATCCACAGAGGAACTGTTCACAACTTCTGAAGGTAACCTGTTCCATGTGTCACAGATCTTATAGGTAAAGTAATTCCCACACACACTAGTCCTAAACCATTTCAAATCCAACTTCCAACCATTGTTACGAGTTGGGTTATCATTTAAACTAAACATGCTTCTAAAATCGACATCTTTGAATCCGCATCACGTAAGCGTCGATTGTAGCCCATATGCCTAACGGAAGGGATTAACTTTGTGGCATTCTTCAGCCAGTTTTCAATCCACCTACCTACTTCTCCACCAATACCCAGCGTGCGCACTTTGTCCATTAGCCGGTGGTGAGGTACTTTATCAGAGGCTTTCTCATCAATCGCCCTACTCTTATCATACTAACTCAACATGGCATGGAAAAACTCAAGCAAGTTGGTGAGACACGACCTATGCCGTCTAAACCCATGCCGTCAACCCTAAACATGGGTTTAGACGGCATAGGTTGTCTCTCACCAACTTGCTCGAGTTTTTCCACGCCATGTTGAGTTAGTATGGTAAGAGTAGGGCGATTGATGAGAAAGCCTTTGATAAAGTACCTCACCACCGGCTAATGGACAAAGTGCGCACGCTGGGTATTGGTGGAGAAGTAGGTAGGTGGATTGAAAACTGGCTGAAGAATGCCACAAAGTTAATCCCTTCCGTTAGGCATATGGGCTACAATCGACGCTTACGTGATGCGGATTCAAAGATGTCGATTTTAGAAGCATGTTTAGTTTAAATGATAACCCAACTCGTAACAATGGTTGGAAGTTGGATTTGAAATGGTTTAGGACTAGTGTGTGTGGGAATTACTTTACCTATAAGATCTGTGACACATGGAACAGGTTACCTTCAGAACTTGTGAACAGTTCCTCTGTGGATCAGTTCAAGAAAAGGTCCCCAAGTAGCTTGTAGGAATCCAAATGGTCAACAATCGTACCCACTATTATCCCCTCTAATTACTTACCTACAACTGAAGTGAAATGGTGTTATTTATAGAGGTTCCAAAGCCTCTCTTCCCACGCATGAGGTAGCAGTAGGGTCCTAATAGTAAGAGTAGAGAAAAAGACTCAATACTAAAAGTTCTTTTTTTTTTTTTTTTTTTGCAGTCAGAGGAGAGCATCCTTAACCTAAGCTAAAAGAACAGAGTAGGGATGGGAAGGGGTCCTAGTAACCCACGGGACAGGGTTGTACGACAGACTTCATCCGCCCTCCCGAAAGAGAGAACCTAAAGGAACTGGAAGCCAATTTCTCTAGAATCCCACGACTCGGGATCGGAGGGCTGTCACACCCCAAGTATAAAGTTTACAACACCCAGAAGGAACGTGCATAACCTTTATGCCCCCTGCGGAGAGAGAGAGAGAGAGAGAGAATATGTTACAAGGAGTTACAACGACAAGAAGTACCTCAAAAGGCCTTGTGGCACATACCGAGGAGGTACCAATGGCAATAGGTGCCAGGGAAAAATTCTTACACCCTCAAATAGTATGCAAGATCTGATCTAACCTTTTCTTGAACTGATCCACAGAGGAACTGTTCACAACTTCTGAAGGTAGCCTGTTCCACATGTCACAGATCTTATAGCTAAAGTAATTCCCACACACACTAGTGCTAAACTGTTTCAAATCCAACTTCCAACCATTGTTGCGAGTTGAGTTATCATTTAAACTAAACATGCTTCTAAAATCGTGTAAGAGCTTGATAACCTCGATGAGTTGACTGCACAGTCTCCACGTTTCCAGCTAAAACAAATTCAGGGCACATAAGTGTCAATTATAGCCCATATGCCTAATGGAAGGGATTAACTTTGTGGCCCTTGCTGGGACTCGCTCCAGCCTCTCAATATTTTTCCTGAGGGTGGGTGACCAGAACTGCAAAGCATACTCCAGGTGTGGCTGAACCAGGGAATTGTACAGAAAGAGCACAATCTCCTTGTTCCAAAATTGAAATTGCCTCCTGATGTAACTGATGTAACAGCTTCTGGGCTTTCTTTTCCACCTCTAAGCACTGTTTTATAAACTTAAGGTCACTGCTAATTAGCACACCGAAGTCCTTTTCCAAATCAGTGGCCTTGATATTACTCCCCAACATGGAGTAGTCCAACTTGGGATTGGCATAGACAATGTGCATGACCTTGCATTTACCCAAGTTAAAATAGCATTTGCTTTCAGACCTCTCTCTTATCCTATATAGGTCCACACGGAGTTGCTCAATCGCTTCGGGTGTTCCAACATTGGCCTCAAGCTTGGTGTCATCAGCAAATTTGGTGATCCTACTGACGATGCCAGCGTCTATATCATTTATATAAATGATAAACAACAGTGGCCCCAAAACGGAACCCTGAGGAACCCCACTAGTGACCAAGGCCCAACCCGAGCTAACCCCTTTAATTACAACCCTCTGCCACCTATTCTTCATCCAGTTTCCAATCCAGCTACCTACTTCCCCACTGATATCCAGCGTTTCGACTTTGGCCATTAGCCAGCAATGAGGTACCTTATAAAAGGCTTTCTGAAAGTCAAGATAAAGTATATCAATCGCCCTAATTTTATCATACTCCACATGACGTGGAAAAACCCAAGCAAGTTGGTGAGACACAGTGGCGTAGCGTGGGGTGTGCGGGGTGTGCGGACTGCACAGGGCGGCCACTTTGGGGGGGGGCCAATTTTGGCCAAGGCTGGCATTACGGTACGGTATGGTACGAAATACCATATTGTTTTCTATGTTTTAAATTGAATTATTAAATTTTTTTTTTATTGTCTATCATCACGGTTTCAATTTTCATCATTATTACATTGTTCCTCAATCAATAAAATGTAAATCCTTTATATACGTGTGTTTGCTGTTGTGGAAGGTATGTTACGTTTAAGGAAGGGGGGCGGCCAATTTGGCTACCGCATAGGGCGGCCAAAACCCACGAGTCGCCACTGGTGAGACATGACCTATGCTGCCTAAACCCATGTTGGGAATCCCCAAGCAGCTTGTAGGAATCCAAATGGTCAACAATTGTATCTGCTATTATCTCCTCTCATAATTTACCTACAACCAAAGTGAGACTAATGTGATGATAGTTCCCTGGACTTTTGTGATCCCCTTTCTTAAAGATAGGGGTCACATTGGCTTCCCAACAGGCACCTGGCCCTTCTCCAATGATTGTTGAAGACTATAGCCAGGTAGGGAGCTACCTGGTCGCGCACCTCCCACAACACTGGGAAGGAGCTGGTCTGGCCCAGGAGCCTTAAATGTGCTGAGTTTGTCTATTCTATCGGCAATACTGTCACAGTACACCAAACACTATCCAGGCCAACACCTTTGTGCCTGATGCCTGGCTCGGGGATGACGTAGGTGTCCTCACTGATAACACTCCTGCAAAGTACTCATTCAGGAGAGAGAGAGAATCAACCAGTATCAAGAATGAGTGGAATCCCCATGTATTAGATATAATACCTGTTAGAACTAAAGCTGTAGGAATAATGAAAAATTTAGCATCAATAGCAAATGATGAAATACAAATTGAGGTATTAAGGGGAACAGTAACCATCTTGAAAAGAGTGCTCAGGATTAACTTGTATCAATGAGCATTGCATTGACAAAGAGAAGTACATATACAAAGCTAAGTCACTAGAATGGCTAAAACGAAGAATTGAAATTTGTTAGATGATAATAGGAGCACAAGATCAAACTTGCTACACAAATTGATTTAAAAAAGTAAGGGGTGTACAACAATGACAAGTGTTGTTTCTTCTACCAATAAACAAATTGTCAGCTACCTGAAATGAGGGTGCCAAACCCTTGTGACAGATGACCACTATACAAAGAGAAACAACAGAATATGTACCATAGTTTACTACACTGGAAGATTTGCAAAAATAGTGGCATAGCAGCTAATGAACAATCCTGAAAGCATGATCCCCAACCCAACTACAGGAAGTGACACACTGCATATTTCATGAGAGAGTGATCGCAGAAGGACTGATTGAAAATGGGGCAGTGAAGTCTGACTTTATCAAAGTATAAAAGGGAAAGAAAAGTAAATATCATTTATGTAAATGTGCCAAGTGACTGGCATAAACAGAAGAGAGAAAAGGAACATAACATAATAAATAAAATGCCAGCAACAGGTGTAGTAAAATAGAACTTGTCACAGTATCTGGAACAGATACTGGGTAGACCATCCACATGGAAATACAGATGCAATCTGAGAAACTTTAACCACCTTGAAATGTGCCTTTGGGAGTAAATTGGAATCTAATTGCACTTGCCCAACTCTTGGCAAAAGTTTGTGTCATCAAAGTTAATCATAAAAGAATATAAAGCAACTGAGAAAAACTGTATTATGAGAAAAAGCATTTAAATATGGGATATGTTTCACTAGGGCATATCATACTCTGGGTTCAGGGTTGAAATTTTGGAAAAACAAAGTGGCTAATATGTGTTCCTATGTAAAAATTAATTCTAAGATGGGTTTATTATTTGCAATTTTTCCGAAAAATCTCATTTTCATGCAGCTGTTCTGCATATGATTTAGTCTAAAAGCTGCTTTTCTGACCTCATCCTTGCTTTCTTGCATGTTTCAACACCTCTGGGTGCTGAAAAAATGTTTAGATTTCACGTAAAACTTAAGAATTTTAAGTTTTTCTTCAAAGAATAGGCGTGGCTCACCAGCTCTACTCTGATCGAGTAGCGGGAGACTTGCTACCTTCATGTGTAGGTTTACACACCTGTTCTTCCTGGATCCCTGCAAAGCGTGGCCTCATAAAATTTTATATTATAATCTTATGAGGACTTTTCAGCTCTTATGAGCATTAATGATGGCTTCAGCCTCTTCATCAGCCACTCAAACCTGAAAAGCTCTTAAGTATGTCCTGCTTCGATCTGAACACTGGGAGCATTTCTTGATGGTCTATCCTGGCTCGCACCCACCCATCTCTCCTCTCGTGATCGTACACAGCTTGGGAAGCAGTTGAGACTGCCTGTACAACTCTCTCACAGGACTGAGTATGAACAGAGAAAGTGTCCACTTTGAGTGGAGTTTTCCTGAGATCCTTGAGCTCAGTCAAGGTCATCTTGCAGGTGAAAATAGACTCATAAATATTCTCCGATTCCCAGTTGATGAGATCCTCAAGTGAAGTGGCTTGCAGATTGACTTTGGGATTTTTATGGGGCCTCACTGTCATATCACCAAAGTCTCTTCCTTCTCTGATCTTCTCTATCTGGCTCACAGCAAAAGCTCTCTGATGCTCATCCTCATTGCACAGGAATGAAGCCAGGATGTTCTCAGGATGTGCGTGGTAAGCTCCTCTTATCACTACAGCAGAGATGATGTTCCTGACCTCAGTAGTCTGGTTCCTCAACAATCTCAGGCTTGAAAAAATGTGTGCAGGACCAAATTTGAGGTTGTGCTTCACTTTGATGTCATAGCACATTTTGAAGTAGAAGTTAAGGCAGAACTTCACGAGGACCTCAAGCCTCCTCAACACCTCCCCCTTCAGTCCATGCTCCCTCATCCACAACAGCAAGATGGCATGTGCAGTAGTGAGCCACCTGGATTGGTTCAGAGGGCTATGGCGCCTCCAGACCACCCCGTGTTGGTGTTGGTAGAGTCTCCTCCAATCATTACAAAGCTCTCATCAGCTCTGTGATCCAGAAGCCACTCATGCAGGCCCTGAGCAATCTTATGGGCAGGCTTTTCTCCTTCCTCAGGTTCCTCAGGAGTGAAATGGAAGAGGTACTTTCCTTGAGGTTCCCACGTGTTAGTGTAATGCTCCTCGATCACTTTGCCAGGATGAAATCTCCCTGTCACTTCGTCATATTTCAACACCTGTGTGTTCCTATCCTGCTTGCCATCAAAGAATATCCCAGAGATCTCCTCCTCCTCTGACCTCTGCGTGAGAGTTTCAACTGATGAGGCCATTACTTCCTCCTTGGCCCTCCAGACTTTCATGCCATCTTTGGCCAAGTAAGCCTTGTCTTTGGAAAGATGACTGGCCTTGATGAGGTTGTTCAGGAAGCCAGTGGCAACTGCAGCTGCCAGAACATTTACCACCCTGTACCTCAAAGCTGCTGAAGCTGTCCCTTGGATCTTCATGTAGTTTCGTGTAGCAGAAGTTGGAGTTTCGGCAGGTACTTCAGCAGGAACATCCATAGGAGCTTCAGTAGCCTCAGCATTGCCAGAGGCTTCTTTTGCACCTTCTTCCAAGTTTGGCTCTTCTCCTCAAAGTCTTTCATGAGAAGCTCCTCATTAATAGCCTCCTCTTCTTCCTCTTCACAGCAGAAGCTTCTTCAGCCTTCTTCCTCTTCGCTGCTTTGATCTGTCTCCTGCTGTCTTTGAATGTTATTTTATTTATTTGTCGGGTTCGAAATCCCAGCTGAGCCGTGAACGGCCAAATTCTAAAGGGCAAGTTCTACCTAAAGCCCAAGTTAAGCTAAATTAAACTTTACGGATTTGAGATCCTATTAGGTCCTACCTCAGGGTAACCTCAGGGTTGCTGACTCGATGCGGGCCTACCTTAGACCTTAAATTACATGAACTTAAAAGGTAAACAAAAGGGTACTATTTGTGGTCTTCTTTATGAACCTTGCAACAACAACGCAACCTGGACTATTGCACGATGCAACAATCATGTATCTAAACAACCAAACTGAATTGCAAGAGAGCTCTCTATCAAACCACACCTTTACGTACGACCTTCCACAACGAGTAGAAAGGACGCGCAGCATCCCAAAATGATGCCAACAATGTGACCAAACAACGATGCCACAAGAGCTCAAAATGCTAGTTCTAAATTAATTTAATTTTTCACTAACCTTACAATTATGAGATGGATATATATACACCTTAACTTAATATATATACAAGCAATGCTGCATCAATCAGCATAGTCATCGTATCGCCTTGGGACAACAATGGTTCTTCCTCTTCTAGATTTTCTAACACTCCCCACCGAAGAGGCATTGTTGTCATTACCTTCTGCAAGGTTAGCCAAGCCTTCTTCATGAGGCTGTAACTCAAATGTTTCATCTTGACTATCTGTGTTTTTGCTGATTTCTAAAGCATAGAGTTTTTGTATAGGTCTCTTTAACTTTCCTCCTGAAGTCTTTACCAGTGCAGACCTAACTAAATTGTCTTTGCCAACAAACAACTCTTCAATTATGCTAAGCTTCCAGCATTGCCTTGGTCTTTCATCCCCAATCATTACCACTTCTCCCACCTTGATACAATTTGCATTGGAGCCCTTTACCTTGCCTGATGGGTAATAATTGAGTTCTGGCAAGTATTCCATCTGCCACCTCTTCCATAACTGATCTTGTAGCTCTTCAAGGTACCTGAACCGTCTGGTTAACTCTCCTTGAGTGCTCTGGATGGGCTGCAAGTCTTCTGGCACACTGGGGTTTGATGTTAATCGTTTACCACAAAGAAAATGATTTGGTGTCAATGGCTCTGCATCCTGCCTACTGTTGTAAACAAAAGTGATAGGCCTACTGTTCACCATTGCTTCTACTTCACATAAAACAGTAGAGAATTCTTCTTTGCTCAAATGAGCATTAGCTAAAAGTTTCTTTAATGGACACTTTACACTTCTCACTAGCCTTTCCCAAAATCCTCCCCACCATGGTGCTCTCTCAACAATAAACTCCCACTGTACCCCTTGGTGTGAAAAGTAGGATTGGAATCCTTCCTCTTTTAGCAAGGACCAAATTTCTTGGAGTTCCTCTGCAGCCTTTTTGAAGGTTTTTGCATTATCCGATATGATTTTATTTGGGAAACCCCTTCTGTTCACAAACCTTTTAAAGGCCAAAAGAAATACATCACTACTTAAGTTGCTTACCAACTCCAAATGGATTGCTCTGGTGGTAGCACAGGTGAAAAGACATATATAACCTTTGTTAGACTCCCCTCGCTCATACACATAGACTGGCCCTGCAAAGTCTACTCCCACTACATCAAATGGGGCAGTATAGACACACCGTTCTCTTGGAAGTGGAGCCACCTTTTCATAATAAGGCTTTGCACTCCAACGCTTGCAAACCACACATTTATGCAAGACCTTTTTCACTACTTGTCTAATTTTGAGAATCCAAAATTGTTGTCTAATCTCTATTATCACTTCTCTAACTCCAGCATGTAACAGCTTATGATGAGTATCCAGGATCAAAAGGTCCACAAAGTGCCCCCCAGAAGGTAGCAAAATTGGATGTCTTTTCTCCTCTGGAAGCCCAGAAAACTGTAGTCTACCTCCTACTCTCAATAAATCCTGATCCAAAAACACATCCAAACCCTTGAGCGCAGAATGTGTTGGTAGAACCTGTAATGGATGGCTGGTGAGCAATTCCCGCTCTTCACCAAATTTTTCCTTCTGCGCATATACCACCCAGTATTTCCTGGCTTGCCGAATCTCATTACTGTTCAGAATTCCTTCCCTTCTTGTTTCTCCCTTAATGTTGTTGGTAAATCTATATATCCATGCTGTCACTCTTAACAATCTTTTCAGACTGCTAATGTCCTCAAGCCTCAATATGGGGTCCTGCTGGATAACTTGACAACTGTTCACAGCGCATTTTCTCACCTCACTCACCCATGCTTCTTCAGCCTGGCATTCTCCTACAATAGGCTGATTAGAAGGCCAGTTTTCACTTCCAAGTTTTAGCCACTCTGGCCCATTCCACCACAAACTTGATTGTGAAAGATCTTTCACCGAAATTCCTCGTGTTGGTAAATCAGCGGGGTTTTGGATGCCTGGACAATGCTTCCATTGCTTGGGATCTGTGTGCGCTTGAATTTCCTCCACCCTATTGGCAACAAATGGTTTCCATTTCCTTGCCTGACTTCTTAACCAGTGCCAAACTATAGTGGAGTCTGTCCAATAATAGCTTGGAATTTCATAGAGGGCCAAAGACTTTCGCACTGTAATTGCAAGCCGACTAGCAATAACGGCACCCATCAATTCCAACCTTGGAACAGAAAGCCTTTTCAAAGGTGCTACTCTACTCTTTGCAGCAACCAACCTGCAACTTACTTCTTCTTGCAATGCGCCTCTTATATAAATACAAGTTGCATAGGCTTCCTCACTTGCATCACAAAAGATGTGCAGCTCCAAATTGTCTGGACTATTGTTCAACTCTCCAAAGTACCATCTTGGGATTTCAATGTCTCCAAGATGTGCCAATTCTTTGAACCAATATTTCCACCTTACCACCATATGATCAGGTAACTCTTGGTCCCAACCAAGTCCAATTTCTCAGAGGCTCTGAAACCAAATTTTTGACTTTATCACAAATGGAGCCAGGAATCCAAGAGGATCAAAGACCTTCGAAGCCAAACTAAGAGCTGTACGTTTTGTCCACCTTGTCTCATTCTCGGCCAGCTCTACTAAAGATTTCCCATTGAAGGTAAACAAATCATCATCTTGCTGCCAAACGATGCCTAGCACCTTTGCGTCTATTGCCCACAACTCCTTAATACCAGAATCCTCAATACTTTCTGCTGCATCAGGTACTACAGAGGAATGACTCATAAACTATTGTAATTGCGAATGATTGGTCTGCCATTTTCTGAGCTCCATGCCAGCCTCCCTCATTATAGCTCTAGCCTCCATGAATATCTGTTTAGCCATTTCTGTATTATCCACGGAACATAGCAAATCATCAACATAAAAATTTTTCCTTATGTGTTCAATAGTGTTAGGATAGACTTCAGAATATTTCTTAAAATGGTACTGCATAGTAGCTGCCAACAGAAATGGACTAGAGCTGAGGCCAAACAACACTGACTTCATTCTATATGCTTGAACCTTAGGTTCATTTTCCAACAAGTCTTTCGTATCCACCCACAGATACCTTACTGCATCTCTGTCCTCTGGTTTTAACTTTATCCGCAAAAAAGCTTGCTTCACATCTGCAGTCAATGCTACTCTACCAAACCTGAATCTCAGTAACAAGGAAAATAAATCTGCATTTAAATTTGGCCCAGCATCCAAACAGTCATTCAAGGACACACCACCTTTGTCCTTGGCTGAGCCATCAAAAACTACCCTCAGTTTGGTGGTAGTTTTGTCTCGCCGTACCACTGCATGGTGTGGCAGATAATGTGCCTCCTGGCTCACCAGCTCACCTTGCACCCTTTCAGCATAGCCCTCCCTTACATAACTTAGGATGGCCTCATCGTATTCAATTAACAACTCCTCATTTTTTCTTAGCCTGTACAATGAAGTCTCCAACCTCCGATTAGCTAGCTGAAGGTTTGAACCGGGTTTGCAAGAATCCTTCCATGGTAGGCCAACTTCATAGCAACCATCTCTAAACCCAATCCCTTTTTCAAAGTGCTCTAAAACATCATTGTTCACTGTACTTGCCTGGTTGTCCTTTATACCAATAGATTCAAGTTCCCAAAATGCTTTCAAATGCCTTTCCAGACCATGGCTGTTCTCCTCAATCTTAACAAAGAGAGCCTTAACTTCCATTTCATTGCAATAACTACCATGTAGCATCCAGCCTAGCTTACTTTCAATAGCTACTGGGCCTTGAGATGTACGGACAATATTACCAGTGATGAAGTCCCAATAATAGTCAGCTCCAATCAAAAGACTAATATCTTCTGTTCCCTCAAACTTATTATTGCCCAAATTAATTCCTTTAACTTGCAATTCTTGGACACATGCCATATCTAAACAAGTAGTGACTGGAGCACAAAGTTCCTCAATCTCTACAGCTTGGACCTTGATAGTGGGACTTTGCGGTAACAACCCTTTAACCAGAACTTCTACCTTCTTAAATTTGGTTCGGTTTTGAACGGAACCCCCAAACCCAGAAATTCTTAAATTTTCCCTCTTAAGTTCTTTAAACTTCAATTTTCTGGAAATTCTGGTCTTAATAAAACTACACTGGCTACCACTATCAAACAACACTCTTACAGTAGCTTCTCCCTCATTCCCAATTAATAAGGCTGCAGTTGTTTGCAATAATCCCCCTTTACTTTTACTCCCTTGCATAGCAGTGGCATGTGCCACTGATGTCTCTACTTCTGGGGTAGGCCTACTAAGAGTGTTTTCACACAATAATGGCTGATGCCTACCATGACATTTTTTGCACAAAATTTTAAACTTACAAAACCTTGCTCTATGACCTTTCAAAAAACATTTAAAACATGCTGTGGACTTAGTTACCCTGTCCTTTCTCTCCTCAAAGGGTAAGGCCCCAGCCACCTCACATTTATATGACTTGTGGTTGCCTTCGCAAAATATACATTCCTTGATTCCCTTTAATTTATTCTCAGAGGAGGCATGTAGAGCTGACACTGTACCTGGGCTATTCCTTTTTGTGGAAACTTTGGTGCTGTGCCTGCCTTGTCCTCTTGTTTACCATCCCACTGTGCAAACTCAACTCCCTCTCGTCTTGCTAATTCTGTGCCTAAAAGACTTAACATCTGCTGAAGGGGGATGTACACATGTTCTGCAGAGTGTCCCCTACTTAATTCAAGCAAAATTGAGCTAGGCAATTTAGACTCCAGTGTAGGAACCAACATTATACCATACTTTTCCATTCCTACACCCAAGTTGTCCAGAGACCTAGTTCTAATTTCA
This sequence comes from Bathynomus jamesi, assembly GCA_023014485.1. Classification (NCBI taxonomy): domain Eukaryota; kingdom Metazoa; phylum Arthropoda; class Malacostraca; order Isopoda; family Cirolanidae; genus Bathynomus; species Bathynomus jamesi. The sequence continues at coordinate 884,575 of JAJOZX010000737.1, read as the reverse complement.
AATTCATCATATAACTGCCGTAACTCCTTGACACTATTAGGATTATTAACAGGAGGTATAGTTAAAAGTGCACGGAGGTGGCTTTTAATTAAGATCTCTGGCTTACCAAACCGTTTCTTTAATATATCCCAAGCCACATTATAATTAGCCTCTGTTAATGCTAATCCTGCTATAGTCTTTGCTGCCTCCCCTTCCAAGAGGGACCGCAAATAATTAAACTTCTCCACGGCACTTAACACTTGACTAGAATGAACTGCTGATTGAAAACTGTCTGCCCATCCTTGCCATTCCTGAATACTCCCAGAAAATGTTTTGAGTACAAGCCTCGGTAATTGAACTACAGATCTGTTAACCTTAACTTCACAAGCATCATTTGTTGAGTGTTGTGTTTCATTATTAGACCTGGTCTCTAACTGTACTGAGCTGCTAAACTCTTTTGCTCGGAGGCCTACGTTAGTCATATCATCAATAATCTCTTCAAAGTAAATTATGTTATTTTCTATTTCATCCTCTTCTATAAGAGCCTCAATTTTAACATTTACCTCACTTAGAGCAACCTTTTTAGTTTCTAATATGGCAAGCTTCGCAGTCACTAAGCGTAAATCCTCTTGCTCTATGGCAGAATCTATAGTGGCAATGACCTTTGTAATTAGACCTTTGTAGGCACTTCTCCTTTTTATAAATTTGTTCAATTCAGATGCACTCATCTTCAATGTAAACAACCCTTGGGCTCAATACATGGGCGCCCGCAGGATTTTTTCCAAGGGGGGGCAAAATTTAATGTATTAATAGGTAGGGACCGGAGCAAGCAAAAAACTTTTGACCCCTTAGGAACCAGCAGGTTAATTCTAAGCAAGTTTAGTGTTGCATTTTCTGTAATGGAAAATGCAAATATATATTGTATATACATACAATGCACATGATAACAATCATTTATTTTATTTATAACAGAAACATGATAGAATGAAGAAAAAAGCACACTGAAGTAAATGTAAGTAATTTTAAGGGGGGACTTCTGAACAAATAAAAAGGTAGCAACCTTTTATCATGCACACAAATAAAAATTTTCACCCTTTAGGAGGCAGTTGGATACTTTTCAGCAAGTTTAGGATATAAATATTTTCTTAGAAAATATTTAATATATTTTCTTGGCATTTCCAGGTGGGGGCAAGCGCCCCCCCTTGCCCCTACCTGCGGGCGCCCATGGCTCAATACCAAATGAGCTGAATTGGCAGAAATACTTAACCAAACTGATCAAACGCAAATTTTACTTTCAAATAAACTGAATTGCTGAGTGGGGTACTAACCAAACACCAGTATGGAATACCAAATTTTCCACCCCAGGACCTTAATTCAATAATGACCCAAAATTAACCAAACCAGAAAAAATATAGGCCAAAAAACGACCGACGACTGGCCAAGTTTCGCAATTGGGCGACCAAACTTTACCCTGGGACCTTAATTCAATAATAACCCAAAATTAACCAAACCGGAAAAAAAGTAGGCCAAAAAACGACAGACGACTGGCCAAGTTTCGCAATTGGGCGACCAAACTTTTTACCCTGGGACCTTAACTCAATAATAACCCAAAATTAACCAAACCGGAAAAAAAGTAGGCCAAAAAACGACAGACGACTGGCCAAGTTTCGCAATTGGGCGACCAAACTTTTTACCCTGGGACCTTAACTCAATAATACTCAACCCGTCTAGGCCTAACTTGGGATACAATTTGCACAATCAGAACTTTGCCGAAAAATGGTCACTGACTCAGTCTTGGGGTAGAAATCCGGTTCGAAGGACCATGTTATTTTATTTATTTGTCGGGTTCGAAATCCCAGCTGAGCCGTGAACGGCCAAATTCTAAAGGGCAAGTTCTACCTAAAGCCCAAGTTAAGCTAAATTAAACTTTACGGATTTGAGATCCTATTAGGTCCTACCTCAGGGTAACCTCAGGGTTGCTGACTCGATGCGGGCCTACCTTAGACCTTAAATTACATGAACTTAAAAGGTAAACAAAAGGGTACTATTTGTGGTCTTCTTTATGAACCTTGCAACAACAACGCAACCTGGACTATTGCACGATGCAACAATCATGTATCTAAACAACCAAACTGAATTGCAAGAGAGCTCTCTATCAAACCACACCTTTACGTACGACCTTCCACAAACGAGTAGAAAGGACGCGCAACATCCCAAAATGATGCCAACAATGTGACCAAACAACGATGCCACAAGAGCTCAAAAATGCTAGTTCTAAATTAATTTAATTTTTCACTAACCTTACAATTATGAGATGGATATATATACACCTTAACTTAATATATATACAAGCAATGCTGCATCAATCAGCTTAGTCATCGTATCGCCTTGGGACAACAATGGTTCTTCCTCTTCTAGATTTTCTAACATTGAAGTCTATAGAAGACATCTGGATTCCTGAAGCTTCGGAAGTCTTCACTCTCTGGTAGTACAGCCACTGAAGGTCCAAATGACAGTTACAGTTCACATGGGCCTTGAGGGAGCATCCTGAGCATCCACTACCCTCTGAGCTGCACAAGAAGATCTGATGCTTGCAAATGCCCCTCCCTGTTCCCTCCTCAGTACGCCACTGCAAGGGAGGCCAAGACAATTGACTGGATAAGGACAGAAAAAAAAAGACTCCAACAGACTTTGTGAAGAATTAAAAGCAATAAATAATAGTGCAATGTGTCTCCCTGCTGACATCGAAATTGTAACAGGGACTGGGAATAAGAATACTGCATTGATTTATTCAATTCTGTACACAAAAGCAATATTAGTTGGGAGGCTACCTATAGACTAGACATAAAAGTTAATGAATTTAAGACTACACAGGCCATAATATGCTTAGATTGTAACAAATTATATGGCATTGATGGTCTTTCTGCTGAACATAGAAAATTAAGTTGTGATAAATTAGTGCCTTTGTTAGCTGTTTTACAGGTTTAGTTGTTTTAGTGTCAGTAATTAAAGATAAAGTGGGTAAAGTCAGTAGTGAAGATAACTTCAAGTCAATAGGTTTGGCCAGTACTATGTCTAAGGTGTTTGAATATACGAGGGCCACTCATATATTTTGCCCCACCTTTCTTTTTCTTTCCAAGTTTCCTTGTAAGTTCCAGAAATTTTGTACACAAGTAGTTGCATACCTTTTTTACAAGTTTTTATTTTTCCACACAGTCTCCATCCTTTTTTACGGTTTTCCTCCACTTCGAAACAAGGGCCTTTATTCCTTGCTGGTAAAAGTCCGCTGGAGCCACCTCTGAAGCTTTCTTCATTGGCCCAAACAAATGGAAGTCAAGGTGCCAGATCCGGGCTGTATGGAGGGTGGGGTAACACAGTCAAGCGCATTTCTGTGATGGCCTCTCTTGTTTGCAAACTGTTGTGTGGTCTTGCGTTATCGTCCAAAAGAAGGACGTCTTCCAGTTTTCTCTTCGGTCGAACTCGCTTTAGACGTCTCTGGAGCCTCTGTAGGGTAGCAATATATGCCTCTGAGTTGATTGTTTGTCCTTTCTTCATAATGTCCACCAGAATCACTCCTTTCATATCCCAGAAGATGGTGGCCATAATCTTTCCTGCAGAGGGAGCCATTTTGAACTTTTTGTTGCGTGGGGAGTCTGCGTGATGCCACTCAATGGCTTGGCATTTTGGTTCAGGTTCAAAGTGGTGTACCCAAGTCTCATCTCCAGTCACAATTCGTGAAAAGAAATCATCCCCTTCTGTCTCGTATCGAACCAACGACTCGGAAACAATTTCTTTTCTTTGGGCTTTGTCATCTTCAGTCAGTTCGCGAGGAACAAACCGTGAACACACTTTTGAGTATCTCAGTTGCTGAATTATCGTATTCATACTTCCTTCACTAATTCCTAGCTCCAGTGATAGCTCCTTGTGTGTGACGCACCGATTTGATCGAATGATGCTGTTAGCACGTTGCACAGTGTGAGATGTCACAGCCGATGCCGGGCGACCGCTGCGTGGCTCATCATTGAGGCTGGTTCTCCCTCTCTCCAATGATCTCGCACGTTTAGACCGGCGTTCAATAGGATGTCACTTTTGGACTTTTTTTTTTAAAGTTATGGTGCTTACCTCTTATATTGTGACAAATTGACCAAAAACCATAAATAAACAAAAAAAAAAAAGACAATCGGGTAATATTTAGGGTCCCCGCCCTCCATTTGAAAAATAAGCCCCCTATTTACAGAAAAAAAAATGGTGATTTTTGGTCATAGTTTCCTTAATCATCGTATTTCAAAAAATTTGCAATAAAATGTAGAGAATAATAATGCGCTTCAATCTGAATAGTTTTTATTAACCTTTGAGTTACATTTATTAAATTTTTTATATCTCTCTGGTCATTTTGATGCATTTTCTAAGAGAAAAATGCTGCTGTTTTATATCTTTGGAAGATCTGAACTGCAATAAAATATTATCTTATATACTTTGGATGTCACTGCCATCCATAGAGCATCATCCCAATGCAGCTCTGCGGCGATGGGCTTTGAAAATATAAATAAAAAAAGCAGATGGGCTTAAATGAGCAACACTCTTTTGGTTTAGAGATTCAAAGTGGGAACAACTTTGCATTTTTAGTAGATTAAAATCAGTAAATTTTGCAAAAAAAAAAAAAAAAAAAAAAAAAAAAAAAACGAAAATTTTTATTAATCTAAAAAAATATGCAAAGCCCCATCGTTTTTTTTTAATATTTTTTATTAAGAAATACAAACACAAAACAATTTTAATCAAATAGAAACAAAGCACTATTCTTGAAATTATAATGAAAAATTGTAAATGAAATGAAATTATAAATGGAAAGAAATTACAAATCCAAGAGACCTTGTTTGGAAAACTTTGGGAAAACACGCCTGTTTTCCTCTACAACTTGAAGCAATGCCTGAAATTCACCTTCATCCAGACATGAGCCATGAAAATCCTGCAAAAGTTTGATACCCCTTTCTGCAGTGTCATTAACAACCTTAGTTGAAGAGAGTATTCTCTTCATCCGTTAAAAATCATTGTTGCTGTCCCACGTTACAGCTGGAGTCCTTATCCAATCTCCCATTGAACCAAGGACTTTCAATACAAACCATGAGTTTGGACCAACTAATTGCTGAATTTGAATTCGTTCTTTTAGGATGGGAAATATCGGCTTGCCCTGTTTGAATTCTGGTGGTTGATTGAAAGAGGAAAGTTTTTTGGCCACCTTGTCCTTTTCACTATGAGGTAAATCTCCAAAGAGAAAAAGGGTTACAAGTTCTTCAGATAGGTACCAGTACTGACCTTTTAGAGTGTTGAGGGCAGCTTCCGCTACTTCCACGTCAATCTTTTTGTCCTGAACTAATTCGTTGTGTAGGAGGAGGAGATTTTCAGGGGCCTCAAGTGGGTTAGTGACTGATAGTCAGTACTTGGAGTAGATCAGCGATGTAAACAAGCATACTCTTTCCAGCTTTTTTATTGTAACATTATTATATCTGGCTTGGTCTGAAAATGCTAACATCTTATTCGTATACAATATGACAGCCATCCATCTGGCGTGGTGGAGAGCGCCTGGCTTGATCCAGTGTATTCCTCTGGCAGGAATTTCTCCTAAAACGAGCATAGTTGTTTCAGCTACCTCTTTGTAATCTTCCCTGGGAAGGCTCTGGTTATCTTTGAGCAAATCTGTCAAAATCTATGACGCATTTTTTCAGGTCCTTTTGATGTCTGTCATTGATAGATAGCTCTTTGAAGGGTTGCTTAGTATCTAGCTTCTCTCATATAACATATCTGAAGGTCTTGAAAGATTCGTTTTCGGGTGAAGTAGATTTTCCAAATACCTTTAGATCAGTGGCGGATCTACTATGAAACTAATGAAGCTTAAGCTTCAGGGCCCCTAATCCAGGAGGGGCCCTGAAGCAACTTTTTTTTTAATGAGTGAATTTGTCAACAAAATCGATGGAGTTTTTTTAAGTGTTTGTTATTAAAATAAGGCTATTTTAGTGATAGAATCATAAGCCAATGGGTTGAAGTACTTAATATTGACCTTAGAATATGCTCTAATACCCATTTCATATGGCCTCAAAATGCCCCTGTAATTGGTCAAATTTCAAAATTTTCTCGGGGGCTTGCAGCGCCCGAACCCCCAGCTGTATGGGCTCGCTGAGCTCGCCAGAATCTATTCAAGGGCAAGGGCAGCAAGGCCCTTTGAACCTTGTTGGATGTTGCCCTATTGTTGCTGGTTGCGAAGGGGCCCCCATAACAGTTCAAGCTTCAGGGTCCCAAAAATGTAGGTCCGCCACTGCTTTAGATACACTGCTGACAAAACTCGTTCTGCCATATGGTGGCGACAAGCGAGCCATAAGAATTTTTTTCCAAAGAGGTCTTCCAGTACTTTACAAGCCCCTTTTATCCAGCCAGTATTGGATGAAGTAGTATCGAATACCATTCCGTAAACCTTATCCTGTAATTTCCATTCTTGGATTGTGCTAAAAACAGTACAAGCTTGTATCGATCCAGTTGAGACACCGATATCGGGTATCGAGAGAAGTTTCTCAACATTCTCTCCCGATATAAGTATTGCCAATCGATCCTGCTTTCCTCCTGAAACATTCAGTATCATTTTGCTGTCCCAGTGGACTACACAATATTGAGGTGGGTTGAACGACTCTTTAATAGTGTCAGCAGTAGCTTTCCTCGACTTCTTCGCAGCTCGCGCAGAAGTATCAGGTCATCCCATAAGTAATGTCGTTTTTTTGCATTGCTGAACTCGCGTCGTGTTTGCACATGTTTCTTTGTATATTTTGTGGAAAACTCGAATTTTTATGTATTTAGACATGTTACTTCTCACTCTAAGTGAAGTTTCATCGTGTTAACAATCTTCGTTTATTTCATCCTTACGGATAAGATGGAGGTGTCAGAGGAACGCACCAGGGATATAATGCTTTATGAGTTTAGAAAAGGAAATGACGCGACTGCAGCCGCAAAAAATATTCAGGATATTTATGGGGAGGAAGCTTTAAATGTAAGGAAATGTCAAAGATGGTTCCAGAAGTTTAGGTCTGGTGGCTATAGCATAACTGATGAAGCGCGCTCCGGCCAACCTGTTGAGTTCAATGATGACCTTCTGATAGCTACAATTGAAGAAAATCCTGCTGTAACTGTTGAAGAACTTGCCCAGCGACTAAATTCGACCGGTTCCACAGTTCATCGCCACCTGCAACGACTGGGAAAAGTGTCGAAACTTGGGACGTGGGTTCCCCATACGTTGTCACCAGACAACTGTAGAGATCGCGTGAACATTTGCTCTTCATTGCATTTTCGGCAACTTCAAGCACCGTTTCTGAATCGACTCATTACTGGGGATGAAAATTGGGTGCTTCATCACAATGTTAAGCGTCATCGGCAGTGGGTTAGTGCTGGGGAATCTGCTACACCACAGCCAAGAGGACATCTGCACCCCAGGAAGGTTTTGATGTGCGTTTAGTGGGATATTCAAGGAGTGGTTTATTTTGAACTGTTGCAGCCCAATCAAACCATAACAGCCAAAATCTACTGTCAGCAACTTCAAAGACGGAGCGTTGCATTGCAAACAAAACGTCCTTCTTTGGCCAATCGCAAGGGTGGTGTGTTTCAACAGGACAGCGCGCATCCTCATACTGCTCAAATCACCACTGCCAAAACTAACAGCTTGGTTGGGAAAAAAATTCCACATCTTTCGTATTCACCAGACCTTGCACCATCAGATTACCACCTATTCAGAAGTCTTCAAAACTACCCTGACGGGAAAGAACTTGAAAGTTTCGAGGCTATCAACATTGCCCTCTCCGAGTTTTTTGCTTCTAAACCGAAGGAATTTTATCAATATGGAATTGAAATGCTTGTAGAGAGGTGGCAGAGTCATAAAAAGTGAATGAAAATATAAAATTGATTAAAATTTATTTTGATGCAGTTTTATTTTCATTTGGAAATAAAGGTAAAAAAACGACATTACTTATGGGATGACCTGATACTTTTCGGTAATAACATCTCTTTTTAAATCTAACCCACATTCAGCTGCTACCACAGATGCAAATGTCGAGCGTTGTCCGAATGATAGTCCTAAATGATCAGCTGTATTAGATATTAATGTTGACTGCAGTAACTTAGGACGTTTTGATGGGCATGGGCTCGGAGTAAAATCATCTTCACCATTACTTGAGTCCACTAACTCGTCTTCAGATGATTCAAGTTTGTGTGTCTCTTCTGATGCCTTTCGCTCTTTTTCTTTCAATTTTCTTCGTTCTTCACCTATTCTAGCAGTCTTTTTGATCAGTTTGGCTACATAAGGTTTATCGATCGGACCCAGAAAATATATTCTAGCACTTCGCTGATCTTCCAAAAAGCGAAGAGCCTCATTCTTCTGTTGTATAGTGCTCAATGTATCATCTTGGATCTCATTACATACATTTTCAGTTGATATATCAAATAAGTTATCTAAACGAGACAGAAAAGATGTTTTTTGGGTTTCATAACATTTCTTTATATTTTTACTCAACTTCTCATGCTCTTTTATCAAATCCCACATCATTTTTTGGGGTCTTTTCTGCTTTCTAACGGATTTTGATGGTATGCCAGCCATAATCCACACCTCTTCTACCTTATCTAATACTCTCATAATATTTTCTTCCTTTGACACATTGTCGCTTTTCATTCGATCCCTTCTCAAGAAGAAAAAGTGACTGAGAACTTCACTATTCGTTGGAAGCATGCTTCCTTCTCTTGCGCATATGTCTTCCACTACCTTTCCCAATAAAGAATCATATTTTCTTAGGTCTGTTCTTAATATTGGCTTACTGTTAGCCATGACTATTGACTAATTTTAATAAACTATGAAACTAAGCAAATATATAATAGTATTCTGAAGGAAAAGCAAATTTATCATACATTTGGTTATATTTGCATACTTTTTGTAGATAAAACCTGGAAATATTGTAAATAAATGTTACTTATAGAAATGAAAACAAAGGGAAAAAATTCATAAGGTCCACTCAAATATCAGCACCGTATACAACTAAAATAGTTTTAAAACGTTCACAATAAGAGGATACCGTTATTCTCTACATTTTGGTAGCAAAATTTTTGAAATACGATCATTTAGTGTGGAAACTATGACCAAAAATATCTCCAAAAATCACCATTTTTTTGTGTGAATAGGGGGCTTATTTTTCAAATGGGGGGCGGGGACCCTAAATATTACCCGATTGTTTTTTTTGGTTGATGCATGATGTTTGGTCAATTTGTCACAAGATAAGAGGTAAGCACCATAACTTCTTTTGAAAAGTCCAAAAGTGACACCGTAGCTTCCAACTGTGCTTCGATCAACAGCAGCATCTCCGTAAACGTTTTGTAGACGTTTGTGAATATTTCCAACTGTTTCCTTCTCTGTGGTTAAGAACTCTATAACAGCTTGTTTACGACGCACATAACTGTCAGACGCCATTTTCGAAACTGCGTTAACCATCGGTTTTATACAAGGGCGTTTAAAAGCGGTTTTATACAAGGAGGGGAGGTTCAAACTGGAAAAATCCGGTTATGTGAAGTGCAGAAAGTTCAAACTTATGGCCCAAAAGAAATTTCAGCTCCATGGCCTATTATTTAGCTAAGAAAAAAGGGTGGGGCAAAATATATTGAGTGCCCTAGTATATTGATAATAATAATAGGCTTGAATGTTACCTGTATACTAGTGATAACGAATTTGGTTTGAAAAAGAAAGTTGGTACCTACATGTGCATATACATATATATATATATATATATATATATATATATATATATATATATGCTTTAAAAGAGATGGTCAGTAAAAAACAAAATTAAGTGATATATTTTTGTTTCGTGGATGCCTCTAGAGCAGTGGTTTCCAATGTTTTTTAGGCGAATGCCCCTTATGTCGATAAATATTTGATGGTGTCCCTCATAAAGATAATATAAGAGGATAAGTTGATTAACTGATTTTTTGTTAAAATTAACCCTGGGGTCACGACAACCAGGTCATTTGACGCCGAACGTCACAGTCAAAAGTAAATAAAACAATAAAAAGAAAAACAGACGGATAAAAATATCAGCTAAAATGAATAAAAAATTTGAGGAGGCCAGCCTCCTCAATAAAATACAAAATTCCACTCCAGGGGAAAGCCACATCAGGTCCAAGCATCCGGGAAAGGAGGCAATCACCGCCCTCCCCTCTGCAGCAAGAAAGATACGTCCTCCCGAGAGCGCTAAGAGCGGGGCACTCGAGGAGCAAGCGCCGGATGCTGAGGGGAGCGCCACACCCACACTCCGGCCTCGCTTCCCCAGCCATACTGAGACGTGTCAGGGCTATCTCCCATCTCCCGGGACACGTCCACGGCCCGACGAGATGTGCGATCTCCCGCATCCCATCAGGGACGGTGCCATCCCACCTCCGCCAGGAACCCAGGGCAGACGCACGCACCTTCGAGAACAGATCACGGTATGGGAGGGAGCAGCGGACAGGTGCAGGGCGAGACGCGGCCGCCTTCGCCACCCAGCAGAAATCGACCACACGGCCACGACGCCCAATTAAAAGCAGCCACTGTGAAATATCTACAACAATAGGAATAGTAAAATGCCTCCCACCACAATTAAGTACATTCTTTAGGGCTAAAAGAATGGCTGATAACTCAGCAGTAAAAACAGATGCTGAGGCAGGGAGACTGCCCCAGCGGCTAAATTCAGGAAAGATGACCCCAAACCCGACGCCAGCATCAGATTTGGAGCCGTCGGTAAAAACAGGCACCGAGTCCATGTGGTGGGAGGTATGGTCTAAAAACATATTTCTTACAATAAGGTCAGCCCAATCCTCCTCGGTACCAATAAAATGCCGACAGAACCTCACCTCGGGTAGTACCCAAGGTGCAAGCTTCGGTGGCGCCACAGGACGGACTGGGACCCGCGGGAGGGAGAGGTCAGCCACCACCAATCTCGCCGTAAAACCAAAGGGTCGGGAAGATTTTGGGTAGGCTTCATAAAAATCGTTAAAACGTTCATTAAAAACATTAAAATAAGTGGACGAATCAGGCAGTCGCTGCGCACTATAAAAACATCTGGCTATCAGAGATCGGCGTCGGAGGTCCAGGGGCGTCTCCCCAGCATCCACAAGGAGGCTAGAGATGGGAGAGAAGCGAAAAGCACCCGTGGCCAGACGAACGCCAGCATGATGCACAGCATTTAAAATTCGAAGTCGGGCCGGGGTCGCCGAGGTGTACACCTCAGCCCCGTACTCCATACAAAGAGAGGTCAGGGTCCGGGTGTACACAAGAACGCGACAGAAATACATAGCAACGGTCTTAGACTGGGAAAACCGAAAACCGTGCTTGGGTGGCCACAATAAGATGCGGTCAGTGGCCATCTGCATTCGCCGCTCTGCCACCGACATTCGTGAAGCGGCGAACCAAATAGCCAGGTCGTCCACAAACATGCTGTTGGATACACCCACAGGCAAGGATGATACAATGTCATTTATTGCTATAGCAAAGATGGTGACACTCAATACGCTGCCCTGAGGGACACCCTCCCCCTGTTTGGCAGCGGCAGAGAGAGAGGCTCCCACTTTGACTTGGAGCCGTGCAGGCCAAATTTGTGCATCTGCTGGAGAATATGGTATTTCCAGGTTGTGTGGTAGGCCTTTTCCAGGTAAAAAAAGACGCATAAAAGGGGTTGTTTGGAAGCAAAGGCTTCACAAACTGACGACTCCAGCCGCAGTAATGCGTCAGTGGTGGAACGCATTCTGCGGAAACCAGACTGAGTTGGGGACAGGAGACCTTTTCTTTCCAGGTGGTACATTAGCCGGACGTTTACCATTTTCTCCATAATCTTACAAAGGCACAACGTGAGGACAATGGGACGGAAGCTGGTCAGAAGGGAGTGATCCTTACTCGGCTTAGGGATGGTGATCACTATTGCCAACCGCCAACTATTCGGAAAGACCCCTTCCTGCCAAATTCTGTTGTAAAGGTCAAGTATAAACGCCATCGTCCCGTCAGGAAGGTGGCGCAACATGGCATAGGGGATGTCGTCATGTCCTGGAGAGGTGTCACTGCACCCTTTCAGAGCCTCTCGCATCTCACGGTCACTAAAAACAACGTTATAACTCTCTCCCGCACGAGAAATAAAATTAATTAAAATAAATTCTTGACGCCGGCGCTGTGCAGCATAGGGAGACCGTAGATCTCTCCTGGATATCCCAGCAAAGGTGTCCGAAAATGCGCCAGCCACCGCGTCAGGCTCAGCCACAGGTGTACCATTAATTTTTAAAATAGGTGGAGAACTGGGTGTGTGGTTACCTAATTACCTAATATCTTCCGCACCTTCTGCCACACTAGAGACGTGGGTGTGGAAGAGCGTACAGTCCCCATAAAGGAGGCCCACGAATCACGGCGTGCGGTCTTCAGGACCCACCTATAGTGAGCCCTGGCCCTACGAAATTCTACTTTTGAAAAGTCATTGTGTCTGTGGGTACGATAGCGCGTAGCAGCTCGCCTGTACACTCCACGTGCCACAGCACACTCCTGATTCCACAAAGGAACAGGGCGTCGCGAAAATGTTCCAGATGTCTTTGGTATAGTCTGGAGAGCGGCCGTGATGAGGCTATCCGGCCTCATCAACTGTGGGAAAATCGTCCACCCGCAGGTGTAAGATGCCCAACTCTGTAAACCGGCGCCAGTCAGCCCTGTCCGGGCACCACTTTGGGAGTCGGGGAACTGGTGGACTTCCCGCAGCACTTAGAATTACTGGGAAGTGATCACTGACATGATGGTCGGCAACTACCTCCCAATGAAATGTATGAGCAATGTCTGGGGTGCATATTGATAGGTCTATTGTAGAGTAGGTCCGTCTGAATATGGAAATACGTAGGGTTACCAGTGTTTAAAATATAAAGATCCCAATAATTGAAAATAGATGCGAGAAGGTCACCCCTAGGGTTGGAGATGGCATCTCCCCACAAAGGATGACGGCAGTTCAAATCGCCAAGAATAATGTAGGGGCGTGGGAACTGGCGTAGTAGTCCCTCGAGATCACCACGTTGCACGACGGTATTAGGAGGCAAGTACATGGAACATACCGTGTACCATCGTGTCAGAAAACATCTCCCAGCAACAAACTGTAGTGGAGATCTGATGGGTAAGGTGGTAAAAGGGACATCTCGGCGGTGAAGGATGGCAGAACCGCCATGATGTCCACCGGCTGGATCAGGAGTCGAGTGGAGAATGGTGTATCTCCTAGGGGGCAGGATAGCCCTTATCTGCCACCATCGTCTCCTGCAAGCATAGACACTGGGGACACCTGGTCTAGGAGTAGCAGAAGCCTCTCCCAGTTCGGCCGTAACCCACGACAATTCCACTGAAGGACCTTGAAAAGTCTAGGTGGGTTTGTTTCTGGAAAGGCCCTTGAGAGGACCCTTCTAGAATAGCTCTTACCCCTGTCGTTAGAGGCAAGTGGTATCTTGGAGGTGGAGGAGCGTTTTGTTGTAGCTGGGTCCTTCCCCAGCCCAGAGGCCGACGTCAGAGCCACGGGGTTGTGTGATCCAGATTTGGGGGCTTGTAGGGGCTCAAGGGCACCCGTACAGAGCCACTCATCAGTGAAGATGCCACAGGGCCTCGACTCCGTGGCCTAGGGGCCTAGGGGCTGCCGGTGGTGACAGCAGGAACCAAATCATCAGAGGCATCCGACAAAGCAGCCTGTGCCACTGGGAGAGGGGTGACGGTGGGAGCCGACACCCGGGGTGCCTTCGGGGACCCACCAGAGGGTCTCGAAGGCTGAACTTTGAATGGTGGATTCCCTTTGAGGGACTCGTCACTAAGAACGCTCTTCCGTGTGGGTGGATCTACCACCCTAGAATTTGTAACAGACGTCACAAATGGTTTTTGTATTATCTTTGAAGTGGAAGTGCCAGAAGTTGGGATAGTACTGAGTGACGTAGATCGCGCTAATGGAGCATTTGGCTGTTTGAATGGCTGAGGACGAGACGACTTTGGATCAGAGGAACGACTGGCAGCGTGGTGTGCCATCACCGAAGCATAAGATATCCCAGGACGAACATATTCCTCGCCCTTATGGTCAGAATGGATTTCTCCAGTTTGTACTGGTCACAGTCTCTGGAAGACGCAGGATGGTCCCAGGGCAGTGGTAGCACGAGGCTGGACTTCAACAGTCCACACTCTCATGCCAACACTTCCCACAATTTACACACACAGCAGGGAGACCTTTCTGCAAGCGGCGGCACAAGCGACTGACATGTCCATACGCCTGGCAGTGGAAACATCGTTTAGGGTTGGGGACATACGGCTTGACATGGAGCCGAAGCCATGCCACCTTTATGGATTCAGGCAAGTCAAACCTATCAAAGACCAGTGGCGGCTCGTGACTTTCAGTTATGGGGGTGCTGCCTCAGAAATGAGAGAGAGAAAGTCGAATAGATAAATAGATAACTACTCACTACTCAGTCATAAAAATAAGTAAAATAGTATCATAAAATCAATTATAGGGTACTTACGCTCAACGGGTAATTTGGAATTTGCCAAAAATTTTATTTATAAACAAATTCCATTCTTCTGTTTTTATTCTGAGCGAAAAAATATTCTAAGAAATGGAAGCTATATATTGTAAATAATCCAATTATTATATAATTAACTTCAATCTCACGACAAAAAATAAATGATAATGAATCACTGATAAATGCAATTCGGAAATTAAATTTCGAATTAGCAAACGATACAGCAACACAACTACGACGTCAAACAAACAAATCGGCACTGCTCTGTCCACAGTGTTTTGGATCCTCTTAAACCCGCGATTCTGACTCGCTCTTCGTACGTCCGCCACCGAGGTTTCAAGCGTTTCGAACAAAATCTGGAACTGTTAAGTACGCAGTTCCACGGGAAGGCTGAAGCTACTTTCGTGATTCATTCGTTCGGCATTGAAATAGTTTAAGGAAAAAAGGATATAATCTGATTTAAAAACTCAAAGTTCATTGAAAAAAAAACAATCAGAGAGGCTATTTTAAATATTTAAATATAAAGATCATAAGATCATGGGGGTGCTGCAGTTCCACAGTGCCTACCTGCGAGTCGCTCCTGTCAAAGACTATAAGTAGTGTTGGGGTAAGAACGCCATCTACTTTCACAACTTGCTGGTCCTTCAACTCCCTGACAAGCTTTTCTTCAGAATAACGCACCAGGTCACTGGAGAATACAACCCTCCACACTGGTTGAGCGTAGCATGGGGAGCACATGAGACATGAGCACCTGGCACAGCCGATATAGCGCGCAGCCGATCACTCTCCTCTGGGGGTGACACCTCAACAAGGAGGCTACCATCCCCTTTGGGCAGAGACTCTCGGTTCATGGTCGCACGCTGCCACGAAAGTGCGATGGGCATAAAAAATGTCAAGGTCCGTGATGGATTGACCTTCCAAAGCCTTTATGACTAAACATTTCTGATAGTTTCTGGGTTTAAATACCCCTGGTAAAACTTTAGTGACAGATCGGGTAGAATTCTTAATCCTCTGGTGAGAACCCTTGGAACTCTGTGCCTTCGGGTTAGTCTTCATACGCTTCGGCTTGGCAGCATGCGAGGCCAAAACGGAGGGGGCAGAGGCCTTCGTTCCATCGGAGCTACCCGAGGCCCGGAAGGGCTCCAGGGTAGCTATAAGGGAAGCGCTTAGAGAGAGGTCCGTGAACATGCCAGGCTCGTCAGGAGAAAAGCAGCAGAGATGCCAGGGTACAAAACAGGCGTTTCAAGAGAAAAGTCCGAGGACATGCCGAGGTCGTCAGGAGAAAGGTCAGGCCGAGAAAGATAGAGATTGTATATTTCCAGAAACATATAATTAACTGTTCGCCACCTCCCTCCCCACCCACCACGGAGTCCAACAAGGGGAGGCCATATAGACCACAGGGGTAGTGGGGAGGTATACGCAACCACCACTAAGTCTGATGGCACCCGCGGGACCTAATGGGGCACCGACCTCGTGGTGGAAGTTTGACCCTACCTAGCCAATAAGAAGACCAACCGATTGACTTGACCTGGCCTGTAATAGTCAAGCCGCCCGTCTCGCCGGAATAAGGGACCAAAGAGGCGTGCGGCATCGCTCAGCCTCCAGGACTCCCGTCTCCCAGCCTTACGGGTCGCCACGCACGGCAAACACGTGGGAGAGCTACTACTCTCCAGCCCTTGGTGGAATAGCCTGGAGGAAGGGTCACCAGCCCACTCTCATGGCCAACGGCGCAACCTGGGAACCATTTAGTCTCATCCCTCCCTGATGACCCTCCCAGCATGGGTAGCCCTTTCCTCGAACAGGAGGGAGGGGGGACAAGCCGCCGGCTGGTGTGGCTCATCAGATCATTGGGATCTCAAGCCACCCCCACCACGACAAGGCAGCTCCCTCTAGGGGGGAAGAGGATAAGTGGTAAGCGACTTATTTATAGAAGGTAAGAATTTTAGAGTTTCCTAGAGCCCCCCTAATATTCTCAAACGCCCACTATAGGGTGGTAGTGTCACATTGGGAACCACTGCTAAGAGCATTTCATTGTGTTAATCACATATTATTTATGAAACTTGTAAATTGTAATGCACCTGGTTACTTGGTCTGTATATTAATCTTCAAGTATAATCATCAGACGATGATTACACTGGTCAACACTCATTTTATTGCCAATCATATTAGAGTGATTTTGGGGTAACTTTGTGGTGCTGATTCCGAATATGACATCGGTTTTGCTAGATTGGCTCTAATTTATGAGATAATTGGTACCCCATTGAAACGTAAAAATGCAAAAAATTTAATGTTCAGGCGGAGCCTACTTACAAATCGCATTGAAATTGTCTCAAATCATACAAAAGTAAACACATGAAATACATAATGGCATTTTATTCGGTCTCACCATCTAGAATGTTCCGGTAGTTTCCCATATGCACGCATTATGGTTACGTTTCCTATTAATTCAGGGTATTCATTATCTCAAGAACTAGAGCCAAATCGGAAAAACTACTTTCATTTTGGAATTCAGCAACCCCAAAATACCCTAAATTCGTACGAATTTCCTTGGCAACGAAAAAAAATGTTTTTTTGTTGACCTGTGTTATTAGATGAGGTGGGGACAATTCAGAGCAATCTCTGTAATCAATAGTGTCAGGCAGGGAGGGACATTATCTTCCTACTTATTAATGTTTATATGGCTAATCTGTCTTTTGTACTGAACACGTGTAAAATAGGCTGCTATTTTCGTACAATGACTGTAAATCATCTGATGTATGCAGGTGAGCTAGTTTCGATTTCTCCATTTCTGTAAAAGGCTCAGAACACTTCTAAAAGTTCATGAATGGTATGGGAAAGATAATGACAAAATATTATCCAACTAAAAGTCATATTAGGATTATGAGAACAAGAACTACAAGTATATAAAATTTCCTGCGTTTCAATTGAATGGTATGGACTGTCAGAAGTGACCCAGACTGAGTATCTTGGCCATACACTAACTGATATTCTAAGGCAATGTAGACAATTATATGCTCAGGGAAATACTTTGGTTAGAAAATTTCATGTTTGTATATTAAATGTTAAGTTGATTTTGTTCAAAACCTTTTGTACTCCAATGTATACAGCTCATTTGTGGAGGAACTACAGGATGTATAATTTTGAGAAAATTATATGCTGCATATAATAATATTTTTAGGAGTTCATTAAGAACTCCTAGATTTATAAATGGTGTTCCTTCTAGTGCCAATTGGCTATTTGTGGTCAATAAGTTATCTAACTGTGCAGTGTCATACGCAATTTTGTATCTAGATTTATCACTAGGCTTAGTGAGTCTGTCAATAAGATAAAACAAGCAATGGTTAATTGACTGGTATCTAATATATTTTATATATACACCTCGTTAACCTCGTTCAGGTTCCGTGTGTTGGTCTCTCTCTTCACACGAAGGTCAAGCTGGTGTCCCCGCTTCTAGGCCTGGCTTGGAGGAGCATCTAGTCTTCTCTTGAAGACTTCAACTTTGACCCCTGTAACGTCTCTGAAGTAATTTGGAAGCTGGTTAAAAAGTCTTAGCCCCCTGACAACCAACCTATTTTCCTTCAGTGTTGAGAAGTCCCTTGTTGGGCCTTTAATTTGGGAACAATACACATTCTGCCTTTCCTATTTTCCAGCGTTGTTTGGATTGTAATTGGATTTAGTTTGAGGTTTGGTACCAGTTTTCGATCATTTTCCATATGTAGATTATGGTGTACCTCTCTTCTTCTTCTTTCCAGAGAATACAGATTTAGTTTACGTAGTCTTTCCCAGTAGTCGGGTTCATTGCAGCCATCAATCTTGGCTGTGAAATGTCTTTGCGTTTCTTCTCGTTTATTAATTTTTTCCTTTTTATATGGGGGACGTCAAAACTGAGCAGTATTCAAGTTTTGGTATGATCAGTAGGGTGGAGCGAAAAATACTTTTTTTCTAGTATGAAGTTCTAATAGTGATTAAAAGTTGCATTTAGTGGACAAAATATGCCTGCCAAAATATGAGTTCATTTGTTTAAAATTTTCAGCTGCCACCAGGGGGCTAAATTTAATACAATTTTGTGTAAAAAGGAAAAAAATGCTTCTATTTTAGGTTTGTCAAACTATTATATAATTTTATCTTAGAATTATCTAATAGTTTGATTAAGATTCGTAAATGATAGGAATTCGTTTGGTAAAAATGCCTTTTCATATGCTTAATATCTTCAGCTGCCACAAGAGAGCTGAAGTTAACACAATTTAGAGTAACTGAGTCATGTTGAGTGTTGAGACTACACTGAATGTTGTGGGGTAGGGTTTGGGGAGGGTTGTGGGGGAGGGTTTTGGTGTGAAGGAATTTCTTTCTGTGAGTCATTAGAACAGTGTGTTAACACTTGTCTTCTTAGGTAGTAGGCCTAGTTGCTCAGTTGATCGGAGTTTTTTAATATGATCGGAATATTATAAAACTTTATTTTAAAGTGATTTATATAGAGATAATATTGATTTTATTATAAAATGCTTGTTATAATGTATTATATAATTTTAGTTTATTTATATAATATATTATATATAATATATTATATAGACTTATAAAATATATTATATATATTAATTATATAATGTTTTGATGTTACAGGATATTTTGTGATTGTGAATTTTTCTTAAAAATATTATGGCATCAAATACTAAATATAAACATTTCACTAGAGAACATATGAAGTGTGCCATATTTGAAGTACCTTGTGAGATGAATGATATGCAACTACCAACTTATAACTGCATTATGAAAGATTACCTGTTCACAAAACATTTAGTGAAGGAGCAGATGAATAACAAGGAGCCTTTATTTTCTGAAATAGCAGAGGCAGTTTCCAAAAAGGTAGAAAATATTTGGAAGAAGGCCTCTTTGCCAATAGTTTCACATACACGCGTTTTACAGATGATGCGAGTGTACCATGATAAATACAGGTCCTTATTAAAGCCATACAAGTCACGCAAGGATCAGCCTAAGTACAAAAATCAGCTTGAAGAATTTGAAAACTCTTCAAAATGCACTTTGTTTGACATCTGCACCTGCAAATGTAAGGAGTTTAGGAGATGCTCATGTGAAAAGAGTAAGAAAGTCCCTCCAAAAGAGCAGGATTTTTTAAATGACCAACGAACACGCAGAATAATGGTGATAGGAAGCATTGACATAGCACACACAAGACGATTACAAGCAAGAGAACATCGAAAGGAAATGGAAAAAGCACGTCTGGAATCTTCACAAACAACTAGTGCTGCTATAACCAATACATCCAACTTACAAATCGAAACAGAGACAAGTGAACTTCAACAACTAAAAGAGATATCTGAAGATAATGAGGAAGATACAACCTCGACTCAATATGTAATATCAGAACAACAGATGCGTGAGCCACTGCCTTCATTATCAATTACTTGTGATAGATTTAAAATGTCGGACAGAGCTGGGGCTGCTATTGCTTCTGCAGTATTGGCAGATCTTAAAATTGTTACTCCCGAAGACAAAGGGAATATTATAGACAGAAGTAAGCTAAGACGTGAAAGACAAAAACAGAGAAAGGAACTACAACAGATAGGAGAGCCAAAAACCATGCGGGGATTATACTTTGATGGCAGAAAGGATAAAACAATGATTCAAGTCCAGGAGAGTGATGGCTCTAACCACCAAAGAACCAAACGCGAAGAGCATATCAGCATAATATCTGAACCACACTCTCTGTACTTTGCACATGTGACACCTTCCAGTGGCAAAGCTAAATACATTTGCATAGCGCTAGTGAATTGCTTGAAAGAAAGGAATGTTGATATAGGGAACATCGTTGCAGTTGGCTGTGATTCGACAGTGGTTAACACTGGTAGTATTGGAGGCACAATAAGATTACTGGAAGAAGCCTTTAATAAGCCATTGCAGTGGCTGATATGCCTTTTACACCTTAATGAACTTCCATTGCGCCATCTGTTTCATCACTTGGATGGTACCACTACTGGACCAAGAGCATTTTCAGGAGAAATTGGCCGAGCACTTTCAGACTGTGAAAAGCTTCCCATAGTTAACTTCAAACCCATTGAAATTCAAGAGGACATGTGTGAAGTTGATGTAGATGACATAAGTACTGACCAGAAATACCTTCTTGAAATTCACAAGGCTATATCAAGTGGAACATTCTCAAAGAGTCTTAGTCATAAGAGTCCAGGCAATATATCACATTCAAGGTGGCTCACCACATCAAACAGGACTCTGCGGTTATATGCAAGCACAGAGAATCCTTCAGGCAATTTACAAGAATTAGCTACTTTCATTGTTAGGGTATACGCACCAATGTGGTTTCAGATAAAGCGTAAACCATTATGCCAATATGGTGCTAAACATATGTGGCATATGATTGCAAGAAGCCGGTATCTCCGTGAAGAGCTTAGGAGAGTACATGACTCAGTCATTCAGCGAAATGCATATTACGCAAATCAAGAAAACATTCTCATTGCAATGATAGCTGATGAAAGGGAGCATGTGCGTCAGTTGGGATTTAGGCGTATCATAAAAGCAAGGGCATGCATTCAAGAAAAAGATGTTATCAGGTATTTTAAGGTGCCAGAAATAAATTTTTATGCCAAAGACTATACAGATCTCATTATGTGGCAAGATTTTCAGATAGCAGAACCACCGATAACCAAAGGAGTTTCTCTTGATGATATTGAATCATACATCAAACATGGTACTACTCTTCATTCAGAATTATTTCAGTTTCCATGTCATACACAAGCCGTAGAGAGATGCGTCAAGCTCGTTACAGACGCTGCTGGATCAGTCTGCGGACCTACAAACAGAGACGGTTGGATTCGTGCTACATTAGAATCAAGGAAAAAACAGCCAAAATTTGACACAAAAGCAAATTACTAAATAGTCTTCAGCAAGAACCCTTTCTATAGGGAGGTTGGTTGGGGAAAGGGTGGTAACTCCGCTAAGGCACGAAATAACGTTTCTTAACTGTCTCAAGCCAGTATAAAGGAGGAGAGACATCCTAATTTATTACTGTTCCCTTTTTCAAGTAAATACAGAATCATACTTAATTGTCATTTTTAAGTTAAATTTAGCCCTCTTGTGGCAGCTGAAGATATTAAGCATATGAAAAGGCATTTTTACAAAACGAATTCTTATCATTTAAGAATCTTAATCAAACTATTAGATAATTCTAAGATAAAATTTTATAATAGTTTGATAAACCTAAAATAGAAGCATTTTTTTCCTTTTTACCCAAAATTGTGTTAACTTTAGCCCCCTGGTGGCAGCTGAAAGTATTAAACAAATGAACTCATATTTTGGCAGGTATATATCGTCCACTAAATGCAACTTTTAATCACTATTAGAACTTCATACTAGAAAAAAGGTATTTTTCGCTCCACCCTAATGATCAGTGTTCTCAGCAGGGGAATCATTAGTCTTGTTCCTCCTTTTGAACGTTCTTACTTCTTAGTACCTGTCCCGCGACTCTTTTTGCTTTGTTTATTGCTATCTAATTGTGGTGCCGCGTTTGTTAGCGGGCTAGAGATAAAGTAAAGGCCAATTTGAGGCTTTATTCAACATAAACATAGCATAGATCTGAAACACAGAAAACAATAATTACTAAAGACTTGTTACACAGAAAACAATAATTAGTAAAGACTCATTACATTCCTCTCTTCTTTTATAATACGTGATACATTGCACGGTAAGAAACAAAACGACAAGTTCACGATATTTTGGAAGAAAGAAGAGTCTACAAGTTTAGGCGTTGAGCTGGGTATCTGATTTGAGTGCTTCTTCTCAGAGGGGGACTCGTCTCGGAGGTTACTGACACAGGTGGGCCTCTCTCGACTTCGACTGGAGTCGCTTCGACGGGAGCTGTTGGGACCGTGTGTCGGCGGATCTCAGCGGGTTCTGAGTCGTCCGTTAGCGGGGTGGAATTGATTGGCGGACTGGGTACGGGGGGTTCATAGTGATTCGTGTCATCCGTATTGCTACGTCCCGCCGGCGCCAGGTCCCTGATGGATACGGTATCTTCTCTCCCATTCGGATGCCGTATAAACGCGTAGTTGGGGTTTGCCTCAATTAACTCAACTTCCTCGACGAGGGGGTCGTTCTTGGATCGGCGAATGAATTGGCGAAGGAGTACAGTTCCCGGAGAAGACAGCCACGTAGGTAGTGCAGAACCGGTAGAAGTACGCCGCGGGTGCGTGAATAGACGCTCGTGAGGAGTTTCGTTCGTGGCTGTACACAGCAGCGATCTAATCGAGTGCAGCGCGTCTGGTAGGACGGACTCCCATTGCGACATCGGCAACCCGCGATCTTCTATGGCTAGTTTGATGGTGTTCATGATGATTCCATTGTAACGTTCGCATTGCCCGTTTCCTTGGGGGTGATACGGCGTTGTGCGACTAGTCGCGATACCATGTTTAGTTAGGAACAGTTTTAGTTCCGAAGACATAAACGATGTCCCTCGATCTGTGTGGATGTAAGAGGGAGTTCCGAAGGTAGAAAATAACTCGGTGAGACGGGCGATAACGGTTGACGTGTTCGTATCACGGCACGGGAAGGCAAAAGGAAAGCGTGAATACTCGTCGATTACTGTTAGGATGTAAGGTCGCGAAGTTGCGCTCGGAAGCGGGCCTTTAAAGTCGATGTTAAGTCGGTCAAACGGGGACATGGCCCGTATTAAGTGACTAACTTCTGGTTTATAGTACTGTGGCTTACATTTAGCGCATGTTTGGCATTCCGACGTAACTCGTTTGATGTCATCCACTGAGAATGGTAGGTTCCTAGCTCTCACAAAATGAGTCATTCGGCGGACTCCTGGGTGTATCACATTAACATGCAGCTGGGCGAGGAATATTCTTGGAGTAGCAGCGCAAAAGGATCGCGACAATGCGTCTGCGGCTCGGTTCTCCGGGCCCGATCTGTATTTTATTGTGAATGAGTAGCCGGCTAGTTCTACACGCCAACGGAGAATCTTATCGTTCTTAATACGACCAGTAGCTTTTCCATCGAACATGAAAGATACGCTCCGCTGGTCGGTGACGACAGTAAAGTGTCGATAAGCTAAGAAGTGCTTCCACTTGCGAATGGATTCTATTACAGCGTATGCCTCCTTTTCAACGATGTGATGGCGACGTTGTGTGTTATTCAGAGCGCGAGAAAAGAACGCCACCGGGCGGCCGTTCTGGGTGAGGGTGGCTCCTATTGCTGAAGAGGAAGCGTCCGTCTCCACAGTAAACGGCAGTTCTTCATCGATTGAACCGACGACAGCTTTCGAGATATCATCTTTGAGTGTTTGGATCGTTGATACTTCCTCGCGAGTTAATGGGAATGATGAAACGTTGAGCAGAGGTTTGATCTTGAGGGAATAGTTCTGAATCCATTTAGCATAGTATGCGAATAGTCCGATTACGCGTTGTAGAGACGACTTGTTGCGAGGAGTTTGAAGTTCTTGTAGTGGCCGGAAGCGTTCGGGATCGGGCCGCAATACGCCATGAGAGATAGAATATCCGAGCAGGTGCACTGATGTCATCGAAAGCTTGCATTTTTCCTTGTTTAGACTCAGATTTACTCGTTTAGCGGCTTCCCAGAAATGTCGAAGGTTCTCATCGTGCTCTTCCCAAGTGGTTCCGCAGATGGTGAGATCGTCGAGGTAGGCGTATGTTGATGATAAGTTGTTCGAGGATATGAATTCGTTCATGACGCGCTGGAAGGCCGCGGCTCCGTTAGTTACTCCCGTAGGGATCCTTCTGAATTGGTATAGATTTCCGTCAGCCTCGAATGCTGTGAAAGGTCGTTCAGACGGATCGATTTCTACCTGGTAGTATGCGCTTGTCGGATCAATTACGCTGTAGTAGCTGTGAAAGGTCGTTCAGACGGATCGATTTCTACCTGGTAGTATGCGCTTGACATATCAATTACGCTGTAGTATTTGTGTTGTGGGACTTTGTTGGCTATATCATCGATTCGCGGAAGAGGATATGCATCTAGCATGGTAAATCGGTTGACGGTTTGAGAGAAATCGATTACCATGCGTTTGTTTTTTGTTTCGGTAGATGTGATGACTACTTGAGCACGCCAGGGTGAGTTACTGGGTTCAATTATCTCATCCCTGAGTAGCTTTTCGATTTCTTTCCCAATGAAAATTTTGTCCTCAGAGCAAAATCGTCTGGACTTCGTGGCGATGGGACGACAATCGGCTGTTAAGTTGCCGAATAGTGGTGGGGCTGAAATTCTTGATCGAGTAAGGCCGCATATATGGAGTGCTGGCTCCGGACCTCCGAAATTGATGTTCAATTCCTTGTGTCTGATTAAGAATGGGGTACCGAGTATTATGTCAGCGCACAAATCCGACAAGACGGATAGTTCGAGCTTTTCGTAGTCGCGGTCTCCCATCGTAACCTTCACTGTACATCGACCTGAGATGGCTGCGGATAGATTAGGCGAAGCCATTGATACGACGCCCGAGTGCGGAAGAATGGGCAGCTCTAAGTGTTTGGCTAGATCCTCACGAATGAAGTTGTCCGAGCTGCCAGTATCCAACAAGGAGAGACACGAACTGCCGTTGACGAGGATATCGACTGTTGAGTTGGTAGGCATGGATGAGCTACACGATAGAGTGGTACTAATGGTCGCTAATGCTGCGGCTGAATGAGACGCTGTGGTTTTATCCTGTTTTTGACGTGCCGAGGAAGTACTTGAGCGGCAGACTTTGGCCCAGTGGCCGGTCTTTTCACATTTCGCACAGATAGAATCCTTTGCCGGACACCTGCTTCGTGGGTGGCGTCGAGACCCGCAGAAGAAGCACAGAGCGGCTTTGTTGTCGAAATTCGTAGCGGCTGAAGAGTTTGGGAGATCGTCTTCTTGGACGCAGGCAGGCCGGGCAGAGTCAGTAGTCGGCGACGGTTCGTGGCGAGAGCCAGTGGCTGCAACAGGACCGTAATGAGTGAGGTATGATTCTGAGTTTTTCTGGGCCTGATCTAATGTTCGAGCCTGGACGATAGCCTTTTCCAGTGAGTGTGTGTCATTTTCGAGTAAGCGGGTACGGATGGCGCTATCTCTAATTCCTCGGATGAAAGCGTCTCTCACAGATGAACTCCTGTTTTCGTCGGCGGAAACCGATTTGAAGTTGCAGTCATTGGCTAGTTGTTGAAAAATTTGCAAGTACTCATCGAGGGTTTCCTCGGGCTTTTGGTGACGGGTGGACAACAGGTGGCGAGCGCATACCTCGTTTGGCTTCTTGACGTAGGTGGCCTCTAAGGCTGCCATGGCATCCTCATAAGTAGAGCAGTCTTGAATGATATCAGCGACATCGGGGCCGATATGTATGAATAGAACCTCCAATTTATTGGGGTTGTGTTCGGCGATAGTACTCAAGAAATATTTGAATCCGCGCGACCATAATTTCCAAGCTTGGGGAGAATTCGGAGACGTAATAAATTTATCCGGGCGAATCACCTTCTCCATGATATAGTAAGATTACTGGATGAATATTTGCTTGCTGTATCTGAAAGGCCGACTGAATGGCTGATTGAAATGTTGAATAAATTGTGGTGCCGCGTTTGTTAGCGGGCTAAAGATAAAGTAAAGGCCAATTTGAGGCTTTATTCAACATAAACATAGCATAGATCTGAAACAGAGAAAACAATAATTAGTAAAGACTTGTTACACAGAAAACAATAATTAGTAAAGACTCATTACACTGATTTTGCGTCTCGAATTTGGCATCATCGGTCATTATTACCCCTAAGTCGACCGCTTTCGTGCTTCTTTGAACTTCCTGTCTATCTGGAGCATAATATGCAGTTTAAGTTCCTCGTTTTTACCATATCTCAAGAGCTGAAATTTCTCGGTGTTAGATGTCATATTGTTGTCTTCTGACCATGTGTATATTTTGTTCGTGTCCCTCTGCAAGGCCTCCACTTTATTTGCATCACTGATTTTTCTGCTGATCTTCGTATCGTCCACAAATGATGTTACTATACTGTTGCTGTTAACCACTGTTTGTCTGTTAGCATGATAATGAACAG
The DNA here is from genome assembly GCA_023014485.1 of Bathynomus jamesi. Taxonomy (NCBI): domain Eukaryota; kingdom Metazoa; phylum Arthropoda; class Malacostraca; order Isopoda; family Cirolanidae; genus Bathynomus; species Bathynomus jamesi. The sequence goes on along the minus strand of JAJOZX010000737.1, from coordinate 857,987 downwards.
GAGTTGGGCCAGTACTGTACCTTGTGGTACTGAGCTGCGTACTTCTGATTCTGATGATGATACACCTTGAATTTTGACAACCTGGAGACGTTCTCTGAGGAAGTTGTAGATCCATTTTCCCACTTTGCCTGTTATTCCCATATGTTTCATTTTATGTGCTATTATACCATCATCGCATTTGCCGAAAGCTTGGCAAAATCCGTGCATATGACATCATAGTTTTCACTGCCTTCAAGTGCATCTAAGATATTGTTATTGTTGTGATAAGCATGATCTTCCTGATCGGGATCCGTGCTGATTTTCATTGAATATTTCCAGTGTCTCTAAGAAGTCATAGATATTCTCTCTAATTATTCTTTCAAATATTCTGGTGAGGTGGGACGTCAAAGACGCTGGTCTATAGTTCTTTGCTTGAGATCTATCCCCTCCTTTATATATAAGGACAATGTTTGCTCATTTAAAGATAGTCGGTATTTCCCCAGTGTCTCGGGATCGTCTCCATATCCAGTATAAGGATGTAGCTATTTAATTTTTACAGTTTTTAATCAACAGTGCGTTCCATTTGTCCGGACCGGCAGCTGAATGTGATTTCATTTGTCCTATAGCTCTCGCTACACCTTCTGGGGTAAAATCAAAGTCTGAGTCTGTTATACATTCTCCTTGCAATTTACCTTTAAAGAATACATCTATGTCAGGTATCGCTTTGTCACTTTTTGGGGTTCTGAAGACCGATTCATATTGGGTGTGAAAAATGCTCTGTATAAATTGGTCCCCAATTAACCCACCCCTAATATCTCGTCTAACTGTAGATTAGGTTAAGCCTAGCCTTGTAGGGGTCAGCCTAGAGATTCCAGAAATGGTCCAGAGCGGCCACAGTAAATTGAGGTCCACAGTAGGATTCCTCACCAAATTAGGTTAGGGTAATTTAACTTAGCCTTTGTTAAGCTATGAGTTAATGCTAGGTCTTAGACCACAATGTAGGCCAAATCTAACTGGACCTAGTTTATATGTTATCCCGAAACTGGGGTTTAGAAAATACAATTGTTCACGTACTGAATGTTATATATCTTGGAGTCTTCGTGAAGTCCGTCCTCCCTTTGCTCAATTCTTAAGAGCGGACTTGCTGGTGTGGTTCTTTTACTGTTTTCAATACCCTTCGCTCTCCATGCTGTTCTTGATGCAAGTCCTTTGTTCTTCCCTGCGGCTTTTTCTACCAGCGTCCTTTTTTGTTTTGGTTGGTTGATCGGTAATGTATGTCTATTACCGATCACACTCTATCACACAGTATATATACTAATGTGGAGAATAACTCTGGTGAGCAACCAATTGGTTTCATTCACCCAGTTATTGATATAAAAGGAGTTTAATAATTGTTAGATTAACTACCTACCTACTCAGTGGACCATTTTCGTTACCTCCCAACTACCCACACGTATCAGTTTTCCATACTGGGCTCTCAATGTTTCAGATATTTCTTTTAGATCGTCTGTTAGTTCATTATTTCCGTTCCTTAAGGGCCAGATAGTAGCACGCGTTTTTGTTTTTCTTTTCGCATAGCTGTAGAAGTATTTTGGATTTTCCTTTATTGCTTCTACCGCTTTTTCCTCTTCCCTCTCTGTATGGCCCTTTATCAGAGTTTGTATTTCCCTAGCGATACTCCAGTTTTTCTTGTATTACTTTTCTGGCATTGTTGTCTCCGCAATTAGCTAACTTCATCGCTACTCTCTTTTGCAGAATATTCTTCTCTTTTGCCTCTCTAGCTAGTTACTCTTTCCTTTTGGCTGTGCTTTCTGAGCATATTCTTCTAAAATTCTCAACTTCTTTTCTTCCAAGGTTGTTAGCATTTCCACAGTTGTTTTATTCTCCAAAACTGTTCTCCACTCTATTTGGGCCATGTGTGATCTGATTTCTTCCCAATTTATGGTATTGGAGTTTAAGTTAAAAGTCCCAAATTTGCTTCTTTCTTCCGTATGTGTATTGTCTTTTAATGTTATCGCCATACTTGTTGATAACTCAATTATGTTGTGGTCCGAGATATTAGTTGGGGTTATTTTTATACCAGCAATCAAGTTCGTGTTATTCATGAATACCAGATCTAAACAGTTATTTTTCCTAGTGTTTTCTGTTATCTCCTGTGTTAGCATGAGAGCCATCAGCATTTTTGCTTGCTCCTAGTCCTCTCTTCTGCCCCCCTTATCTTGCTGTATAAATATATTCCAACCCAACTTTTCGTATAAATGGGAAATTAAAATCGCCGCAGAGTATTATATTAGGGGATGGAGAGTTTACGGGCTTTATTAGGGTCCTGATATCATCAATGGCATCCGAAAAATTTTCATTTGGAGAATCTGGAGGTCTACAGATGACTATCAGTACCACATGTAATTTTTCTATTTTCACTGCAAGGGTTTCCATGAAGCTGTTGGGTTTACCTATTAGGCTATTACCGTCTCTGTCATATGCCTCTCATGTATACAAATAGCACAGCCACCTTTACGTCTCGTTGTTCTAACCACTCTTAGTAAGTTGAATCCATCGATATACAATTCTTTCTTATCGATACAGTGTTCGCAGTTATCGCAGTTTCCTTGGCAGTCTTTAAGATGTGTTTCTCCGAGGCATGTGATGTCCGCCCTTGTTTCATCCATAAACCCTTTCAGGTACGAAACTTTGTTTAGTGAATTGTTCGGTTTTATTCCATGAATATTTGCCAGGACAATGTTTATGTTCTTTGTTTTGCATTGCCTCTTGTGCATTTTAAGTTCGTTGTCCCTTGATATCGCGTGTAAGACTGTATAAGACTGAGCAGCCGTATTGTGTTCGAGATGTTGGAAAAATTTTGTTTGCTATTTGTGTACATATTTTTTTCTCACATTGCTTTTGTTGTCATTTGAAACTTGTCCTTTGAACTTGTCGGGAGATGACGGTAGTAACATTTTCTCCCGTACTGGCAGGTTCCATATGTCGCGTAGGTCTTGCAAATGTCCGGATCGTAGAATTTGCAGTTTCCACCAAATTTGCAATGACCATTATTATAGTAGTAGTTGCACAAGGAAGTGTGTTCGTAAATACATTGCCCTCCCTTATATCTGCAAATTCCTTTCACATGGTTTTTACATATACGAGGGCCACTCAATATATTTTTCTCCACTTTTTTTTTCTTTCCAAGTTTCCTTGCAAATTCCAGAAATTTTGTACACAAGTAGTTATATACTTGTAATGAGTGTAATGAGTCTTTACTAATTATTGTTTTCTGTGATCACGTATTATAAAAGAAGAGATGAATGTAATGAGTCTTTACTAATTATTGTTTTCTGTGTAACAAGTCTTTACTAATTATTGTTTTCTCTGTTTCAGATCTATGCTATGTTTATGTTGAATAAAGCCTCAAATTGGCCTTTACTTTATCTTTAGCCCGCTAACAAACGCGGCACCACAATTTATTCAACATTTCAATCAGCCATTCAGTCGGCCTTTCAGATACAGCAAGCAAATATTCATCCAGTAATCTTACTATATCATGGAGAAGGTGATTCGCCCGGATAAATTTATTACTTCTCCGAATTCTCCCCAAGCTGGGAAACTATGGAAATTATGGTCGCGCGGATTCAAATATTTCTTGAGTACTATCGCCGAACACAACCCCAATAAATTGGAGGTTCTATTCGTACATATCGGCCCCGATGTCGCTGATATCATTCAAGACTGCTCTACTTATGAGAATGCCATGGCAGCTTTAGAGGCCACCTACGTCAAGAAGCCAAACGAGGTATGCGCTCGCCACCTGTTGTCCACCCGTCACCAAAAGCCCGAGGAAACCCTCGATGAGTACTTACAAATTCTTCAACAACTAGCCAATGACTGCAACTTCAAATCGGTTTCCGCCGACGAAAACAGGAGTTCATCTGTGAGAGACGCTTTCATCCGAGGAATTAGAGATAGCGCCATCCGCACCCGCTTACTCGAAAATGACACACTCTCACTGGAAAAGGCTATCGTCCAGGCTCGAACATTAGATCAGGCCCAGAAAAACTCAGAATCGTACCTCACTCATTACGGTCCTGTTGCAGCCATTGGCTCTCACCACGAACCGTCGCCGACTACTGACTCTGCCCGGCCTGCCTGCGTCCAAGGAGACGATCTCCCAAACTCTTCAGCCGCTACGAATTTCGACAACAAAGCCGCTCTGTGCTTCTTCTGCGGGTCTCGACGCCACCCACGAAGCAGGTGTCCGGCAAAGGATTCTATCTGTGCGAAATGTGAAAAGACCGGCCACTGGGCCAAAGTCTGCCGCTCAAGTACTTCCTCGGCACGTCAAAAACAGGATAAAACCACAGCGTCTCATTCAGCCGCAGCATTAGCGACCATTAGTACCACTCTATCGTGTAGCTCATCCATGCCTACCAACTCAACAGTCGATATCCTCGTCAACGGCCGTTCGTGTCTCGCCTTGTTGGATACTGGCAGCTCGGACAACTTCATTCGTGAGGATCTAGCCAAACACTTAGAGCTGCCCATTCTTCCGCACTCGGGCGTCGTATCAATGGCTTCGCCTAATCTATCCGCAGCCATCTCAGGTCGATGTACAGTGAAGGTTACGATGGGAGACCGCGACTACGAAAAGCTCGAACTATCCATCTTGTCGTATCTGTGCGCTGACATAATACTCGGTACCCCATTCTTAATCAGACACAAGGAATTGAACATCAACTTCGGAGGTCCGGAGCCAGCACTCCATATATGCGGCCTTACTCGATCAAGAATTTCAGCCCCACCACTATTCGGCAACTTAACTGCCGATTGTCGTCCCATCGCCACGAAGTCCAACGATTTTGCTCTGAGGACAAAATTTTCATTGGGAAAGAAATCGAAAAGCTACTCAGGGATGAGATAATTGAACCCAGTAACTCACCCTGGCGTGCTCAAGTAGTCATCACATCTACCGAAACAAAAAAAAAACGCATGGTAATCGATTTCTCTCAAACCGTCAACCGATTTACCATGCTAGATGCATATCCTCTTCCGCGAATCGATGATATAGCCAACAAAGTCTCACAACACAAATACTACAGCGTAATTGATCTGTCAAGCGCATACTACCAGGTAGAAATCGATCCGTCTGAACGACCTTTCACAGCATTCGAGGCTGACGGAAATCTATACCAATTCAGAAGGATCCCTATGGGAGTAACTAACGGAGCCGCGGCCTTCCAGCGCGTCATGAACGAATTCATATCCTCGAACAACTTATCATCAACATACGCCTACCTCGACGATCTCACCATCTGCGGAACCACTTGGGAAGAGCACGATGAGAACCTTCGACATTTCTGGGAAAGCGCTCCCTACTACTCTCAAACTTCATACTCCTCTTCTCCTCCCTCTCTCTCTACTCTTCTCTCTCTAAACGAGTAAATCTGAGTCTAAACAAGGAAAAATGCAAGCTTTCGATGACATCAGTGCACCTGCTCGGATATTCTATCTCTCATGGCGTATTGCGGCCCGATCCCGAACGCCTCCGGCCACTACAAGAACTTCAAACTCCTCGCAACAAGTCGTCTCTACAACGCGTAATCGGACTATTCGCATACTATGCTAAATGGATTCAGAACTATTCCCTCAAGATCAAACCTCTGCTCAACGTTTCATCATTCCCATTAACTCGCGAGGAAGTATCAACGATCCAAACACTCAAAGATGATATCTCGAAAGCTGTCGTCGGTTCAATCGATGAAGAACTGCCGTTCACTGTGGAGACGGACGCTTCCTCTTCAGCAATCGGAGCCACCCTCACCCAGAACGGCCGCCCGGTGGCGTTCTTTTCTCGCGCTCTGAATAACACAGAACGTCGCCATCACATCGTTGAAAAGGAGGCATACGCTGTAATCGAATCCATTCACAAGTGGAAGCACTTCTTAGCTTATCGACACTTTACTGTCGTCACCGACCAGCGGAGCGTATCTTTCATGTTCGATGGAAAAGCTACTGGTCGTATTAAGAACGATAAGATTCTCCGTTGGCGTGTAGAACTAGCCGGCTACTCATTCACAATAAAATACAGACCGGGCCCCGAGAACCGAGCCGCAGACGCATTGTCGCGATCCTTTTGCGCTGCTACTCCAAGAATATCCCTCGCCCAGCTGCATGTTAATGTGATACACCCAGGAGTCCGCCGAATGACTCATTTTGTGAGAGCTAGGAACCTACCATTCTCAGTGGATGACATCAAACGAGTACGTCGGAATGCCAAACATGCGCTAAATGTAAGCCACAGTACTATAAACCAGAAGTTAGTCACTTAATACGGGCCATGTCCCCGTTTGACCGACTTAACATCGACTTTAAAGGCCCGCTTCCGAGCGCAACTTCGCGACCTTACATCCTAACAGTAATCGACGAGTATTCACGCTTTCCTTTTGCCTTCCCGTGCCGTGATACGAACACGTCAACCGTTATCGCCCGTCTCACCGAGTTATTTTCTACCTTCGGAACTCCCTCTTACATCCACACAGATCGAGGGACATCGTTTATGTCTTCGGAACTAAAACTGTTCCTAACTAAACATGGTATCGCGACTAGTCGCACAACGCCGTATCACCCCCAAGGAAACGGGCAATACGAACGTTACAATGGAATCATCATGAACACCATCAAACTAGCCATAGAAGATCGCGGGTTGCCGATGTCGCAATGGGAGTCCGTCCTACCAGACGCGCTGCACTCGATTAGATCGCTGCTGTGTACGGCCACGAACGAAACTCCTCACGAGCGTCTATTCACGCACCCGCGGCGTACTTCTACCGGTTCTGCACTACCGACGTGGCTGTCTTCTCCGGGAACTGTACTCCTTCACCAATTCATTCGCCGATCCAAGAACGACCCCCTCGTCGAGGAAGTTGAGTTAATTGAGGCAAACCCAAACTACGCGTTTATACGGCATCCGAATGGGAGAGAAGATACCGTATCCATCAGGGACCTGGCACCAGCGGGACGTAGCAATACGGATGACACGAATCACTATGAACCCCCCGTACCCAGTCCGCCAATCAATTCCACCCCGCTAACGGACGACTCAGAACCCGCTGAGATCCGCCGACACACGGTCCCAACAGCTCCCGTCGAAGTTGAGAGAGGCCCACCTGTGTCAGTAACCTCCGAGACGAGTCCCCCTCTGAGAAGAAGCACTCGAATCAGATACCCAGCTCAACGCCTAAACTTGTAGACTCTTCTTTCTTCCAAAATATCCTGAACTTGTCGTTTTGTTTCTTACCGTGCAATGTATCACGTATTATAAAAGAAGAGAGGAATGTAATGAGTGTAATGAGTCTTTACTAATTATTGTTTTCTGTGATCACGTATTATAAAAGAAGAGAGGAATGTAATGAGTCTTTACTAATTATTGTTTTCTGTGATCACGTATTATAAAAGAAGAGAGGAATGTAATGAGTCTTTACTAATTATTGTTTTCTGTGTAACAAGTCTTTACTAATTATTGTTTTCTGTGTTTCAGATCTATGCTATGTTTATGTTGAATAAAGCCACAAATTGGCCTTTACTTTATCTTTAGCCCGCTAACAAACGCGGCACCACAATACTGTACCTTTTTTACAAATTTTTATTTTTCTACATAGCTCCATCCTTTTCTACGGCTTTCCTCCACTTCGAAACAAGGGCCTTTATTCCTTGCTGGTAAAAGTCCGCTGGGCTCCGCTGGAGCCACCTCTTAACCTCCTCAACAACTTCATCGTCACTTTGAAAATTTCTCCCACTAATAGCATCCTTCATTGGCCCAAACAAATGGAAGTCTAAAGGTGCCAGATCCGGGCTGTATGGAGGGTTGGGTAACACGGTCAAGCGCATTTTTGTGATGGCCTCTCTTGTTTGCAAACTGTTGTATCGTTTTGCGTTATCGTGCAAAAGAAGGACGTCTTCCAGTTTCCTCTCCGGTCGAACTCGCTGTAAACGTCTCTGGAGTCTCTGTAGGGCACCAATATATGCCTCTGAGTTGATTGTTTGTCCTTTCTTCATAATATCTACCAGAATCACCCCTTTCATGTCCCAGAAGATGGTGGCTATAACCTTTCCTGCAGAGAGAGCTATTTCGAACTTTTTATTGCGTGGGGAGCCTGCGTGATGCCACTCCATGGATTGGCGTTTTGTTTCAGGTTCAAAGTGGTGTGCCAAAGTCTCATCCCCAGTCACAATTCGTGAAAGGAAGTCATCCCCTTCTGTCTCGTATCGAACCAACGACTCGGAAGCAATTTCTTTTCTTTGGGCTTTGTCATCTTCAGTCAGTTCGCGAGAAACAAACCGCGAACACACTTTTGAGTATCCCAGTTGCTGAATTATCATATTAACACTTCCTTCACTAATTCCTAGCTTCAGTGACAGCTCTTTGTATGTGACGCGCCGATTTGATCGAATGATGCTGTTAGCACGTTGGACAGTGTGAGATGTCACAGCCGATGCCGGGCGATCGCTGCGTGGCTTATCATCGAGGCTGGCTCTCCCTCTCTCCGATGATCTCACACGTTTAGACCAGCGTCCAACTGTGCTTCGATCAACAGCAGCATCTCCGTAAACGTTTTGTAGACGTTTGTGAATGTTTTCAACTGTTTCCTTCTCTACGGTTAAGAACTCGATAACAGCTCTCTGTTTACGACGCACATGACTGTCAGACATCATTTTCGAAACTGCATTAACCATCGGTTTTATAAAAGAGCGTTTAAAAGCGGTTTTATACAAGGAGGGGAGGTTCAAACTGGAAAAATCCGGCTATGTGAAGCGCAGAAAGTTCAGACTTACGGCCCAAAAGACATTTCAGCCCCTTGGCCTATTATTTAGCTATGAAAAAAGTGTGGGGCAAAATATATTGAGTGCCCCAAGTAGTTTCTTCCCCCATTTTTACTTGGGGCCTTTGTCTTTGGTGACTTCAGTTTGATTTCTTTATTGTCTACTCGTTTTTTTCCTATTGCTGCTAATGTCCTTTGTTTGTAATCTTTGGATTTGGTTTTGTGCCTCCGTTTCCTCTGTTGGTGCTTCTTTTATTTCTGCTATTTCTGCTTCTCGTTTATTCGCTTTTTCTGGGGGGTTTTCCTGTTCGTTTTTCGCAGTTTCTTCTTGTACTATCTTCGTTCCTTCTATTTTTTTCTCTGTTCGCTATTCATAAATTCCTCTTTTCCGTAAACGAGTTTATTTCGATTATGTAGCTTTTGCAGAACTTGATTCCGTTCAATTGTTTAGCGCCTGTTATAAGAGATTTCTTCGTCGCTCCATCGACTAAGGACTGGCAAAGGTCGCAGTGAATCGTCTTTAATTCATCCGTTTCTTTTTCACAGCATCCACAGGGTTGTATGGATTTATTTGTCATTGCCATGTTTCTAATGGTGTGTAAATGATTGTGCACGAAATAACTCTAAAGGGGTGAATAATTAAATGAGGTACTTGATGACTTTAAAAATGAGGGAGGGAAAGTGTTTTTGTTATTGTGGGGGGATGGGGGATGTGGCACGCTGTAGATTCTAACTGATTCTGGAGTGTACTGCAGGGGATAAGCGAGGGATATTGCCTTTAGATGGGCAGTTAGATTTCCTCAGAAAAAACGTTGTATAGATTAAGTTGCTTTAATTTTATTTGCTTTATTTCAACATATCCCGCTATTTCACCACTTAGAGAGACATATGACGTGTACACTGAATATTCACTAAAAAATTGGCACTACTTAAAAAGTCTTAACTGCAGGATTTTTATTGTAATATTACTTTTATTCGGACTATAAACTAAACACGTGTAACTGAACACTGGGTATATATGTGGTATGTGGGCTCTCTGATTTAATTTATGTATCATTATTTATAGTGTTCCATTGGCCTACATAGTCACTGCTCCAGACAACTATCTCTTAACTTACTAGGGACCACTTGTACTGTATAATGTTTGTACCTGTTGAGTCTGTAATAAAGTTTGTCACAGTGGTACTCTTTGTGCCATGATGACAAAACAAGCAATTGTCACCAGGTGATAGCCCTGCCATTTTCTTAACCCCAATTATTTTAAAGGCTTGATCTTGCGTAACTCTTATTAACGTTTCTCCATCAAATATCAGCACCCCTCTACTGAGCCACTTCAACAATTTTTCTTTGTCAATGTACTGCTGCTCTTCCAGCTCTTCAGGAAATCTTCCTGCTCTGGGATTCTTCTTCCAGGTTTCAATTTATTCTTTATTTGTGTAATTATTTTCCTAGCTACTTTCGTGGTTTGCCAAATTAAATTAGGTCTATAAATTGGGCATTATATCTGTTTGTAATGCCTCTTATACCTATTATCTTTCCATCCATTTTCTCTCTCTCACTTCTATACCTTTCCTCAAACTGTTCTAACTTGTATGTTGGCTGATTTGTTTTAATTCATTCCAAGATCCTCCTTGTAATCATGGATCTTTATTGCAATAGAATCTCTTAGTAGATTTTCCTCCTCTTTGCTGTAAGTTCCATTAATTTTTGGATTATCACTAACTCATGCCAATTATTGCTATCCTGTGGGCTTGGTCTAGCTCTATTAAACCCACCCCACCTCTTTCTGCATGATATAAAACTTTGATGTATGCTTGCTTTTGTACAACTTTATGAGCATACAGTAATTTTCTTGTGTAACTTACTTACCCTTCCCTTGATACCAATCTATTATGCCAAAACTATGTATAAGGATTACTGTAGCTGCAATGTGTTTATCACTTATTTTATTTCTACTATTTAACTGAGACATCACTATTAACTTCAATCTTCACATAAATTCCTTTAGTTTTCCTTACACTCTGGTTTACCTTTTTTCTGACTTATCTATTTCTAAATATTTGTATTTGTTTTCCTCTCTTTCCACAGCTAGTGTAGCACATTTTATCCAGTCCTACTTCCATACAGATGTCATCCCCCAAAATTTTCACCACTTCCACTTGCCTAATTGATATCTTCTTTATTTGGGACACACAATTTTAGGTCATCCATAGAGAAAAGAAGATACATTACCTATTTGGGCTTCCCAGTTCTCTTGGTTTTCCTTTTTATTCATTTCCTAAGTTATTAATTGGATTACATAATGGGTTCATAGCACTTATGAATAAGTGGTGATATGGAGTCTGCTCGAAATATAATTATTTCCATTACTTCAGTTACACTTCTGCTATGTTGCAATTCTGCATCTGTTCTTCAATGTTCATATTTTGTAAATAGTTTCTTATTAAAGGACTGATTTTATAAATTTTTAATACTTCCTTAATCCATGAATGCAGTTCATTGTAATGAGCCTTCTTACAGTGTATCCACATCATCTTCCAAGTTCCCCGATTTTTGTCTACACTTTTCAATTATGATCTTATTTATCAATATCTGGTCCTTTGTTCTGTGAGTCCCCCCTACTGCAGCCTTTTTTCTCCACATTCAATATTTCATTTTCTTCCATATGTTCATACACATGATCAGTCATTTCCCTGGTCAGTATTTTATACATAATTGGAAGCAGTGGCGGCTCATCGGTAGGCACTGCGGAACTGCAGTACTCCTAAATTTTTTATTTACAATTGAAATAATCAAGAACAATATAAGGATGAGCTCACTGAATAACTTTTTCAATAACTTTTGAAACTTTTATTCATTGCTCAATGCTCATCCTTTTATTTCAGTAATTATTTTAACCCATTCTTAGAGACAGCACCCCTAGAATTTTTAGTCACGAGCTGCCACTGATTGGAAGACAATCCAATTGGCCTGTATTTGTTGGACAAGTACATAATGTAACAATGGGGTTGGTTTACTTACTTTGAAGCATCTACAGTCATATGATGGAGGGGGACGTATGGCTTTATATGGGATCCAAACCACAAGTCACTACATAGACGAGATGCAGCAGATGGTCTCCCATCCAACTACTAATTCAATGTTGCTTATAACGTTGCTGATCAACAGGAAGCAGCATTGCAACATTGGATATGATGTAGCCCAGGATATGTCACTGTGAGAAAGGTTAACTCAAAAAGAATTATGGGGTATGAATGTTGGCTTTTTACCCAAATAGACAGACACAAATCGATGCAATATAAACAATTCATTCTAAAATACCTTACGAAAGGTCTTGCAAGGAATCAAATGAAAGGCACTATTTTCAGTGAACAATGTTTATATAGAAATAGTTAAATGAATTGGAAGTTCTCAAACTTAATCTGCATGAACAAATGCCTTCATGGTCTGACATTTTTACTGAGTTGGTAAAAACGTGATGTATATTATGGGTACAGTAATTCCTTGCTTTACAGAAATTTAATTTGTTGCATTATTATGTGCATGTGTTACATTATAGAGTTAAGATTTTGTTCTGTAGGAACATTCTTCCAAATATATAATGGGAGTTCAATGGGAAAACAGGATTCAATATATGGAAATGCATTTATTGAAGGATTTTACGGAATGTAACCCATCTGTAAAGTGAGGAATTACTGCACTCGTTTTGATACAAAACTATAACAACATCACAAGTAAAATTTAACTAATATTACATATTACTATTTTTATATTACATATATACAATAATTGAAGAACAATGCAATGATGATAATATCGAGAAAACATTTAATATTGGGTAATTAACCAATGTTTACAAAAATATTTCTTTACAGAAATCTTCCACCCAACATATGCTAAAAAAGAGTGTTCATTGGGCAGAACATTCTGAAAGTGAGCATTTGGTAAATGGCCTACACCCTAAACAGAAAGACTGACCTGGGCCAAGAAGAGCCTGCCTTAGAGTTTGCAGGGACCCTCCTACTAAAACTCAAAATAGGCCATCATCATCAAATATAAATTTAATCCAAAAAATACAAAGTTATATACAAGAACACTATCATATAATTATAGAAGCATTTTCAGTACAAGTAATGTAATTATAGTAATGGCAGCAGTAAACAACTGAATGAACTTACAAGCATTATATTCTCTTAATAATCAACAAATTACTATTTCTTTATATTCATAAATTTAGTGTGGGGCCCAAAGCAGCTGCATCAGCCTAAGGCTGGCACAGGGGCCAAGCCAATACTCGAAGAACAACTATACAATAGTAAGTCAAGACAATGCTTACTATAATTATTTATATGGAATTATGAAATGTAGGGCCTAATGCTGGCCTAAATATTTCCTACCACCATGTGTAATTCCTCAGATTTTGGTGATAATTTCTTCCCTTTTGTCATCCATTCCACCCTAATATTTCTTGTTCCCTTATTTAATTAAGAATTCTGTTAGTTGTTCTTTCAGTGATGTTAATTTCTTAAGCTAGAATTTTTGTTTTTTCTGGCCTAGTACTTTACTTTATTTTCCTATTAATCTCTGGTATCATTATTTCTTCCATTTCCAATTGTTTGATATTCTCACCTCCTCCCCTCACTATTCTCAACTTGCATCTTCATTGTGTCAGACCTCACTCTCATGAATAATCTTCCAGAACTGCTTGACATTCTTTTTGAAGGGGTGTTGTAGCTTCAGTTTATCCTTTCTGAAGCCCCTGTACAGTTTTGATAGGTTGTCTGCAAATGTCTTCTTTTTCCTTTTCTCCTCATTTATTCTGAAACATCTCTATGATCTTAAAACTTTTATACTAACTTCACCTTTTTCCTCAATATACTTTGTTATTTGTCTTAGTTTCTATTCTTTCTTTCTCTAATATTCCTTTCTGTCTGTGGTGACCTAGTTTCATTATGGATGAAACTTACAAGAGCATTTAAAGCTCATTTACTGTGCTGCAGTGTGGAACATATCCCATATTTAAATGCTTTTTCTCATACATACTGTTTTTCTCAGTTGCTTTATATTCTTTTATGATTAAATTTAATGACACAAACCTTCGCCAAGAATTGGGCAAGTGCCATTAGACTCTAATTTACTCCCAAAGGTACATTTCAAGGTGGTTAAAGTTTCTCAGATTGCATCTCTGTTTCCATGTGGATGATCTACCCAGTATCTGGTCCAGATACTGTGACAAGTTCTATTTTACTACACCTGTTGCTGGCATTATATTTATTATGTTATGTTCCTTTTCTCTCTCTGTTCTGTTTATGCCAGTCATTTGGCACACTTACATAAATGATATTTGCTTTTCTTTCCCTTTCATACTTTGATAAAGTCAGACTTCACTGCCCCATTTTCAATCAGTGCTCCTTCTGCGATTGCTCTGTCATGAAATATGTTGAGTGTCACTTCCTGTAGTTGGGTTGGGGATCATACTCTCAGGATTGTTCATTAACTGCTATGCCACTATTTTTGCAAATCTTCCAATGTAGTAAACTACATATTTTGTTGTTTCTCTTTGTATAGTGGTCATCTGTCAGGAGGGTTTGGCACCCTTATTTCAGGTAGCTGACAATTTGTTCGTTGGTAGAAGAAACAACACTTGTCATTGTTGGAGAACCCTCGCTTTTTTAAATAAATTTGTGTAACAAGTTTGATCTTGTGCTCCTATTATCATCCTCTTATCAAATTTCAATTCTTCTTTTTAGCCATTCCAGTGACTCATATTTGTATATGTACTTCTCTTTGTCTATGCAATGCTCATTGATACAAGTTAATCCTGAGCACTCTTTTCAAGATGGTTAGTGTTCTCCTTAATACCTCAATTTGTACTTCACCATTTGCTAAAATCCATGAACGAGGCACACTGTCAAAAGCATTCTGATTTCTCCATCTTTTCTTGCAATCTTCGATTATAGTTTGATCGATCAGAAGGTCATCTTGGTTCTGAGGCATCTTCTTCTACACCCTTTCTCTTTTTATTCTAGGTAATTGTTCTCTATAAGATAGCTGTATATGTGATCTGCTGTTATTAGTCAATAATTTATATGTAGTGGGTAAACAATGGATAGGCTTATATTTTTGGGGAAGGTGAATTTCTTGTGACTTTGGTATTAGAATAGTGTTCCCTGTCACCCATTGTGGGGCATCTTCCTCACCACTTATCATTTGTTGAAAGGACTGTTTATAATAGTTATGTAATGGAGTAGTCTGTTTAATCCAAAAGTTTGGGAGCTGGTCTGTTCCTCAACTTTTGAAGTTGGTAAAGCATGCCCAATTGCCCACTTTGATCTTAGTTTGTTTTGCATTATGGTGATTTTTTCTATTTGTTGTTTGTCTCTATTGACCTGTCTCACTTCCTCTATTAAATCAGCTTCATTCTTGAGTTGCATTACCTTGGAAAAGTTGCCTCCAGTAATTATCCAGGGCATTTTGGTCTGGCAGTTGCTTTACTTTTATTGTGTCTCAGATTTTTATAAAGAGCAGTTGGGTTCTTTGCAAATAAATAATTTTGTTTTCAACTTTTTACCTCAGCTCTCTTCTTTATTTGTTGAGCTAATACTTTAATTTAATTTATGAACTCTTAAATGCTCTAAAGATGTCATTTCCATGCTGTAGTGCAAAAACAAATATCACATTTAAAAGGTTTTCCTCTTTTTTTGTCTTATATTCTTCTGCCTTTTTTCTTTTCACATTCTGGGGACCCCAGCCCAGGGTCAAACCAGATGTGTTTATCTGTTAATGATGCTTCCAAGGGCTCTTTTCAAGATAGTGACACTATCCTGAATGGTTTGCAGTTATATCTCTGGGGGCTGTTGGGTTGTTTGGTATCTGTTCTAGATAAGAATTTAAATTCTTTTTGAGCACCCCAGTTGCTCCCATTATCACTGGTATTTCCATTTCATATAGCAACCAGGTTCTTTTAGATCATTTTTTAGAGCTTGGTATTTGGTTATCTTTCTCCTTTCTGCTTGGTTTAGTCCATAAAAATTGCTTATGTCAATAAACTGTCCCTTTCTTTTCTCTCTGTCCCATATTACTATATCAGGGTTCATGGCTCTGTTTTGGATACATCTTCCTGTAGGAATGATTTTGTTGTTATATTAGATAGCCAACACTTTCCACCTCAGCATGACAGAATCTACACCTATCATTATTACTGAGTCCAGCCATGTTTTTAAATGTATTTGTTGGGAGTGAAAGATATTGGGCACCCAACATTAGCTGCTGTTCATCACACAGCAGAACTCCTCTCCTTAGCCATTCCACTGATCCTTCTTTATTCATGTAGTCCTTCTGAAGTTCTTGATAGTATTTTCCAGCCCTTTGGTGTTGTTTCCATTCTTGTGCATGTTTGGCTTGTTGTTCTAGGTCAAATTATTTTGCAATTTTCCTAGCAATTAACGTGGCTAGTACTCTTTCAGTGTCTATTTCTTCTATTGTAGGGTTAGAACAGCTCGTCAGATACTGTCCAATGCTGATGGTCAATGACCAGTGCAGCTGGTTAACTTGTCAATCCATTCCCTCCAAATTTTCTTGGCAGGTACAATCTGGGAAGACACTAGTTCCAGTATGTTATTTTATTTAGAGTGAGGATTTTCCTGGTTTCAACATCGTTTGTTCAGTTCCGAGTGAGGCCACTCTATTATCCCTATACTGTAGTTAATGACATGGACGGCAAGTTGATTTATAGCCATTATTTTCTTTGATGCAAGTTGCGTCTTGCAGATCTTCTTCAGTCTTCAAACATACTCTCCTCTGATTTTCTCTCGCATTTACCAATAGACTACTTTTTTGTGTTGCAGGGCAAGAACAAACATCACATTTAAAAGGTTTTTCTCTTTTTTGGTTTATACTCCTTTTAGTAATTTTAATAGCTGTAAGTGGGGCTTCCACCCGAAGCAAAACACCACTTATATCTGAACTTGGCTTAGCGTTGATTTTGCCGCTATGATTACGTTCTTTTCTTTTCTCCAATGGCCCAGTTTATTGTGTCATACTGACATATGTTTTTGTAGGGCCCATTGTCTGATGGAATAGCTGGGGTCCAGGGTCAATACCTTGACCTGGTGGGATGCCTGCATTGATCCCTTTAGTGAAGAACCTTCTCCTCTGGGACTGAGAAAAGTTGCACCATTGCTCACCTCACCCACCCTGGTGCGTAAGCGGGTTGAGGGGACCTTTTTATCCTGGGTGACATCCTGCCAGTGTGACAGCTTTTCTTTAGTAGACATTACATCCCATTTTTGTTTGTGGGAAGCTACATACAGGTGCAAGGGGTTTCCCCTGCACCAGTCCCTTATTTTTAGTCGCCTTTAACGACATGCTGGGACCACGTGAGAAGTATTCTTTCAAATCCCCCATCTCTTGGTTTATACTCTTTAATGTATTTTTTTTATAGTTGGAAGTGGGGCTTCCACACAAAGCTAAACACTTCAACTACGTCTGAACTTGTCCTAGCGTTCGTTTTCTATGGCCTGGGGGACTGTCCTGGGATTGAGTTCAGGTAAGTTGATAGGTTGTTTTTCATCATGCCTGTTGCCCCAACTATGATGGGGAGAATGGCAGCTTCTTTCAATCTTGTTTCTCTTTATGTCATATATATGAGCGCCTGGTATTTGGTAATTTTCTCCCTTTCCGCTCTATTAAGGCCATAGTCATTTGGGACACTGACCTCAATAAGTAAGGCACTCCTTTCCCTCTCCAGTTTTACTGTAGAATTGTCTGTAAAAGTGGCTGTTGGAATTATTGTCATAGTACAGTGCTTCTCAACCTTTTTGATGCTTGTTCGCACAAAGATCGAGACCCTGGAATCTGGTTCGCACCACCCACGGCTGCTGGGGGGTTCACGGGGCGCACAACATAATATATTATAATTATATAACATAATAATGACTGTAGTGGGTATATATATATGTAAATTCTGAGAAACTTCAACATGGTATTTTTATTTAATACAAATAAGTTTTATTCAATGTGTTTCATTTAACCAAATGTATTATATAATTTCTGGATAAATTTCCTAATTTCAAAACTACGTTCACACTGAAACTGAAACAAACCACACTGGAAGCAACCCATAGTACAACTAAAAAAAATATGCACATCTACAGACTGCAGATGGTGCTGCAAACAATGCCAGATGATGGTGTCGTTTGTAGCTAGCCATCTTGTTCGCACTCGGTTCGCACTATGTTTCTCGTCCGCACTTGTGCATACCATCACACAGGTTGAGAAGCACTGTCATAGTATATAGTATAATGGTTGTTTCCAGTAATTGGTGCAGGTGTGTGTTCCCATACATTTTTATTACATTCTAATTCTAATGCTATCATGATCTTCCAGTGGATATATTTGCAAATTTTATTGTGTCTGGCTGTATAGTATCCCTCTGCCAGGAGCACCCTGCAGCCTGATATTAGATGGCCAACACTTTCTACCTCAACATGACAGAATCTACACCTGTCATTATTACTTATTCCAGCCATTTTTTTAAATGCATTTGTTAGGAGTGCAAGATCTTGGGCACCCATTATTAGTCACTCTCCGTCATATTGCAGAACTCCTCTCCTTAACCATTCCACTGATCCTTCTTTGTTGATATAATCCTTATGTAATTCCTGATAATATTTTCCAGCTCTTTGATGATGTTCCCATTCTTCTGCATGCTTGGCCTGTTGTTCCTAGACAAATCTTTTGTGACTTTTCCTAGCTATTAAGGTGGCTGGTACTCTTTCAGTTTCTATTACTTCTGTCATATTATTGCCTCCAAAGTGCTGGGCCAGTTTGGTTATGGACGTATGTTGCGTTATCCTTGTGTTGTGATGTTCACGGACCAGAGCTATTGTAGGACTAGTTACTCAAACTTTTCAGATACTGCCCAATGCTGATGGTCGATGATCGGTGCATCTGGTTAACTTTAGTCAATCCCATTCCTCCCAGTTTTCTTGGTAGGTACAATCTGGGAAGACACTGGTTCGGGTATGTTGTTCTGTTTAGAGTGAGGATCTTTCTGGTCCTAACATCCAGTTTATTTAGTTCTGATTGTGGCCAGTCTATGATCCCTATACTATAATTGATAACAGGGATGGCAAGTTGGTTTATGGCTGTTATTTTGTTCTTTGATGTGAGTTGGGTTTTGCAGATCTTTTTCAGTCTTCGTACATACTCTCCACTGATTTTCTCTCGCATTTGCCAGTGTTCAATATTTCCACTTTCTTCTATCCCAAGTTATTTGTAGGAACTATCCTCTTCCAAGTCTTTAATTTCAGTGTCTCTTCCTAAATTGATGTTATGGGTTTGTATTTTCCTGCCCCCACTAAGTGTACACTTAGCACACTTGTCCAATCCAAACTTCATTTTGATGTCACCGGAGAAAGTATGGACGATTCTTAATAGGCATTCCAGGTTTTGGTCAGAGTCTGCATACAGCTTCAAATCATCCATAAACAGGAGATGGTTCAGTACACTGTCAGGATTTCTTCGCCTAGTTTGACTGAGGTTATAACCCTTATTATTGCTAAGTAGTTTGCTAGGGTCCAGGGTGAGGCAGAATAGCAAGGGTGATAAGCTGTCCCCCTGGAATATACCCCTCATAATCTTGACATGGGGAATGGTTATTTTTCCATTTTCATGAGTAAGATTGATGTTTGTTTGCCATTTTGGAATCTGGTTTGTTAGAGTGCTAATAATGGTAGGGTGGATTTTGTACAGTTTAAGGCATTCCAAAATCCACGAGTGTTGGACACTCTCAAATGCCTTCTGATAGTCTATCCATGCCATACTAAGGTTTCTGACTCTCTTCTTACAGTCTTCAAGGATAGTTTTGTTGAGGAGCAGCTGATCCTTTGTGCCTAAACAGTTTCTTCTACATCCTTTCTGTTCTTTTTCCAGATAGTCTCCTATCTCTTTTGGTTTATACTCTTTAATATATTTTTTACAGTTAGAAGTGGGGGCTTCCACCCGAAGCCACTCTTCAACTATGTCTGAACTTGTCCTAGCATTTGTTTAATGAGGGTGACCATTCCTTTTAATGCCCCTGTTTGGATTTCTATGGCCTGGGGCTGTCCTGGGATTGAGTTCAGGTAAGTTGATAAGTTGTTTTTCATCATACCTGTTGCCCCAATTATGATGGGGAGAATGGCAGCATCTTTCAATCTCCAGTTTCTCTTCATATCATATATGAGTGCCTGGTATTTTATAATTTTCTCCCTTTCCGCTCTATTAAGGCCATAATCATTTGGGACACTGACCTCAATAAGTAAGGCACTCCTTTCCCTCTTGTCCCACACTATGTCCGGTTTTATTGCAGAATTATCTATAAAAGTGGCTGTTGGGATTATTGTGTCATAGTATATGGTATACTGGTTGTTTCCAGTAATTGGTGCAGGTGTGTGTTCCCATACATTTTTATTGCATTCTAATTCTAATGCTATCATAATCTTCCAGTGAATATATTTACAAATTTTATTGTGTCTGGCTGTATAGTACCTGTCTACCAGGAGCACCCTGCAGCCTGATATTAGATGGCCAACACTTTCCACCTCAACATGACAGAATCTACACCTATCATTAGTACTTATTCCAGCCATTTTTTTTTAAATGCATTTGTGAGGAGTGCAAGATCTTGGGCACCCAATATTAGTCACTCTCCGTCATATTGCAGAACTCCTCTCCTTAACCATTCCAGTGATCCTTCTTTGTTGATATAATCTTTCTGTAACTCTTGATAATATTTTCCAGCTCTTTGATGTTGTTCCCATTCTTCTGCATGCTTGGCCTGTTGTTCCTTGACAAATCTTTTGCGACTTTTCCTAGCTATTAAGGTGGCTGGTACTCTTTCAGTTTCTACTTCTTCTGTCATATTGTTGCCTCCAAAGTGCTGAGCCAGTTTGGTTATGGAAGTATGTTGCATTACCCTTGTGTTATGGTGTTCACGCACCAGAGCTATTGTAGGACTACTCAAACTTTTCAGATACTGCCTGATGCTGATGGTCGATGATCGGTGCAGCTGGTTAACCTCAGTCAATCCCATTCCTCCCAGTTTTCTTGGTAGGTACAATCTGGGAAGACATTGGTTCCGGTATGTTGTTCTGTTTAGAGTGAGGATCTTTCTGGTCTTAACATCCAGTTTATTTAGTTCTGATTGTGGCCAGTCTAGGATCCCTACACTATAATTGATAACAGGGATGGCGAGTTGGTTTATGGCTGTTATTTTATTCTTTGATGTAAGTTGGGTTTTGCAGATCTTTTTCAGTCTTCGTAAATACTCTCCACTGTTTTTCTCTCGCATTTTCCAGTGTTCTATATTTCCACTTTCTTCTATCCCAAGATATCTGTAGGAACTATCCTCTTCCAAGTCTTTGATCTCAGTGTCTCCTCCTAAATTGATGTTATGGGTTTGTATTTTCCTACCCCCTCTAAGTGTACACTTAGCACACTTGTCCAATCCAAACTTCATTTTGATGTCACTGGAGAAAGCATGGACGATCCTTAATAGGCATTCCAGGTTTTGGTCAGAGTCTGCGTACAGCTTCAAATCATCCATAAACAGGAGATGGTTCAGTACACTGTCAGGATTTCTTCGCCTAGTTTGACTGAGGTTGTAGCCTTTATTATTATTGCTAAGTAGTTTGCTAAGGGGGTTCAGGGTGAGGCAGAATAGCAAGGGTGATAAGCTGTTCCCCTAGAATATATCCCTCAATCTTGACATGGGGAATGGATATTTTCCCATTTTCATGGGTAAGATTGATGTTTGTTTGCCATTTTGGAATCTGGTTTGTTAGAGTGCTAATAATGGTAGGGTGGATTTTGTACAGTTTAAGGCATTCCAAAATCCATGAGTGTGGGACACTATCAAATGCCTTCTGATAGTCTATCCATGCCATACTAAGGTTTCTGCCTCTCTTTTTACAGTCTTCAAGGATAGTTTTGTTGATGAGCAGCTGCTCCTTTGTACCTAAACAGTTTCTTCTACATCCTTTCTGTTCTTTTCTGTTCTTTTTCCAGATAGTCTCCAGCATCCAGGTGTTCATACATACTGTCTGCAATTAGGCTTGTAAAAAGTTTATAGGTGGTGGTGAGACAGCAGATTGGGTGGTATTTATTTGGGAGATTTGTCTCGCGAGTCTTAGGGATGAGGGTTGTGTCTCCACTTGTAAGCCATTCTGGTGTTTCTTCTACTCCCTGCAAAATCCTGTGAAAGGGGGCAGTATAATGGTGGTGTAATGCCGTGAACTGTTTCAGCCAGAAATTCGGGAGCTTGTCTAGGCCAGGTTTTTTAAAGTTGGAGAATTTTGCCAGTTTCCTTCTTATCTTGTCTTCTGTCATAAATAACTCCTCCATTTCTGGTTTACCCTCATTTTCCACCCTGATGGTCTCTATCCAAGCAGCATCCTGATTATGCTGTTCAGGGGTTTCAAAGAGGGGTTTCCAGTATGTCTCCAGCTGGGTTTGATCTGGTGGTTCATGAACTATTATTCTTTCCCTAATGAGATTTTGGTAAAAGCCTCTAGGGTTTGATGAAAATTGTTTGTTATGGTTCTTCATATCAATCTGCTTTTGTTTATTCCTGATTCTATTGGCTATGGCTGGGATTTCTCCCTATCTCCAGTATGAACTCTTAAATGCTGTTGAAGAGTACTTTTGCGTGCTGCGGTGTAAGAACAAATATCACATTTAAAAGGTTTTTCTCCAGTATGAACTTTTAAATGATCTTGAAGAGTACTTTTTTGTGTTGCAGTGAAAGAACATATATCACATTTAAAAGGTTTTTCTCCAGTATGAACTCTTAAATGGTTTCGAAGAGTACTTTTGTGTGATGTAGTGTAAGAACAAACATCACATTTAAGAAGTTTCTCTCTAGTATGAACTCTTAAATGCCACTGAAGACTACTTTTTTGTGTTGCAGCGTAAGAAATAACACATCTAAAAAGTTTATCTGCAGTATGAACTTTTAAGTGATCTCGAAGAGTACTTTTGCGTGCCGCAGTATAAGAACAAATATCACATTTAAAAGGTTTTTCTCCAGTATGAACTCTTAAATGATCTTGAAGAGTACTTTTTTGTGTTGCAGTGTAAGAACATATATCACATTTGAAAGGTTTTTCTCCAGTATGAACTCTTAAATGGTTTCGAATGGCAGTTTTGTGTGATGCAGTGTAAGAACAAATATCACATTTAAAGGGTTTTTCTCCAGTATGAACTGTTAAATGGTTTCGAAGAGTAGTTTTGTGTGATGCAGTGTAAGAACAAATATCACATTTAAAAGGTTTTTCTCCAGTATGAACTCTTAAATGGTTTTCAAGAGTACTTTTGCGTGATGCAGTGTAAAAACAAATATCACATTTAAAAGGTTTTTCTCCAGTATGAACTCTTAAATGCCTTTGAAGATTACTTTTTTGTATTGCAGTGTAAGAACAAATATCACATTTAAAAGGTTTTTCTCCAGTATGAACTTTTAAATGTTTTTGAAGAGTACTTTTGCGTGATGCACTGTAAGAACAAATATCACATTTAAAAGGTTTTTCTCTAGTATGAACTCTTAAATGCCTTTGAAGATTACTTTTTTGTATTGCAGTGTAAGAACAAATATCACATTTAAAAGGTTTTTCTCCAGTATTAACTTTTAAATGTTTTCGAAGACTACTTTTGCATGCTGCAGTGTTAAGTAAAGACTTGGTTGTTTTAAGTTCTAATTTTGCTACTGGGTTCTGCTTTCGTTTGGAATGCTGCAAATGATTTATATAAAATTAGTTTAGTTGGAGCATTTGGTTTTAAGCCAATTACTCGACTAAAACCATAATATTTATGCTTCATTTTTTTTTTTTACTATTGGTTTTTATTCAATGGTTTGATGAAAATATTCTTGAATAATTCATGCATAATTAGTTCTACATCAGCTAATTTCTAAGAACTTCTACACTATAGTGATCTTCTTTTACTTTAAAGGATTTGTAGACAACCTATACTTTGTCTTGTCTGTGTAAGCAAATGAGTTAAGGGCTGGGTTTTTTTTTATGCAGGAAGGAGGGGTCAAGGGCAAATGCCCACAAAAGTGCCCTTCCTATAGAAGGCCAAAATCAAAGTCTGGGGTTTTCAAGATGCCTAGACACACTGCATTTGAAAGATGGGAGGTCATAAACAGGAGGAAAGATGGATTGAGGAAGATTGTTCCAGAGTTGACAGTTGAGTAAATGAAAGACTGAAAATATCAATTAACCCTTGCATTAGCTAGTTGGACAGAAAAGAAATGAGAAAGTGTAGAAAGTTTGGTACTGTGTGCACTCCTTAAAGGAGGAGGCATGCAGTTAAAGACTTCAGAAGAGCAATGTGTTATGATAGCGATACTAAAGAGAGAGTGAGGCAACATTGCAGCAAAGAGAGAGAATGATGCCACCCTGTGAAGTATGACTGTGTGGGTTGAACCACCCGACACATGAGAAGCATACTCCATACATGGGGAAACAAGACCCCTTTACAGAGCATTGCAACCGAGTCAGAGTGAAGAAACCACGAAGGCAGTACAGCACACCTAACCTCTTAGAAGCTGTTTTAGAAAGAGTACATGTGATGTTTTCAGGAAACATCATGAGAAAAGGAAATGCCAAGAATGTTAAAAGAAGAGGAAGGATTGAGTTGCGTGTTGTTGAAGGTAAGGAGATAGTTGCGTGGAAGATTATGATGAGCAGACAGATGAAGGAACTGAGTTTATGAGGCATTGAAAGCCACAGGGTCTTCTCTGCCTCAATCAGAGATAGCAGAAAGATCAGAAGTCAGTATCCTATCGCCATCCTACACGAATCTTGAAGCAACTGCTGTGAGGGATGCTTTGGGAAGTGAGTGGGGAAGTGAAGAGTGGAATCATTGGCATAGGAGTGAATAGGACAGGAAATGTGAATTAAAAGATCATTAATAAATAAAAGGAAACGAGTGGGTGACAGGACAGAACCCTGAGGAACACCACTGTTAATAGCTTCAGGAGAAGAACAGTGGCCATCTACAACTGTAGCTATAGATCAGTCAGAAAAGAAATTAGAGATGAAGGAACAGATAGAAGGATAGAAACCAAACGAAGGTAGTTTTGATATTAAATATTTCTGCCAAACTATCAAAAGCTTTTGACATGTCTAGTGCAATAGCAAAAGTTTCACTGAAATTCCAGGAGGAGGATGACCAAGAGTCACATGACACATCACACATCAAAAATTGAAGGTCAAAGGGTATGGTGAAAGATGGACTGAGGAAGGTTGTTCCAGAGTTGACCAGTTGAGTAGATGAAAGATTGAGAATACTGATTAACCCTTGTGTTACAGAGTTGGACAGAAAAGTGATGAGAATGTGTTGGAAGTCTGGTAATGCATGCTCTCATTAAAGGAGGCAACATGCTGTTAGTGTGTTTGGAAGAGCAATGTCTGTTATAGTCGAAACAGTAAAGAGTGCAGCAACAATGCAGTGAAGAGAGAAAAAAGAAGACAGGCAGTATAAGCTGGGAAATTGAGGAGACAAAAAGCCCTCAATTCCACACAGTCAAGTAGAGCTGTGTGGGTTCACCCTGCCCAGTTGAGCCACCCCTCACAGGAGCAAATGAGACTCCTCCCTATACAGAGACAGCAAATGAGTGGGGATGAAGAAACTGCAGTCACCACAACACACAACCTCTAAGAAGCTTTTTACAGAGTATATGCGATCTTTCCAGGAAAGATC
This sequence comes from Bathynomus jamesi, assembly GCA_023014485.1. Classification (NCBI taxonomy): domain Eukaryota; kingdom Metazoa; phylum Arthropoda; class Malacostraca; order Isopoda; family Cirolanidae; genus Bathynomus; species Bathynomus jamesi. The sequence continues at coordinate 832,449 of JAJOZX010000737.1, read as the reverse complement.
ACAAGGAAACACCAAGAATGTTATAGGAAGAGGAAGGATTGAGTTGTGTATTGTTAAAGATAAGGAGATTGTTGTGTGGAAGATTGTGATGAGTAGACAAATGAAGGAACTGAGTTTATGAGGCATTGAAAGCCACAAGGATTTTTGTCCCAGTCAAAGATAGCAGAAAGATCAGGTCCAGTGTATCATAATTGATTCATGCAAAGCATGGAGTAATTCTTATGTAGGTGCAGAAACGAAAAGTGGAATCATTGGCATAGGAGTGGATAAGATACGAAGTACAACTTAAAAGATCATTAGTTAATAAATAAAAGGAAGTGTGTGACAGGAGAGGCCTCTGAAGAACACCACTCTTAGTAGCCTTTGAAGAAGAACAGTGGTCATTCAAAAACTTTAGAAAGGCAAGAAATCAAAGCAATTGGATGATAGTTGAAGGGTTAGGAGAGGTCACCCTTCTTTGGAACAGGATGAATGAAATGAATGAATGAAAATACAGATCAAAGATAAAGATGAAATAGTTTGCCTAGGCAGGGTGAAAGACCAGAAGCACAGTTCTTCAGAACAACAGAAGGGACACTTCAGGACTGTAACACCTTCCCTACAATCAAGCCCAGATCCACAGAAGCTAAGGCTAACAAAGACCCTAAGATCAACTCTAAGGTTAGCCCGAGAGAAAGGAGAGAGTAAGGGGTTAAAACAAGACAATAAGGGGTTAAATAAGTAGCAAAATCTATCATTCATGGGTTAAAGTTCATTCAGAGAGAAAGACTCACCATCATCATCTGCCAGCCTCTGCCAACAGGCGGAAAAATAGTTGAAAAGAATAGGAATGGGGTGAAAGATTTAAAGAAGTAAAATAAGAAGGCTTACAAACCATGCAAACACAGCCTTAACTCACACTATCATACCATGCAAACTATAGACATGCACATAAAGAGAGTTACAGACATGCAACTAAGGAGAGGATAAGAAAAAAAAAGTATAAAGAGTATAACAAAAGTAGGTTAATTTACGCTACGAGTTACATCTAAGTTTGTGCTAGTTTTTTTTTTTCTGCTGGCATATCACACGCTGCCATGTCACAAGCTGGCATTAATCGTCAACAGCCTCATCCTCGACCATCACCCCCGGAGCTCCTGTTGCGAATTATTTTATTATTTTAAACAATGTTAAACATATTAATGCTGGTAGAGTTCACGATGGATGCAGGAAGATTTCATCATTTATTAATTACTTTAAACAAAGTTTTTAGCAATATTAGTAATGAAATGTCTGCCACGCAACTTAAATCCATTATTATGAGTATTGCTATTACTGAAAGTGAACAGTTTGTCAAAATTTACATTATCAATTTTATTAACAATTTTGAAAACTTCAATAAGCTCCCCACTTAACCTAGTTTCGAGTGAATGCAAGTTTTTAATCCTATCTTCATAAGACTTGTTGGGCAATGATGGAATTAGTTTCGTGGCGTGATGCTGAACCCTTTCCAACCTATCAATATCCTCACGCAAATACAGGTGCCAAAACTGAATGGCATATTCCAAATGAGGCCTGACTAGGGACTTGTAAAGGGGCAATATAATATTATTTGATTTAAATTCAAAATTACACGCTATGAAGCCTAACATCCTATTAGATTTTGCGCAAGACTCTAGGCACTGGTTCATAACTTTTAAATCCTTAGGTACATGTATGCCTAAATCTACTTCCTCATCAATGCTCGCTAACTGTATCATCCATTGTGTATGTGTAATTGTTGTTCCGAGAACCTATATGCAAAACTTTATATTTGTCTACATTAAATTGCATCTGCCACTTATCCATCCACTCCATAATCCTATTTACATCGTCTTGAAGCCTATTTCTATTATCCATGTTAAGAACTTGACCACCTATTTTAGTATCATCCACAAATTTTGACACGTTACTATTCAAGCCTGCATCAATGTCGTTAATGTCAATCACGAATAGCAATAGGCATAACACTGAACCCTGAGGGACACCACTACCTACATCCAACCACCCTGATTCACTACCATTAACAACAACCCTCTGTTTCCTAGCACGAAGCCATTCCTCTAACCAGTTAACTCCCAGACTGTGTATACTGTGTGCTTTGACCTTCGCAATTAATCTTCTAAGCGTAACTGTATCAAATGCTTTTTTAAAGTCTAAATAAATAACATCAGCCACTCTACACCTATTGTATTATGGAGTGGACGGATAAGTGGCAGATGCAATTTAACGTAGACAAATGTAAAGTTTTGCATATAGGTTCTCGTAACAATAATTACACGTACATGATGGATGATAGAGAGTTAGCAAGCGTTGACGAGGAAGTAGATTTAGGCATACGCGTATCTAAGGACTTAAAAGTTAAGAACCAGTGCCTGGAGTCTTGTGCTATTTTTAAGCTAATAGGATGTTAGGCTTCATAGCATGTAATTTTGAATTTAAATTGAAGGATATTATATTGCCCCTTTACAAGTCCCTAGTCAGGCCTCATTTAGAATATGCCATTCAGTTATGGTGCCCGTATTTGCGTGAGGATATTGATAGGTTAGAAAGGGTTCAGTGTCGTGCTACGAAACTAATTCCATCATTGCACAACAAGCCTTATGAAGATAGGATTAAAGAGTTAGACTTGCATTCACTCGAAACTAGGAGATTAAGAGGGGAGCTTATTGAGGTTTTCAAAATCATTAATAAAATCAATAACGTAAATTTTGACAAACTGTTCACTTTCGGTAATAGCAATACTCATAATAACGGATTTAAGTTGCGTGGCAGACATTTCATTACTAATATTGCTAAAAACTTTATGTTTAAAGTAATTGATAAATGGAATAATCTTCCTGCATCTGTCGTGAACTCTACTAGCATTAATGTGTTTAACCCTTTCACTCACTCGGTAGACAATTGTATAGCTGAAAAATAAATCATATTGATTCTTTATAACCACACAAAGGCAAATTTCTTTTTTACCCTACATCATAATTTGTGAGCGAAAGGGTTAAAAACCGTCTAGATAGGCATTTAAAAAATATTAACATTGTTTAAAATAAAATAAAAACAATTGGCAACAGGAGCTCTGGGGGTGGTAATCAGGTATGAGTCTGTTGACATCTAATGCCAGCTTGTGACTTAGTTGTAGCTTGTTGAGTAAATTAACCCACTCTTTGTTATTCTTTATACTTTTTTCTTCTCTCCTTATTTGCATGTCTGTAACTCTCTATTGCATGTCTGTAGTTTACATGGTATGATAGTGTTTGAGTTAAGAATGTGTTGCATGGTCTGTAAGCATTCTTATTTTACTTCTTTTCATCTTTCACCCCTTTCCAGCAGAGTGGGCTCTACCTCCCTATGGAGTAGATGACCATTCTGCAAGCTTCCCTATTCTCTCTGACTATTTTTCAGACTTCTTGGCAGTGGCTGGCGGATGATGATGGTGAGTCTTTTTTCTCTTTTTCTGAATGAATGTTAACCCACAAGTGATAGGTGTCGCTACTTACTTAACCTCTTATTCTCTTCTCTTAACCCCCTACTCTTTCCTTTCTCTCAGGCTAACCTTAGAGTAGTTCTTAGAGTCTTTGTTAGCCTTAGCTTCTGTAGATCTGTATTCACTCACTATTTCACTATAAAATTCTAACAAATTAGTTAAACAAGATCTATGGTGTCAAAACCCATCCTGACTATTAATCAAATCGCGACTTTCTAAGTGATCAATGATACGATCCCTAACTATGGATTCCACAAGTTTACCGACAATTGACATTAAGCTAATAAGCTCTAATCAGTTCAAATTTGAAGTCTATCGCAAGCCTACTAATAATAACTCTTATGTGCATTTTTATTCTGACCATCATCCCTCAATTAAATCCTCTATTTTCTCTGCTATGTTTCTTAGAGCATTGAGAATTGTCAGTCCTGAATTTTTAGATTCCGAGTTATGCAATATCATGAATATTGGTACTAAATTATGTTATCCTATTTCATTTTTAGATAACTGTCTAAGGAAAGCCAAGAATAGGTATTATAATAATGTAACTGCAAAAGAATTTGAGCGTAAAAATATCCTTACCCTACCTTACCATGTTAATTTTCAATATCTCCTGACTTAAAGCAATTGGCATCAATGTAGTCTTTAAGTATAATAATACTGTTAAATCATGCCTAATAAAGAATAGCCAGGAAAATGTTGTTGGTTGTGTGTATTCAATTGGATATACACAATGTAACTCAGTATATATAGGCCAAATGGGTAAAACATTAGATATCAGGGTAAAACAGCATAAATATGCATGTAGAACAGCTAATAATTCCAATGCTTTGTTTAACCATATGTACAGATGTAATCATAACATGAAGTGGGATGGTTCTAAAACGCTTGTTAAAAACAGATATAATAGAAAGAAATATTCTAGAATGTGCATTTATTCATTTTAAAAACAATTTCAATAACAGTGTGGGAATGTATAAAATTGACAATATCCTGTTAAAATTCCTTTTGCCTCTCATTAACTCTTGTTAAATATGTGCTAATTACTTTGGTTTCAGCTATGTTGTATATATTTATGGGCATCTTGCCTTCTCTCCATTCCCTGATGAGGTGTAGCTCTGAATACACGAAAGGCCTTGGAATCATTTTTCTTTTTCCTTGTGGGTTTGCAGGATATATATATATATGAAAATTATTTCACAAAAGTAACACGTGAAAAATATTTATGATGAATAAAACCACGAAGGAAAGGAAAGACAAAATGGTGCTCAAGCGCTTTCGTCTAATGACATCCTCAGGAACACTCAGTGTTCCTGAGGATGTCATTAGACGAAAGCGCTTGAGCACCATTTTGTCTTTCCTTTCCTTCGTGGTTTTATTCATCATATATATATATATATATTAGGGTGGTCCACAAAATGGAAGTATTTTAAATTCTTCCTCCCAGGGTTTCGTTAGGTTCCTTTTCCCAACAAACCTCTCTGAGCAAACTTTGGGTTCAATCGGTTAATATTTAGAGGTGGCTCAACTACCCCCAGAAGTCCACATTCATGGCTTCTGAGTCCCCCCCATATATATGGGTATTATCCGCTTGTTGGCGGGGGTATCATGGCTGACCAGGCCACTCATTGTTGCCCAGCTAAGATTGTGGACTTGTTATAATCAGGAAACCTCTTTCGGTGCTCATCCACCACACTTAAGAGAAACTGGAGTTGATCTTCTCCTTTCGTCAGAGTTCCGCTGAAGGTTTGAATGAGAGCTACTGCCCTTTCAGCATGATCATTAACTACTTTGATGTTTCCTATGATTCTTTTAGCTTCTTGGAAGTTTTTCATTCTCCTCCCAGGTGCTGGGGTCATCATCAAGAAAACTAATATTGATCAGTAGGGCCTTAAGAAGCTTTAATGAGTTCTTTGTGGCAAGAGTTTCTAATTTCAGTGTTGCTTTGCATTCCTTGAGTCTTCTTCTCTTGAGAAGTCTAATGACCCCTCCTTTTCCCTCATACACTGGACCATGATTCCCTTGGTGTCTGGTGCAACAGTTTGATCGAAGAGAGCAAGGGCCACCAGCTCTTCTGATAAGTACCATAGGTGGTTTTCAAATTTCTTGAGAGCTGCTTTGGCCACTTTCTGGTCATGATAGTCCTTTAACTTTTGGATAAGATCCAGATCATTCTTCGGAGCTTGTGATGGAATAGGAGCAGTGATCCAGCTTTTTAAGTAGATTAGGACTCCAAAAAGGGTAAGGGTTTTCAGGTCCTTCTTCTCTCGAGGAGTCAGGGTGATTTGATTTCGAAAAAGCCACATTTTGATGGCATAGATAACTTTAGCCATCCACCTTGCATAGTGCGTGCCAGCAGGACGTTTGAATGTGTAACTTTCAATTTTTTCACCAAGAAAGATCAAAGAAAGTTCCAAAAACTCTTTATAGTCATCTCGAAAATTTCCAGTGGCCAGATGTTCTTTGGCAAAGGCAATTATTTCATTTCTAAAAGGATCAACTTGCTCCTTCATCTCATCATCATCCTGTGATGTAGAGAAGGTTTTTAAATCAATGTAGTCCCACATAGATTGGAACCTTTTGAACAAAAGTGGCTCAGGGGCAGAAGATGAACCATGGACTGCTTCAAACACTCCTCCATACATGACTTCCATGCAATGATGCCCTACAGGCAAAATAGAAGAGTGGTCGACTAAGTTTCTGTTCCAGAAGAACGCATGCTCCCCTGTTTGTTCCTGTATTTGATGCTGTAGTATCTGATAACATTCCGATTATTGACTTATCTACGTTCCATTCGGAAAGAAGATTATACACTGCAACTGATTGAGCTTCCCCTGTTCCACTTGGTAGTTTGGGAACACCAAGCAGTTTTGAATCACCTGATTCAACTGAAGAGACAAGGACTGGGAGTCTGTCTACCTTTTCATTCTTGGCAAGTAGATTAGGGATCAACTTCCCATCCCAGTGGACAATCGAAATACTTGGACTAAAGCTAGCTTTAATGGCATGGGTTATTTGCCTTCGATGCCTCTCTCGGTGCCTTTTGATTGAAGAACGAGAGATGTTCACCTCTGAAAGATCTTGACCAAGGCTAGATGCAGTTTCAGCTAATACAAAGGTGGCCCTCCTGTCACTGATGCCAGTCCTGTCCAGAGCAGCAGCCAATTCAGGAGATATGATATTCTTTGCTGCCTTTTTCTTTGGTGGAGTTGGTCCGCTGGTAGATGGGGGATTAATAAGGTAATCGTCATCTTCTCTTTCTGACTCACATAAAGACTCAGAAGAAGAACTTCCCTGATCTAGCATAACTTCCTGTGAAGCAGCATATTTTTCTTCTTCAGCTTTCCGCTTCCTATTTACCAATTTCATTTGCTTCTCAGCAGCTCTCTTTTCTGCCTTGTCAGTCACCATATCTGCAGATCCCATTGATCCCACTCGTCCCGCCTTCCTTTGTTGGATCAAGAACTGCCGGTCTTCTTCATTTTTGATTAAGGTAAAGGCATCAGCATGGGCGACATCAAATAGGTTCTCCATTTCTTCCAGAAAGGTTTTCTCTTTTTCTAACTGAGAGTTGCTTTTCCTCCCAGCATTCTTCTTAATCGCTTTCCACTCCAAGTGTAGAGCCTGAATTTTGTGAAGAATGTGGTCTTTCCTTTGAGTAGGGATTCGGGCTCTCTCCCAGAAGAGACGCAATTCTTCAAAAACAGCTTCTGAACTAGGTTTGATCTCCTTCTTTAAGACTTGATGATGGTGGAGGAACATGCGGAGGACCTGGCCACGGGAAGGCAGCTTGGCTCCAGTGATTGTTTCCTCTGACTTTTTCATTAAGTAAAATGTACGTTTATTTGACATTGCAAAACCTGTAAATTTAATAAATCTATCTGAAAGAAAAATAATCATTAGTTAATGTATCTGTAAATCATGTTTCTTTTAATTATTCACTATATTAATAAAGGGCATAATGGTATACAAAAAACAGCTTTGAGCCACCCCTAAAAGTTATTCGATTTGCCTTAAATTTTACATGAAATATTTTTTAGCTAAAAGGAACCAGATTATAGCCTGGGAGGAAAGAAAATTGAACTTCGATTTTTTACCCCATTCTGTGGACCACCCTAATATATATATATATATATATATATATATATATATATATATATGAAAAAACTTCCTTTTTTTTTGCTTCATTAAATACATTTTCACTTAATAATGCATGTGTCTATTTTGTATTTGAACTTTGTTTTCATTAAAGGGGAGCTTCCCCCATAACAACTGCCCATTCAATGAAAGTTGTCTGATGAGTCTTGTGGCTGAGATGAAATGAGGGAAGAAATTCTCAGTTTTGAAACATTACTCAAATTGAGTTTCATCATTTAAAATGGTGCATACACAAACTTTTCTAAGCTTATAATAATAGAACAATGATGGGGCAATGTTTTTGACATTTACAACTTCCTGAAATTCAGTATCCAAGAGGTCAAAATATGATCTTTATAAATCATTTCAATGTAATTTTTGTTTTTCAACCTACATCAAAATAGATGGTATTTTTGGAATCTACAGATCATGCTGATTCCAGATACATATACGTATATAGGTCCAGGACCAATAGGAGGTCAGCTATGGCAATTTGAATATAATGAGGTCAACCAATGACCTCAAAATGACCTTGGCCATAACTCATGACCTATTGGTCGGATTGAGCTAATATTTGAAAATTTTTGTTCTTTGCCCAAAACCAACAACTGGACCAAATTACAGCAAAATCAAAGAGGTGATGGTGTTAATTTTCATTTTTATTGGTTGATATTCTTCTGGTATCAACTTCAGGATGCGCACAATCCTGATGGTGTTCCTCCAGTTGTTCTCAAGAACTGTGCTTCTGTGCTGACAGCCTTCCTAGGCAAAACAAGAGTAACTGCTCTCAACCCTCCAACTATCATCCAATTGCTTTGATTCTTCCCTTTCTAAAGTTTTTGAATCTATCCTTAATAAGAATATTCTTACCTTAATAAGAAGATTCTTAAACACCTCTCTTCTCACAATCTTCTTTCAGATCGTCAGTATGGATTCCACAAGGGATGCTCCACTGGTGAACTTCTTGCATACCTCTCTGACTCTTGGTCATCTTCCTTTTGGGATTTTGGTAATACATTTTCTGTTGCACTGGAAATGTCAAAAGTTCTTGATGGAGTCTGGCACAAATCTTTAATTTTCAAACTGCCCTCCTTTGGTTTTTATTCTTCTATCCAGGGCTGTGGAGTCAGAGTCAATTTTGGTGCTGCTGGAGTCGGAGTCAGTAAAAATGTACCGACTCCGACCTCAATATAAATTTTAATAAAATATGTTTTTGTGTGTGATATCACTGGCAGCTATGGTAGTTAAACCACTTAAATAATAAACACAATGTTTTCCATTTCAGACACTAATGCCATTAATTCATTTTTTCTTTTCAGATAATATTTTTTATTTTTAATGCTTATTTAATTTCAAGTTCTTTCTAAATTTCATAAGTTTTTAACTTTCAAGTCTAAAACCCCTTTCACAATGGCAAAGACACTTCCAACAAAGTCTGCAGTTTTTGAATATTTTACAATGACCACAGATGGGAAACATTTCGTGTGTCAGTGTATGATAGATGATGATGATGATGATGGTGAAAAATTATGTGAAGCAAAAATCAGTGGTTTTACTGGCTCTGATAAAAATGCACCAACCAGAGCATCAAATTTGAAAAGACATTTGCAGCATTTCCATCCCAAAATTTTAGAAGTTGTCATTGAGAAAGATAGTAATAAAAACCTTCCAACTACTTCAAAGTTAACAAAAGATCAGAAATCTACTGAATGACAAGCACCACTTACAAGATTCTTTACTACAGACAAAGTTACCGTAACAATGACCACAGAAAAGTTCAAGAAGCACATCATCGAACTGGTGGTAAGAAATGGTGTAGCCTTATCTTTATTTTCACAACCAGCTTTTCTAGGCCTAAATAGAGAAATGGCCAAGAAACTTGAAGTTTCTCTGGAAAGAAAAAGTATCAGAAAAATTATAGTTGAAGAAGCCACAAATAAAAAGGAAGAACTTCGAAGAACTCTTAAGGGACGCTTCATGTTTATTAAAATGGATGTAGCCACGTGTCATAGAGTTAACTATTTTGCCATCAATGCTAGATTTGTTGATGAAAACAATAAAATGCTAACTTGGACATTGGGAGTAAAGGACACTGAGGCGCATCATAACAGTGACTATCTTCAGAAGTTAGTGGAGGAAGTTTTACAAGACTTTGTAATTAAGAAAGAGCAGATTCTATGTATTGTCACAGATAATGCTTCAAACATGCTAAGCATGACAGAAAAGCTGAATAAAGTTGATGAAGAAAAAGTGGCTAATGAAGATGACATTCCTGAAACTGATTCTCAAACAGCACAAACAGAACAGAGCAATGAAATTTTAGATGATATTGTTGAAGAAGCATCTAAGCTCTTTCTAATCCAACATATGTGTTGTGTTGTACATACATTGCAGCTAGCAATAAGAGATGGATTGAAAGATCGCCATGCAGCTACGCTGATAGGCAAGTTGAGGCAAGTAGCCACTGCAGCCAGGACCTCTAAAATTGATGCTATTATCCAGAGACATGCAGGAAAGGGAGCTATTTTGGACCAAGCGACACACTGGGGAGCACATATATGATGATTAAGCGTTTGCTTGATCTAAAACCCTTCCTAGAAGACATTGATAATCCCAATGTTTCACTAACTGAAATTCAATGGAGGGAGGTTACACAATTAGAAGCTCTGCTTGCTCACCCTTATACTGTCACCAAAAAGTTGCAAGCAGAGGATTTAACTCCTGGTACATTCCTATGGGAATGGAAAAATTTATTATTTCATCTATCCCAAACTGCAGGATTAATTGCTGATGGAATTGTATCCTCAATGAAGAAAAGAGAGGGTCTGCTACTGGAAAATGAGATCTTATTAGCTGCTGTCTACATAGATCCAATGAACGGAATTTTGTTGACCAAAGAACAAATTGCTAAAGCAAAAGAGGCACTCAGCGAGGTTGCAATTCGCATAAAAGGGCTATTACCTGAAAATCCTGAACCACAGGATGAAGATATGAGTAGTAAGTCCCTCTCATCCTCTTCAAATGATGAAGAATTAGACTTTCAAAAATATTTAGATAAAATTGAACGCTCAAAAGCAAAGCGTTGCTGCTTAAACGTACATAGGCAACCTTTTGATGTTAAACTAATGAAATTTAAGCAAGATTTTTTTTGATGGCCTAAAAGAAGTGGAAAAATATGATCGCTCATCTAAACTGACAATACAAGAAGTCATCTTTGCATATCCAGAGATTTTAAGATATACAGCCAGGGGTGCAGTGCTGCCGGAGCGTGCCGGAGCAGCGCTCCGGCACCTCTGCAAGAGGAAGTTTGGAGGAATTACCATAACAAGCAACAAAAAAATTGTCTCCATTAATTATCAACAGTTTCTTACTAGTCTTGTGAACAATTTGCAGCACCGTATGTTCATGACAACATCCATGAAAGGTTCTCAAACTTCTGAACCTCAAAGTATGTATAAATCACTGCTAAATGAAATGTATGTCCTTGAAAAAGACTATTGGCCTGATGAAATACCACCTAATTATGGAGAAGCTGAAATCTCATCTCTCTGTAAGAGGTTCAAGCTTTCTTCTTACTCTGTACTAAATGCCTTTAGAGACTATGTGGAAGATCATGGGCGCCGCATCCCCCAAGATTTACACCCATTACTGAGCTGTTCACAAGTTATTCCTATTAGTACTGCTGAATGTGAGAGGGGATTCAGTCACATGAACTTGATAATAACAACAACACGCTCAAGAATTCTCATAAATCATGTATCAGTGCTTATGTTTGTTAAACTACATGGACCTCCTCTAGTTCAGTAGAATCCTGAGCCATATGCCATATCATGGCTGCAGTACCACAGATCGGCAGATGACACCAGGACAAGAGTTGCTTCAGACCCCCGAAAACATATCACGCCTGACCCTTTGTGGAAATTATTGTGAAACTTCCCACTGGTGGTATTTGGTAAGCACTAAGTAGTTTTAACTTCTTAAATTGATAAAATACATGATTGCTCTTTTTTCTTTATTTGCTTGATAATTATATTTATTTTATGATAATTAGTGAGTGCAAACACGAAATACTTAGTCATCGTGTGGCATATATAGAAACAGGATAGGAAATGGCAGGCTTTTGTCAGGCCCACCAGAGCTCCGGCACCTATAAAATTGGCACTGCACCCCTGGATACAGCTATGATAGTAACAGCCATGCCACCCACTCAGGTCAGTGTGGAGAGACTGTTTTCCGCACTGAAAATAATTAAATCAGATTTAAGGGCTTCAATGAAAGAGGATCTGGCAGAAGCAATTCTGTTCCTAAGAACAAGTTATTCGTAAATTTTAGATTTTCACCCTTGGCCTTAGTTTAATAAATTTTGCAGGAATACTTTTATATTTTTGATTGCATTTAATGAAATTTTTATTTTGTCATAGTCTTAAATTTAATTTTTTTTTGTTTTATGCTCAATGAATTTTGTTTTTTCATAAATAAAAAATAAAAAAGCCATAATGGCATCCCTACAACCATTAGACTCAAACTTTGCAGGTTATGGGTTTAAAAAGTAGCCTGATGATTCACGTGGTGGTGATGAAATGCCTCTTGTGTAATTATCATCATAGCAGATTTAGAATTAATATACCTTCAGAGTCGGATAGACAAAAAATTGAGGAGTCAGAGTCAGTTTTTTATGTGCCGACTCCACAGCCCTGCTTCTATCTGTGCCTTCATTTCCGATTTACTTTCTGATTTATTTTCTATAGCTGTGGTTGTAGATTGCCACTGTTCTTGTAAAGCTATTAACAGTGGTATTCCTCAAGGTTCTGTCCTGTCATCCACATTTTCTTTTTATTTATTAGTCACCTATTAAGTTGCACTTGCTGTCCTATCTTATCCTATGCTGATGATTTCACTCTTCCTTCTCCACCTGCTTCGCAAAGCATCCCTCTCAACAGTCACTTCATGATTCTCTTACAATGGCTATGGTACACCTGACCTCTGATCTTTTTGCTATCCTCTGATTGGAGCAGAGAAAACCTTGTGGCTTTCAGTGCCTCAAAAGCTCAGTTCCTCCATCTGTCTACTTGTCACAATCTTCCACACAGCTATCTCCTTACTTTCAGCATGCAGCTTTAAGTCATCCATAAACAACAAATTGTTTATGGTCATGGTTGGATCTGTCTGTCTTCCCTCTGACAGGTTGCAGCCCCTATTGCTTCTTTTCAGAAGTTTGTTTAAGGGTTCAGGGTGAGGCAGTAAAACAGAAGTAACAAACTATTACCCTGGAAAATACCTCAAGATTTGGATGTGTACATCCTCTAATTTGATCCCACTACTAGGGTCCAAAACAGCTTTTATGTGTTATTGTGCAATGTCCTGTCTTCAGATACTGTGTACCAGAGCATTTTACCTGTGAGTGGGCAACATGAATGTCACCCAGTGAAGAAAATTTGTCGCCCAGTAAATGAAATTTTAGGGTACTGGGCAACAATGAATTTTCAAAATTTGTGAAAATAGAATTGTCTTGGAAGCCATATATATACATATAATACATGCACATATGCTACAATTAGAACTGTTTATCCTAAATGTAAATACGAAATTTACATTGAATATTTATATATAGATAATACTAGTGTTATTTCAGACCACATGGGGATGGTGGCCTGATTAGGAAACATCTGGATCCATAGTATCCTTAATCCAGGGGTGTGCTGGGACTGGTTCAGTCCGGTTCAGCCAAACCAGTTGTTAAATTTTGATTGGATCACTGAACCATTTGTTTGTTTTTAACAAATATTTAACAGCCAGTAGAAATTTATTTATATCTAATTTTTTTCATTTTTTCAGGATTTTATAGAAAAATGTAGATAGTATCACAAGCAGTGGTCGTTTCAATATTTATTTATTTTTTGATGAAAAATTAGTTTATTTTTAATTATGTCATTAGTGAGTATAAAGAATGTTAAACAATTTCTGCCAAAATGTTACAAAATGCTGTTTGAAAAAGCTAAAATGTGTTGGCTTCCAGGGCTCCACCCCAGATCCTGCTGAAGGAGCTCTCTCTCACCTCAGACCCTCTAGCTTAATGACTCGCACCATTGGCACTCACTGATTTACACCCCTATCTGTATCAGAACCAGTTGTTAAGAAATTGGTAGCACACCCATACCTTAATCCTCTCCCCCACTTCCCAATCTGCCTTTGTCACCCAGTGGGAAAAGCTTAAAAAATGCTCTGCTGTGTACCTCTCACCTATATGCAGGGCTGCTGAGAGTTGCCCCTGTTTACTCAGTATTTTATTATGAATGTTTTTTGTGTACATAACAAGCAAACTGACGATATGTCTAAGTCACTATTCAAAACATACAGTATGAATAAACAACTCGGAAGAAAATTACCATTTTATTTTTCAAATCAATTATATTAATTCTAACACCATACAATTTACAATGCAGTACCAGTCCATGCAGGCAAGGCAATTGTTTACTGCAAGATTTCCAAAATTAGATGTGTACTTTCTTTGCCTTTTCTCTAGCAAAGTGGTAAATGCTTCTGATGAAATTTAAAGTATGGGCTAACTGGTTTTCAATTACAATGGTTCCCAGATCTGTCAGTCAGTCTTGGGCATCAGTGGACCGCAGATTATATTTTCTCTGTTTCAGTTTGACGATGATAATCTCTACAAAATGAATGTTCGTTAATTATATTTCCTCTCTGTTATTTAATCAATTGCTTTATTAATATTTTTAGATTTTATTCTCCCTCTTCACAGGCCCCAAGGATTTATCCTGGCTTCCCTGCCCTCTCAGCGGCCCTGCCTATATGGCAGTCTTGGTTCAAACAAATGCTGGTTTACAATACCTTATTTTTGCAATGTAGCAAAGATTATATATGCATATTAAGTTGTGTTATAATAAGACTGTATTTGTAAGTTGGGTTAAATGGTTATGCTGGCCTTATTTTTGTATTACATTCAGTGTATGATATGTAAGATTGTACTTGTATGTTAGGTTCAGTGGCTATGGATTGTGAATGATCCACAACAAAGATGTTTTGGTTGTTGTATAATTAATAATTTAAAATGTAGTTTCCAAAAAATCATATCTGAACTCAGCTTCCCATAATTCATCAGCATTTTTATTGAACTCTTTTTTTTATTTTCATAATTTCTCTGATTTTTTCATTAAGCTACAATTATTTTCTCTTACATATACAAATAATTTTTTTCAGTTAATGATGTCTCGTGTAATAACAATATGCATAAAATTGTCAGATAATTAATCAAACAGTATGCCAGTATGCTAGGTTAAGTGGCTATGTTGGCCTTATTTTTGTATTAAGTTCAGTGTACAATACGTAAGATTGTACTTGTATGTTAGGTTAAGTGGCTATGGATTGTGAATGATCCGCAATAAAGACGTTTTGTTTGTTTGATTTGGCTCTGTTTGTGGGTTAGGGTGATATTCATTCTCCAATGCTCCATTCTTCTGCTTAGAAAATGTATTGTCTTCTCCATTCTTGTTTAGAAAATGGATTGTCTTATTGTATAGCTTCATACATTCTAAAATCCATGAATGGGACACAGTGTCAAAAGCCTTCTGATTTCTCCATCTTTTCTTACAATCTTCAATTATAGTTTGGTTGATTAGAAGCTCATCTTGGTTCTGAGGCATCTTCTTCTACACCCTTTCTCTTCTTATTCTATGTAATTATTCTCTATAAGATAGCTGTATATGTGATCTGCTATTATTAGTCAACAATTTATATGTAGTGAGTAAACAATGGATAGGCCTATACTTTTGGGGAAGGTGAATTTCTTGCAACTTTGGTATTACAATAGTGTTCGCTGTCACCCATTCTGGGGCATCTTCCTCACCATTTATTATTTGTTGAAAGGACTGTTTATAATACTTATGTAGTGGAGTAGTTGTTTAATCCAAAAGTTTGGGAGCTGGTCTGTTCCTCAACTTTTGAAGTTATTAAAGCATGCCCATTTTGATCTTAGTTTGTTTTGCATTATGGTGATGTTTTCTATTTGTTGTTTATCTCCATTGACCTGTCTCACTTCCTCTATCAAATCAGCTTCATTCTTGAGTTGCGCTACCTTGGAAAAATTGCCTCCAGTAATTATCCAGGGCATTTTGGTCTGGCAGTTGCTTTACTTTTATTGTCTCATATTAGATTTTTATAAAGAGCAGTTGGGTTCTTTGCAAATAAATGATTTTGTTTTCAGCTTTTTACCTCAGCTCTCTTCTTTATTTGTTGAGCTAATACTTTAATTTAATTTATGAACTCTTAAATGCTCTCAAAGATGTCATTTCCATGATGTAGTGTAAGAACAAATATCACACTTAAAAGGTTTTCCTCTTTTGTCCTATATTCTTTTGATTTTTTCTTTTCACATTCTGGGGACCACAGCCTAGGGTCAAACCAGATGTGTTTATCTGTTAATGATGCTTCCAAGGGTTCTTTTCAAGATAGTGATACTATCCTGAATTGTTTCCAGTTATATCTCTGGGGCTGTTGGGTTGTTAGGTATCTGTTCTAGATAAGAATTTAAATTCTTTTTGAGAAGCCCAGTTGCTCCCATTATCACTGGTATTATTTCCATTTCATATAGCAACCAGGTTCTTTGTAAATAATTTTTTAGAGCTTGGTATTTGGTTATCTTTCTCCTTTTTACTTGGTTTTAGTCCATAATAATTGGGGATGCTTATGTCAATAAACTGTCCCTTTCTTTTCTCTCTATCCCATATTACTATATCAGGGTTCATGGCTCTCTTTTGGATATATCTTCCGTAGGATTGATTTTGTCATTATATTAGATGGCTAACACTTTCCACCTCAGCATGACAGAATCTACACCTATCATTATTACCGAGTCTAGCCATTTTCTTAAATGTATTTGTTAGGAGTGCAAGATATTGGGCACCCAGTATTAGCTGTTCTCCATCATACAGCAGAACTCCTCTCCTTAGCCATTCTACTGATCCTTCTTTATTCATGTAGTCCTAAAGTTCTTGAGAGTATTTTCCAGCCCTTTGGTGTTCCTATTTTTCTGCATGTTTGGCTTGTTGTTCTTGGTCAAATTATTTTGAGACTTCTCCTAGCAATTAACATGGCTGGTACTCTTTCAGTGTCTATTTCTTCTGTCATACTATTCCCTCCAAAGTGCTGGGCCAATTTGGTTATAGAAGTTTGTCAAGTTATTCTTGTGGTGTGGTGTTCATGAACTGGAGCTATTGTAGAGTTAGAAAAGCTTCTCAGATACTGCCCAATGTTGATGGTCGATGATCAGTGCAGCTGGTTAACCTGTCAATCCATTCCCTCTAAATTTTCTTGGCAGGTACAATCTGGGAAGAGACTGGTTCCAGTATGTTATTTTATTTAGTGTGAGGATTTTCCTGGTTTTAATATCTAATTTGTTCAGTTCTGATTGAGGGCAGTCTATTATCCCTATACAAAGGTGGGCACCCGGGCCTCAAAAAGGACCGACGGTCCCTGTCCTTGCCTCAAACTGGACCGACGGTCCCGGTCCTTTCTGAAGATAGGACCTAGGAACGACTCGGTCCTTACATATAATATAAGTGAAAAATTTGATTAAAATGAAAAATTTAATTAAAGACACCGGAAATCTTTAATTTTATTAACGTAATCCATCTTCTTTAGAACTTCAAATAATCACTAAACACACTAAAATCACTAAAAAAGACTGTGCGGACCGGACCATCTGGAATTGCTTAAAAATGGACTGTCGCTCCTCATTTCGGTCCTCACTGAGAAAAGGACCAACTTTCCCACTCACAGTCCTTAAAAAGGACCGAGTTCCTGGAGTTTGGTCCTTTTGGAACTCGGTCCTGCCCACCTCTGTCCCTATACTATAGTTAATGACAGGGATGGCAAGTTCATTTATAGCCATTATTTTGTTCTTTGATGCAAGTTGGGTCTTGCAGATCTTCTTCAGTCTTCAAACATACTCTCCTCTGATTTTCTCTCACATTTGCTGATGTTCTATATTACCACTTTCTTCTATTCCAAGGTATTTGTCGGAACTATCCTCTACCAAGTCCTTAATCTCAGTGTCTCTTCCTAAATTGATGTTGTGTGTTTGTATTTTCTTACCTCCCCTAAGTGTACATTCAGCACACTTACCCAATCCAAATTTCATTCTTATGTCACTGGAGTATGTATGTACAATCCATAATAGGTATTCTAGGTTTTGATCAGAGTTTTCATACAGCTTCAAATCATCCATAAATGGTAGGTGGTTTAGACCACCACTATCTGGGTTTCTCCGCCTAGTTTGACTGAGGTTGTAGCCCTTGGTGTCTCCCTGGAACATACCCCTCATAAACAGCACATATCTTTTGCGAGTTTTCTTAGCTATTAAGGTGGCTGGTACTCTCTCAGTTTCTACTTCCTCTGTCATATTGTTCCCTTGAAAGTGCTGGGCCAGTTTGGTTATCAAAGTATGTTGCATTACCCTTGTGTTGTGGTGTTCATGGACCAGAGCAATTGTAGGGCTGTGCGAACTCCTCAGATACTGCCCAATGCTGATGGTTGATGATTGGTGCAGCTGGTTAACCTCAATCAATCCCATTCCTCCCAGTTTTCTTGGTAGGTACAGTTTGGGAGGACACTGGTTCCGGTATGTTGTTCTATTTTAGAGTGAGGATTTTTCTGGTCTTAACATCTAGCTTGTTTAGTTCTGATTGTAGCCAGTCTATGATCCCTATACTGTAATTGATAACAGGGATGGTCTCTATCCAGTCAGCATCCTGGTTATGTTGTTCAAGGGTTTCAAAGAGGGGTTTCTAGTATGCCTCCAACTGGGTTTGATCTGGTGGTTCATGTACTGTTATTCTTTCCCTAATGACATTTTGCTAAAACCCTCTAAAGTTTGATGAAAATTGCTTGTTATGGTTTTTCATGTCAATCTGCTTTTGTTTATTCCCGATTCTATTGGCTATGGCTGGGATTTTTCCTTTCAATTCCCTTAACGTTGGGTGGCATTTAAAGAAAGTTTTGGGAATATTGAAAGGGAGTTTATTCCTCGTAGGCCCAAGCACGTTAGAAATTGTGGTAGGCTGAAGTGGTGGACTAGGGAAATAGGCGAGTTCATAAACGAGCGTAATAGAGTAGAGCGTATAAACTTAATAAGCGCAATGGCACAGCAGCTAACTTTAATAGATATATCGAGCTTAGATGTCAGGTTAAAAGATCAGTTAGGAATGCTAAGCGTAATTTAGAGATACTTATAGCTGCAGATGGTAAACATAATCCAAAAAAGTTTTTTGAATACATAAATAATCGTAAGCCGTTAAAAGATAACATAGGCCCTCTAGTGGATGTTAATGGCACTTTGGCTTCTGACCCTCAGGCGATGGGGGGTATTTTCAATTACTTTTTTGCTAAAGTTTTTACCGTAGAAGACGTAAATAATGTCCCCAACGTGGACGATATCGTTCCATTTAGTAGCGAGACTATTTTGGATGAAATAACTGTTTACGAGGCTGAGATTGCGCATTATATCGATAGGCTAAAAGTTAGCAAGGCTCCAGGCCCTGACGCTTTTTATCCCAGACATTTGAAAGATTTGAAAGACGTTATCATAGGCCCCTTAACGAAGATTTTTAATCAGTCACTCGAAACAGCGATTATTCCTGAAGACTTCTAGCTAATGTCACGCCTATTTTTAAAAAAGGCGACCGCGCAGTAGCTAGCAATTATAGGACCATTAGCTTAACATCAATTGTCAGTAAACTTTTGGAATCCGCAGTTAGGGATCGTGTCATCGATCACTTAGAAAGTAGAGATTTGATTAATAGTAGTCAGCATGGGTTTTGACGCCATAGGTCTTGTTTAACTAATTTGTTAGAATTTTATAACGAAATAGTGCGCGAATACGATAGGCATAGAGCAGCTGACGTTATTTATTTAGATTTTTAAAAGGCGTTTGATACAGTTCCGCATAGGAGACTAATTGCGAAGGTCAAAGCACACGGTATACGCGTGTAGCTAACTGGTTAGAAGAATGGCTTCGTGCTAGGAGACAGAGGGTCGTAGTTAATGGTAGTGAATCAGGGTGGTTAGATGTAGGTAGCGGTGTCCCACAGGGTTCAGTGTTAGGCCCATTGCTATTCGTAATTTATATTAATGACATAGATGTAGGATTGACTAGTAACGTGTCAAAATTCGCGGATGATACTAAAATAGGCGGTAAGGTTGTTAATGAGGACGATAGTAGTAGGATCCAAGACGATGTAAATAGGATTATGGAGTGGACGGATAAGTGGCAGATGCAATTTAACGTAGACAAATGTAAAATTTTGCATATAGGTTCTCGCAACAATAATTACACGTACACGATGGATGATAGGGAGTTAGCAAGTATTGACGAGGAAGTAGATTTAGGCGTACACGTATCTAAGGATTTAAAGGTTAGGAACCAGTGCCTGGAGTCTTGCGCAAAAGCTAGTAGGATGTTAGGCTTCATAGCGTGTAATTTCGAATTTAAATCAAAGGATATTATATTGCCCCTTTACAAGTCCCTAGTCAGGCCTCATTTAGAATATGCCATTCAGTTTTGGTGCCCGTACTTGCGTGAGGATATTGATAGGTTAGAAAGGGTTGAGCGTCATGCCACGAAACTTATTCCGTCATTGCGCAATAAGCCTTATGAAGATAGGATTAAAGAGTTAGACCTGTATTCACTCTAAACTAGGAGATTAAGGGGGGAGCTTATTGAAGTTTTCAAAATTGTTAATAACATCGATAACGTAAATTTTGACAAATTGTTCACTTTCGATAATAGTAATACTCGCAATAATGGATTTAAGTTGCATGGCAGACGTTTCATTACTAATATCGCTAAAAACTTCTTTACGTTTAAAGTAATCGATAAATGGAATAATCTTCCCGTTGAGTAAATGAAAGACTGAAAATATCGATTAACCCTTGCATGACAGAAAAGAAATGAGAGTGTAGAAAGTCTGGTACTGTATGCACTTCTTGAAGGAGGAGGCATGCAGTTAGTGTGTTCAGAAGAGCAATGTCCGTTATGACAGTGATAGTAAAGAGAGAGTGAGGCAACACTGCAGCAAAGAGAGAGAGCTCTAGAGATTGAAGACAATCAGAGGCTGGGAATTGATGAGACAAAAGGCCTTTGATTCCACCTGGTGAAGTACAACTGTGCGGGTTGAACCACCTGACACACGAGAAACATACTCCATACATGGGCAAACAAGACCCCTGTAGAGAGAGCGCAACTAAGTGGGAGTGAAGAAACCACGAAGGTGGTACAGCACACCTAACCTCTTAGAAGCTGTTTTAGAAAGAGTATATGTGATCTTTCCAGGAAAGATCATGAGAAAAGGAAATGCCAAGAATGTTAAGAGAAGAGGAAGGATTGAGTTGTGTGTTGTTGAAGATAAGAGGATAGTCATGTGGAAGATTGTGATGAGTAGACAGATGGAGGAACTGAGTTTTTGAGGCACTGAAAGCCACAAGGTTTTCTCTGCTCCAATCAGAGATAGCAGAATGATTAGAGGTCAGGTGTCCCATCGCCATCCTACATGAATCATGAAGCAACTGCTGTGAGGGATGCTTTGGGAAGTGAGTGGGGAAATGAAGAGTGGAGTCATTGGCATAGGAATGAATAGGACAGGAAATGTGAATTAAAAGATCATTAATAAATAAAAGGAAGAGTGGGTGACAGGACAGAACCCTGAGGAACACCACTGTTAATAGCTTTAGGAGAAGAACAGTGGCCATCTACAACTACAGCTATAGATCAGCCAGAAAAGAAATTAGAGATGAAGGAACAGATAGAAGTTTAGAAACCAAAGGAGGGTAGTTTTGAAATTAAAGATTTGTGCCAGACTCTATCAAAAGCTTTTTATATGTCTAGTGCAATAGCAAAAGTTTCACCAAAATTGTAGGAGGATGATGACCAAGAGTCACATGACACATCAAAAATTGAAGGTCAAAGGGTATAGTGAAAGATGGACTGAGGAAGGTTGTTCCAGAGTTATCAGTTGAGTAGATGAAAGGTTGAGAATACTGATTAACCCTTGTGTTACAGAGTTGGACAGAAAAGTGATGAGAATGTGTTGGAAGTCTGGTACTGCATGCTCTCAGTAAAGGTGGCAATATGCTGTTAGTGTGTTCAGAAGAGCAGTGTTTGTTATAGTAAAAACAGTAAAGAGAGTGCAGCAACATTGCAGTGAAGAGAAAAAAAAGAAGACAGGCAGTGTAATGTAGGAAATTGAGACAAAAAGCCATTGATTCTACAGAGTCAAGTAGAGCTATGTGGGTTCACTCTGCCCAGTTGAGCCACCCCTCACAGGAGCAAATGAGACTCCTCCCTATACAGACAGCAAATGAGTGGGGATGAAGAAACTGCAGTCAGCACAACACACAACCTCTAAGAAGCTTTTTCACAGAGTATATGTGATCTTTCCAGTTAAGATCACATGGAAACACCAAGAATGTTACAGGAAGGGGAAGGATTGAGTTGTGTATTATTAAAGATAAGGAGATTGTTGTGTGGAAGATTGTGATGAGTAGACAAATGAAGGAACCAAGTTTATGCAGCATTGCAAGCCATGAGGATTTTTCTGTCCCAGTCAAAGATAGCAGAAAGGTCAGAGGTCCAGTGTATCATAGCTGATTCATGCAAGGCATGGAGTAATTGTTGTGAGTGACACTTTGTGAAGTAGGTGCAGAAATGAAAAGTGGAATCATTGGCATAGGAGTGGATAGGATAGGAAGTAAAACTTAAAAGATCATTAATTAATAATGAAAAGGAAGTGCTTGACAGGAGAAGCCTCTAAAGAACACCACTCTTAATAGCCTTTGGAGAAGAACAGTGGTCATTCAAAAACTTTAGAAAGGCAAGAAATCAAAGCAATTGGGTGATAGTTGGAGGGTTAGGAGAAGTCACCCTTCTTTGGAACAGGAAGAATGAAATGAATGAAAAGTAGCAGATCAAAGATAAAGATGAAATAGTTTGCCTAAGCAGGGTGGTAAGCACAGAAGCACAGTTCTTCAAAACAACAGAAGGGACCCTTCAGGACTAACACCCACTTCCTACAGTGAAGCCCAGATAGTGCAGAAAAAAAATGTCTTTGAAAGTTATTCTAATTTCAAGCATAATAAGTCAGATGGGAGAGGGGATGACGCTACTCTGACTAATTGGCAAATAGTTATATGCATACATCAGTTCTGATTAAAATGACTTAATCAAATATTTTCATAAAGAACTAATTCTCAAACAGACTTTGCATGTCCTATGTTTTACTATTTTTAAAACTGTCCACCAAAATAACCCATTCATTTCACTGTTCTGGAGCCTGCTTATCAGTTAAAACTTTAGAGCACATTCTTCATTCATCTTCACTTCCATCATATTAGAACCTTATGAGGTAAACCGTAGCCAGAGCAAGATTTTCATTTAATATTCAGTTATAGTTTCATGGGTAGGTGGTATGCTGGGTAGGTGGTATGCTGGGTAGGTGGTATGCTGGGTAGGTACCCAACAAAACTCAACCCACCATCCATGACAACCATTTCAAAATATCTAAAAATATGAAGTGAAGATAATTAGATTCCAAAATTAATATTTTGCATTTATAACTAATGTTTGTATAAAGTTAAAAAATACTTATGACTAAATATAACCAGAGAGTACTTAGCTTTTTGCTTTGTTGCTCAGAAGTTCAGGTAACACTTTATAATCATTCCTTCACAAACACCTTCATTTGAATAAACCAATCTGTGACCAGTCTTAATTCAATAACAATATTTTTATTATTAAATGAACATGACTTCTCTATTCAATGGGTCTCTTACTCTTCAATGAATGGTAATACAATCATAACTGTCTGTTACCCTATTTTTAACATGTAATCCCTACCAGGGGTGCAGTGCTGCCGGAGCGTGCCGGAGTACTGCTCCGGCACCTCTGCAAGAGGAAGTTTGGAGGAATTACCATAACAAGCAACAAAAAAATTGTCTCCATTAATTATCAACAGTTTCTTACTAGTCTTGTGAACAATTTGCAGCACCGTATGTTCACAACAACATCCATGAAAGGTTCTCAAACTTCTGAACCTCAAAGTATGTATAAATCACTGCTAAATGAAATGTATGTCCTTGAAAAAGACTACTGGCCTGATGAAATACCACCTAATTACGGAGAAGCTGAAATCTCATCTCTCTGTAAGAGGTTTAAGCTTTCTTCTTACTCTGTACTAAATGCCTTTAGAGACTATGTGGAAGATCATGGGCGCCGCATCCCCCAAGATTTACACCCATTACTGAGCTGTTCACAAGTTATTCCTATTAGTACTGCTGAGTGTGAGAGAGGATTCAGTCACATGAACTTGATAATAACAACAACACGCTCAAGAATTCTCATAAATCATGTATCAGCGCTTATGTTTGTTAAACTACATGGACCTCCTATAGTTCAGTGGAATCCTGAGCCATATGCCATATCATGGCTGCGGTACCACAGATCGGCAGATGACACCAGGACAAGAGTTGCTTCAGACCCCCGAAAACATATCACACCTGACCCTTTGTGGAAATTATTGTGAAACTTCCCACTGGTGGTATTTGGTAAGCACTAAGTAGTTTTAACTTCTTAAATTGATAAAA
Source organism: Bathynomus jamesi (assembly GCA_023014485.1). NCBI lineage: Eukaryota > Metazoa > Arthropoda > Malacostraca > Isopoda > Cirolanidae > Bathynomus > Bathynomus jamesi. The sequence goes on along the minus strand of JAJOZX010000737.1, from coordinate 808,160 downwards.
TACATGATTGCTCTTTTTTCTTTAGTTGCTTGATAATTATATTTATTTTATGGTAATTAGTGAGTGCAAACACGAAATACTTAGTCATCGTGTGGCATATATAGAAACAGGATAGGAAATGGCAGGCTTTTGTCAGGTCCACCAGAGCTCCGGCACCTATAAAATTGGCACTGCACCCCTGATCCCTACACAGTCAAAGTCATAATTTTAACTCTACAGTATATGTGATCCATTTGCTGTCCAAATCATAACTCAACTAAATTGTAACTCTCCCTATATGATCCAATCACTAGCCAAAGCATAAATCCACTTTTGAAAAAAACTCCAAATGTTTTTCTTTATATGGTCACAAGTGGCAAACTTCTAGAAAGAAACAAAAGACAGTCAGCAACCATAGCCTAGTTACCACTATCAGCTGCAAGTGATGACATACTACATTGTTGTTATTATTTTCTTTTATTTACATTCTTTGGTTCTAATCTGGCAATGACTTATTTACATACCTAGTCCACTAATTTTATAACAAGTACAACACTATATTCTAAGTTAGTTTCCTTTTTATTTGTACTAGGAAGTATTATGTACTTTATTGATCTTTGTTCTATTAATTATTTAGAAACATAACAGGTCTCTACACCAGAAGGAACAGATATTAAAGTTTTATTCTGAGATAATGTAACAAATAAATAGCAAAGCAAAAGAATTTAAGAAAGTTTAAGTTTGCAGAGTAAGACAGTTTTTTTCAAGTGGTTCAAACAGCAGCACAATGAGGGTAAACCACTTTCTCAACTGCTTATTATGAAGAAAGCCAAACAGTTTTATGACCTTATGGGAAGTGATGAACCATAATTCCCTGTTGGGTTGCTTAATCAGTATAAGGATAGACATGGTATTCACAAGCTTGCCACTGCAGGAGAAGGGTTCTGCTGACTCTAAAAATGTTACCAAGTATGATGACATTTTTTAAAAACAAATTCAGGAATGTACCCTTCATGCAGAACAAATATTCAATGCAGATGAGACTGCACTATTTTGGCAGTGTTTGTGGTGTTTTTGTGTGCTATAGTATATTTATTAAAGTAAATATTATTTTCATAAATTCAACAGCAATTCTTTTTATTATGTACATTACAATTGCTATTTTTCCATTCCCCTGAAAAATATGATCCAAAAAGTACTTGGTCCAGACCCCTTTTGGATTATAATGGGACTTTGCTCTACTCCCAACTTAAAATTAACCAATTACTGTAAATTTATATGGTTATCAGAGGTATCACTTCATGTAACATTCCTAACTGAATCAACCTTGTAAGAAACACATTCTAACCCATTTAATTTTCACAGTGAGACCCTAATACAAACAAATAAGAAAGTTCTCCGAAGGAATTACTTCAAAATTAAATTTATAAATGACTGAAAAGACAATATACAAATTCACTTCGTCATCACATATAATATCAATATACCTTGCTTTACAAATTTCTGTTTCTTTATATGGTAGGGACATCATCTGAATGTAGCATGCACTGTAAATCTGAAACCTCATTTTATAAAGCATTTATACAACTTTTGAGGTATTTCTGAGTATAGACTGTAAACCATATCCCTTTTTCATGCTAGCTTATTGTGAAAAAGGGATACTGCAAAATAATGATCAAATGGATTTCATATACAACTGTCTACCAACTTTTTCACACAGAGAAGCTAGACAATAATATATAGTGCCACTCACTACTGTGGTGGAGAATAACTACAAGAACTAGACAGATAAGTATCATAATGGCTTACTTTAGCAAAGGTGTACTCAAGCAAAACAACACATGTTTACCTTAATACTGAGTTCATTATCAGTGAAATATGTTTCTTCTCTACCACAAAGATCTATCACCAATTCATCTTTCATCCAATCATTAAATATGGTTTCCTTTTCATCACATTCAATACATATTTCCTATATCAATTTATTCCTATATTTAAGAAAACTGCCTTATAATCTATTGAAGCTTTAAAAATGAGTTAATCAGTTTAATGCTTTGATAAATGTATTAATAAATAAAATACCAACCTTACTGAACAAGCTATTCATCAAAAGAATCAAATGAACTTCAAAATGGTCATATTTTCTTTTTCTTGCGGCATGAGTAGCAAACCCACTTAAACTACAGGGTGTTTCTAAAGTAACCATCTATTTTGGTGAAACAGGGGGATTTTAAACAATTGTTATATTGGCATAATGGCATGTGCATTGTTATACAAAATTCATGTATTTATAATATTTCAATTGCTTTACACGATTTTTTGTTAATTATTTTTTATTTTATTTTCAGACCCATATCATTGATGATGAATGTGCAAGAATGGGTTTATGTAGTAATATGCAGGATAAAAGGCATGATGTGCAATGAAATTAGAGAAAAGTTTGAGAGAAGGTTTCGTAAAACAGGCCCTAGAGACCAGGCTATTCGCAAATTAGTAAACAAATTTATGAGGACTGGATCTGTGCATGATGAGCGTAGATCTGGATGGCCAAGATGATCTCACGAAAGAATCAAATCTGTTCAAGAAGCATTCGAAGAGGATCCACAATTATCGATTCGGAGGGCATCCCACAGATTAGAAATTCCACAAACAACGGTTTACAGAATTCTACATTATGATTTAAAGAAAAAGCCATACCACATTCAAGTGTTCCACCACTTACACGAAGAAGATTATCCACAAAGAGCAACAATGTGTGCCGAGCTTACAAATATATATATATATATTTTCATGTTTTAAAGGTGTTTTTTTTATAATTCATATTATTTCGCAAAATAGATGGTTACTTTAGAAACACCCTGTATATAAGAAAAACAATTTTTCATAACTATTTCTTACCTTCCATTCATCACAGATATTTTCATGGCCAATTGTATCTGTTTTGCAATAATTTGCTTCATAGGAATCATCAACTTCTTTAATATCAACTTCTTTAATATCAACTTCTTTAATATCAACTTCTTTAATATCAACTTCTTTAATATCAACTTCTTTAATATCAACTTCTTTAATATCAACTTCTTTAATATCAACTTCTTTAATATCAACTTCTTTAATATCAACTTCTTTAATATCAACTTCTTTAATATCAACTTCTTTAATATCAACTTCTTTAATATCAACTTCTTTAATATCAACTTCTTCTTTAATATTCAACTCAATTTCTTTCACATCACACTCGCTTTCATCTTTTTCCATTTTGAAACTCTTGACATCAAATGTGATGGAAAAAATTTCCTTAACAGGAGTCTCTTTAATTAACAGTTCATTATACTGATGGACACAAAATATTCTGAAAACAATAAAACAATCCCGAAAGAGAGTGAATGTCATTGTAATCCTTAGGGCCTTGGCCTATATTGTTAAAACCATGATAGATTTTATTAAGGACAAAATTTTCAAATTAGAAAGATCTTATTTTGTTTTTATAGTTTCTTTTAAAGTACTGTATACCTGAACTAATTTAAGAATGGTTTTAACACACAAAGACAAAGTTCTGTGCAAAGCTAATAGCACTAAATCTATTATAAAAATAAAAATGGGATTTACATAACTAGGATAACCAATAAACCTAACCTCCAAGGGAGGTCTATAGTTTATTCTTTAAAATTACTCTTGAAAGCCAATATCCATGGCTGAAGTTTTAATTACCATTTTAATTTTCAGACATGAAATAAAAAACTTTTAGTTATCTTAAGAGGAATTAAAAACAGTATTAAAAATCTGTAAAATCTGGCATCCAAACTTTTAAAATTCTGAAAACTCGTACTTTCAACTAATATTTAAAATATAATGCATGTAAATATGTGAAGGTGTACAGGGAAAATTTGTACCTGAAATAAGAAACTGTATAGTCTTCATGTATCTGGAGTTTTAAGGTGTCAGTTATAATGTCAATGATGCTCATATATGAGCAGGGTTGGCACCAAAGTGGGTAACCCACTCTTGCCCACCTGCTGTTTTTTTTTTTTTGTTTCTTTTTAAATATAGTAAGTCCCCAACTTACACTGTTAATTCATTCCAAAGATTACCATGTAAATCCAACACTGCTTAAAATTAAATACAATATATTTTGTGACATATGCATTCGTTTCTATGGCTAGTTGAAGCTAAAAAAGTAAGGTTTATAAAAACAATATATATTTATATATAAAAACTCAGATTCTGCAGATGTTGAAGGCATTGGATCTTTTCTCTCTGATTGGATCATGCTTGCGTATCCGTGTAAGTTGGGGACTTACTGCACTTGAAACCCCTCCCCCTCAATATTTTGCCCATGTTAGTGGGTTTTTCATATTATTTTTATGTCAAAATTAACATCCTCTGTTCTGTTTAGCTTTATCTTCCATCTAATTAGATACACAAGTATCCAACATAGTCATAATTTAACTTATACAAAATGTGGTTTAATTACGATAAAAAAAAAAGTGGGATGGGTATTTCAAAAATATGGGAAATATTGCCACTCTGTGTATAAGGGTTGAGCAGGTCACCAGAGAAAAATTACACTGAAGACTGTGTACTGCTCAATGCTACAGTATTCCCACATATACAAGTAAAAATGGGATAAAACAATCAGAATTCCAAAATGCATGCCAAGTTTGAAACAGTCTCTCTTATACAATGAAAGTCTACAACCTATGCTACAGATCCAGTGAACTTTAGAATCCTAAGGCTCCTAGCCAGGGCAGAAGTGCTCTGTATATATGTATGATGGTTTATCAGTAACTTTGTTGGTATGTGTGAAGGAATGTGGATAAAAACAAATTGAGCAAGGAATGTTGTACTAGGCTGAGACAACAGACTGTGCATTACTCAGTTTATTATAATGTCCAAGAAGTCACTACCCAAAGTGAATCCTACTGATGTTAAACCTTATTCTCATATCAAAGACAAGAATATAGGTCCAAGGAAAGTTAGGACTGATGAATAGATTACAGAAAATAGTAATCACATGGTAGTGACTAATAATAACAGGTTTCAAATACTTTTTAATTTTGATGAAGCAAGTTGGGAATGATAGTCATTAGGAATTTGGACAATAAATTTTGTAGTAAGGAAAAGAGAATCAGCAGAAGAATAAGTTATGTACTCTGGATTTCTTAGTAGTAATATTTTCCATGTCAATGAGGTCGTGAAGAAGTTGCCTGAAAGCTAAGGTTGAATAACACCGGTCTGCATGAAAATCAATTTCTTTATTTTGAGTTGTGATTCTGAAGCAGTTCACTGCACTGAATTAAAAAATACCACCAGTTTTTTTTCTATCACCCACAGTTTTAAAGTTATTAGCAAAACAATTTTGGGGCATTTTGTAATTTTTTTAACTTTTTTATCTCTAATTAATTTTGTTTTTTCATATTTTTCAGATAGATAATTCTAACATTACGTCTTTAAAATTTTAATAATGGCTTCTAGAGGATGTACCCATAGTCCAGACATATTTTGTTATATTTGTGGTCAGTATGTTGTTGTAAAACAAAGGACAAATGTAACTACCTTCATTAAGAGAGCTTATCATGCTTATTTTGGAATTAAATTAGGAGATCAAGACAAAAGTTGGGCTCCACACAAGGTTTGTCTTACGTGTGTTGTGGCACTAAGGAATTGGAGCAAAGGTAAAAAGAAAAGTTTGCCATTTGGGATCCCTATGGTATGGTGCGAGCCTAGAAACCATACCGACGACTGCTACTTCTGTTCTTGCAATGTTAAAGGTTATAATGCAAAGAATAAAGAGAGCCTTCAATACCCAAGTCTTCCATCTGCAATAAGGCTGGTACCCCATGGTCCAGAAGTTCCTATTCCCCACCCACCCGAGAGTCTGGATCAATACAATTTAGTTTCTGATTCAGCTCCAAATCCAGACAATGATGATGTTTATGTACAGCCAACAACTGACCGAGATCCTCCTAAACCATTAACCCAAGCCGAACTAAATGACTTAGTCAGGAATTTGAATCTGCCTAAGGACTCCGCAGAACTTTTGGGTCTAGATTGCAGGAGAACAATTTATTGGCATCTGACACATACTTCGCTTGGTACAGAAATTGTGAGAAAGACTTCGTGCCTTTTTTCGAAGAAGATGGTCCCTTGGTATTTTGCAAGGACATCACAGAATTAGTGTGCAAGCTAGGCATCGAATCCAAACCAGTGACTGGAGGTTGTTTATAGATTCCTCTAAAACCAGTCTAAAAGGAGTGTTACTGCACAATGGTAACAAATATGCATCAATCCCAGTGGCTCATTCTACTCATTTAAAAGAGACCTATGATAACATGAAACTGCTTCTGGAAAAAATTCAGTATCAAAATCACAGATGGATATTGTGTGGGGATCTCAAAGTCCTTTGCATGTTACTTGGGCAGCAATCAGGATACACTAAGATGCCATGTTTCATCTGCGAATGGGATAGTCGAGCACATGACCAGCACTGGAAGAGGAAAACTTGGCCTCCTAGAGAGAATCTTACCCCAGGATCAAAGAACATTTTACATGAACATCTAGTTGAACCAAATAAAATCCTCCTACCACCCTTGCACATTAAGTTAGGCTTGATGAAGCAGTATGTCAAAGCATTGAATAGAGAAGGTGAGTGTTTCAAGTACATTTGTTCAAAATATCCAAAGATTAACTACGAGAAAATAAAGGAAGGTGTTTTTATAGGTCCTCAGATTAGAAAGTTATTGACAGACGATCATTTCCTGAACACAATGACCAATAAAGAAAAAGAAGCATGGCTTGGTTTCAAAGATGTTGTTGAAAACTTCTTGGGAAACTACAAAAGCCAAAATTATGAAAGACTGGTGGAAAATATGCTTAAAAAGTTTTGCGCCTTAGGCTGCAACATGAGCCTGAAAGTTCACTTCTTATTTTCGCATCTTGACCATTTTCCCGAAAATCTCAGAGATGTCAGTAAGGAGCAAGGGGAACGATTTCACCAGGACATCAAAACCATGGAAAGAAGATATCAAGGAAGATGGCATACAAATATGATGGTGGATTACCGCTGGTGTCTGCAATGAGATCAGCCTAACGCACAGCATAAGAAAACATCAAAGCAGCACCAGTTTAGTCGTCATTAGTCAGATCTACCTTCGTAGTCTTAAGTCTTTGGAATAAGTCCTGAAATGTTTGCAAGAAGGTAAATATATTTTGTTTCTTTCAGTTATTTTTTTATTCTTTCATAAACAAGCAATATGCTTGTCCAAGAGCTAGGAGCTATTTAATTCTGCTTTAATTAGGTTTTACTCTATCACCTAAAGATTTCATGCTACAAGGGGTGTTGTAATACCTCATCTGTCCCCAAATGTTAACCACCCATTGATGGGAGGGGAGAGAGTATTTTGCTGAGAACGGGACTGGTTGTTATATATATTTACCCTACATTATTATGTAAGCATTACTGTAGTCTATAACAACAAAATTTATGGTTTAGCATGTGCAATCCAATGTTGGTCTCGATAAGATGGTTCACATTTGGGGATAAATGGGGGATTTATGACACACACTGTAGTAAGAAAACCATACGTGATAGGGAAAAACTAACTATATTTTTGAGATCAGCGCACTCAAATTATATAGAATCACCAACTAGTTTGTAAAAATCTATCAACAAGTTTTCAAATGTGTACTGGTGCAATTATTGACCATCTAAGTATAAATGATTGGATGAATAAGGACAAACATCATAGATTTAAGTTAAATAGAAATTCAGAAGTTTAAATGAAGGTTAAAAATTAACTGAATTTTTTAAAATAAGTAAAACAAGTGTTTTGTAGTAGTTATTCTACCAAGGGTTAGTATCAGCATGGATACCATACATTTTTTCTTTTTCTTTAATTTACCACCAATTTGTACCTAGAGAAAGTGGTACATATCTCAGCTAGACAGTGGGTGGGTGGTGTCACTGAGTTGAGGATGGTAGACTAGGGGAGTAAGGTTCAGTTGTTGGACAAGGGGTAGTGGGTGGGGGTATGGCCTTAGATACAATGAAGCAGATGGGAATGAGTGAGGAAAAGGAAAATCACTTCTGCTGAAAAGTGGGGTCCTTCGGCGAGTATGGAAATTTTAGACAAGAGAAGGAAGCACCTGCGATGAAGAGCGGACAGGTTTGGGCATTCAACCAGATGTACGACAGTGAGAGGGGTATGGCAGGTAGGGCAGAGTAGGGCTGGCAATTTAGCCAAAAGGTGACCATATGTAATGTGTGTGTGTGTCCTAGGCAGAGATTGCTAAAATCACTTTTTTATGGCGGGACCAGTGGAATGAGGAGGCACAGTATCCTAATTGCAGTTTGATCTTGTGGAGTTGCATGTGGCATGGTCCCATTCCCATTGCCAGATGGAGCAGAAGTGGGAGTGGAGAGTCAGGAAGAAGTCAGAGAAAGGGAGGGGCCAGGGTGAGGCTGGCAGTAAGCAGGCCATCTCTGCCATGTGGTCCACTGCCTCATTATCCTGAATGCCAACATGTGCCAGGACCAGCAGAAGGCGATTGTCTTATGTCAGAAGGTTGTTAAAAAGTGGAAGGTTTGCTGGATGGTACAGATGAGCGGGTGAGGGAGGTTAAATCTCCCTAAGGAGAGTTCTAAGTACGCTTTGGGAATCTGAATAAATGACAAAGGAGCTGAAAGAGTGGGTGCGCACAATGTTGAGGGCCTCCATAATCGCAGCGAGTTCTGCTGAAAAAGCCGAGGCTTTGCAGGGCAGGCTGATGCCTCGAGAAAGCAGCTGCGCCAGTATCACTGCTGAGGTAGCCATACTAGCCTCCGAGCAGGAACCATCTGTATAAATGGGGACTGTGTCTGGGTGTTGGGTTGCGTGTTCTTGGAAGAGTGACTTGTATACTGTAGCAATCATGGTAGTCTTTGGTAGGGCACACAGGTCCCTGCAAAATGTGAATGGGGTGAGGGGCCAGAGAGGGTAGATGCTGCATGAGATGGGGATAACTGGGGGCTCAGCATGTTGGAAAGGTCAAGGAAAAAGTGGAATGCTTCAATGAAGTGCCAGCTCCATCCCTGGAGTGGGAGTTCAAAAATTGCCATGCATAGAAGCGAAGAGGGTAGTCTCTGTGCATGGAGCTGTCCTCATGAGAAGTAGATCCCATCAGAGGGCAAGAGGCAGGTAATTGCAATCCACTTGAAGGCTGGAGGCTGGGGAAGAGTGGAAGGCACCAGTGGTGAGGCAGAGGCCCCTATTCAGTACTGGGTCCAGGATATGGAGGCAGGCGTTGGAGGCTGAACTGTATACTACACTGCCATAGTCCAGCTTCAACTGCACCATGTAGGTGTAAAAGCAAAGGAGAGAGCATCAGTCTGTGCCCCATGTGGTGTGGGAGAGGTGATCCAGGAGAGTGAGGGGGCATTGGAGGGATTGCTTCAGGTGTTTGAGATGGGGGAACCTGGTTGAGCTGTCAGTCAAGTGTCATGCCCAGAAATCGCATGGAGGGTACCACCTCAAGAGGATTGTCGTATAATGTGAGAGGGGACAGGAAGGGTTGAGGGTCTTCTTCTATTGAAAAGCATACACTTGCTCTTCGGGGTGGAGAGGCAGAACCACACGAATGTCACCCACCATTCCACCTGGTAGATGGCAAGTTGAATTTGCTGTTGAACAACAGATGGCTCCCACCTTATTTAGTAGATCACAAGGTCATCCACATAGATAGAAGAATGGATGGTGGGTGGAAGGCATTTTGAGACTGTGTTCATAACTATGGAAAAGCATAGAACATTAGAATGCTGAGGATTCTTCCCTGTTGGACCCCGTCTTCCTGCACAAAAGTGTCTGAGAGCATTGACTCCACCTGAACTTTAAAGGTTTAGGAGAGAGAGCCCCTGATGAAGGTCAGCAGGGCTCCGACAAGAGACAGATTTTGGAGCTAACTAAGGATTATTGTCCAATGGGTGGTGTCATAGGCCTTCTGTATGTCAAGAAAATTGATAGGATGAACTGTCCACTGTCTAAGGCATTCTGTATGTCTCAGCTGAGGAGCAGGACGGGATCAGTGGTGGAGCAAAATTGTCTGAAGCCAGACTGGGTAGCCAGAAAGGAATCACTATTTTCAAGGAAGAAGGATAGTCATGTAGCAACCCTTTTTTGAAGAGGTCTAGTAGGAAAATTTGTAAGGTAGGATGGATGTGCTGGATCGTGCTGTATGGGATATGACCCGGGCCAGGACAAGGGATCATTGAGAGGCCAGTGCCGCCTGTAGTTCATGCATGGTGAACAACCAGTTGTAGGTGCTGTCTAAGAATGGTGAAGAAGAGCTATTGTTAAGGGCAGGTATGAGTCAACTGTCTGCAGAGGAAGAAATGGCAGCGAAGGTAGAAGCTAGGTGGTTTGCCACCAATTTGGGCTCATATAGAAGTCGGTTATTAGTCTGGAGGACCAGGGGTTGAGAGGGGACATGTTGCCTCTCAACACCCCGTACCTTCTTAAACCATACATGTAAACAATTTTTTTGTTTTTCTTGTAACAATGTTACCACGATACATGACTATCTGCATCTCTGATGGAAACTTTAGATGGAATGAAATGTGAAGAATCAAAACTTAAATACATAATAAAAAAACATGAAAAATTAAAAAAATAAAGATATCAAACTCAGAAGCAACTACAAATCAAGAAAAATGTCTTAGCAATTCTCTTCCTGAGAAAAGTTTTCTGATAATGGAGTGAGTAATATATATATCAATTTAATTGTTCTGAAGAAGGCAGTAACTGCTCCTACATTGGTTATACAATGAATACCCTTCATTTAAGAATATAATAAATCTAACTTGCTGTAAGAAAGAAATGACAATATTTCAGAATCCAGATGCATTTGGAGACAGTTCATAATACCTTAGTAATAGGTTAGCCTAGATTTTATTTATATATATATATATATATATATATTACACCGAAGTGGAATACATTCTATCCCACTCTCCCTTTCTTGAAATCTCCATTTTAGATTTCAATATTCACCACCACCTTTGACTTTCCTCCCATTTCACTAACATCCCTGGTGAACTCTCAACTTTTTTATCCTGAATGACCAAGAGCAGATTATACAGCACCCTACTCATATCCCTGATCACCTTGCAGATTGACTGAACATTCTGAATTTATTTCTCACCTGTCATCCTTCTTACTCTGTCACACTTTTTCTCCATTGGGCTCCTCTAACCACAATCTTGTATCCATTTTCTGCCCTATAACTCCAGTTCAACCTTTCCATCCTCCCAAGAGAAGGTGCTTTTGGAACTTAGGTGCTGCTGATTGGGAAACACTGAGGCAGTACTACTATGATTTCCCATGGGATGCTTACTGCTTGTGTGGTCAGGGCCCCTGTGAGGGTGCTGAGCACATCAAAGAGGCAATTTTCTCAGGCATGGAGACATACATTCCATATATATTCTGTTCCTACTACTACAGATGACCCCCGCTTAATGCACCCCTGGCCAACATGGATTCGTTATAATGCGGTGTAAAAAATATTCAATTTTTCTCATCAAATTATCAAAATAGAAAAAAAGTAATATTGTTTTACATAGAGTAAATGCAGCGCGTAAATGCAGCACATAAATGCAACATAACTGGTTTCATTTTGAAACTTGTGACATCAAATGAGTGATGGAAAAGATTTCCTCAACAAAAGTCTCTCTTTAGTAACAGTTCATTATACTGATGAACATGAAATATTCTCCTGAAAATAATAAAACACACTATATAGAGCAAATGTAATCCTTAGGGCCTTGGCCTATACTGATAAAATCATGACAGATTTTACTGAGAACAAAATTTTCAAATTAGGAAGCTCTTATTTTGCTTTTATTATTTTTTTCAAAGAAGTAATATGTATCTGAACTAATTTAGGAAGGGTTTTAACAAATGAAGAAGTTCTGTGCAAAGCTAACAGCACCAAATCTATTATAAAAATAAAAATGGGATTTACATCAATAAGACAGAAAAAAAAAGGCTATTTTATGTTATAACCAATAAACCTAATGTACAAGGTTTATAGTTTATTCTTTAAAGCCAATAGCCATGGCTGAGGTTTTAATTACCATTTTAATTTTCAAAAATGAAATAAAAAACTTTATCTCAAAAGGAATGAAAAACAATATTCAGAATCTGTAAAATCTAACACCCAAACTTTTAAAATTCTGAAAGCTCATACTTTCAAGTAATATTAAAAATATAATGCTTGTAAATATGTTGAAAGTGTACAAGAAAAATTATACCTGAATTATGAAACTGTATACATGTATCTGGATTTTTAAGGCGTCAGTTATAATGAAATGATGCTCCTGTATAAGGGCTGGGGAGGTCACCAAAGAAAAATTTCACCAAAGACTGTACTGCTTAATGCTACAGTATTCACATGTACACATAAAAATGGGATAGAACAATCAAAGTTCAAATTTTCAAAGTTTGGAAGGAAAACTTGCAACACAAACACCATAAAAATGCATGCCAAGTATGGGACTGACTATGCTGCAGATCCAGTGAACTTTAGAATCCTAAGGCTACTCGTCAGGGCAAAAGTGCTCCGTATATACGAGGGTTTATCAGTAACTTTGTTGGTATGAGTGAAGGATTCCTTTTAATTTTATCAAGAATGTGGACAAAAAATGAACTGAGCGAGGAATGTTGTACTAGGCTGAGACAACATTCACTGTGCATTACCCAAAGTGAATTACATTGAAACTATTGAGTGCCAGTAATGTTAAACCTAATTCTCATATCACAGAGAAGGATATAGGCCCAAGGAAACTTAGGACTAATGAATGGCATAAAGTCAAAGGTCAGACAAGGAATAGGATTAGAGAGAAGAGTAATCATATGGTGGTAACTAATAATGTGGTAATCATGTAGTAGTAACTAATAACAGGTTTCAAATACTTTTTAATTTAGATGAACCAATAAATTGTTAATTTACCACAGCTGAGAAATCTATCATTAGGAATTACAACAATGAATTTTGCAGTAAGGGAGAGAGAATCAGCAGAAGAATAAGTTATGTATTCTAGGTAGTAATATTTCACATGTTAATGAGGTAGGTACACTCTAAACATGTGTTAACCCCTCCGTCTATGGCCTTGAGTGGTTCAGAGTTGATGGGGGTTCTGGTTCGGTGGCAGCAATGGATTTGTTACTCTGGAGTATCTGGTACCATATAGGGAATCACAGAAGTTTCTCTTATATTACTCTCCAACTTCTTCTTGTAGTGGATCGGAGGATTCTGTGAGGCTTAATAAATTCTCTGAAGGTTCCCCAATTCTTCTTGTAACGTATCAAGAAATTATTTTTCTCAATTTAAGACTAAATTCTCTGAAGAGAGCAAGGCTCAAAGAAGACAAAGATATTCTCTTACTGTAGTTTACTGCTAAAATGCTACAGGTAATGCTCAGCCTCTAAGTTAGATCAGACAAATCAGAATGAATATTTGAAAAATTGTTCAGCTTTATATAGGTACTGAATTTTTGGTGACATTATTATTTAATGTTGACTTGTCTTGTTTTTTATTCTCAATAGGCTGCATTATTTTGCAAAATATTTGAAGATAAGGTAAATATTTTAGCTGCAGCAATGTCTAGACAGATAAGCAAGATATTTGAAGATAAAGCTATATTTTTATTTTAAACCGCATATTGACAGACCTGATGTTATCATGATCTGCCAAGTTAACTAAAAATGGAAATTGAAATATGCATTTTATTACGAATTACAGTTAAACATGCATATGAGCAAAAATTAAATGCTTAAGACTCAAAATTAAATGTTAAGCAAGACATGACCATCTTTTACAATAAAGAGAGAATGTATACAGAAAATGAACATTGCAGAATTTAACAAGATTACATTATTAAGCTAAAGCTAAAAAAATGATTAAGTAATTTTAAAAGAAATAATTTACCAATTATTCAGCAGAAATAAAATAGAAAGGGAATCAAAAATTTTATCCGAACTTCATCAGCATTATCCAAATTTAGACTCTATATGTAAAAGTGAATACAAGAATTATGTATATGAATACAAGAATTATATGAATGAATATAAGAATATATGAATATAGGAATTATTCATTGTTCATTTTCACACACGTAATAAAATTTCAGTTCAGTATCCAAAATCATAGCAGAAAAAGTAATTTTAAATTATATATTCTTGTGTAAATATAATTAGTTTCACATAATTTCATTTCTTTTATTTAGCTGTAGCTATTTGAATGATATTCTTAATTAAAAGTTTTTAAAATATACCATTTCTTGAAAATGACTGAAGTGTTCAGATAAAACATTGGATTGAAAATAAAAAAAAGAAGTTACCATACTTCATTTCCTTGAAGAATACCGTAGTTCTCAAGAACACTGGCAATGCATCACAATTAACAAAAGAAAACTCTGGAAAGCAAATGGAAGACAAGCAGAGGAAATGATTTTTAAAGAATGTGAAACTTTGGCCCAGCCCAGCTACACTCCAAACTTGACCCTGTGACCCAATTCTTTATGCAAAGCAAATGTCTATTTAGTAGTTTTGGTTTCACAAGCCTGATTCCAGTGGCAAACCATGAGTGGCCAACTGTGGTTGACACAACCTCAATGAACTTCATAGCTCCAACTAGGTTGGATCCACAATGTAAACCCAATGAGTCTGGACTAGTTGAATTGAGTCCCACCTGGTTGCCTAGATAACACAAAATCATTCGTTACATGCACAGGGTACAATTAATCAATAATAATAATTAACAGACAATTAGTAAACAAATAATAACTGGAATCACAACTTCATAATTAATCACTGGTAAGAATAATAATCATAGAATAAATGAGGTACTCTGGACTACAAGATGCCAAGCACCAAAATTAAAAAATGGAGAAAAATGTAGTTAAAGTTTGTCAACTTGCAAAATGTCATAACTTTTGAACCAATAACGATATTTGATTGATTTTGACCATATGTACAGGTCCACAATCTACTCCCTGACTCACCCATGGGATAGAGAAAGGGTGGGAGACATAGTGGTGTAAATAACTCAATTCTGGCCCCACTGGTACTTGGCAAGTTGTGCTCCAGGGTCCCTCAAATATAAAATAAGTAATAAATAAAATAAAAAAAGAATCATGAAAAACTCAATCCTACATAATTTAAGCAGCCTGTAGCAGCCTGTAAGCAACAGAAAACCAAGCATAGACAACAAGCAAATCTGTAGTTAAATACAGTAACTAGTTACAAATAATGCTAAACAATCTACATGAATATCCTGCATCGTACAGTTAATGCTTGCATGGAAAGTACCATACAATGTGAATCCATACTGAATGGGGACTGTAATCAATACAAAATGAAGTAATTCATTCTCAGACATCAATAACATTATAAAAGTCAGACTTTTGCATTAATTTAAGCTAGTTTTAATTGTGAAACAACTGCAAAGGTTACTAAAAATGCTTTAATTTTTCTAAATTTTATTTAAATATATATGTAATAAAGTGCCTTGCAAAAAAAATATTTTTTTGAAAAATACTTTAACAGCTTGATGTTTGAATAGTTTTATTTTTCTTCTTATTGGCATACAATTCTCTGTAACAACAAATTGCATTTTCTATGTCTCTTGCACTTTCATGCTGTGCTCAATGTTAGGATCTCCATCCATAATTTTTTATTTAAGAGCTTCACACATCCAAAACATTTTTCAAGTTCATCTATGGGGAACTCCTTTGATGATTTCAGATCTTCATTTTCTTCGCTTTTGTTCTCCTCTTCTTCAAGCGCACATTGTTCTTCTAAATTGATGAGGTTGTTATCGCTAAGCTCTTCTGAATGCAATTCAAGCAACTCAAACATTTTCAGAATCTAAATCTTCTAACCCCAGCTCTCTTCCAATGCTTGCAATTTCTTCTACAACTTCCTGTACTTGAGCATCGAAGCCTGCAAAGTTGTTTGCATAGTGTGGCAGAATATATTTCCAGGTCACTCATGTTGCTGGCTATCACTTCAAGCCAAGGGGCATTAATGTTTTCAATTGCATTTTTTATGTTGTAATCCTTCCAGAATTGTTGCAAAGTGGGTGCATTGTCTCCTGTTGTAATTTTAATTGCCTGTGAGAATGTTCATCTCAAAGAGTAGCTTTAAATGTTGCAATTACCCCTTGGTCCATTGGCTGGAGTAATGATGATGTGTTGGGTGGTAAAAATATCACCTTGACATTTTCACACACATCACCGAGTGCAGTAGAATGACCAAGTGCAATGTCTAAAATTAATAATGCTTTAAAGTCCATATTATTATCTTTAAAATATCATTCTACTGCAGGGCAGGAATAATTTGTAAACCAGTCTTCAAAAAGTAATTTTGTGACCCCATGCCTTTTTATTTGAATGCCAAAATACTGGTAGAGTCCTCTGTGCAAAGCCCTTAAGAGCCTTGGGGTTCTGTGAATGATACACAAGCATTGGCTTCAATTTAAAATCACCAGCAGCATTACCACCTAATAAAAGTGTTAAGCAGTCTTTTGCTGCTTTGTATCCAGGTTGAGCTTTTTCTTCTTTTAACAAAAATGTTCTCAAAGGCATCCATTTCCAGAACAACCCATTTCATCCACATTAAAAATTTGTTCATTTTTATATCCACCTTCATCAATTACTTGTTTCAAAATATCAGGATATTTTAAGGCTGCTTCTTTATCAGCAGTTGCACTTTCTCCTACAATACAGACATTATGAATTTTTGAATGCTTTTTAAACTGATCAAACCATCCACAACTAGCAGTAAATGTTTCTTCAGTTGCTCCTTCACTATCTCTGTTTTCTGTCCCATTTTCTTTGACTGAAGCATAGAGACTTGGTGCTTTCATTTGGATTGTCATTTGACTTAGTGGAATTCTTTTTTGATTGCAATCTTCAATCCAAATAGATAAGAGACATTCCATACTTACCATTACAATGCTTCTATTTCTAGCTGTTTTCTTCACGGTAGCAGTCGATGCAACCTTGCCATATTCCTTCTATTTTTCTGCATTTTTCACAATTTTGCTCACCAATGACTCATGTACTCCATGGTCTCTACCATTTTTTGCATAGCTTGCACCACTTTCATGATTCTTCATTATATCTAATTTCTGTTCTAATGTCATCCACTTACACTTTCTTTTATCACTGTCATTACCTTCCATGTTCTTTCTTTTTCCACTCATACTCTCCAGTCTGTATTTGTATGGGCTAAAAATTGGATAGTAGGATAACACAGAATAAAAAATGCACACAGTACTGCAGTCTAGACAAAACTAAATCAGTGTGCATCATGAAGGCGACACTCGTGGCTGAGGTACAGTAAGTTCATGATATTTACATTTAGCATAAGGGCTTGGAAAAAAATATTTGTTTACAAAACTGAAAAAATGTACTGGAGTGAATCAGGACCAATACTAAACTGGGGTTTGGAGTTAAATTGTAATCCATACTTTAGTGAATTATGTACTGATTGTATCCGTACTATGCAGAGTATTCCTGTATATCTAATTATCCCAATGAGTAACTAAAATGACAGAATCAAGTTAAATGCAACTGAAAGGTACTCAGGCAGGCACTGTAAGCTGGAGCAATAATTAAAAACTCTGGTGTCTAATCCGAACCTAACTAAATCACTGCTCAACAAAGTTTTTCTCCTTTTGATAAATGTGGTTGATTCTCATGTTCTTTTTTATGCTGATGCTGATTATGAAAATGAAAACAGATATTTTCTATCACTCACAGTTTTTGAGGGATTTGCAATTTAAAACTCTTTGAGACTGAGATAGCATTCTTCAGTTTGCATCATAATACAAGATTTATTGTTAGTCATTTATTTTGTATAACATCTTTATATTATGCATATTATCATTTATATTTGAAATAGAAACAAACTGGAATGAGAGAAGAGGCAGATTTTGTACGGTCCCAGCTGTGGTGGGACAAAGAGGCCATGAAAATGAGGATGGAAAATACTCTCAGAATATGAGGCCCAAACCTTTTCAATGCCCTACCAAAAGAAGTGAGGAATCTCCACACTGACCTGAATAACCTCAAGAACCAGCTGGACAGATTTTTCTGCAAAGTCCCTGACCAGCCATGCGTGGCTGGCTACAAGGGCAGGAGGAGATCAGACAGCAATTCCCTCCTTCACCAAATCCCACAAATGAGGCAGGATGCTGCAGAGGGGTCGACCATAGGTTGACCCTGAACTATCATTCGAACTCGCCTAAAAAATGAAAACCTAAAAAAAAATTTTTGTATATATAATATGTATATATTTACTTACATATACTGCATATATACATCATAACGTATATGCATGGAGGTGTACATTCTATATTCTATTCCTACTACTAATGCAAAAAAACCTTGGTTTAACTTTGTTCTAATGTTATCTGCAACAGAGAGGAGGCTTTCAGAAGGTACTGTTGCCATCCAACTCCTGACTCTCACTCAGCTCATATTTCTGCCCAGAATCTTGCAAAATCTGTTCTTCAACTCTCCAAAACTACCTTCATCCGACAAAAGCGAAAGCTATCCAATTTAATTCTTCTCACTCTTTCTGGCATCTAGCTAAGAACCTCTTCAACAACTTTACTTCCTCTTCTTTCCCTCCTCTTTTCCATTCAGCCAGTTTTCAATCCACCTACCTACTTCCCCACCGATACCCAGCACGCGCACTTTCGCCATTAGCCGGAGGTGAGGTACCTTATCAAAGGCTTTCTGAAAGTCGAGATAAAGTATATCAATCGCCCTACTCTTATCATACTCACTCAACATGCCATCTAACCCCATGTTGGGAGTCCCCAAGCAGCTTGTACGAATCCAAATGGTCAACGATCCTATCCGCTATTATCCCCTCTAATAATTTACCTACAACCGAAGTGAGACTAATGGGACGATAGTTCCCTGGACTTTCGTGATCCCCTTTCTTAAAGATAGGGGTCACGTTGGCTTCCCTCCAGTCACCAGGCACCTGGCCCATCTCCAACGATTTGTTGAAGACTGTAGCCAGGTGGGGAGCCACCTGGTCAGTGGTAGCGCACCTCCCGGAACACTCTGGGGAGAAACTGGTCTTGCCCAGGAGCCTTAAATGCACTCAGTTTGTCTATTCTATCGGCAATGACTGTCGCGGTATATCGAATACTATCTATGCCAGCACCTTCGTGCCTCACGCCTGGCTCGGGGATGATGCGGGTGTCCTCCCTGGTGAACACTCCCACAAAGTACTCATTAAGCACATTAGCGGACCTATCATGCTTCTAATGGGCTTTCTACTATTAACATAACTGAAGACCTCTTTAGGGTTACCCTTGCAGAGGCTTGCCACCCATAGTTCTTCATTATGTTTCGCTAGTCTAACCTTCGCCTTCACTTCCCTACACAGGTGGACATACGCTTCAGTGTTCTCATGGGAATGATTGGCCTTTGCCCTCCTATACGCTACTTTCCTATTTTGGATAGCCAAAGTGATGTCACGTTTGAACCACTTAGGCTGCATTGAAGCAGGGGTGACCGGTTTTGAGGGTATGGCAGCAGACTGCAACACCATAAACTCGTCCCAGAATGCACTCCACACTCGCTCAACATCGCCGCCGACCTCTAACCCCATCTCACCTACGCTATCCCTGAGGCTAACAAAGTCCGCCTGCTGGAGATCGAGCTTACTGCCTCTCGAGTTACTACGCTTCACCCGAGGGACGCACACACGGAACCTAATCAGACCATGATCACTCCCACCCAACAATTTGTCAACGGTGAGGCCAGTGACGAGGTTGTCTTCGGTCGTGAATACTAAGTCGAGAGAGAGAGTTACAAGGAGTTACAAGGAAAAGAAGTACCTCAAAAGGCCTTGCGGCCCATACCGAGGAGGTACCAATGGTAACGGGAGCCAGGGAAAATTTTGTAAAAGTTTATTTTTCTTTCAACTATCCTAGCAGTAGTAGAAAACTGGATAGTAAAGTAGAAGGCTCTCTCCCCACCCTCCGCTCCCTCCCTGCCAGAGGCAGGTATGGAAAAAGGTTGAAGAAAATACCTTGACCCTGGAAAAGTAGCCAAGGAAATTTTACAGGAAAGTGGAGAATATATAAATAGCTCTATATTTAGCTTGCTCACAGAGACACCGAGCAAGCGAACTCCTGCAGAGTTTTCTGAGGTTTTAATCTTAAACTATGAGTGTGTTCAGTACTTTGTCTAGCCTATTTTTAAACAGATTTACACTTTGACTGGAAACAACCTCTGAGGGAAGTTGGTTCCAGATATTAACTATTTTATAGGAAAAGAAATTTCCGCAGACTGAGGTCCTAAATATCTTTACACACTCAAATAGTGTGCAAGATTTTGTCTACCCTTTTCTTGAACTGATCCCCAGAGGAACTGTTCACAACTTCCGAAGTTAACCTGTTCCATGTGTCACAGATCTTATACGTAAAGTAATTCCCACACACACTAGTCCTAAACCATTTCAAATCCAACTTCCAACCATTGTTGCGAGTTGGGTTATCATTTAAACTAAACATACTTCTAAAATCGACATCGTTGAACCCGCTTAAGAGCTTGAAAACTTCGATCAGTTGACTGCGCAGCCTCAGAGAGAGAGAGAGAGAGAGAGAGAGAGAGAGAGAGTTACAAGGAAAAGAAGTACCTCAAAAGGCCTTGCGGCCCATACCGAGGAGGTACCAATGGCAACGGGTACCAGGGAAAATTTTGTGAAAGTTTATTTTTCTTTCAACTATCCTAGCAGTAGTAGAAAACTGGATAGAAAAGTAGAAGGCTCTCTCCCCACCCTCCGCTCCCTCCCTGCCAGAGGCAGGTATGGAAAAAGGTTGAAGAAAATACCTTGACCCTGGAAAAGTAGCCAAGGAAATTTTACAGGAAAGTGGAGAATATATAAATAGCTCTATATTTAGTTTGCTCACATGAGAGTATTCAGTACTTTGTCTAGCCTATTTTTAAACACATTTACACTTTGACTGGAAACAACCTCTGAGGGAAGTTGGTTCCAGATATTAACTATTTTATAGGAAAAGAAATTTCCGCAGACTGAGGTCCTAAATGTCTTTACACACTCAAATAGTGTGCAAGATTTGGTCTAACCTTTTCTTGAACTGATCCACAGAGGAACTGTTCACAACTTCCGAAGGTAACCTGTTCCATGTGTCACACATCTTATAGGTAAAGTAATTCCCACACACACACTAGTCCTAAACCGTTTCAAATCCAACTTCCAACCGTTGTTGCGAGTTGGGTTATCATTTAAACTAAACATACTTCTAAAATCGACATTGTTGAACCCGCGTAAGAGCTTGAAAACCTCGATCAGTTGACGCGCAGCCTCCGAGTTTCAAGCGAAAACAAGTTCAGGGCGCGTAACCGTCGATTGTAGCCCATATGCCTAACGAAAGGGATTAACTTTGTGGCCCTCGCCTGCACTCGCTCCAGCCTCTCAATATCTTTCCTGAGGGTGGGCGACCAGAACTGCACAGCATACTCTAGGTGCGGCCGAACAAGGGAATTGTACAGTGAGAGCACAATCTCCTTGTTCCGAAACTGAAATTGCCTCCTGATATAACCCAATAGTTTCTGAGCTTTCTTTTCCACCTCTACACACTGTTTCATAAACTTAAGGTCGCTGCTAATTAGCACACCCAAGTCCTTTTCTAAATCAGTCACCTCGATATTACTACCCAACATCGAGTAGTCCAACTTGGGATTGGCGTAGCCAATGTGCATCACTTTGCATTTACCCAAGTTAAACGGCATTTGCCATTTTTCGGACCACTCTCCTATCCTACCTAGGTCCACACATAGAGAGAGAGAGAGAGAGAGAGTTACAAGGAGTTCAAGGGAAAGAAGTACCTCAAAAGGCCTTGCGGCCCATACCGAGGAGGTACCAATGGCAACGGGTGCCAGGGAAAATTGTGAAAGTTTATTTTTCTTTCAACTATCCTAGCAGTAGTAGAAAACTGGATAGAAAAGTAGAAGGCTCCCTCCCTGCCAGAGGCAGGTACGGAAAGAGGTTGAAGAAAATACCTTGACCCTGGAAAAGTAGCCAAGGAAATTCTACAGGAAAGTGGAGAATATATAAATAGCTCTATATTTACCTTGCTCACAGAGACACCGTGCAAACGAACTCCTGCAGAGTTTTCTTATGTTTTAATCTTAAACTATCAACGTGTTAAAGTAATTCCCATATATACTAGTCCTAAATCGTTTCAAATCCAACTTCTAACCATTGTTGCGAGTTGGGTTATCATTTGAACTAAACATGCTTCTAAAATCGACATCTTTGAACCCGCATCACGTAAGCGTCGATTGTAGCCCATATGCCTAACGAGAGGGATTAACTTTGTGGCATTTTTCGCCAGTTTCCAATCCACCTACCTACTTCACCACCAATACCCAGCGCGCGCACTTCGGCCATTAGCCGGCGGTGAGGTACCTTATCAAAGGCCTTCTAATCAATCACCCTACTCTTATCATACTCACTCAACATGACGTAGAAAAACTCGAGCATGATGGTGAGACACGACCTATGCCGTCTAAACCCATGTTGGAGTCCCCAAGTAGCTTGTAGGAATCCAAATGGTCAACAATCCTACTCGCTATTATCCCCTCTAAATATTTACCTACAACTGAAGTTAAATGGTGTTATTTATAGAGGTTCCAAGCCTCTCTTCCCACGCATGAGATAGCAGTAGCGTCCTAATCGTAACAGTAGAGAAAAAGACAATACTAAAAGTTTTTCTTTTTTTTTGCAGTCAGAGAAGAACATCCCTAACCTAAGCTAAAAGGACAGAGTGGGATGGGAAGGGGTCCTATTAACCCACGGGACAGGTTTGTACAACAGACTTCACCCGCCCTCCCGAAAGAGAGAGAACCTAAAGGAATTGGCAGCCAATTTCTCTAGAATCCCATGACTCGGGACCGGAGGGCTGTCACACCCCAAGTATAAAGTTTACAACACCCAGAAGGAACGTGCATAACCTTTATACCCCCTGCGGAGAGAGAGAGAGAGAGAGAGTTACAAGGAAAAGAAGTACCTCAAAGGCCTTGTGGCCCATACCGAGGAGGTGCCAATGGCAACGGGTGCCAGGGAAAATTTTGTAAAAGTTTATTTTTCTTTCAACTATCCTAGCAGTAGTAGAAAACTGGATAGAAAAGTAGAAGGCTCTCTCCCCACCCTCCGCTCCCTCCCTGCCAGAGGTAGGTACGGAAAAAGGTTGAAGAAAATACCTTGACCCTGGAAAAGTAGCCAAGGAAATTTTACAGGAAAGTGGAGAATATATAAATAGCTCTATATTTAGTTTGCCCACATGAGAGTATTCAGTACTTTGTCTAGCCTATTTTTAAACACATTTACACTTTGACTGGAAACAACCTCTGAGGGAAGTTGGTTCCAGATATTAACTATTTTATAGGAAAAGAAATTTCCGCAGACTGAGGTCCTAAATGTCTTTACACACACAAATAGTGTGCAAGATTTCGTCTACCCTTTTCTTGAACTGATCCACAGAGGAACTGTTCACAACTTCCGAAGGTAACCTGTTCCACGTGTCACAGATCTTATATGTAAAGTAATTCCCACACACACTAGTCCTAAACAGTTTCAAATCCAACTTCCAACCATTGTTGCGAGTTGGGTTAGCATTTAAACTAAACATACTTCTAAAATCGACATCGTTGAACCCGCGTAAGAGCTTGAAAACTTCGATCAGTTGACCGCGCAGCCTCCGAGTTTCAAGCGAAAACAAGTTCGGGGTGCGTAACCGTCGATTGTAGCCCATATGCCTAACGGAAGGGATTAACTTTGTGGCCCTCGCCTGCACTCGCTCCAGCCTCTCAATATCTTTCCTGAGGGTGGGCGACCAGAACTGCACAGCATACTCAAAGTGCGGCTGAACAAGGGAATTGTACAGTGAGAGTACAATCTCCTTGTTCCGAAACTGAAATTCCTCCTGATATAACCCAATAGTTTCTGGGCTTTCTTTTCTACCTCTACACACTGTTTCATAAACTTAAGGTCGCTGCTAATTAGCACACCCAAGTCCTTTTCTAAATCAGTCACCTCGATATTACTACCCAACATCGAGTAGTCCAACTTGGGATTGGCGTAGCCAATGTGCATCACTTTGCATTTACCCAAGTTAAACGGCATTTGCCATTTTTCGGACCACTCTCCTATCCTACCTAGGTCCGCACGCAGTTCCTCGATCGCTTCGGGCGTCCCAACATTGGCCCCAAGTTTGGTGTCATCAGCGAATTTGGCGATCTGACTGATGATGCCACCGTCGATATCATTTATGTAAATGATAAACAACAGCGGCCCCAAAACGGAACCCTGAGGAACGCCACTAGTGACCAATGCCCAACCCGAACTAGCACCTTTAATTACAACCCTCTGCCGCCTATTCCTCAGCCAGTTTTCAATCCACCTACCTATTTCCCCACCAATACCCAGCGCGTGTACTTTCGCCATTAGCCGGCGGTGAGGTACCTTATCAAAGGCTTTCTGAAAGTCGAGATAAAGTATATCAATCGCCCTACTCTTATCATACTCACTCAACATGACGTGGAAAAACTCGAGCAAGTTGGTGAGACACGACCTATGCCATCTAAACCCATGTTGGGAGTCCCCAAGCAGCTTGTAGGAATCCAAATTGTCAACGATCCTATCAGCTATTATCCTTTCTAATAATTTACCTACAACTGAAGTGAGACTAATGGGACGATAGTTCCCTGGACTTTCGTGATCCCCTTTCTTAAAGATAGGGGTCACATTGGCCTCCCTCCAGTCACCAGGCACCTGGCCCATCTCCAACAATTTGTTGAAGACTGTAGCCAGGTGGGGAGCCACCTGGTCGCGCACTTCTCGCAACACTCTGGGGAGAAACTGGTCTGGCCCAGGAGCCTTAAACGCGCTCAGTTTGTCTATTCTATCAGCAACGACTGTCACAGTACATCTAACACTATCCAGGCCAGCACCTTCGTGCCTCACGCCTGGCTCGGGGATGACGCGGGTATCCTCCCTGGTGAACACTCCCGCAAAGTACTCATTAAGCACATTAGCGATGTCAGCATCGGAGGTCCGCAGAACACCGCTTCCATCCTTTAACGGACCTATCATGCTTCTAATGGGCTTTCTACTATTAACATAACTGAAGAACTCCTTAGGGTTCCCCTTGCAGAGGCTTGCCACCTGTAGTTCTTCGTTACGTTTCGCTAGCCTAACCTTCACCTTCACTTCCCTACACAGGCGGACATACGCTTCAGTGTTCTCGTGGGAACGATTGGCCTTCGCCCTCCTATACGCTACTTTCCTATTTCGGATAGCTGAAGCGATGTCACGATTGAACCACTTAGGCTGCGTTGAAGCAGGGGTGACCGGTTTTGAGGGTATGGCAGCAGACTGCAAAACCATAAACTCATCCCGGAATGCACTCCACACTCCCTCAACATCGCCGCCAACCTCTAACCCCATCTCTCCTACGCTATCCCTGAGGCTAACAAAGTTCGCCTGCTGGAGATCGAGCTTACTGCCTCTCTAGTTACTACGCTTCACCCGAGGGACGCAAACACGGAACCTAATAAGACCGTGATCACTCCCGCCCAATGATTCGTCAATGGTGAGGCCAGTGACGAGGTTGTCTTCGGTCGTGAATACTAAGTCTAGAATGCTTTCGCCTCGTGTAGGCTCGTTGACCCACTGAGTGAGGAAGTTCTCATCAGCAAAGTCAACTAGCCTCCTCCCTTCAGCATCGGCAGTCCTGTTTTCCCACTTTATGCCGCGACAGTTGAAGTCTCCTAAAACTACACACACCCTATCCCCTAGCAGGCTACTGAGTTCGGTGTACAGGGCTGTATCGTCCTCGAGGAGGAGATGCGGAGGTCTGTACACCAAGATTAACCTATAGTTCGTCCCTCCCATGTTCAGATCGACGCCAAGCAGCTCCCGTTCCGACCGGAACTGGCAGTCAACCGGACTCAACGTGTCTCTGACGTATATTAGTACCCCACCCCCCCTCCCCACGGGTGCGGTCTTTGCGAAACATTCTATACCCGGGAATTTCAAACTCCCCAACGTAGTCCCTACGATCAGTATGAATCCAGGACTCGGTGATAGCAACGATATCCTGGTATTCTGATGCTAAGAGCGCCCGTAGCTCGCAAAACTTGTTCCTGATCGACCTAGCATTAAAAAGCATTGCACAGAGGGAGCCTCCCCTATTCTGACCGCCCCCTAGCACGACCCGTTTCCCGAACAGCCAGGGCTGTCGGGAGTTGAAGAGCCCCTCACTAACGAGGGGACAATCTCCGCAGGAGCCTGAGCCCCCTCCAACGTGGAAGGAGAGTCACCCACCTGTACCTGGACGCACCCTTCAGTTGAGGGTACGTCCGCCACCGGCTCATCATCATCCCTCCCCGGTGGGGGCCCATCATCTCCCCCCAGACTTGACCTCACCATACGGTATAGGTGCCGGTCAAGCAGCGTGCCTAGCACACCTTTACCCCTGTCATTGAGGTGGACACCATCCCTCTGATACAGATCCCACCTACCTGAAAATGCATCGAGAGAGAGAGAGAGAGAGAGAGAGAGAGAGAGAGACTCATACATGTTTTTTGTGTTTATGGTGATTTATTCTTTTGGAGATTACCTTTCAGATGCACTTTTAATCATTCTTCTATCTGAATTAGGGTCTGACATATGACAATTTTAAGTTTAGTAGTATGCAGAATACTCTCAAAATAGGGAAGGCCATAAATTTTGAATCATAACTCCAAGTGAGCTACAATTTTATATTTTGAGTTTGTTTAGAGCAGTGGCTCCCAACGTGGGCACCACCACCCCCCAGTGGGTGTTTGAGAATCTTAAGGGGGCACTAGGAAACTTAAATTGTTACCTTCTAATAATAAATCACTTATCACTTATCCTGTTATATTATTATCCTTATGATGGGGCACCAGCAAATATTGATGGACATAAGGGGGCATTGGCCTTAAAAAGGTTGGGAACCACTGACTTAGACAATAGAGGTACCAAAACAAAATTATAGGAAAATTGAAGGTTAATATGCAGCAAATAGCCCCACCTCAAGTTCATAATTTTTTAATGTTAACATTCAGTAGTATACAGCAATAGAATAAATTTGTTGAAAGCCATACTCCCCACATTTCAAAATTAACGAAGTTATTGATTTTTTAAGTTTTAACCATTTTTTGTTTCGCAACCTCCCAGCAGGCATAAGACATCCTCACTCTCAGACATTTTTCTGGAAATGTGTGGATGACCATTCACAGTGCACCTTCTTTTAACCAATAGTAGGCTATTAAATACTCAAAAACAACCACACCTTAATAAACCAATGACAGCTAATTAGGAATTTTAAAGAACTTAAGTTTTTTTCACCGACTGTTTAGTCACAGAAAAACCTCGGCCTTTGATACAGCTAAGGTCTTTCTTTCTTTTTTAATTTTTGTCGCATAAACATGTGCAGAGAGATTTGTGAAAGTTGTGACCTAGGCTATGTTGAAGTGTTGAAAATTTTAGGAGAAGATTCATGAGTGGTTCACATTTTTCGAGAACAGTGTCATTCCCCATATGCAAAACTGTCCAGTGTGTTCCCAGCCCCTTTATTTCCATAGTGACTGAGACGTTTGTGTGTGTAAACGCAAATTTCCAAAAAACAAGCAGAAGAGTTTGTTTCTGTGCAAATTTACAGGCTCAGTATCTCTCTTCAGGGGCATGTGGCTAGCGAAGTCACACATTCTGGTAAGTGTTAATCTAGCTTTCATAAGCATTTTCCTCCAAAAACATTTTTCCCAATCCTACTGTGAGCAATACCTACAGTTAGCACCGCAAAATAGCCCCACCTCAAGTTCATAATTTTTTACATTAGCATTCAGTAGTATGATGATTGGTTAGGTCAACTGAATGCCCTTGATGATTGGTTAGGTTAAGTCATGATATTTTTATTAGTTTAATGATTTTTTTTTTTTTAAATCTCTTCATTTAGGTTAGGTTAGGTTAGGTAGCAATAACAGTAGTGAAATTTAGTTATTAGGGTGTGTTTTCATGTGCTTTATTCAGAAATACTACTCATTTGCCCTGTGTTTACTTGAAAATAAAATGACAAAAAAAAAAACTTTTTTCATACTTTCAATTAAATGCAGGGCAAATGAGTGGCATTTCTGAGGAAAGCACATGAAAACACACCCTAATAACTAACTTTCGTACCAAAAGCCGAGGTGGGGCTATTTGTTGCATATTTACCAAATTGAAGATGGTGTGGTATCATGCACTGCATCATTTCTCATGGAATGCCCCAAAAACAGATCTAAAATAACACTGGTCTACAAATTTTGAAAGTTTGTGCTTTGGAGATAAAATGTTTCCTATTATGGATTTTGGGGTGCTGAAAACGAATATGACCATAAAAATAGTCAATTGGCTACAGTTTACAAGAAAATTTAAGTTACATATTTTGCGTATATGTATACCATATATTAGTAACATACCTGTATAATGCAGTCACTTATATTGATTCAACTTGTCGCTTCTTTGCTTGTCTCTTGTATTCAACTTCTGGAGCATCTCTTGTTATTGTCCAGCAGTAGTCTGCTAACAATGATGGACTCCATTTGCCCTGGTAGCGTTTCTCCATCGCTGAGATATCCTGGTGGAAACATTCAGAATGTTCATCGCTGACTGCTCCGCAGTTGGCTGGAAAAAATTGCAGGTGCGAATGGAGGAAATGTATCTTTAAAGACATATTGCAGCCCATTTTTTGATAGGACAACAGCAGGTTTTCCACCAGCTCCCTGTAATTGTCAGCTTTGGTATTTCCGAGAAAATTGATTGCTACTAACCAGAAAGCATTCCACACTGTCTTCTCCTCTCCACCTAGAATATGGTTGAACTCCTCATCTCTAAGAAGCTCACGGATCTGTGGACCAACAAATACACCCTCCTTGATTTTCGCTTCATTGAGCTTTGGGAACTTATCACTGAGGTACTTAAAAGCTGCCCCCGTTTTATCCATAGCCTTAACAAAATTTTTCATGATGCCCAGTTTGATGTGTAAGGGTGGTAACAAAATCTTGCTCAATTCTACAAGTGGAAGATACTGAACATTTTTTGTTCCACGTTCCAATGTGTGCCAGAGTGGCCAGTCCTTCTTGATTTAATGAGAAGTCCTAGCCCGACTATCCCATTCACACAGAAACCAGCAATACTTAGTGTAGCCCGGCTGCAGTCCAAGCACAATAGCAACAACTTTCAAGTCACCACAAACCTGCCACTGATGTTTGTCATAGTTTATGCAGTTCAAAAGTTGCTTCATGTTGTCATATGTTTCCTTCATGTGGACTGCATGACCAACTGGAATTGATGGCAATACGTTGCC
Organism: Bathynomus jamesi; assembly: GCA_023014485.1. Classification (NCBI taxonomy): domain Eukaryota; kingdom Metazoa; phylum Arthropoda; class Malacostraca; order Isopoda; family Cirolanidae; genus Bathynomus; species Bathynomus jamesi. Next base: position 778,724 of record JAJOZX010000737.1, on the reverse strand, counting down.
AACATGCAACAAAACAGCTTTTAGACTCAACTTCGATGAATCAATGAACAGGCTCCACTCATCAGGATTGTGAATAATGTTGAGAGCTGCCATCAGACTATCAATGTCATTGCAAGCTACAAGGTCACCTTCCATGATGAAGAATGGGACAAAATCTTTTTGACAGTCACGAAACTTACACACACTAACATTTTCGGCAAGGAGATTCCACTGATGTGCTGCAATCTGGAGCCCAACAGCTCTGCCTTACTCTTTGTCAGCTCTAAATCTCTGATAAGGTCATTTAATTCATTCTGAGTTATCATGTGCGGTTTAGAAGATGTCAAGTTATAAACAAATTCAGGGTCTTGTGAAGTTGAAGGCTCACAAGTTTCGCAGGTTCCTTCATTCTCCTCATTCTCTGATTCCAGGGAGAATGAGTGTGGGGTCTCAGGAATGGGTATCCTTCGCCATGAGGTACCAGGCGTATAGCAGAGAGTATATTCGGATATTGTAAAATCCACTTTTTCTTCTTGCAAATACCTTTCTTGACTGGAGACACCATGCAGAAGTAACAATTGCTGACATGATCTGTTGGTTCCCTCCACACCATTGGCACTGCAAAAGGCATAGATTTCCTTTTCCGATTCAACCACTGGTGAAGGTTTGTTGCACAAGTATTGCAGCATATGTGTGGGGCCCAGCTCTTGTCCTGATCTCCAATCTTACAGCCAAAATAAAGGTGATAGGCTTTCCAAATCATGGCGGTTATAGCACGCTTTTGTGATGCAAAAGTCAATTCTCCACAAACATAACAGAAGTTATCTACACTGTTCACGCAATTACGAGGCATCTTTGTTCAAATTAGGCTGAAAAAAATTCAGTTTCAAAAGCAAACACTAAAAAGAGTTTGACAAGTGTGCACTGTATGACTTCCGCGAATGAACTGATGCTGTGGCGTAATATGTAGATGTCTGTGAATCGATGCCTTGATACACACAGACCGTGCATGGAACAAGGAACTCTTCTGGGATAATTAAATCCACTATAGTCCGAATAAGTAATGGTAAATGACAAATACCATAGTTTTTCTTTTTCATGATGCAAGCCCGACGTGGGCAACAGGTCTCTCGCAAAGAGGTCCAGCTTTGGGACATGGATCTAGGGTTTAAACCCTAGATCCATGTCCCAAAGCTGGATCCTGTCTGCTTTGCAGGTAGCTGGTGAGGGAAGCTATATTTATGGGACCTCTTTGCGAGAGACCCGTTGCCCACGTCGGGCTTGCATCATGAAAAAGAAAAACTATGGTATTTGTCATTTACCCTTACTTATTCGGACTATAGTGGATTTAATTATCCCAGAAGAGTTCCTTGTTCCATGCATGGTCTGTGTGTATCATATATGTATATGTTTACATTAATTTAATAAAATAAAAAAATATAACTACGCGCATGCGCAGTAGAGTCAATGCATCGATGTGTCACAGGCATCTACATATTACATGACAGGTGCAGGGTTGCCTGATATCTTTAGAAATAGAGCCAATTGGCAATTTTAGGCATCATTTTCGTATTCAGTGACCCAAAATTAGTAAAGATTGACTACTTTTATTTCCGAAACATTTTGGCTATAGACCAGTGTAATCATTAAAAATAGGTACTGTACCAATAATATTCTAATCATTTTCAAATATCCTATCACCATGTTGCATTGGGCCAATCCTATCATGTTTTTCATTACTGTATTTATAAAAACTAAAGAATTTCTTTGGATCTTTATTGCTATTTCTAGCAAGCTTTATCTTACTTTGTCTTTTACTCTTCCAAATCAAACTATTTTATAATATTTCTTAATTGCCCATAATTATCCAAGTTCACAAGGTTACTACTGCTTTTAAATTCACTGAATGTCCTTTTCTTATTTTTTATTATTTTAGCTATTTCCCAATTCCACCACAAAATTTTCATAATCTTGCCATTCCTAATAATTCTGAAAGGAATACACCTACATTGTATATCCTCTAAAATTTCTTTGAACCAAGACCACATCTCAATAGCAATTTTATTGGCAAATTCATTATCCCACTTTATTGAGCTAAACAACTCCCTCAACTTACTATAGTCACCCTTTGAGAAGCAAGGAACTAGATGGTCATCATTGACTAGATCCCTATTTGGTTCCATCTTAAAATGACAATGATCACTATTCTCTAATGACTCTCCTACTGCAAGTTCCCTAATACAGGTGACTCCTAAGACTGACAAACTTGAGAATTTGACTGTTATACATTATAACCTCAATTCAACTTTTGACTGGTCAAAGAACACTTATTTGACCAAGCTGAGTTGGGGAGGCAACTTCACTTAGAAATGGATGAGGCAGATGTCAATGAGTTAGTTGCATCTTATGCAGAGGAGATGACCAACAAAGACCATCAAATTGCAACAATCCATTGAGACCAGGAAAGATGGTGAAGATGATGTTATGGTTTCTCCAACTCAACCTAATTAGCCCAGCATGTCCCAAATGCTTTTAATTGTGTCCAATTTTCTTAAAATTTAATGTTGAACATTATATTGCATAGTTATACAACTTCAATATGAATATATTAATTTTCAATAATTATATAAGAGATATGTATAGATATATGACTCCCTAGGGAGTCATTGGGACTTAGAAATTATAAATGTTGATGAAAATTTTTATTGATATAAAGGTTGTAACATAATTATAAAAGTCTTTCAACAAAGGAACAAATTAAAACATAATGACAATGTATAAAGTATACATAATTAGAAAATAATATGAGTAAAAATAGCATTATTTTTTCTCACGATATTGCTGCCAGCAAGTATTCAGATGTAATGTCACAGCGCATTTTGTGCACTGAATTTTGCTGTTTTTCTTGCATAGAATGCATCACCTGGAAATAGTGAGTGATGATGGATAGTGCTTTATGTTGTCAGTTCTAACTTCTGTTGGGGATCTAGCTCCTCTTCCTCTTGGTCCTGGCAATGATGCTGCTAGGTCTGTTTTGTTTACTTTGTTGAAGTAAAATTTGCACTAAAGTTTGCCTGTATTCCTTGTTAGAGATGGAGGCTCCAGATAAAAGCTCATACAAATGCCAGGAATAAACTACCACCATATTGATCACACCAATTTGCCAGTACCACTTTTTGCCATGGATTTTAGGTCAAACATCAGAAACATTAGTTTGACTAAGTGGGTTAACTCCTTCAGCATTGCTGCAAAAAGTTACTACAGCATTGTCATTCCAAGTAACAATCTCAACATTGCCCTCTGAATGGTAGTCATAAAATCCTCTTGGTCAGAATCTTGTTCAGTTTTGCTGTACTGTGCCTGCAGCTCTAACTCCCATGCTATTGAGTTCCAATATTATGTTGTACGAAGTAAAGAAGTTGTCAAAATAAAAGTGGTGATCTTTTGGATTCTTACATACTGAGATACAATCTTTTATAACAGGAGTTCCCAATGGTTCATTGGTGGAGGGCTTATTAGGTGTCTGCCCCTCATACAAAGTTATTTTATAAGGCATCCCTGTAGAACTGTAAGTACCCAAGATTTGAAGCCAAATCTGATCAGTTTCCCACGTATGTACTGTTTACAACTATGATGTCCAAAGTAAGGAGTCATAGACTCATTGATACTCAAAACTTCATGAAGAATTCCAAATTGAGAAATGTTTTTATTTAACATATTGTATAATGGCATAACCTTGGCCATCTTGTTATTGCACAGATTACAATTATTGGCAGCATGTAGAAATTTCTTGATTTCCTGGAAGCAATTTCTGCTCACAGTTTCAGCAAATATTGGGCATTCTAAATCCTTTACCTGGTTCCAATAGTCCTTTTCATTTGTCTACAGATTGTATCCAGAAAGCAATATTAGTCTAATAAAATTACACATTTCTTCTTTTTCAATGTTGAGACTTTGGCAATTTTTGTCATTATGCACATAATGATTTGTTTCTTGGACCAAAAGATCTAGAAGCACAGCAAACACTGATAAAAATGCCCCATTCACTAGCTGTTGATAACTCAGGAAAATTACTTAATAAATTTTTAGATGCATGTACATTTGGATTTTGGCCCACACTTTTCTTTTCCTTGACTTCAATATTCATTTTTTTTCATTTAGGCGTCTCTGTCCTATGAGCATTTCTTACATTTTCAAGTGTTTCTGTGTCTGATTCTTCAGAATCTGACAGCATAATGTCAACTTCAGCAGGTATTTCTTGTGGAAGATCAGTTGTTTCTCATAATTCTTCTTCACTTTCCACTTATTCATCACTTCCACCACCTCCATCAAGAACTTCAATTATTACAATATCTGCATGACTCACTGAATTACTTTCTTCTAAGTCAGCAACAGCATCATGCAGAAATCAATGGTGTATTATTTTATTGCCGTAAAATTGCTTTCCATCCATTCCTAGGAGAAAAAACATATATACTGTGGGGGTTGTGAAGTTTCTCACAACCCCCCCTTGATTTTCAAATTCCCCTTTTTGGGGGTTGTGGAGTTTTTCACAAAAAACTTCACCCTAATTTTCAAGTCCTATCTGGGTCCCCTCACAAGTTTTTCTTTCCCCACAGGAGTAGTTAGGAAACCATTAATGGTAATTAGGATTAAGGTTATGAAACCTGAATAGACCCTTAATACGGACATCCTGTCAGAAGCCAAGGAAGTGTGGAAAGCCTTTAAAGGTAGGAGTTTTGTAATCCTTGGCTAGAGTTCATTTGTATTTCACCATCATTATCATGGTTAATTATTATTATTAAGGGTAGACATACATATAGGTTGTTGAAACTGACTGAGTATAGATAGGTTTGCCACCTTGTCATGTAACTAGCTAGAGAACCAATTATCATTATTATAGGTCACCAGTCATATTATTCCAGAGTTAGGTTTTTGCCCATGCTTGTTTGGCAATGATTATAGGTTGATTAACTCATGTGAGATAGGTTTGCCATAATTGTCAATGTTTGTAGTTATTATTTTGTATGTTGGTTATTTATTATTTATGTGCTTTGATTTCATGAGTAAATTATGTTTTCCAGTGATCAATTATGAAGTCATGATTCCAGTTAATGTTTGTGGTTAATTGCCTGTTATGTTGTTATTATTGTGATTAATGGTGCTAGATGCATGTAACTAATAATCTTGTGTTGTCTAGGCAACCTGTTTGGGATTCAACTCACGTGGTCCGGATTCATCAGGCTTGGATTGTGGGTCCCATCCAGTGGGAGCTACGCAGTTTGTGTCAACCACTGTTGGCCACTGGATCTGCCCTGAAATCAGGCCTGTGACCCTAACCCTACTAACTAGCCAGCCAATAAAGGAATTGGAACTCAGGTCATAAAAGGGGGGGTCAAGTTTGGAGGGTAGTTAAGCTGGGACAAGGGTTAACATTCTGTGCAAGTCATTTCCGGTACTTTCTCCCACTTGTTTCTATCCTTTCTGCCAAATCTCACTAAGGGTTATTGGGGCTCCAGGTGTTTTGTCAAGTGCGGCATTGCCAGTCCTTTTGTTATGTTTATGCTGTCACACTGAATAGTTGTTTATTTCAGATATAATAAAGAGAAAAACCCAAGTAGTTTACTTCTATTAGGTCTACCTTTGAATTCTAGCCCTTTCTTGGACCCTGAGCGGTTGGGTCTCTTACTCAGTGGAGAGTCAGATTGAGACACCTGCACTAGGGGAAGTCCTTTACAGTTAATGTGCGAGTCGGACCTGAATAACCTGGAAATAAACCACTGACCAGAGAGGCCTTCCTAGATACCAGAGGAGATTACATCTTTGCCCAGTCTCTTGACTGTTCCGAACCCAGAAACGTAAAAGGTGCTGGGTGGTTGGAAACACAGATACTCGGGGACTACGGCCTACGCCGCCACCGTAGCATACTTTTTGGCATCCCCAGCGGGATTAGTTGAGAGATTGGTTGAAGATAGTAAAGTTTAAAAAGGGGAACAGGGGAGAATGTCGAACCCAGAGATGACCCAGAGTATTGAGGTTGCTGAGGAAGTTAGTGGACAGCTTGGTGAGGGGGTAGTGGCATCCGCCACCCAATCCCCACTGAGAGATATTGAGGATCAACTCGTGAATTACCGGTCTACTACTGCGGGTACAACTTCTGACCAGGATGTGTATGCTCTCAGAAGAGTGGCATTGACAGTAGCCACCTGGTTAGAACAAGTGAGCAGCCCTGAACAGCCCAGGTTTCGAATAGACGATGGAGCCAATGGCCCTGCTATGAACTGGGGAGAAGAGAGAATGATGGGTCCCTCCCAGGAGAGTGATTCATTTGGGACAGAAGCCGAAGACCTGAACCGACTACCAGGAGCCCAAAGGTGGGCCAAATCACCCCCTACCTTTCAGGCTTCAGAAAGCCAGCCCAGACCAACAGTCAACCGGAGACCTCCTATGAAGTTTCACCGAGAGCTTGGGGAGACAAATGGGGAGGATGAACCAGGGACATTTACCGCAAGAAAGGGGCCCCACCCACCCAGCCAACCACTGCCAACATTGGCAACAGAGCAGCTCCTGGAACGCCTTGCTAAAGCTCTAGAGAAACTAGATGGGCGCCGCTTTCCTCAACCATTGCCATTTGATATATCAGATGGGAGAACATTCGAAGAATTTAGGAAGGAGTTTGAGGATTATGCTGACAATACAGTAGCAGGAGGACACAACTACTGGAAAGCGGCATTGCGAGAGTGTCTTATGGGAAATGAGAGGGGGTTTTGATTTAATTGACCGACCAGGGATGCCATACGGAGTTGTCAGGAAGAGACTGCAGACTTACTACAGAGAACTCCATTCTACCGTGACAGAGACAAGCGAGAGGCATTTACTAATGCTCAATTACGACCCAGTGAGACCTTATACCAGTATGCAACCAGGTTAGAAACTGTGTGGATGGCTGCAATGCCCGAAGTAGAAGTGGATAATTGCCGAGAACTGATTTCAAAATTTCTTAGCACTGTTCCAGATGCATTTTCCGTGAAGATTGAAGTTGCCCTGGCCACGGCACGATTGACGCGTGGAGCTGGGACCCAGTTGAATTGGCCAGCAGTGAGAGAATTGGCAGCTAGTGAGAGGGAACCTTCAGGGAAATCTTTAGCCTTATCTAGACCTCTCCCCAGCCTGCAGGAGGCCTGGAACATAGGAATGTCCCCTTTGGTACTCCAACCACCACCAGGTGGCCAGAATACAAGGTCAGTTAGTGATCAAGGTCAGCCCCAAAGGAACCCAAACAACAAAATCACCAGTCTCACCCTCAGTTGCGGGCCTGGCAGCAGGGTTCAGGACCAGCCAGCCATCTAACCACCCCTCCACCACCACCATCTGATCGTCCCTGGGTGAACTGTAATTACTGTGGAAGGAGAGGTCACCTGGAACGGGATTGTCGTCGGCGTTTAGGAGTGTGTTTGCGGTGTGGTGAGCGGGATCATTGGGTGTCACGATGCCCTTACCCACCTAATGGGTATGGTCATAGCCAGCGATCACGCCAGCAGAGTAGGCCCAGTTCAAGAGCACCGAGTCCTACCATCTCAAGGGAACCAGTTCCTGGGCCTAACCAGACCAGCCCACGAGGGACTGAGCCGAATCAAGAACTGCGCCCTTTAAACCAGTAAGCTCTGAGGCCAGAGGGGAACCCCCAGAGCTCCTAGCAGGACGAATAGTGCCCCTAACTAGTGGCCCAATACCAGAACAAGAATTTATGGGTGAAGTACAGATGGGGGGAGATCCAGTGTGTGTCAACCCAGTTTTGCCTGTGAGAATGAATGCGAGTGCAGTTCCTTTTGTCCCCAGAGATATGAGGCAACAGAGCTTTTCCCATCTTTTGGTGGGAGGAATGAATCATTGATTGTAAATCCTGGTACTGATTGTCCTGATAGGTCCCCCGTTAGTTGCGAGCCTGCTAGTAATAACCTAGGGTATCCAGGTCCATTTGGTCTGGATGAGAGTGTAAATATTCCTGAAGAGTCTGATAGGGAGCAACCCCCTGACCAGAATAATGAACCCGAAGCTGATGCTCCCGAAACGTATTTGATAAATAGTAATGTCTTTGACACTGATGGGTTGGATGAGGAGATGACTGGACAGTTAGCGCCTCAATCTTTACTGAAGGTGGATATACGGTTTGAACATTCGGAGAACTACTTGGCAGTACTTGATTCCGGAGCTACAGTTGGAATCTTGGATCACTCAGTGGTAGAGGAACTGGAGTTAACTCCAGAGATGCAGAGCTGTAACTTGAGGATTCGAGGGATTGGAGTGAACAACCATATTAAACCACTGGGGGTGATTACGCTGGGGTTATCGATTCATGGAGTGGAAATGGAGCCTGTTCTGTTTGCAGTGGTAAAAAGGTTGAAGTTCCCAGTTGTATTGGGAATGAATTTTCTTGTTGAAAACAGTCTCCGAGTTAATGTGAAAAGGAAAAGGATAACACGAGCTTATAAAGATGGGCATATGGAGGAAATTTACTTGAGGAGTGAGAATGCGCCATGTAGAAGGGTGATCCGGAATGTTTCCTGTTATGCATCAGCCGATGTGAAATTAAGTACCTGCAAATATCACAGAGTTCCTGTACAGTTTCCTTGCTTGAATGAAATCGAAGGTGAAGGAAGACTGGAGTACTGTTTTGAGGATGATGATGGAGATTCCCGACTCCAGGGGAAAGTGTATGGTCACCCTGGGTTAGTGGATGGATTGGCTGGGATGACAGAAGTGTTGGTAATGAAGTTGACCCCAGAAGCCCAGAGAATCAAGGCGGGTGACCGGATAGGGACTATAAGATCAATAGTCTATGAAGAAGAACTGGACTTTACAGTAGCTGAAAGTGAGAGAATTGAGGCGTTCATGACTGGAGCCCAAGCTGAACAACCAGGCTGGACCGAAGAACGCCTACGGACTGAAATAACCATGTCACCCGAGTTGAAGTTCGAAGAGAGGGAGAAGGTCTTACAAATGTTGGCGCGCCGGGAGAAAGTGTTGAGTCAAGGGGATGATGATGTAGGTTTTGTGAATTGTGTACCACACCGGATAGAGTTGTATAACGATACCCCTATCCGACAACGACCCCGTAGATTCCCAGAACCAGTCGCAGAAGCGGTGGAAGCCCAGTGCCAGGAATTACTGTTGCTTGATATCATAGAACCTAGCATTTCCCCATGGAGTTCACCTGTTGTCCCTATCCGGAAGAAGGATGGCTCAATTAGAATGTGTGTGGACTATCGAAAATTGAATGAAGTGACCATACCAGACCGATTTCCAATGCCCAACTTAACGGATGCAGTTTTTAGTCTTCATGGAACCTGTTACTTCACTTCCCTGGACATGGTCCGAGGTTATTATCAAATGCCAATTGCCGAAGAGAGCCAGAGAGCACTGCTTTTTCAACCACCAGAGGGCATTGGCAGTTTAAGCGACTGAGTTTTGGATTAAAGAATGCTCCTGCTAGTTTCCAACGGATGGTACAAGAAGTGTTACATGGTTTTCCAAGAAGTAGAGTTATCATCTACATTGATGATATCCTAATAATGGGCGAGTCGTTCGAAGAACATCTTCAACTGGTAGATAAAGTCCTGTATACTCTGGAGAAGTCTGGCATAAAGGTCAAACCTGTGAAATGTCAATGGTTCCAACCTGAGGTTGCATTTTTGGGACACTTGGTTGGGAGAGAAGGTTTGCGGAAATCCCCTGAATATATGCAGAAAGTGCACGAGTTCCCAAAACCAGAAACTGTTCGACAGATGAGGGAATTTCTGGGTTTAGTGAATTTCCAGAGAAAGTTTGTACCAGATTGTTCAGTGATAACCAGTTCTTTGTCTCATTTAACTGGCGGTAGATCAAGAGAAAAATTGAAATGGACACTGGAGATGGACAAGGCTTTTACAACAGTGAAAGAGGCCTTGGTTAAGGAAGTGCAACTGTCCTATCCAGATTACAGACCTGAAGCTGAAAAATTGGAACTGTATGTGGATGCTTCCGGGGTTGGCGCTGGTGCTTGTTTGGGACAACAACAGAATGGTGATTTTAAGGTGATTGCTTATGCATCAATGACCTTTTCCAAGGCCCAGAGAATGTACTCAGTTATAGAACGGGAGTTGGCAGCCCTAAGATGGGGTGTGAAGACATTTCGCCCATTTCTATATGGTGTGCCTTTTGTACTGTATACAGACCATCAACCATTAGAATACCTGAGCAACATGAAGATTGTTGATAGTAGATTGGCCCGAACTTATGAAGATCTCGCTGACTTTGAGTTTGAAATTCGGTATCGCCCTGGGACTGAGAATGGAGCTGCAGATGCATTGTCACGAATACCACCTGCTGGGAGTGACCAACCGGAGACGACAGAACCCCTCACTAATCGCTTACCACCTGGACTGCGAGTACTCATGAAAGTTGATGGAGGTGGTGATTCGTTGTTTATTAGCCTAGTACAAGTGTTGCAGGATCATCATTACGAGCATGGGCCACCTTGGAATCCTCCACAACACCCATTGGAATTACGGAGAGAGCTGATGGATGAATTGATCACCTTTCCCAAGAGGTATCGCTTGTCAAATAATGCCCGCCGCATAAAAGACCTGAAGATGATGAGACAACCTGGAGTGTTGGTAACTCCAGAAGTACTGTTAGCCGCAAGCCATTGTTATTCCTTGAGGGTTTGGGTTCACTATGGTGTAAAGCCAGTTGTGTACGTTATGGATGTACTGTCCCTGATACCCCAGAAAGAAGGGTCCATTTGCAGTGTATATCTGGAGTACATTACAATCCACTGATAGCACACAAGTGGTTTGCTGAGCCAGCAGAGTTGATGGGAACAGGTGGACACTATGGAGCAGGAAACTGGCCAGGAGGTAGCGGGAAAAAGTGATATAGAGCAGTGTGAAGGGAATTTGTTACTGCAGAATCCAGATCGGGAAGCCAGGGGTGAAAGGGTCACTTGTGGACACCAGGGAGGACCCGTTGCTTGGACTTGGGTACAGTTGGGTGCAGTCAATTACTGTGCTATGTTGGATTCAGGAGCAGAGATTAGCTTAGTATCCGAGTCAGTGGTCAAGAGTTTAAAAGCGAGAGAAGAGGAAGAAGTATCAGTACAGCCTTGCCAGATAATCTTGACTGGGATTGGTGTGAAATTGGTACCCTGTCAAGGACTAGTAAAATTGACTATTCAGGGTAGAGATGAAAAGATCCAACTACCTTTTGCAGTAGCCCCAGAGAATAGTCTCCCGTACTGTTTCTTGTTAGGTTCAAACTATCTAATTATGGCTGACATTGAAATGAAGTTTGATGTAGCTGCATGGTCATATGGAGACCCAGAGTTAGTGGAATGTTTTGGAGTGGAGGCGCTAGAGGAGGCAACATGTATGGAGGAAGAGGTACCAGACATCGAAGCAGAGGAGCCAGAGTTGGGTTCAGTATTTGAGGAAGGCAAGAAGTGGATAGTGAACCGAGAGTTGCTTGACTCAGAATCAGTGATTCTAATGCAAAAACGGAACCGATTGTTGCGACAGGTGCATGGGCTATTGGCCCAGTCAAAGCCCCTACCAGAGGGAAAACCTGCCTTGAGGCCGTTTAAGCGGAACTGGCGGGAATTACAGTTAAGGAGTGGGGTGATAGTACATCAAAGTAGGACTGGGTATATTAGCTGTGTAGTACCTTCCACATTGCTCGTGGATATGGCCCTCAGTTTCCACATGGAAATGGCACATATTGGGCGTAATAAGTTGGTGGAAGCGTTGCGACTGTTTGTGTGGCACCCGGATTTGTATAAAGTAGCTAGTGACATCTGTATTACCTGTGAAACCTGTCAGTTGTATAAAGTAGCTAGTCAGCCTATCATCCCACCAACCTTGAAGATAAAAACTGAACATCCTTTTGAATTAGTGGCTGCTGATATTGTGGTTTTCCCACGCACCCAGCTAGGGTACCTTGGTTGTCTGGTGATGGTTGACCATTTTAGCAAGTGGGTTGTGGCTCGCCCATTAAGAACAAAAAGGTCATCTACCATTATCCAGTTGATGGAGCATGATATATTCCCCAACTTGTTAAGAATTCCTCGGAGGCTCCTGACAGACAATGGACCTGAATTCCGTTCGGAGGAGTTCCAAGAGTTCCTTGATCGCTATGGGATTATGCATGTTTATACTAGTCCACTTAAGCCTGCTAGCAATGGTGCTGTTGAACGTGTAAATAGAACAATTGGAGAGTTCTTGAGGAGCTTGGGACAAACAGGAGTGGAATGGGATACAAATCTGGTAACAGCTGTGATTACCTATAACAATACCTTCCATGCTGAAATAAAGACCACCCCTGCGGACTGTCTCTTGGAACAACGTCACCAGAATATTGCTACTGTAGTTGTTCCCCCTCAATTGCGAGAAATATGGAAGGAGGGCCATCCACGGTTTGCACCCTTCCAGGTTGGCCAGAAAGTAGTCAAGAAGATCATTACCAGTGACCGGAGCACCTCACGGAAGTTCTCCCCCAAGTATACTGGGCCTTACAAGGTTAGTCAAGTACACAGTAATGGAGTATCCTATGAATTGACCACATCAACTGTTGAGGGCACCCCCCGAGTTATAAAAGCTCATCATACCCATTTGAAGGCCTGGCATGAACCCCCAAAATATCTACAGAAGCATAGGAGGGAACAGGAATTGCAGAAAGTACCTGAGATGCCTGAGACCTGGATCCCGGACTTACCATCAAGTGCCGCACGCATACCCTTTCCCTGGCATAGGGGTGGCACCACTTTAGATGATGGCCCTGAATATTCCTTTGAGGGCTTTGGTACCCCTGAAGTGGAATCCCGGGTAGCTTTCATGGGGAACTCCAGTGTTGGGACCAGTGCTTCGGATACAGATGAGGAACTCTCTTCTTCAGAGAAATATCACCGGTTGAATACACTCCTGAATGCGCGACAAAGTATTACCTGGAGAGACCCTTTGGTAGAGTATTGGGAGTATGATGGGACTAGTAATTTTAGTGCTGAGACAACTGCTGGAATGGAAGGGTGTCCGCCAGTGGAGCTAAACTGTGGAGATGTGCCTCCAGTTACTCAGCATTCGGGGGAGACAGATTTTCAGACACCCGTTGAGGAGATTCAGGCCGGGGCATTTCCAGTGGGGGAGCAAGTTTTTCGAACTATGCAGGAGTCAGAAGGTAATGATATACCTTCACTTGGTTATGAGAATTCTCCAATTTTGGTAGGGTCATTAGAATCAATTTTCACCAGTACTCCCATGAGAGAGTCTTGCCTCATGAGTCCCCAACCCATACCCCCCTTTCAAGAAAATCAGTTGTGGGGTGCTGGTTCTGAAAATGAGTCTGGGGAAACTGAGGTCCAGGGTAATGTGACAGATTCGCATGAATATCTGGACACACTGGAAGATGATGCTCCATTGGATGGGTTAAAATTGGCCCAGCAATCATTGAGACTTGTACAACAGTTGCTAGACGTAGCTAATGATGCATTGAGTACTCTGGAGAATTCGTTCCTTGGGTTCACTGATTCCATGCCTGGCTCACCTCAAGTCCCTCAATCTCAGTCTTGCCATGTTAGTTTTAGCCCTGTGCAGTCAGGATTCACCACATGTCAGGAGATACTAAATGAGTATAGACAGAAGGTTCGTGCCTGGACTAGCCATCATCGTCATTTCCAAGCTGAGACCACGACTTCACGATCAGAGAAACTTAACTTACCCCAGTCAGTGCTCAACCGGCCATTCATACGCTCCTGTGGAAATCCTACAGAATTACCAAATGTACAACCACAGACCCTTGAGTACAGAATCAGAGGCAACAGAGTAAACTGAAGTGAAGTATTGTGGGTAAATCTGTTATAAAATACACTCTAAGATAACTAGATTTGGGTTTTCTTTCCTGTGAGAGGATACCCAATGTACTCGGCACTCGAAAGGGATGTAAGAATGGATTATTCAGTGATTTCTGCTTTATTTTGGGTGTATAACCAGGGGAGGGGTAGTTAGTGAACCTTTTGTTCTGAAGGGGTCAATAATTAAGTGTTCTAGGGGAGTAAGCAGCCTGGAGGAACTTCTGAGGGAAAGATATGGGATGATGCATGCTACTGACTTGCGACTAATTGACATTCCAGTCGTTTGAAAAAAAGAAAGAAAAAAAAGAATAGGGGGGGGTTAGAGTGAAGATTTGGCCCATTCTTTTCTTTCATTTGATTTCCTTTCACCGGAATACAGTGGCACTTCTAGCCTTGATTTGGTTTCCTTCTTTTCTTCTTCTGTTCCTACTGATACTCTGGTTTAAAAAAAAAAAAAAAAAAAAACCCTCCCAACTTGAATTCCCAGAGGATTTGAGTGAATACACCTGGCTGAAGTGGTGGAGGAACAAAGGGGTTAATAGCCAGATTTTCCCCATGGTATAGTGTGGGAAGAACACTACAGTCAAATTTATGGGTCCTGGTCTCTTGATCCAGGGTCAAGGGAAATAGAGGCAGTGAAGTGAATCAAGCAAGGAAAACACAGTGAATGTTGTGACCCAAAAGGGGGTTGGATTTCTGGGTAGAAACTGTAGGTTGTGCCAGAAGCAAGGAGGTGATACCAGTGAACAATGTGTAGATTAAGTGAAACAAAAGTGGTGCTTAAAAAAAAAAAAAAAAAAAAAAAAAAACTGCCAGTATTTACCATGTACATATTGGGAATTAATGTACAATGTTAGTGGTACCAAATGGATTACTGTAATAATGAGATTTGGGCATTTGGCTAAGTTGACCTAGTTATGAAATGGTTTTTCCCTCTGTTATAATTGGCCAGTTTGAGTAAAGCAATTGTTATTAGATAAGTCTGTAATAATTTGCGGTACTAATGAGTTTTAATGTAAGTGTAGGTTAGCTAACTGGGAGGGTCAGCATGGTTTTGATGCAATATACTCCCATGTTTAGATTGTCAAGCGATGCATTATCCTGTTAGGGACCATGAAGGAGGAAAGAATTGTGAGAGGGTTTTTTTCTTAGGGGGAAGGAATGTGGGGGTTGTGAAGTTTCTCACAACCCCCCCTTGATTTTCAAATTCCCCTTTTTGGGGGTTGTGGAGTTTTTCACAAAAAAACTTCACCCTAATTTTCAAGTCCGATCTGGGTCCCCTCACAAGTTTTTCTTTCCCCACAGGAGTTTAGTTAGGAAACCATTAATGGTAATTAGAATTAAGGTTATGAAACCTGAATAGACCATTAATACGGACATCCTGTCAGAAGCCAAGGAAGTGTGGAAAGCCTTTAAAGGTAGGAGTTTCTGTAATCCTTGGCTAGAGTTCATTTGTATTTCACCATCATTATCATGGTTAATTATTATTATTAAGGGTAGACATACATATAGGTTGTTGAAACTGACTGACAGTATAGATAGGTTTGCCACCTTGTCATGTAACTAGCTAGAGAACCAATTATCATTATTATAGGTCACCAGTCATATTATTCCAGAGTTAGGTTTTTGCCCATGCTTGTTTGGCAATGATTATAGGTTGATTAACTCATGTGAGATAGGTTTGCCATAATTGTCAATGTTTGTAGTTATTATTTTGTATGTTGGTTATTTATTATTTATGTGCTTTGATTTCATGAGTAAATTATGTTTTCCAGTGATCAATTATGAAGTCATGATTCCAGTTAATGTTTGTGGTTAATTGCCTGTTATGTTGTTATTATTGTGATTAATGGTGCTAGATGCATGTAACTAATAATCTTGTGTTGTCTAGGCAACCAGTTGGGATTCAACTCACGTGGTCCGGATTCCTCAGGCTTGGATTGTGGGTCCCATCCAGTGGGAGCTACGCAGTTTGTGTCAACCACTGTTGGCCACTGGATCTGCCCTGAAATCAGGCCTGTGACCTAACCCTACTAACTAGCCAGCCAATAAAGGAATTGGAACTCAGGTCATAAAAGGGGGGGTCAAGTTTGGAGGGTAGTTAAGCTGGGACAAGGGTTAACATTCTGTGCAAGTCATTTCCGGTACTTGTCTCCCACTTGTTTTCTATCCTTTCTGCCAAATCTCACTAAGGGTTATTGGGGCTCCAGGTGTTTTGTCAAGTGCGACGCATTGCCAGTCCTTTTGTTATGTTTATACTGTAACACTGAATAGTTGTTTATTTCAGATATAATAAAGAGAAAAACACAAGTAGTTTACTTCTATTAGGTCTACCTTTGAATTCTAGCCCTTTCTTGGACCCTGAGCGGTTGGGTCTCTTACTCAGTGGAGAGTCAGATTGAGACACCTGCACTAGGGGAAGTCCTTTACAGTTAATGTGCGAGTCGGACCTGAATAATCTGGAAATAAACCACTGACCAGAGAGGCCTTCCTAGATACCAGAGGAGATTACATCTTTGCCCAGTCTCTTGACTGTTCCGAACCCAGAAACGTGAAAAGGTGCTGGGTGGTTGGAAACACAGATACTTGGGGACTACGGCCAACGCCGCCACCGTAGCAATACAGGGCATCCCAAAAAAATGTATACACACTTTAAATACTTATAAAGGCAGTGTTTATTAAAATACATTTCATTTTCAAAATGTAATAGAATCTACAGACATTATTTAATTGTTTTGTCAACGCCTGTTTTCAAACTGATGTCCGTTCTGGTCCAGGCACTGCAGATAACGCGAAGCAATGGAATCGCAAACATCATGAAACATTTTGTTTGGTATTTGTGTGCATTCTCGTTCAATGGCTGCTCTCAATTCAGCGACTGTTGCAGGTTTTATAGCGTAGAATTTGTCTTTTAAGTATCCCCATAAAAAAAGTCTAGTGGTGTGAGGTCTGGTGAACGCGGAGGGTATTCTACGAAACCCCTTCGTCCAATCCACATCCACATCGTGCCAAGTACCACTCACAATACTCCACTCTTCGGTCCAGATCATCTTCATTAATAGCATGGACTAATCTTAGAATGTAACTTTTCCATTGACAGCGCTTCAAAATGCGTTGGACAGACGATTCTGAAATTCCTACCTCACGACTCGCTTGCCGCACAGATTTTCTTGGACTTTGGTGATACGTTTCCAGTACTCTTTCTTGCTTTGTGGGGCTTGTCGATGTCCGTGGTCTTCCGGAACGCTTCTTGTGGACATTCTGAACAGTTCCATCGGCTTCAAAGTTATCTCTAATTCGAGTGATGGTAAGTCACGTTGGTGGATCTGTTTGAAACTCCCTCCTAAACTGTCTTTGCACTTCAACTGCGTTTTCACACTTCCAGTAGCATTTTAGAATGAATTTCCTTTGTTCAAAGCTTAGTCTGACTGCCATTATTAATTCTAATGGGTTTAACTTGGAAAGAAAGAAACATCAATTGAGCTATCAGCTGTTAAAGTGTGTATACATTTTTTTGGGATGCCCTGTATATATATATATATATATATATATATATATATATATATATATATATATATATATACAGGGTGGGCCGAAAGTCTGGATCCATAGGAAAATATTTATTTTAATACATAAATTACAACAAATGGTAAATACTTAAAATGAATATCAACTTTAACTCGTAAATGCGTATCCGTGATACTGTACAGTAGTTCGTACTCCAGTATAAATACTCAAATACTTTTTTTATTTCAGCCCAGAAATGGCTTTGAATCTAACAACAGAAGACCGGGTAGAACTTGTGCTCATGTACGCAAGACAAGGCGCTACACACAGAGAAGTTGCTACCGAATTCAATAGAAATCATCCTGATAAGCATCCAGTAACACATGCGACTGTTGGCAAGTTGTTTAAACGTTTCAAAGAAACAGGAAGTGTACATGATCAATGGCATTCTGGTCATCCAAAAACTGCAACTGATGAAAATACCTCTGCAATGGTATGTGAAACTTTAACGAATAGTCCAGTAAAGTCAACAAGAAGATTATCAAATGAAACACGCATCTCGAGAATGTCAATTCGAAGAATTATTAAAAATCATAAATTCCATCCCTAAGTGTCTCGATGTCAGAGGCTGCCAATTTGAGCATTTGTTATAATTTGTTGTTTATACTGGAGTACGAACCACTGTACAGTATCACGGATATGCATTTACGAGTTAAAGTTGATATTCATTTTAAGTATTTACCATTTGTTGTAATTTATGTATTAAAATAAATATTTTCCTATGGATCCAGACTTTCGGCCCACCCTGTATATATATATATATATATAATATATATATATAAAACTAAAAATGTAGAAAATAAACAGCCAAAGAAAAATAATGCTAATACCAAAATTAAGAACTTTGAAAATAATAAGAAAACAACAAGTAGAAGTGTGGAAAATATTGTATGTAAATACTACGTAAAAGGGAACTGCAGATATCAGGATGGGCAATGCATATATGCACATCCCACATTATGCAACACGCATTACATAAGTGGATACTGCAAATTTGATAAGAAACGCAAGTTTCACCATCTTACAGTCTGCAACACCTATGCAAGATATGGGAGTTGCAAATATGGAAAAAAATGCCATTACCACCACCCTCAAAGGAACACAATGAGTGAACAGGCAAAATGAACATCAAAGAAGAGAACCAATTTTTTAGACGCAGCCAACACAATACAGCTGCTAAATACTATCCAGCAATAACAAAACCAGCTGACAAATATAGGAATCTGGGAGCCAGACAGAAGGCACGCACAAAGGCACTTCATGCACTATCGGGACAACAGGTACAGACAAAGATAAAAAGAGGTAAATTCTCAGAGGACCACAAGGCAACGAAACTGGCACCACCATTGGAAAGCAAATTGGAACCACCTGTATGCGAAAACAAAAGAAAAACGAAAAATAATCCTAGCCAACATTCAGGGCCTTAAATCAAACCATTCCCTGAACAAAGTTTTATACCTGAAAGGATTCATGCAAGAAGCTGGAGCAGATTTTGCATGCCTCACAGAAACTCATCTAAAGGACTGCCAGGCAAACTGTGAAAATTGTGAGTCCTGTATTGACAAAAAAGAAATACAAATTAACTATAACATCCCCCGAGCCAACAGAATAGCGAGATGTAAAGGACGATGTGCTATTTACACACGTGAAAGGCCTATGGCAGAAATGACAGTACTTCAAACAGCTACACAGAATGTGTGGTAGCAAAAGTTGAAAACTTAAATATGGTACTAAATGTAATGTACAGACCCCCAAACACGCCAACCTCAAAATTTTCAGCTTCCATTACAGATGTAAGAAACTGAGTAAAAGATCTACACTCTCCAACCCCAAATATTTTTCTCTGTGGTGATTTTAATTTCTCATTCATGAAATATAAGAGGATAGGAAAAAATATATGTATACACCAGGACAAGGGGGCACACGAGAAGACCAGGAGCAGGTAAAAATGCTACTAGCTCTAGCTGATGAATTTATGTTAATGCAAGAAATAACATAAAACACAAGAAAAAGCAACTGCCTAGATTTGGTATTCACAACCAACAGTAATCTAATTGATAATGTAGAAATATCCCCAACTATGATATCAGACCACAACATCATTGAAATAACAACTAATATAAATGCAACAGGAAAGGAAAGAACATGTACAACAGAAAGAAACAAATTCGAAATTTTTAACTTTCACTCTAAAGCTATAAACTGGGAAGATGTTACATCTAGCATAGAAGTAATAGATTGGAAAACCATTTGAGGCCAAGACAATGGACGAGATGCTAATGACATTAGAGGAGAAGACGTTAGAAATTGTAGAAAAACATGTCCCAAAAATACAACAAAAAGGAAGGAGAAGCAGGTTTGAGAGACAAAAGAGGGCATTGTTTCAAAAGAGAAAAAGAGTTACTGCTAAATTAAGTAAATGTAAAGATAACATCAGAAAAATATTAAATGATAAACTGCAAAGTATTGATGACGTTATACAGGAACTAATTGAGAAACATACAGAAAAAGATGACGATGATGCTATAGAAGCAATAAAGGCTAACTCAAAGTATTTCCATAATTTCGCAAAAAGAAAGTCGAAAAACCAGGCAACTATCGGACCTTTAAAAAATGAGAACAGTGCTTTATCTGATGATCTAACAGAAGTATCTGAAATATTAAGAGCTCATTACGAATCATCTTTCAGTACCACAAAAACTGACAAACTGATATGTGACAGAAATGCATTCTTTTTTTTGAAGAACTACATGGGGAAAGTACAGGGTGTCCGAGAATTATCTATACAATTTTTGGCTGTTATTAAAAGTCAACCATGAAGTGTAGAAATTCCAGTGTTCTCCCATTTTACAGAGAATCTCTAAGTTTTTTCTGATACCAAGTTTTGGCAAATTTTTTAGAAATTTCAGTGTGTCCGAAAATTATCTGTACAATTTCATCTTTTAATAAAATTCTTGATAACATACGTAAAATTCTTAAACAAGATTATTTAGAATCTGTATTTTCAAAAGTTTCTTTTATTAAAGTAATTGTTACAAACATTCGATATGTGC
Organism: Bathynomus jamesi; assembly: GCA_023014485.1. Lineage (NCBI taxonomy): Eukaryota > Metazoa > Arthropoda > Malacostraca > Isopoda > Cirolanidae > Bathynomus > Bathynomus jamesi. The sequence goes on along the minus strand of JAJOZX010000737.1, from coordinate 758,246 downwards.
ACCATCAGTGATTCGCAAAACATCCATCGATACTCCAAATGTTGCCATGTACGCTGAAGCATATCCACATCAATTCGTCAATAGCAGCTGTGATTCTTGCTTTTAAATCATCAATGTCTGTCACCCACGTATTGTACACAAATCTTTGATGAATCCCCAAAGAAAGAAATCACAGGGTGTGATGTCGGGAGATCTAGCCGGCCAATGAATTGCACCTCCAGCCAATCCACCTGTTTGGGAATGTCTCATTCAGACTTACGGATGATCAAGGCCAATGTGGGTGTGGCCATCTTGCTGAAAAATGATGCGTGGATGCAGTGCTTCCAATTGCGGATAGACAAAGTGTTGCAACATGTCCAGGTAGGTATTGGAGGTCACTGTTGATTCACCGAAGAAAAATGGTCCAATCACGCGATCATGTAACAGGCCACACCACACATTAACTTTAGGACTGTCTCTGATGTGCTCTTCTATGCAATGTGGATTTTGTGCCCACCATATGCGCACATTTTGTTTGTTTACCTTGCCTGAAACATGAAAAGTTGCCTCCAAAAACATGATTCTTGCCAAGAACGCATTGTCCTGGTCGACTCTGTCAAGCAGAGTCATTGCAAATTCCTTATGGGAGACCTTATATTCTTGCGTAATCTGTTGCAAGATTTGCAACTTGTAAGGATGCAACTTCAAACGTTTATGCAAGACATCATGCACTGTCGAACGAGGTATCTGTAACTCTCGTGATGCAATTCTTTCAACTTGCGTGGACTGCGCTCCGACATTTTCAAAAGACGTTCGAGGCCACCCTGCTCCTTTCTTATGCTCTACACTTCCAGTTTCCTTAAACCTTTTATACCAAGCTCGTATGGTTACTCTTGATGGAGGGTTTCTGTTGTAATTAGTTCTAAACCTTCGTTGAACTTGTGTATCTGATTTTGTTTCGATAAACCATTCAACACACTGTGCTTTCCCCTGTGGATTCATTAAGGATGAGGGGTGTGTATGAATATCTGAAAAAGAAAAAACTTGTCAAAACTTGTTATCAGAAAAAACTTAATGTGTTTTTCTGTAAAATGGGACAACACTGGAATTTCTACACTTCATGGTTGACTTTTAATAACAGCCAAAAATTGTACAGATAATTCTCGGACACCCTGTATAATGGATTTCGACTTTATGATGGAGGATATTACACAAGCCATAGGGAAACTAAAAACACACTCGGCAGCAGGACCGGATAAATGGAATGCCACACTGATCAAAAACTGCAAGAATGCAATCGCTGAGCACCTATACTGAATATGGAGATGATCACTAGACACGGGAGAAATACCGGACATCCTGAAGAGCGTGAACATAGTCCCAATATATAAAGGAGGAGATCGATCCGAGGCCAAAAACTATAGGCCAGTGTCACTTACATCTCATTTCACTAAAATATTTAAAGGAATAGTTAGACAGAAAATCTGACTTTTTGGAAACTCAGAAAAAATTCAGTGATAACCAACATGGTTTCAGTCAGGCAGATCATGCCTATCACAACTAATGGAACACTACAACATTATTGATGCACTTGAAAGTAATGAAAACTATGATGTACTGTACTTACTATACACAGACTTTGCTAAAGCATTCGACAAGTGTGACCATGGAATCATAATACATAAACGGAAATATATGAGAATAACAGGAAAGGTACAGAAATGGATATATAATTTCCTTAGTGAGTGGTGGCAATTCATTACAGTAAAAGGAGTATCTTTATCAGAATCAGAGGTCCTCAGCTCAGTACCACAAGGAACAGTATTAGCCCCACTACTCTTCATAATCATGATAACTGACATAGATGAGGACATTACCAGAGACAGCACAGTAACATCCTTTGCGGATGACACAAAGATCAGTAGAAAAATAAGAAACCCAGAAGATATAGGATTTCTACAAACCAATAAAGAGAATCCACAAGTGGATGGAAGACAACAATATGAAGTTTAACACTGAGAAATTTCAGCTGTCATGGTAGCTACAGAAAAAGAGAAGACCTAAAATTCATGGAATATTATACCCGAAATGGACAGAAAATTCAGAGAAATTTTAAAGCAAAAGATTTAGGGGTTGTAATGACAGATGATGCAAAATTTGAAACACAAAATAAGATAGCAGTAAACAGAGAAAAGAGAATAACAGGGCAGATATTGAGAACCCTTAAACGAAGGGATAGAAATGTAATGATTCCTCTACTGAAAACCCTGATCATACCCAAATTGGAGTACTGCTTAGTCCTAACATCCCCATATAAAAAAGAAGAGATTAGACAGCTGGAAGGGATCCAGAGAAGCTTCACAGCCAAGATCAATGAGTGCAAAAAACTAAATTACTGGGAAAGGTTACGAGAACTAGACCTATATTCACTGGAAAGGAGGAGAGAGAGATACACCATTATTTATACTTGGAAAATAATGGAGAAACTAATCCCTAATCTCACTCTAAACCCTATAACTCCCCAAACAACAGTGGAAAGTAGAAATGGTAGATTGTGTCGTATTCCCAAATTGAAGGCGAGACAAGGAACATCCTTAACCCTGAAAGAAAATAGTTTTGTGGTGAGAGGACCAAAACCGTTTACTCAGCTGCCCAAAGACCTAAGAAACATGAAGGGAGTTGCATTGGACATCTTCAAAAGAAGACTAGATGCCTGGTTCAGAACAATCCCCGATGAGCCAGGCATACCTGGCTATGTGAGGTGGAGAGTACAAGAAACCAACTCACTACTTCACCAGGCTAACTCGAGAGAGGAGGGGCAACAAGCTTGACCTTCGCAAAATGAGTAATCATCATGCGGAACCTTTGTAAGGTAAGGTATATATATATATATATAAGAACTAATATTTATTAATTAATTATAATATTAAATATCAATTAATATTAATAACACAATATTACTAATATTATGTAAATGTTATAATGTTATAATGTTTGTTATAATGTTTCAGCCCAACAAAGACCCTAGGATCCACTGATGGCTGGTCTACCTAACTGTGTTCATAATTGTGTATGTCCTCCGTGGTGGCGGAGGGGACCTACAATTTTACGTGGATTCGGAACCACAAGAACGTAAGAAATTTATGTAACAACTTCCTGTACAATGTGTACATTGGCAACGACCAATTTAGCAAAACTAATTAATTATTGATTTAAAACTAAAGATAGAATCTCTGGATCCAGAGGATCATGTCATAATAGACTACTATCCACAAATATGTTACACTCTATATCTATTTATAACCGACATGCAAATATATCAGATCCAGAGAATCCAGTCAATTTCATTATGGTATCCATCAATACGAGTACCTTGTCACGAAAAATAAGTCACGGTCCATATCGATTGTGGACCAAGTCAAAATTTACAACCATATACAGGGTGTCCCATAAGTCTGGACCCATAGGGATTTATAATATATATTTTTATTATGTTATTATTATTATTTTATTATTATTTTTTTATTATTTTTTATTGATTTTTATTTGTGGGGCCACTTGAAAGCCAAAGTGTACGAGGTCAAACTTCAGAACATTTTCCACCTTAAAGCACGCATTGTGGAGGCGTGTCAAGAAATTTCTGCCTGTGATTCAGAAAGTGCTGTTGCAGTGGAGATTGCGTCTTCAACTATGTGTGCGACACAACGGCGGACACTTTGAACAGATTATGTAATAAATTTTTAGACTATTTTGTAATTTTATTATTTTTCCCTATGGGTCCAGACTTACGGGACACCCTGTACATTACAATATATACACTTAGGAGGAAAAGTGTAGGTGTGGCTGTAAAGACTGTACAGTAATGTAGAAATGTGTGTGCACCCATCTTGGGTCTCCCATTTAAAGGTGTTTGTGGGGCAAGTGAAGATCATGAGTTTTTCAATACCTCACAGTACTATGGGGGGCACCGCTCAGCAGAGGAATCTCTTTAAATGGGGTGTGTAAGGACAGAGAGTATCCCCTAACCCAAGACGCTGCCTCCCTATATCCCACAACACTTGTGTTGAGCTGTGGGATCTATCCCCACAAAGCCTTAATTTTACTACTTTAAACTATACCCAATCTATCAACATATGCGTCTAATCAATTTTTAAACATGTTTATAGACGTGCTACTAATTACTTCTACCAGCAAACTATTCCAGCTATTTACTATTCTATGCGTAAAAAAGTTTTTCGCAACTGCTGCCTCGAACCTTCTACTTGTCAACTTACACCCATTATTTCTAGTCCTATTATATTGAGATATTTCGAAAAAGCTATCTCTATCTATGTTATCGAACCCATTCATAATTTTGAAAACCTGGATTAGATCACCCCTTAACCTCCTAGTCTCGAGTGTAGTCAATTTTAACTCCTTAAGCCTATCCTCGTACGACTTTGACCTAAGCAACGGAATCATCTTAGTTGCTCGTCTTTGAACTCTTTCGATTTTGTCTATATCTTTGCGCATATGCGGATTCCAAAATTGGACCACATACTCCAAATGGGGTCTAACTAATGATTTATAAAGTGGAACTATAATATCGCGTGATTTGTACTCAAAATTTTGAGCTATAAAACCTAACACTTTGTTCGCCTTATTGACCGCTGCTGTACTTTGTTTCGCTACTTTTAAATCACTAGTGACTATAACTCCTAAATCTTTTTCCTGCTCTACGCTTGTTAAATCTTTCCCTGACATACTATACACAAAATTACCGTTACGCAAACCTATATGCAAAATTTTGCACTTAGCCACGTTAAATCTCATTTGCCATGTGACTGACCAATCAACGATTTTATTCAGATCTTCCTGAATTTTACCTCTATCTTCGTCATTGATCGCCCTACCACCCAGCTTCATGTCATCCGCAAACTTTGAAACTGTACTGACTAGGCCGACATCTAAATCGTTAATATATATATAAGAAAAAGCAAGGGGCCCAATACAGAACCCTGAGGAATGCCACTCGCTACATTAGCCCAACACGACTCCGCTCCATCAACAACCACCCTCTGTTTCCTACCTTGCAACCACTCTTCTAGCCAATTTATTACTACACCCCTGATTCCATGAGCCTTAGTTTTTACCTTACTGTGTGAAAACACTAACGATAAATATTCAAGTAATGTAGTAAGACAAATGTTACTTCCTTTGAAAGTTGCTGCAAAACTGAGGGAATGAGATGCAGTAGACTATATTTATAAAAATTATCCACTGACTGCACCCAGGCCAGTCACCACAGAGGGGGGGCACTGTCCCCCCCTACCACCAAGTCAAATAACTATCATCAAAACTAAAGCTGAATGGTTTATGGTTGTGGTTTACAATTCATCTAATTCAAATTTATTTACATTCTCTCTCTCCTTGAATATCGATCTAGACTTATACCTAATGTTGAGGGAAAAATACGGTCTCACAAGAAGTTGGCATAAACATTATTTTGAATCTGGCGCCGCATTGGTGCTGCAACCTTGTGGTGGTATTGATAGTTATTGTACATAACATGCTTGACATTCTGAGTTGTGAGTTCAAAATTTAAACTCATGCCATTGTCCTGTGCCTTTTCATTTGTATCATCTAAAATAGGTGAGTTATGAAGCCCATTGTATCAGTACAAATAGAAAAGGGTTCTGTGATGCTAGTAAATGAAGTAAATGAAATTAAGGGAGTTTTTGAGTGAAAGTATTATATAAAGTATTATATAGTATATATAAAGTATTATATAAAGTATTATATAAATTGTTTAGGTATGAATATTTTCTTTGCGTATTTTTAACAGAAAGAAGAAATTAATTTTTTCAATTTTTTAAATGCAAAAGATCATACGAAACATTTAATTATTGTAAGTTCATTCAAAAATTTACCTTGTATTTAAAAACAGAAGTAAAATATACTTTTCTTAATAAAATTTGGTAAATCTGATTCGAAGCCTGTAAACAGATTATCCTGACTGACTACATCTATAAATTGCCCTCCCATGATTATAGACCTGGCAACGTGCCTGATTGCACCATGTTTAGAAATATTTTCAAAGCATGATGACATCTTATGAAATGCGTATTAGATGTAACATATATATATATATATATATATATATATAATATGCACCTTGGTGGTGTAGTAGTTAACATTGTTGACTATGAACCCATCGGCCCCAGGATCGAGACCAGTGATGGCAGCCAGCGTGCAGCAAAACGCAGCTGTTCATCCTTCCACACAATAAAGAAAGTGGTTGGTAGATAAATGGGTACCCTGGGTGGCCTAGTGGTTAAGACACTGGGCTGCTAGTGGGGCATGGTTCGGATTCCACATTAAACTTTAGGTCTACGGTGGAGTGAAAAGCTTGACCTTTGTCAGAATGAACAATTCGGGAGGAAGCAAACCAAAAGGTTACCTAAAAGGTATATATATATATATATATATATATATATATATATATATATATATATATATATAGTATAAGTAAATAAAACATGCAAAGCATTTTTGGTGCTACTATAGCGTGATTCCTACCTCGATTCGGCGGTCTACCTTTTAATTGTAGCTTCTTACCTTGTTTACTAATTGCTTGTTTACATTCCAATGTCCATCGCCCTTGATGATTGGTTAGGTTTAGTCATGATATTTTTGTTAGTTTTACTGAAAATATCGTGACTAAACCTAACCAATCGTAGGTAAACCACATACTATAGTAGCACCGAAACTATTTTTTAAATAAATAAAATTGAATAATAAATAGCATTTTATATTTATTATATTTTCATTTATACCTTGGATAGGAATCACACACTACAGTACTGTAGTTTCGAACCAAAATGGGTAGGAATCACCCTATAGTATCGAAGTCACCAGTAGGAATCACGCTATAGTAGCACCGCATTTTTTTATTGAAATGTATATATTGCTATGTTCCAATGTCTCCCTGAGAAGTCATCAAGTTGAAAGTCTCATCAGCATCGGCTAATTATACAAATATTTTTTATAATAACCTCATTGCCTTTTCATACCTCTAAATGAATAGTATGGAAAAACTATACGTTTACAATATGGTATCATATGTGATACCTTTATTTCTTAATTAAATACAAATTATTAATTTATTGAATTAAATAACCAAAATTGACTCAGGATTGGTGACATAGCCTATTGGGAATGAAATTTATTACCATACATAGAACCCCATATGTAGGCATTGGGCCTGCATGACAAGAAAACCAAATTTATTATTGTGTATTCAACATTTTCCATTGCTGACTCATGAAAATTACATCAAGAGAGGAGTCAATGAACTTTGAAGAATCAGCAGATTCCTAACGATTTATATTTTGCAGCACTCTGAGCTGCTTATGTGCCAGCGGTGCTTTAAGCAAGGAAGATGTACTTTATCTTCCTAGAAGTCCTGAGTGAAATCCCCTTAATAAAACTTAATAACTATAAAAAGGATAGGCCTATTCCTTCAGGTATTTAAGTGTAGTGAATGCCTATAGCAAATAAACTGAGAAAGATCGTCATGCCATACAAATGTAGTGACGTAGAACGCTTGGATTGGCCTCCACAATCCCCGGATCTTAATATTATCGAGCATCTGTGGTGTCAGTTGGAGCAGCAGGTCAGAAGCCGATTCCCACCACCGCGTCTTTGGCGGAACTGGAGCAGGGTTTGCTCGAAGAATGGCTCAGGATTCCTCTAGCCACTGTCCAAAAGCTGTATGAATCAATTCCCTGATGCATTGCAGCTGTTATTGCCGCTAAAGGAGGACCAACTCCATATTAAGAATAAAAACCGCCATTTATCAAGGTGTTCATATTATTTTGTCCAACCATATATATATATATATATATATATATATATATATAATATATATATATATATATATATATATATATATAAGGTAGAGAGGTGTCCCACTTTTGGCTCCTGAAAATATAGTCATTTTAGTTTATAACTCCAAAAATAGAAAAATGTCCCGCTTTTTGCTCCTAAAAATATGGTCACTAGCTATAATGTACTTTTTTTTCATAAAACATTTCTCCTGATTAGGCTATTTTTTCACTACTCTGTGACTTAATTAGTTTGTTGGTTTTTGTTCTGGCTATTTTTTTTTCTAATTGGATTCAGTTTGGTGGTGTTTGTGATAGAATTATGACATGCCATTTGTGTGATTTTGACTTTGAGAACTTGATTCATCATGTGCCCTAGATGAAGACAAAGGATTGGATGTTTTTATCAATTACAGCATTATTCTCTCATCCTTAACTTACCTGAAATGTGACAGCGAGTGCCTAATACGAAAAGATCAGAGGATATTTAGGTGAAATAACCAATATTAACCTGTTAGGTTAATTGAATACCCGGTTAGGTCAACTGAATGCCTGATTAGGTCAAATGTACACCCTTGATGATTGGCTAGGTTGTCGTGATATTTTCATTAGTTTAAACAAAAATGATGAGAGCAAACTTTCCTGGTTAATTTTGAGGCATTTTGTATGAAACTGCCATCTATTTCCTGTGCAAATGCATAGTTTATGAGATATTGTCATCTCAAAAATTACGCATTTGCACAGGAAATGGATGGCAGATTCATGCAAAACACCTCAAAATTGATGAGAAAAGTTTGTTCTCATCATAAAAACAGACTGGGTGTAAAAACGAATAATTACTGCTATATTTTATAATAAAATTATGCAAAATATCAATCTCAAGTCAGCTAATTAACATACAACTATTTACAGAGCTACCAAAGTAGCCTACATAAGTTAAGCTAAGAATACATATACACTACTGTATTTACAATCTACAAACTCACTCTCATTCATGAAAGCATCCAAAATTCCAAACCTGAAAACATTTTGAACATCTGTATTAGTGATGTAGGTCACATCCGCATCCGCATAACATCCGCACATTTTCTCACATCCGCATCCGCACTTTGGACTGCGGATGTCGTGCGGATGTGGACCGTTGAGATAAAACGTCATTAATAAGCGGAAATTATCAAATTCTACTATAATAATAGAACTAGTTCATTGTGCGCAAAAGTGATGCAAGCGACAAGACGAGAGGCTGTTCTTGTATGAAGTTACTCTCTTGCAACCTACTTAGATCCACGTTATAAAGCTAAGTTATTTTCACCTAGTACATTAGAATGAGTTAAATCATCACTTGGCAAAGCAGTTGAAGAGCTTCAATCTCTTGAATCTGTCGCTTCGCCACCCACCAAAAGAATAAAAGTTTCAGTGACAGAACCAACACCTTCAACAAGCAAATCTATCACAGAATATCTCTCTCAGTTTCTTGAGTCAAGCAGCGATGATGAGACCTACGCGATGTCAAAAGATGTAGTAAAAATGATTGAGAGCTACCACCAAGAAAAATGCCTGGCTGCATGTGACAATCCTATTAGTTGGTGGAAAAATACGCAGAATATCTATCCATACTTGAGTAAACTTGCAAGGAAACATTTAGCACATCCTCCAACAAGCGTACCAAGCGAGAGATTATTTAGCAGTGCTGGATTAATATATGATGAAAAGAGAAACAGACTGGCAGCAGAAAAGGCAGAAAAATTAATGTTCCTTAAGCATAACCTTCCTATAATTAAGTTTGAATATTAAACATGAACATCTTAGTTTACTTTATTTTCATTACTCATTTATAAATATGCCTAATAAAACTTTAAACTTAATATAAATAGTTATCAAGCTAATTAAAGATCTCTTTCTATAAGGGTGGAGGTTGGGGAAAGAGGTCGGGTAACACAATTATGGTTTCTAATTGTGGCTGAAACTGAACAAAATATAACTAATTTATTTGCAGACAAATTCACTAATTGATTTCTATATTAGTTAGATGCTTGCTATTATTTTATATGTTCAGGGAAAAGTACAGCATTATTGTACAATTAATCAATTATACTACATTATAGCTACAGCTCTCTCTATATAATAATTTATTATATACGTTAAACACAACAAATCTCGAATATATCCTAAAAAATAACGAAAATGTAGACATCCGCATCCGCGGATGTTGAAATCAAACATCCTCATCCGCATCCGCGGATGTGAAAAAAATGACATCCGCTACATCACTAATCTGTATCATACCTCCCCTCAAATATCATCTCTCACAACTAAATATACCCAGTTCCTTTAATCTTTCCTTGTACTCCAATCTTTTTAGATTAGGGATAAGCTTGGTTGTGGTATGTTGCATACCTTCAAGCATATCAATATCAAGTGTAAGGTGAGTGGACTATGCTTGAATGCAGTATTATAAGTGAGGCCTAACATAAGAATTATATAATTTACTGATCACTTCTTCACTCTTGTAACTAACATTTCTCTTAATAATACCTAGCATTTTATTTTCTTTATTTCTATCCTCCAAGCACTGCTTACAAAATTTTAGATTAATACCCATACCTAAGTTTAGTGTGCAGTGATAACCAAAATGTACAGTAATAATTTAAATTTGTGTAGTGATAAATTGCAAATCTACGCAGTGATAAATCAGGTTCTATATCCAATATAGAATATGTGTACACCTGATGCAAATCAAGCAGTTCTGAATATGGCAATTTTGTACTCCTAGGCTAGTTCTGACCATATGCCCCTATCAAATGAGTTTGGCATTAATTGTATTCCAATGCTGTCACAGGTAAATGATACACATAAAGAAGTTAAACTGGTCCAGAGTTGATGATGAAGGCAAACAACAGTATTGTAATAAGTCTGATGTATTTGTAAGTAATATGTGTATCCCCTAATGATGCTCTAGCTTGTCAGGATGTAAACTGTACAATTCACACACATATTTTGGAATTTAAAGACATGTATGAACAAAATGTTTCTTCTCTTGATAATACTAGCTTTGACTTAAATATCTTTAAGAGAAAAACTATACATGTAGACCTGGTTGGAATAATTATGTGGCTGATCATAATGCATCCAGAGATGCTTTTTTAATGTCATGTGCACAAGTGAAACAAGGGAAGGCTCTCTATTACAACAAAAACAGAGGGCTAATGCCAAGTTCAAGTGTGCATTAAGGTATATAAAAAATCATTGGGAATGAGTTAATTAAGGATGCTCTGGCAAGAAAACTTGCCAGTAAGAATCCAAGAGGCTTTTTGGAAGAATTAAAAATAAAGAATATTGTACTGTCTCTCCCTGCTAATATTGAAAATGTAACTGGGACTGAGAATGTAGTCAAATTATGGAAGAAACACTACATTATTCAACTCTGTACATAAGAGCAATAATATTAATTGTGTGTGATGCTACCTATAGTCCAGATATAAGAGTTAGTGTATTTGAGACTAAACAGGCCATAAAATGTTTAGATTGTAACAAATCATGTGGTATTGATGGTATTTCTGCTGAGCATCTGAAATTTAGTAGGGTAGTGATAGATTAGTGCCTCTGTTTGCTTTGTGCTTTACAGGTTTACTCATACATAGTGATTGCCAGATACAATGTTATCCATTGTTTTGGTGCCAGTACTAAAAGATAGAAAGGGTAAAATCAATAGTAAAGATAAATATAAGCCAATAGCTATGGCCAGTATTATTAAAAGGTGTTTGAATATTTACTCATTAATAGACTTCAATGTTACCTGTATACAAGTGATAACTAATTTGGTTTAAAAAAAGAAACCCAGTACTGATATGTTGTGTGTGTGTGTGTGTGTGTGTGTGTGTGTGTGTGTGTGTGTGTGTGTTGAAGGAGATGGTCTGTAAATACTAGATGCTAATGTATTTTTGTGTTTCCTGGATGTGTCTAAGGCATTTGATTGTATTAATCATGACAAATTATTCATGAAACTTGGAAATTGTAATGTACCTGGTCCATATATTAATATTCTGGTATAATCACCAAACAACAATTGCAGCTCTGCAGCCAAGACTTCACTTGGGGGGGCAAAACTGTAGAAAGGCACACCTTTTAGTACAATGACCTAGTCACTGTGGCGGGGGTTTAGAGTAGTTTAAAGTAGTTTGTGAAGTTTAAAAAAACATACAAACAAATTGTTTAGTTATGAAATGATGTTATATATTATATCACATAAGTTACATAAGTTATAACTATTTACAAAAGTGGACCTCTCCTGTCAAGGAGGGGTCATCTGACCCCCCCCCCCTCCTGGCTATGGGCCTGGACTGTAGGATGAGGTGGGGTTAATTCAGAGCCATTCTCTGTGACCAATGGTGTCAGGTTGGGAGGCATATTATCCATCTACTTATTCAATGTTTGTTTGGATAAATCTGTTGTACTGAACATTTGTAAAATAGGCTGCTATCTTAGTACAGTGATTGTTAATTATCTGGTATATGCAGATAATCTAGTTCTTATTTCTCCATCTTAAAAGGACTCACCACACTTGTGAAAGGTATGGTAAGGATAATGACATGAAATATAAGCCTGCTGAAAGTCATATGATTATGAGGACCAAGGCCTACAAGTATATAAAATTTCCTGAATTTCAACTGAATGGTATGGTGCTGTCAGAAGTGACCCAGACTAAGTATCTTAGCCACATACTAACTGATAGTCTTTCAGGTGACTGTGATATTCTTGGACAGTGTAGACAATTACATACTCAGGGAAATACTTTGATTAGAAAATTTTATGCGTACATTAGATGTTAAGTTGATCTTGTTCAAAAGTTTTTATACTCCAATGTGTACAGCTCATTGGTTAATTAATTTATTTGGGGTTGTTTAACCTCCTTTACAACATCTAAGGTCATATGAAGAAGGGGACCTACAGCTTTACGTGGGACCCGAATCACAGGTCACTACATAATCTGGGTGCAGAGGACAGTCTCCCATCCAACTACTACCCAGACCCAATATTGCTTAATTAACTTTGCTGAATGCTGATCTCTGGAAAGTGGTGTTATGACATTGGCCATGATGTAGCCCCAGGTCATTGGTGGAACTACAGGATGTATAATATGAGAAAACTATGTTGCATATAATGATATTTTTATGAGTTTATTAAGAACTCCAAGATTTACAAAATGGTGCTCCTTCTCGTGCCAGTATGCTGTTAGTAGTCAATAAAGTGCCTAACTCTGCCAGTGTCATACACAATTTTGTATTTAGGTTTATCACTGGGCTTTGTGAGTCAGTCAATAAAATAATAGAAGCCATAGTTAGTGGACTGATCTCAGATATATTTTATAGATCTCAAATCTAGAAGCATTACATTTCATTTGGAAAACATGAAGACACTCATCACTATCAAGGTAATCCAAGTCATGAGCTATATTTTAATAATAATAAAATCATTGCAAAATGTCAAACTCAAGTCAACTAATTAATATGCAACTACTTACAGTGGTGTAGTGCTGTGGGAACGCGTGGGAATGGCGTTCCCTTACTTTTTTTGGTAGATGGAACGGCGTTCCCTCACTATTTCAAATAAATCCGAACTTACAAATCTCTAATGTCATGAAATTTTAATTCCCACCCCTAGAAGAAATATAAGAAAGAATCATTAACTGTTTCATTTCTTTTAGCTTCGACTGAGGAAATGCTAGCCCATAAACCCATAAAGATCTGATGAAACAGTCACCACGGCGTACCAGTTAACTTTTTTTTAGTTAATCATTCCAGTTGTTAGCTATTTTTATTGATCGTACCAGATGTCATATATCTAATGACACTGGAAATACTGCATCTTCAACCTTGGAATATATCCTAATATCCAGTGCATATGACCTCAAAATATCCCTGAAATTGGTCAGATTTCAAAAGATTTCCCAGGGGGCTTACAGTGCCCCTGGACCCCCAGCTGTATGGGCTCGCTGCACTCGCCATTGTCCCCCCCGCATCTGAGTAACACTTTCAAAATGCATTCCCTCACTTCTTTATTTAGCACTACACCACTGACTACTTACTACCACCAAAGTAGCCTACATAACTGAAGCTAAGAATATACACTATATACAATCTACAAACTATCTCTTTCACTCATGAGTGTCTAAATTTTTCTTATAATTAACTAACAAGCTACTGTTTACCACATCATATGGCAAGTCATTCCAAAAATTGGTAAAACTTTACAAGACACCTGCATTGCCATGAAACATGCTACAGTACCATAACTTAACATATGTATATCAATCGATATATAGCAGAAATATATAGCAGAAAAAATGGTGCAAGCAGCTATGTATCATTTTGAAAATATTAGAAAATAAAAAGTTATGACACTATGAAGATGCTACTAGGCCTATCATAGCTTATACCATTTGGATCTTTTCTGTTTCATGTAGTTTCAGATTTTGCTGAAAATAAGATATTTAATGTAGATTTTTATACTGATTTAAAAATGTAAGTTATTTTTTAGAGAAATGAGTGGTTCAAAAGTTATGTTTGCTATTGTAATTTTGTATGGTCTATAATGTCCAGTTAGGTTAATTGAATACCCAGTTAGGTCAACTGTATGCCCTTGATGATTGGTTAGGTTAAGTTGTGATATTTTCATGACAACCTAACCAATCATCAAGGGCATACAGTTGACCTAACTGGGCATTCAGTTAACCTATATTAAATACCTTATTTTCAACAAAATTGGAAACAGTACATGAAATGGAAAAGATCCAAATGGTGTAAGCTATGATAAGCCTAGTAACATCTTCATAGTATCATAACTTTTTTATTTTCTAATATTTTCAAAATGATACATAGCTGCTTGCCCCATTTAGATAGCTCCTTATCCTTAGAGTGAAACTTATCAAAAAACACAGTAAGTGACATGTCACAACAATCCATCTTTAAGCCTCAACAACAAAACACAAACTGACCAGATCTGACCTAATGGAGTAATTGAAAGGTGTAGCAACTAAGGGGTTGCCAAATGTTGCTAGATATATAGTAGACACTCACATTAACATACTTTGGGGGGAGTGTATGGTCGCTAAAGTGAAATTTCCACTAAAGTGAAGTATGGAAAACCCCCACTTTAACGTACCAGGGAACATTAAAGTGAAGTACAGATGACTCCCACTTTACCAGACTACAGGATGTTAAAGTTGGGTTTTCCAACCAAAATACTTCAGTACAGTTACACATGTATATATAACCCTTGAATCTCCACATTCAACATATAACATGAAAATGCATACATAGACTTACCTACTTATGAACACATGCACATGTAAATATTTATTTTTATGTACTCACCATATATAGTCAATCCTCCAAAATATCATCGGAACTTCTGGTATGATGGCCAGAAAATCCAGGTCTGGTGTGAGGGTCCTGAACTCCACTTCAGGCTCCAGTAGGATGGCTGGCGAAGGAGTACTACTGCTAGTACTTGCACTCTCAGGAAACTGGAGTGGTGACACAGTGAAGCCAACACTGCTGCTAGTACTTGGCATTGGTGACAGTTTGGTGGGCAGTGAAAGGTCAGACATTCCGCTTGAAACGGAGCTTCAGCATGAAATGGACATGCATCAGGACTTGGCAGCAGGGGGCTTGAAGAAATCATGAATTTTCGTTTGCTTGATCCTTTTGTTTTGACTGGCAATGATTTCATTTTGGCACTTCCTTATATAGTTATAGTAAGGGAGAATATTAGGCAGTGCCGTACTCTCATCAATGAATTTCAGCAGAACATCAGCAGTGTCTCTCACCTGGCTCAACGTAGTCTTGGGTATAGCCTCGGAGACATCTTCAGCATCCTCATCATCATCAAGAGGTTCATTGGTGGATCTGTCTTCAGACCTGACTGAAATGTTGGCTGCAATTTCACTCTCACTAAGATCTTTGTACCCTGGTTCACCATCATCAGCATCAAGCCATTCCACAACTTTGTCCTCTGTAGCCTCTCTTTCACAGAACACCCAAATAGTCCTGTGGCTTGAAGCCCTCGAAGTCTATTTCCAGGTCCTGGATGTTATGGAGCAGTTTCTTCCAGGCATTGTGCAGAGTGGACTCCTTGACCTTGTTCCAGCTGTCGGTCCAACTGTAGATAGCAGACTTGATGCTGTAGGCTTTGAAGTTCCTGAGTGTCTTCTCAGCCCTGTCATCTTCAGAGATGACACACAAGTACTACTCCAATTGCTTGGCCCTGTAGATTCTCTCGCAGCTCACTATCACCCCCTGGTCCATAGGTTGTATTACTGATGTGGAATTAGCAGAGGAACATAGCTCTGATCTTGCCATCCTCACTTGTGAGTTCCTCTGCATGTGGGTGTGCTGGTGCATTGTCTAGCAAGAGGACAGCCTTTACATCTTCAGGGCTTATTTTCAAAACATGTTCCTCATATGCCTTCACCTGCGCAACAAAGAACTTGTGGAACCATTCATGGAAAATAGTCTATGTGGACCAGGCTTCTTGCTGCTCCTGTAGATGATGAAGTTTGTGCATGCAGTCCTTGAGTAAGCAAGGCTTGGCTGATCTTCCAATGACCAAAGGCTTCAGTCTATGCGTACCATCAGCATTTGCACAGGCCAACACAGACACACGTTGTTTGTCTGTCTTAAAGCCTGGAAGATGTTTGTCAGTTTTGTGGGCCAGTGTATTTGTGGGCATACTCTTCCAAAATAAGCCTGTCTCATCACCATTATACAGCTGGTAGGAAGCAACCCCAGCCTCATCAATCAGAGTCTGTAGTTCACACCTGAACAACTCCACTTGAGACAGGTCCGCACTGGCTGCTTCTCCAATAAGCTTTTTGTTCGATAAGCCATGCCTGCACTGGAAATGATACAGCCAGCCACCACTTGCTTTAAAGTCTGTGTCATTGAACTCCTGCGTGAAACGCTTAGCTGCCGACTGGATGTCGATTCCTCTGACTGGAACATTCTTGGCCCATTGCTGCTTGAACCATGTGTACACAGCCACATCTACGTTTTTTCTTGTAGGACATGTTCAAGTGAGACCGTTTCGAACTCCTGACTCCGGATTCACTGTCTAGCACATAGATGTGCATTTCATTGCGCTTCTGCTTGACTTCGTAGATGGTGGTCTTGCTTATCTTATGCTTCTGCATAACAAATGCTCCACTTACCCTTGTTCTGTCAGCAAGAATTGCTTTCTTCTCTTCAATCGAGATTGTACGCCTTTTCTGTTTGACACCGGTAGTCCCACTTGTGGATGCCATTGTTCAGGAAATAAAGTTTGTACAAGCAGGCAATAATTAAGTAAAGTATGTACATACACTGTTAAAGCACAGACTATCACTGTACTCCTATATGTACTGCTATTAACTGATAAGTCACTTTGAACTCAAAAAAATGTTATGAACTGATAAGACCTGTGTAACACAATAATAAGAAATAAAAACATATAACCACATACAGTACATACATACAGTATTCATAAATGACATTTAGATACATAATATAAATAATTATATGTAACTATCTATGTAACATCACACAAAAGAATGCTTAACATGCACAACACTTGGAAGCGGCACTATGCACATACACAACCACTCACCACCACAGCCCACGCAATACAACAGGAAACAACTGACTGCAACCTCATCCAAGGGCTGGTTCCAATAATATTCTGGTGGCATTACCTTCACTTTAATGACTTGGAGTCCGCTAAAGTGAAGTTCGGTGATGCTAACAAACTTTTTTAGCAGAAATCTTCACTTTAATGGCCTGTATTACGTTAAACAATGTTAATGACCCGACAGCAGTTTAGTCTGTCCAAGTGAAGTTTCCGCTAATGTGAAGGTTGTTAACACAGGAGATTTCTGTATCTCAAACTGTTGCTAAATGTCGCTAAAAATTACATTGCTTCAAAGTATCATAACTTTGTTATTTTCTAATATTTTCAAAATGATACATAGCTGCTTGCACCATTTTTTCTGCTCTATCGATTGATATATGTTTCACTACTCTAGCATATTTCATGGCAATGCAGGTGTCTTGTAAAGTTTTACCCAAAAAGGTACTACTCTTATGACTGAAAAAGTATTTTCGTAGATCAAGTCTACAAGTCTGTTTTTTAATTTTCTTATTATGCCCACAAGTTATCCCATCCATCTCTAGTGAGGAAAAATTATGTACATCTAAATTATCCAAACCTGAAAACATTTTGAACATCTGTATCATATCTATACAAAATCTCTCAAAACTAAACATACTTAGTTCCTTTAATCTATCCCTGTATTCCAATCTTTGGCAATATCCTATTTTGGCATACCAAATCATTCAACCAACCAAAAATAAACAAAGAGCATCCCAAATTATTTAACGGCATTAGCTTTGTTTTGATGAAACATTTTTGTTGATTCTTTATGAGAAAACATGGTTGGAATGCCTGGTTAAGTCAACTGTGCACCCTTGTCGATTGGTTAGGTTAAGTCATGATATTTTTGTTAGTTTAAATGAAAATAACATGACTTAACCAAACCAATCAAGGGCGTACAGTTGACCTAATCAGGTATTCAATAATTTTCACATAGATTTTGATTATTTTAAGCAACTTTTAACAAAAATGTGAGCATTTATTTTTAATACATAGACAAGTATAACACAGGATACTATACTATCATATATGTCAGGAAGTGACTAAACATATTCTTTTATCTGGGATGCTATTTGTTTATTTTGTAATTGTAAAATAATTTGGGACACTCAAATAGGATATTGCCCCACTCTTCTTAGGTTAGGGATAAGCTTGGTAGCCCTACATTGCACACCTTCAAGCATATCAATATCATGTCTAAGGTGAGGGGACCAAGCTTGAATGCAATATTTTAAGTGAGACCTAACATAAGAATTATATAATTTACAGAGGACTTCCTTACTCTCGTAACTAACATTCGTAGAGCTAATTTTGATAGTTTTGTGGATAGGATGAGAGTAGTGGACTGGGATAAATTTATTTATGGGTAATGATGCAAATTTTCATTGGGAGGTGTTTCAAGAAAGTTTTTTGAATACTGAAAGGGAGTTTATTCTGTGTAGACCCAAGCGCACTAGTAATCATGGTAGGCCCAAGTGGCGGACTAGGGAAATAGGCGAGTTCATAAATGAGCATAACAGAGCATATAGACTTAAGCACAATGGCATGGTAGCTAACTTTAATAGACAATGGCGATGATGGGTATTTTTAGCAACTTTTTGTGACAGTTTTTACAGCAGAAGACATAAATAATGTCCCCAATATGGACAATATCATTCCATTTAGTAGCGAGACTATTTTGAGTGAAATAACTGTTTACGAGGGTGAGATTGCGCATTATATCAATAAGCTAAAAGTTAGCAGGGATCCATTTTATAAGATTCAAGGTGAAATTTGACTCAAAGTATACTAAAAATGTAGCTGAAATTCCTGACTTTAAAAATGGAAATATGACTAAACTAGTTAACAAGTTAAATTGTATAAATTGGGTAGAGTTTTTTGAGCTACAACCAAAAGATAAATTCAACCAAAGTAAATCTACACACTATGCATGGGAAAAATTTAAAAGTAAATTAAAAGATGTCCAAAGTAAATATATTCCTCAGCATATAATAAGAACCAGAATTAACAGAGAACCCTGGATAAATCTGTCTATTAAGAAAGGATTAAGAGATAAGAGAAAGGCCTTCAGCAAATTTAAGAGAACTCAAAATGAAATGGACCTTGAAATCTATAAAAATAAAAGACAAGAAAGCAAGAAACTTATGAGAGATAGTAAACACAATTTAGAGAGGAACTTAGCCAAAAATTGTAAAGGAAATCCCAAAAAGTTCTTTAATCATTTCAACTTGAAAAATAAATCTAATAAAAAAATTGGACCCCTTCATGCTGATGACAAAATTATTGAAGATGATTCTGAAATTACTGAGGAGCTAAATAGATATTTCTGCTCAGTATTTACAAAGGAAAATGTAAATACAATTCCAGATTTTACATTGGTAACACAAGAGAGAGATATAAATCATATAAATATTGAGGAAGTGGATATTTTGAGAGCAATTGACAGGCTAAACATAGATAAGTCACCAGGACCTGATGAAATTTATCATATAGTAGTAAAGGAAGCTAAATATAGCATAGCCCAAGCACTTAAAATACTTTTCAACCTTTCACTGATTAACAGCAAAGTTCCAGAGGACTGGAAAACAGCAAATGTGGTATAACTTTTCAAAAAAGGAAACAAAAACTTGGCTAAAAACTATAGACCAATTAGTTTAACTTCTATTATTTGCAAATTACTCGAAAGTGTCATCAGAGACAAAAGTACAATATTCTTAGAAGATGAAGGATTAATAAATAATAGCCAACATGGTTTTCGAAATGGCAGGTCATGTTTGACAAACTTAAGTGAGTTTTATGATAGTATGTTGAAGCATCTGGATAATAAAGAATCTGTAGATATTGTATACTTAGATTTTGCCAAAGCTTTTGATACAGTTTCTCCTAAGCAGTTGCTCATTAAAGTTAGAGCTCATGGAATAAAGGAGACAGTAGCAAATTGGATTGAAGAATGGCTTGGAGAAAGAGAACAGACTCCAGTTAAATGGGACTAGGTCTATATGGAGCCCTGTTCTGAGTGGAGTCCCACAGGGGTCAGTACTTGGACCTCTACTTTTTATTATTTTTTATTTATATTAATGACTTGGAAAAGGGTCTAACTAGTAAAACTTCAACATTCACAGATGATACAAAATTGGGACAAAATGTAAGATCTTTAACAGGTGTCATGAAAATGCAAAAGGACATTGATAGAGTAGTTGCTTAGGCAGATAGATGGGAGATGAGATTTAATGTAGAAAAGTGTAAAGTTATGCATGTTGGTCATAACAATTCAGAATTTGAGTATAACATGGATGAAAGCTGGGTAAATAAAGAAAAAAAAGGATATATATTTGGGTGTCATTGTGAATCATGATCTTAAACCTACAAAGCATTGTAATGAAATTAGAAATAAGGGTAATGCTAGATTGAACCTAATGCAAAAACATATAGAATATAAATCACCAGAAATTATAAGTAGGCTCTACACTTCATACATGAGGCCTCTTCTTGAGTATTGCATTCAGTTCAGTAGTCCTTATTTAGAGCAAGACAAAGACAGATTATAAAAAGTACAAAAGAGAGCCAGAAGGATGATACCATACCTTAGACACCTTAGTTACAAAGAAAGATTGGAGCACCTAAACATGTTTTCCCTAAAGCGAAGAAGGTTACGAGGTGACATGATAGAAGTATATAAAATAATAAATGAGTTAGATAATATAGACTTTAACTCTTTTTACAAAGATTCACAATGATAGGACAAGAGGCCACAGCTTAAGCTTTTTCAGCAAAGACGTAAGTCATAGTTAGTATATACAACATAGGTTTTCAAATATCGTAGTAAAATTCTGGAATAGCTTAGATGAAGAAGTTGTGAGTTCCTATACTTTGGAGACTTAAGAATAAACTACATAAATTAATGACTAAAAGAGGTACAGTATCTGGTAATGACGTTTTGTTGGAACTGGTAATGGTGTGGAGAAGAGGTTTGTGAACCCCTCCCACATATACATATATAGTTTATTTTTTATTTGGGTAAATCTCATCACCCACACACAGTGATGGGATGTTTGAAAAAACTATATAAGGCTATGGGTTGATTGCCTGATACCCTCATCCGTTGGAAATTTCCAGCAGACTTCAGTGGAGAGTTAATGACAAAAGCCCTATGTTTTTTCATTAGAGTTATGTATATGTAGGACCTCTTTGTTTATTTGCCTTCGGTATTTGCGCTGCCTAATGGTAAAGAAAGGAATTGCCTTACCTTATTATTTTGTTGGGCCTCGTTTCTGTTTAGATGTAGTATGGAAAACTGATATGTGTGGGTAGTTGGGAGCCTAGGAGGTAACAAAAATGGTTCACTGAGTAGGTAGGTAGTTAATCTAACATTTATTAAACTCCTTTTATGTCAATAACTGGGTGGATGAAACCAATTGGTTGCTCACCAGAGTTATTCTCCACATTAGTACTTATATAGTGTGTGATAGAGCATGCTCGGTAATAGACATACATTACCAATCAACCAGCCGAAAAAAAACCGAGAGAAGGCTGGTGGAAAAAGCCACAGGAAGAACAGAAAGAAGGAATGAGTGAACAAGATGGAACGGGGAGATGGAAGAGGCTAAACAAAAAAAAAAGATCCCCACCAGCAAGTACGCTCTCAACAATTGAGCAAAGAGAAGAGGGACTGTCTAATAACACTCAGTAAGTGATCAGTTGTGTTTTTGAACCCAGTTTGGGGACATAATATAAGCTGGGTCAGTAAAATTAGGCCTACATTGTGGTCTAAGACCTAGCACCAACTCCTCATAGCTTAACAAAGGCTAAGGTAAATTACCCTAACCTAATTTGGTGAGGAATCCTACTGTGGACCTCAATTTACTCTACCCACTCTGGACCATTTCTGGAATCTCTAGGCTGACCCCTACAAGGCTAGGCTTAATCTACTCTATAGTTAGACTGGAGATATTAGGGGTGGGTTAATTGGGGACCAATTCATACAGAGCATTTTTCACATTGGTGGCACATGTGGGGACATTTACATACTTTAGGCTTAACTTTACTTAACAAAAATTGCAGAATTA
This sequence comes from Bathynomus jamesi, assembly GCA_023014485.1. NCBI lineage: Eukaryota > Metazoa > Arthropoda > Malacostraca > Isopoda > Cirolanidae > Bathynomus > Bathynomus jamesi. The sequence goes on along the minus strand of JAJOZX010000737.1, from coordinate 735,652 downwards.
GGCTAAATGGTCTAGCTTAAACCTAACCTAATCAAGCCTAAAGTAACAAACTTGCCTAATTAGGTCTACAACCTAGGGCCTAACTAGGAAACATTTACATTTAAGGAGTCCCACTCTTTTATAAGCTTAGAACTGAGTGGCACATAAATACTTGGTACTTGGGGGCGGGGGTAACTAAATTTAAAACTTGACTATTTTGTCTGATTACTAAATTTATTTGATCTCTCATCTCTGATAATTTCTTCTTGCCTTATATTTCATTACGATCCCCAGTTAAACAATTTTGACTTAAACATGGACAGTGAGGAATTGAAACAATTAAAAAAGAAAAAGGGGGGAAAGTTGGGCACTGTTACTAAGGCCATCAACCCTTTTAACAATATTACACAACCAGGCAAGGAAGGTTTAGAGTATGTAATTCTTAAATTGGATAACTTTAAGAAGGATATAATAGCCATTGATGAGAGTATTTCAAAGTTAATTGAACCTGAAATGGCTGATGAACAACATAGACCTTTACTCTGATAATGAGCATCAGGTAATCTCAATTGAAGAGTACATAAGATTACAGTCTCGTTTGACTGACTTAACACCAAATAAACCTATTTCTGATTTTAATCAAAGTAGAGCTAACCTTCAACAAAATTTAACTGGCATGCCAAATCCTGAGTCACAAGAATTTAGGGCTAAGTTACCCACTTTGCTAGTACCAACATTTGATGAGGACACGGTACAATTCCCATCTTTCATTGAAAAATTTGAGAGTTCAATAGGTAATAAACCTATATATAAGAGGAGGGGCGACAAGCTTGACCTTCGCGAAATGAGAAATCATCGCGCAGAACCGTTGTAAGGTAAGGTATATTCCAACTGTTGATAAGTTTAGCTACTTAACTAGTTTCCTTAAAGGTCCAGCCTATAACATGATAGCCTATTTACCAGCTGTGGTTGATTCATATGAAGTAGCTATTGATATCTTGAAACGTAATTACATTAATAAAGATGAGATTATATTTGAATTATCTCAACAAGTTATTGATTTTGCACCCGTAAAGATAACCATAGTGATATGGAAAATTTTTATTCAAAATTAGAAGCGATTATGGGACAACTGGTTAGTAATGAGATAGATATTAAAGCTTCATCTTGGCTTATACAAGGCACAGTTCTTAGGTGCCTTCCTTTGAGGGTTAAGATGTTTTAGTTCAAAAGACGGGAGAAAATTATCCTAATCTTGAAAACATCAGAAAACACTTTCCAACTATTCTAACTAATTTCAAATTGAGAAAGAGTTCAACACAAAATAAGACCCAGACTATGGAGAAACCAAAGACTGTCCCCAGAGACCAACTAGCTACAGCCAAACATAAAACTTGATACTGTAGAATCAAATGTGACCAACTGTAACACACAAACACCTACATTACAGAACTTTAATGTAACTGCTGCCTCAACTTACACACCACATTGTAAATTTTGTGCAAGTGATGAACACAGTAGTACTGGGTGTAGCAAATATACAGACTTTAATTCAAGATCTAGAAGATGTGAACAGTTGAAACTATGTAAAAAGTGCACTGGCCAGGGACATTATAAGAAAGACTGTAAATCTAGGTTAAGATTCAATTTTAAGTTTTGTAAAAGTTCACGACATGTCTCATCAATGTGTGATTTACTGGAGTGTCCAAATAATACTCAAACTCAAAAGGTACCTCCTCCAAACAAAGATAACCAAGAAAATGCCACTTTCATGGGACATTCTGTTTGTTCAAACAATGTAACAAAAAACACTGAGGTTCTTTTACCAACTATTACTTTGGACTTAGTGAATGGTGAGGGTAGCACCATTCCAGTAACTTGTCTTATAGACTCTTGTTCTCAACAAACATTTGTTTCGCAAAATTTAGTTAATAAATTGGGTTTGACACCAAACCCGAATGAACAAGAACTCAATATCACATCCTTTAAGGATAACTCAAACAAAAATAGCTATAAGACAACTGACCTGGAATTACATGTAGAAAATTAATTAGAAAAAATTAAAACAGTCATTATTCCAAAAGTAGGACAAAACAAACTGGTTGTACCCAAACTAGAACAAACCATCAATCGTTTGAGGAAACAGTACAATATAGCTGATAGATATATCACAAACAACACAGTAGCTAACATTGAAATGTTAATGGGGGCAGATTATATTCATCTTATTCATAGGGGCATAGTGAAGATAGGTAATGGTATGCTTATCAGACACCATCAGGGATAGTTCCTTTGGGTGACCTATCCAGATACAACCTAGACCTAAACCAAAATAGTTCATGACTAACAAATACTTATGTGCCTCAACTCAGTCTGACGTATAATATTGAATAATATTATAACATCTGAGAACATTAATTCATCACTATCAAATGAAACTCTGGATGAGGCAATTCAAACTTTATGGTTGCTAGAATCTGTGGGTATACATGACACAAATCAAACTTCAGAAGATCAGTTAATGGTAGAAAGATTTGAAGACACCATTCAGTGCAAAGACAATAGTTATTTTGTTGAGTTACCTTGGAAAATAAATTGTCCAACTTTAAGAGATAATCTCAAAGTAGTAAAGGACATTTATATAAAGTAATGAAAAAGCTCAAACAAGATAATAAAATTCAAATGTACAGTGATGTATGTCTTTAAAGAACAGCTACAGAAAGGCTTCATTGAAGAAGTAACAAATAACCCTTTTAAAAAAGATGGTTGTCATTATTTAACCCACAGAGGAGTTTATTGACAAGATGCCACAACAACAAAACTCAGAATAGTATATATATAACTGTAGCCTCAAAGACAGTGATAAACACAGTTTGAATGATTGCCTGATTGAGGGTCCTAATCTCATTTCTGACCTTGTAAAGATCTTACTCAGGTTCAGGTTAGATAAATATGCCTTACAAAGTGACATTTCAAAGGCATTTTTGAGAATAAATCTTAAAAATGAATATAACATTAATTTAGAGGTAGGGGGTAAAATGGCATGTTGTCAAAAACAAGTGATCATAGCCTCATTTTGTGTGAAAATACATAAATATGAAGTTTTGAAAAGGTTTTTTGCTGAAAATTGTGTATACAAAAATTGCACCACAATTTACTGATTTTTAGCATCAAAACAGCGTTAGGGGGGTCAAAATTATGATTTTTGGAAATACTCACTGTGTGCTTGGGAATGATTAGAGTTCTTGATATATATCTTTGGTAGCAAATAGAATTGTCATTTGTATTATATTTTTGATAAATTTATGCTAGAATTTTAGTCATGCTCGAGTGATTTTGGAGAAAAATTGGCCTGTTCGAGCTCAAAATCCAGACATTTTGTGGAAATTTGCTGACGATCTTCATAGGCAAAGAACATTGGTCTTAGCACAAACTCAGTACCATCAGAGAAGTTCAACAAAATGGCCGGCCATTCACCATCAATGCTGTTTCGGGATGTTGTATCATAATGAAGTACTGACTTAACAGACAAAGGTTTGTTAAGTAGATACAATGAAGCATCTCTTTCAACTTGCGATGCTTGCATTTGCTTGTAATCTGATATTGTTCTGGTGGAAGGGATCACATACAAATAGTTCTTGTATTCTGAAACAGTTAAGGGTATACGAGACTTCTTTTCTGGTGGTTCTTGACCATCTTCAAGCGTATCTACACTTTCCATAGAAACATCTTCTGTTGGATTACTTAAATACAGCTCATGATTGTACAAATACTTGCAAACAATTTGTACAGCAAGTCGAGAAGTTTCAACTGAAATTCCACACATTGTAGATAGGTTAGTACATGTAGATTTGATTTCATCTGTGCACACTTTAATATTTTTCCTCAGTTTTGGTCGATTCACAAATATGTCATCTGTTTGTGTGGTGGCTGAAACCATTGTCATGGTTGAACGAACTAGCCCGGAGCGATTCAAACTTTGATAAGTTCCAGCTGAAGGTGAGTGATCGTCATCTTGGTCATCCTCATTCGAATGAACATCAGCCATTGCAAAATCAATCTCAGCTGCTACCCTTTGTTCTTGTTCTAATTGTGCCATGTGTAATTGAGCCTTTTCCTGTATGTATTCAATAGTGATGGGACGATACCAAAATTTTTAACGATTCCGATACCACTAAAAAGTCTCGATTCCGATACGATTCTCGATTCTGATTCCGATTCTCAATATTTTTAAATATAATTCTATACTTGTTTTTCTGGAAATTGTCATATTTTACTCTGGTAAGATTAACTATTTACCTTATGAGTATGGTAATATAAATTATAAATTATAATAGATTGGTTTAAAAATAAAAATCAACTGTAAGTTGTAACAATTCATTTTAATCATCTTGATTACACATCATGGATATACATGTTTTAATGTATAGCTACAATACAATAAAAATAAAATTTGTTATCCTCTTTCATTTAAATTTTAAAGTTTACATTGCAAAACTGGTTCAATTAAAAGTTAAAGAATTGTTTTAAGAATCGGAAATCATGGTACAATTCTCTCGATTCCGATTCCTGAAAAATGCTAGATTCTTCCGATTCTCGATTCCGATTCCGATTAATCGTCCCATCACTAGTATTCAATGTCAATTTCTTCACTGATTCATGCTATTCGAGTGGATTTTTGATCTTCATAGAATGCTTTTTCATCGCCAGTAAGTTCTTCAGTTTGTTTTCCAATGTCCAAAAGGCTATCTGGACATATCCCTGTGAAATAAAATGATGGTGTAAGTATGTTTGTATAGAAATAGATAAGCTAGGCTTATTTACTGCACATTGTTAAATTTCTCACCAGATCCTGCTTTAGGTGTGAAACTTCTCCACGCTTTATTTAGTTGTCGCAAGGATTTAGGTTCACTTGGACCCAGATTTTTCTTCTTCCCTTTTTTGCGATGGGCTATAAAAACAAATAATAATTAATAATAATATAGGTAGTGATGAAGTGATCCTACTTTATTACCAGCGAAACATAAGAAAGGAAAATAGAATGTACCTCGGATGTAGACTTGTGAGTGATAAATCTCAACCAATTTTGTCAGTTTTCTTTTAATAGAATTTATAGTCAGAACATGTTCTTCACCAAATGACTTGATCCAGATTTGTCGTAGAGCTACACTGCATGCATGAATTGTTGCACTCCTACAATAAAAAAGACAGTCATGAGCTTTAGTTATTAACATATCAATATTGCACTTACGTTGTAAGACCATATAGACTTCAAAAACTTACATTTTTGAGCTTTTTGGTTGTGTCACCTCTGAAAATATTGCGATTGCTGCATCATACCAAGTAGGTAGCTTGTCACCAAAAATGAACACTAGCTTTTGTGCCATTGCTAGGTGTGGTTGCTACTGATCGGCTGATTTTAAAGCGTTGCTTTCCCAAACTTTTATCACATTATTTCACAAAAAGTGCTAAAAGTAAAACAATCACCAATTTCTGTATTCTAAACAAAAAATATAGAATAAATATGTAAATTATCTGAAATATAGAAATGTACAAAGGTTAATATCTCATGTGAAGAGCAGCAGAACATTCAGTAATATGTTATTAAATAAGTTTTTATGTTATAAGACTTAGTTTTGAAGCGGTTTAGCTATAAAATTGCAAACATACTAAAAAATGGTGATTTTCGAGTAAATTTGAGTGCAATTTTTGTATATAAGCCAAAACCAATTTTTTTTTGCTTGAATCATGTTATTGGCATGAAAAGCTGTCATTTGAGCCTATGATCACTCAAATCTGACCACATGACCCTCAGACCCCCCTCTACCCCTACCTCTTAACAAGAACCAACTTAGGTTCTAATGGTTCAGGGATCCATTTGATTTGAATAAAGGGTTTCATAACCTATAGATTCAATGTTGTGTTGTTTAGAGCCAATTGCTCACCTAGCCTATTAGCATTGACAATTAGACATCATTTGAACCAGTTTAATAACTCTTTAACACTAAACTTCCTTAAGGAACATTTTTATGTAGACAATCTAATAGGCTCAACATCAACAAAATCTGAATTATCTGAAGTCTATGAACACACTCAAAACATTATGTAACAAGGTAACTTTGAACTTAGAGAGTGGATTTCAAATGATGAGGATTTAAACAAAAAGATTTTAAAGGATAATAATGGTCTTACTGAACCATCAGACAGAGTTAAAACTTTAAGTATGAACTGGCATTTGGATACAACTTCTAACAATCATGATTCAATCTGCACTAAAGGTTTTAAACTTGATGAGGAAGCTAACACTAAAAGACAAATATTATCAGAGGCTTCAAAAATTTTTGATCCCATGGGTCTATTCCTGCCTTCAACAATAAAATCAAAGATTCTCCTCCAAGAAGTTTGGAGGACAAATGTTAGGTGGGATGAGCCAATAACAACTGAAGATCAAAAATCTTGGAAGAAGTTAGCTGCTGATTTAACAAAAGTGCAGAACATTAAAATATAAAGGTGCTGTGGGTTTAGGGATAAACCCCAGAGACTTCATGTATTTGCTGATGCAAGCATACAGGCTTATGGGTGCTGTGTGTACTTTGTAGGTCCTACAGAAAGTCATCTAATTTATGTAAAAGGGAAAGCTGCACCTCTCAAACCTACCCGAGTCATACCTCAATTGGAACTATTGGCTGCTGCTTTAGCCATTAAAACCATTTCATTGCTTAAGGATGCTTACCATGATGTGAACATAACTGATATCCACATCTGGCTCGACAGTCAGATTTGTCTTGCCTGGATAAGGAATGATAGCATTAATAGTAAGAACATCTTTGTAAGAAACAGGCTAAAAGAAATAGCTGAAGCTAATGAAAGCCTACAAGTCAATTTTCGCTATGTTCCAACTAAATAAAATCCAGCAGACTTTCTGACCAGAGGTTTATCCTACAAGTTGTTGAAGTCAAACAAAACTTGGTTCATGGGACCTAAGTGGCTCTGTAATACAGACCAATGGCCTGTGGAACAAGTTAACTTGACATTAAATTTAACCTTTTCAAATGAAAAGGTTGAACCAATCACTAATGAACATTATTCTGATTTCAGCAAACTTGTCAGGGTCACAGCCTACTGTTTGAGGGTTGCTCACAACTGTTTAACCCTTACATTGCTGTTGGCAGCCTGAGCAGCCCGTCCTTGTGCGAGTGCTCATGGCCACCACAGTAGGCCTGTTCAAAAATCAACTTTTTCTTATTTTCATAGGTTTCTGTACATTTTCCCATGCTTTTTGACCTGAAAAAGCCGAAAATCACAACTATTTTGACCTAGGATGTTGGGAAGCATTGCCACATGGAGCTTTAAATTTTCTGCCTTGAAATCGGCCAAAGTGCCAATTCCGGGGTCCCTTGAATTATGTTTTGCACTTTAACTTTTGATCTAAACAAGATAGAGCAACAAATTAGGTATCAAATGAAAGAGCATAAAATTAATAAATAATGATAATAATAATAATAATAATAAATAAATAATAATTAATAATAATAATAATAATAATCTATCATTTTTCAGGAAACAACAGAAACTCAATCAGAATCTAGAAAACCATCTACAAGTTACAACTTCACAATGGCATTAAGCAAGGAGCTGAGGGAGCTCCGTGGGCGCACAGTTGATATCTCAGAACCTCCACGTACTGTCCACAGGCAGGTGTCAACTGGGCCATCTACCAGATCTCTCACTGAAACTTTCCTGGTTGGATACCCTTCAGCTTTTATCAGTGGTTCCCAGCTTCCCACCAACAGACAGGCATTCCAGTATTTCCTTAATCTTCAGAATTTACCGGAAAATGCAGGGAGGCCCATGGTTCAAGACCTTGCATATGAAACAGTTGAATCTATCATCCCATTCTGGCAGATGGCTAGGATCAAGACAATGACCAAGTACAACGCAATGAAGCTCTTCATGAAACTACATGAGAAACATCGTGCTCTGGTGAAAAGCAAAGGAAGAGCAAGTAACCCTGGAGGAAAAAGAGGAGCATTTGTGCTGGAATTAGACAGCCTGTTCGATATAGGAGCTCCAGATGCAATCCAGGAAATACAGAACAACAGACTGTTATCCAGAGAGAAGAAAGATGAGGATATCAGGTTCTACGAAGACCAAAAGACTGAGAGGAAAGGTCATATGTCTGGTCATGACAAGATTTTTGAGACAAGATCCCTGCAGCAAGCAGCGAGGAATGAAAGACTGCAGCATAGACAAGAACAAGGTAAGACTAATTACTTTGACGTTACAAAAAGTTTTAAGTTTTACTCCATTGTGATATTTAGCATGTACTTAACAATTACTGTCTTAACATGTTGTACTATTTTACAGCTGCAGCAGAACAAGAGGCAGTTGTTCATGTGGATGACATTACCTGGGGTGACTCAACTGACAACGACGCTAACACAGAGGACATGGATTACCATCAGCCTCGTCCTGGATGTTCTCACCATCAAGACACTGTGACTAGTGTGACTTTGACGTTTCCAAGGAAGGTCATGGAATGTGATGTCATCTGCAATACAGCTGATCGTCTTGGTTTATCAGACAATCAAGTTACTGCCATGGTTTCTGCCACCTTGAAAGCTGGAGGGGCTGATCTGGATAACTTCGTCATCTCAACCTCAACAACACGTCGCAACAGAATGCTGTCCAGGTAGGTATAATATCAGCCAGAGTCACATGTCCAAGTTTTGTGAAAAAACCCACAGTACGCTGTCTTACACTGGGATGGAAAGTTGCTCAAAGATGTCTTGGGCAGTGAACCTGGAAGTACCTCAGAGACTTTAGCTGTGCTAGTGTCTGGTCCACCTTCATACACTGAAGGAAAGTTTTGGGAGTACCTGTCATCGACAATTCTTCTGGCACAGCTCAGGCTGAGGCTTCAATGGATTTACTGGAGACATGGGAACTTACGGATAATGTTACTGCCCTTGTTTTTGACACTACATCCAGTAACAGTGGAGTTCACAGAGGAGCTGCCAAACTGCTAGAGAAAATGCTGAACAAAAAGGTGTTTTATCTGGCCTGTCGACATCACATCCTGGAAATCCTAGTAGGAGCAGTTTGGGAGAAGCTGTTTGGGAAGGTGAAGGGGCCAGATAATCCCTGGTTTGAGCATCTGAAGGATGTTTGGACGGACTTGTCCAAGGAAAACCCAAAGATGCTGGCTATCAACAGCAAATGGCTGAAGGAAAAGAAGAAGAACAGTGAAGAAATACTCCAAGACATTCTAACAGCAGAAAGGCTTCCAAGAGCCGACTACAGGGAAATGGCTGAACTGACAGTCATTGTTCTTGGAGGAACGCCTCCTCGAGGTATTCACTGGAGTCGACCAGGCACCATTCATCAGGCCAGATGGATGGCCAGAAACCTGTACTCCATGAAAATGCTGATGTTTGCAGATCAACTTGAGTACGACGAAGACACTGTATCAAAGCTGGAAAGACTCAACACCTTCCTTGCGCTGTTCTACACTCCTGTATGGATGATGTCAATGTCTGCTGCAGATGCTCCCGTGAATGATCTAAGTCTAATCCAGGACATGTTGAAGTACAAGAAAACTGACCCAGAGCTTGCTGATGCAGTACTTAATAAGATGGAAAACCACAAATGGTACCTGATGCAGGAAGTCGTGCCATTTGCCCTGTTCAGCAGTAGATTGAGTGACACATTGAAGCACGACATTGCTGCCTAGTTACATGCCACTGAGAAGCCAGACAGCTTCAGAACAGGAAAGCCTCTATTCCAGTGTGTCACAGCTAAGACCACCCTGGTTGATCTCATTGGCCCAGAATCACATTTCCTGCTGGACACACTGAACATTGGACCCGAGTGGCTTCTGGAACCTGTCACGTCTTGGCCACAGAATGAGGACTACAGAAAAGCGTTGGACTATGTTAAGAATCTGAAAGCGGTGAATGACATTGCTGAACGTGGTGTCAAGATGATGAGCGACTTTGCAAATGTCATAACAACAGATGCCAAGCAAAGGGACTATCTCCTTCAAGCTGTGGAGTTCAACAGACGCCGCTTTGACAGCTTCAAGAAACAAACTCTCAACAACTGACTGTGTAAATGTCATTATGAAATTAATTATCATGTAATGCTTTCACTTCTTGATCGATTAGACTTGTGACAAAATGTTAATCTCAAATTTGTGTCATGAATAAGGCGCCTTGTCTGCCTTGAGTGTGAGAAAATGAATTTTGTGATATTTCTGAAATCTTTGTATGTACCAATGTGCCATTTCTTGTTCCAAGACTATCATAATTGTATAAGTTAGAAAGAGGATTAAAAACACTTTAATTTGGTGCCTATTTTGTTGCTCTATCTTGTTTAGATAAAAAATTATAGTGCAAAACATGATTCAAGGGACCCCGGAACTGGTGCTTTTGGCCGATTTCAAGGCAGAAAACTTAAAGCTCCATGCGGCAATGCTTCCCAACAACCTAGGTCAAAATGGTTGTGATTTTCGGCCTTTTCAGGTCAAAAAGCATGGGAAAAAGTACAGAAACCTATGAAAATAAGAAAAAGTTGATTTTTGAACAGGGCTACCGCCACCAGAGCTGGGCACTTGCGTTTTTTTTGCGGTACTGCGGTACTACCGCACTACCAAACCAGTACCGCATAATGCAGTACCGCAAAAAATGCGGTAGCGGTACTGCTGTACTTTCAGCGATCCTTTGCGGTACTGCGTTATGCGGTACCGGTTTGGTAGTGTGGTAGTACCGCAGTACCGCAAAAAAAACCGCAAGTGCCCAGCTTTGACCGCCACAGCTCTCCAGTAAAAGTAAAAAGGCAATGCACCATTATATTAGCTTATTGCATATATATATATATATATATATATATACAGGGTGATCAGAAAGTTACTGTGCACTATATTCCCTATATAGGTGCACATCAACTTTTTATCACCCTGTGTATATATATATATATATATATATATATATATACACACAAAAAAATGTACTTTATGTACTCACCACTGTAAACTCAACATCCTTTGAAAACAGTAGTTGTTCTTTTAGAAATAAAAAAAGTTTTTTTCCTTTTGTAAATAATATTCTTGTATCCTTCCAACAAAAAGTTTTTCCTTTTCTAAATAAAACATAACTTGTATCCTTTCAATAAAACATTTTTTTTTCCCAAACATCACTATTAGTACTGTGCCAATGTGTGGAAATCACAAAAACATAGAAGGCACATTGGAATTTTACATTTGGCGCACCAAGTTGTCACTTTTGTTATTTTTGTCACTTTTTCCTTTGAATTGAGGCACACATGGCATTTTCTTTGAATACGTCTTTTATCACCCTGTCCTATCAGTGCCAAGTAATGCCGTGTGATATAATTTCTGGCGAGAATTCTATCTGGGGCATTGGCAATAACTCTACCAAGTTTCATTTGTATGACTTGTCCATGTTTAGCCAACAATTCTCGAATCACAGCTAAACTGAATTCCCAAACTGGCACTTTCTTTTTCATTTTTTCTATATACAAATGATGTGCATTCAATATGGACATGTCTAGCAGACAGAGATGGGCAGTATCTTGTATCTTAAGATACAAGATATGTATCTTAGATACTTTATTTTTGGAGGATCTTGAGAAGTATCTAAGATACATTTTGTCATGTAGCTTGTATCCTGGGATACACTTTCAAAGATACTTTCATAAGATACTTTTTAAATAGAGACGCTAATAACTATTCATGAAATATGATCATATCTGACACACATTGAAGCAGGCCGGCGATTGCTGTAACATGTTTGTACATGAATACTACCATTGCGCTGCGCGCACAGTCTCAGCACAGACGTACTCAGGTTTCATCTTGTATCCCGCAGTTTTAACATGTTTTAACATGATTAAAAATCAGGAATTATACATATATTTGCTTATTCCTGCAAATATATTTATTATGAGGAAAACTTTATTTTTTCTTCGTGAGTAGGTAACTGAGCATACCTGTATTAACAATTTATTTGAAATACATAAATTGAAAAAGTGTGGTTTATTTTATTTTCTCATACCTAAAAATTTTCAGGATTATTTATACATATTTACTTTGTGCTTTCCTTTTAGTTATATCACTATATGAATACTGAGATATGAAGTACCATTGATTTGGCATTTATTTATATCCAGAAAATATAATAATACAATTGAATGAGACAACTCGTGTGCTCATGGCTCACCAGGTGAAACTAAACTCAAATAATTATTCTTTCAAAAGTATCTTGTATCTTAAAAATGTATCTTGTATCTGTATCTTGAAGATACAGTTTTTTCGAGTATCTTGTATCTGTATCTCAGATACATTTTTGTTGGGTATCTTGTATCTGTATCTCAGATACAATTTCCAAGTATCTTGCCCATCTCTGCTAGCAGATGAAAAAACAATTTTTTATACCATTTTATTGTTTTGCGCATGCCTTCTATGAAGGTTATCTGCATGTCAAATTTATTGACTAGGCGCATATTTTTCGTGTAGTCAAGTACGACATCTGGTTTCTTGATAGTCATATCTGTTCTGATATGACTGCTAATATTGGTCCACTATTTAGACATTGCATGTTTGTAGATGGATCCTTTGTAAATTTTGGCATATTCTTCCTATTTACTCTGACTGTCCCACAAGATCCTGTCTGATGTTCATTGAGATAATGACAAAGTCCAGGGCTAGTGTACCAATTGTCGGTGTAAAGAATATGGCCCTTATCTAAATAAGGTGCTATCATTTTTTTTACAACTGCACCAGACATACCAAGAGGGTCTTCTCTGTCAACTTCAGTGGTCGCTCCTGTATATATCAACAAATCACAAATTACGCCAGTTTTGCAGTCATATAAAATTAATAGTTTTATGCCAAAACGGTTTGCATTTGGATAGTATATATATACTGCTTGAATGCTATTTGCCCTTTGAATAAAATTAATAGTTTTATTCCAAAACGATGGCATTTGGATGGTATATATATACTGCTTGAATGCTATTTGCCCTTTGAATAAAATTAGGGATTCATGAATCACCAACTTTTGATAAGGTTTCAAGCACTTTTGAAATGAACTTTGAAAAAGAGATAACACTGGCCTAATTTTATACAATTGGTCATGATTGTCATTGGGTTTTTCACTGTTGGTGAAATGAATGAAACGCAAAATCAGTTGGTACTTATCTCTTGACATGAATTTGGCAAAGATGCTAGTCTCAATAAGTCATCAGTTGACCAATAACCATCCAGCCTATGCTTTTTTACATGAGGCATAAGCATGGAAAGGGCAAGAAAAATAAAACGCTATATTCTAGAGAAATTTGCGTAAAACCAAGTAAAAACCACCTTTCAGAAACTTAATAAATCATAGTTATACCCTTAATTTTAATTTTCTTTCATGTAGATTAGAAAATATGATAATTTTATGGGTATATAAACTAAACTGCAAAAAACTTGTTCACTATCTGGATCCCTGGAAAAAATTAGAAAAATTCCAAATTTTCCAGGTTTTTTACCATTCTGCTGACTATAAGAACAATCACAATTATACAGAAGTTGCAACTAAGTACTGGATAGTAGGGTGTGACCGTTGCCCTCCAAAAATCAAAAAATGGTCCTACAATGCTGTTCAAAGTTTTAGTGTTGTGTATTTATCTAGGAAACACCCCTGTAAATTTTCTTGGAGATCGGTGCATGTTTGAGCTAGCACCATCGTACCAGCAAGTATTGCTATTTCAGCTTATGAACTTCATAAATAAGTGTGAAAATAGCACATTTTATCAGATTTTCATTTCCGGGTCTGAAACGCTGACCCACAAATTTTCCATGTATTATTTTATTGCATTTAATTTTAATGATGCTCTTTTCTTTTCCCTTGACAGTGATTTGATGTTGTGAACAGAGAATTTAATCATGGATACACGGCAAGATGATGAGTATGTCAGGATGTTATTGGGCACCGTACCCCGAGAAGAAAAGGAAATAAAGGGCTGCAAACTGCCAACTAATAGGCAGGTCTTACTATGTCTGTTAGCAAACCTTCGGGATATGCATTGGGACCAGGCTTTATCTGCCACCATTGACAATGTGCTTTTGCATTACCAGAAGGCGAATGTCCCGACCATTACAGGCAGGAACAATATTGGCCGAGTGATTAAAACTTACTACATGACAAAGACTACATGATGCTTATGAAAAAGAATGAGGATAGAAGATGGGCTGATGATCCTGGAATTATGAAGTTTAAATCAGAATTGAGCCTGACGATGAAATTTTATAAGAACACAGTGTTGAAAGACATGGCAGCTGCGAAAAAGGGGAAAACTCAGGCCGAACAAGATGCCATCGATACTGACATACTCTTTATGAAAAGCATGCTAAGTGACAGAGTAGCTACCTACTCTGGGGTAAACAAAGTACTCACAGAAAAGGTACAGAAGCGACAAGAGAGAGAGCAATGTGATCATGCTGAGAATGTACAGGCTGATATTGATTCACCTATTAGCTCTGATGAGGACGATGACATTGATGAGGCCAGCACTGCTGAACCAAAGAGAAAACATCGGAGAACAGTGAAAGAGGGAGTTTCAATTTTTGTGCCCCGTGATATTCTGAAGTCGGCAGAACTTGTTTCATGCAGTGTTCGAAACAACATCTCGCCGACCCAGCTGAGTGCAATTGTGTACTCCCTTGTATCTGCATGTGGTGGAGATACATCAAAGGCGAGTCTAAATGCAAGGACGGCCCACCGATACCGAGCTTCCATCGTGTCAGAAATAAGTTTAAAAATCATGGATGAATGGCAACCATCAGACAAAGTACTGGTGCACTGGGATGGTAAACTTATGGACACGCTGGATTCCAAAGGCACTGATGACCGCCTGCCCATTCTTGTGTCTGGTGTCAATGGCACAAAGCTTCTTGGAGTCCCACCTCTTCCGCATTTGACTCAAAAAGCTGGCCTGGTTCAAGGAGACTTGATATCAACAGCAACCAAACAACTTCTGGTTGATTGGGAGTGTGAACAGAATGTCGTTGGTATGGTTTTCAACACAACTTCATCCAATACAGGTAAACCTATTTCAAACATCAGCGTGAATTTATCACGACGTTAATACCAAAATACAGTGAATGATTTAACAGAAATCTGCAAAAAGCACGTGCCTGAAATGGTGGCCTTAAACTACAATTACATTTTTTTTTCAGGACAAAAAACAGCTGCTGCGTCTCCCTCCAAAAGGAATTAGAGCATGCCGTATTCTGGTGCGCCTGTCGCAGGCATGTGGGCGAAGTCATCCTAGGTGTTTGCTGGGATTGCTTGAAAGTGGAGGGCTCTTCAAGTCCAAACATAATGGTTTTCCAGAGGTGAGTCATAAACTTTACAAAATAACAAGGAATATTATTATCTAATGAACAAATTTAGTGGAATTTCTTTTATTAGACTTATAAGATATACTAACACCAAGCAAATGATCGATCATATCAATCTTAATACCCCTAAAACAATATTATAGATTAGTATGAAATACAATAATCCCATTTCTAGGTTCAAGAACCATTTCTCTCAACTGGCGTACAATGAAAAAAGAAATACTACTACCCCGCAATGCCTGGAGTGTTTGAGGAGCGCCAGCAGGAGATGGCTGACTTCTTCCATGAATCTCTAGCCCAACCATTTACACGTGGCGACTACAAGGAGCTGGTAGAGCTTTGTCTGCTGCTTGTAACTAAAGGATCCGAGCCAGTGAACTTCACAATGGTCTACCCCAGCACACTTCACAAAGCAAGATGGGTGGCTAAACTGCTCTATACCCTCAAGATTGTTCTTTTGTCAGGCCAGATCAAAGAGCAGTTTCCCAAAGCCGAGGTTGTGACTAAAAGTCAAATCAGCAAGTTAGAACGGTTTGCTGTGTTCACAGTAGCTGTTTATGTCCCATGGTGGATTGTTTGCCCTGTTCCAGCAAGTGCGCCACTGAATGACTTGAATTTGGTCGAAACCTTGGCTGAATTTGCCCCATATGACGCTACAATAGTTGACAAAGCACGTGTGGCACTCAGTAGACACACTTGGTACCTAACTGAGGAGTTGGCCCCACTGGCTTTGTTCTCATCCCAAGTACAAGAAAGGACAAAAGAGGAGATGAGGAAGGCCCTTCTTTGCCATGAAGGCACTGAAGTTACTAAGAGAGTGGGGCTCAATCATGGGGGCTATGGAAAGCCATATCTTCCCCCTGTCCCAGAAAGTGGCACTGCCCTGGTGGACCTAATTGGGCCTGACTCAAGCCGGTTCTTCACCATTTTAGGCATGCCCTATCAGTTTCTCCACAGTCCAACCAGTGAATGGGCGGATCATGACGACTACCTGAACATGAAACGGGTTGTGGACAAGCTTCAGGTCGTCAATGAGGCTGCAGAGCGTGGTGTAAAACTTTGCCATGACTTTCTTAATGTTGCCAGGGATGAGGAGCGCTTTCAAGAAGTCCTTCAAGTAGTTGAAAATGACAGACTCCGCGTTCCTAATCAGCGCAAACGATCATCTGTTTCCGAACAGAAATCATGGTTTCTTGCTCTAGAGAAATAATACCTTGTGAAGATATGATAAAACCCCTTAATGTACCATGAGAGAATAAGAATGATTAACTTTTTTGTGTTAGTGATAACAGCTTTTAATTAAGACAGGCAAATGATTTGTGTTAATATCGTTAATATCCCTTATGATGGTTGTGTAATCTCATATATAGGGGCGTATGCTGTATAAGCAAAATTGCTATTTTTCAAATTGCTGGTGCTCACTCGAATATGCATGAATCTTCAAAAAATTGCATGTGGGTATTTTTTATGTCAATATGCAACACCAAAATTTTGAACAGCATTGTAGGACAAAGTTGGGGCAACTGTCACACCCTACTGGATAGGGTATGCACAACAAAAGGAGTACAATAAAGGGTTAGAATTCTTGACTAATGGGAAACAATCAAAAGAGCCTGTACCATCAGTAGTTGTGGATCTAAACTTGTTCAGAGATGAGGAAGGTCATCTAAGGTGTAAAGGGAGATTAGACAAATCAAAACTGTCTTACAAAAGCAAACATCCAATCAAGCCCGTAGCCAAGTGGGGGCCAGGGGGTGCAAAGCCCACCCTGGAAAATAATATGCTTCCCCTGGGAAAACTCAGTACTTTATAAACAGTATTGTTATTCGAGAATTTTTTTTGTATTTTGGTTCTAAGAGGAATAGGTGAAGTGATAAAATAACGTTTATGTAATTATGTTTTCTGCAGTATATTTCGATATTCACAAAAAATGACATTAAATTTTTTCATTGTCCCCCCTGTCAATTTCTCCGCCCCTCCTACTGATTTGGTCTAGCTATGGCCCTGCATCCAATCCTTTTATGTAGATTTAGCTATCTGACAACATTAATCATCAGACAAACACAAAATGATGTACATCAGATGGGGGTACCACAGACACTAACTGCATTAAGAAAAACTTACTGGATACCCAAGGGAAGGATCACTGTTAAAACAGTTCTGAATGAGTGTGTCACATGTAGGCGTATTCATGCTAGTCCCTATAGGAAACAGAAGAACATAAGAAATTTTTATAGTGGGCACACTAGGGACCACTTCGGCCCATCGAGGTGGCTCCACTATGTAAAAACTGCCTATACATTGGCAACCACCAATTTTTACAAAACTAATTAATTATCAATTTAAAACTAATTAATTATCAATTTAAAACTAAAGATAGAATCTCTGGATCCAGAGGATCAAAGTCATAATAGGCTACTATCCACAAATATGTTACACTCTATATCTATTTATAACTGACATGCAAATATATCAGATCCAAAGAATCTAGTCAATTTCATTACGGTACCCATCAATACCAGTACCTTGCCAACCAAAAATAAGTGGTTTGTGGGTCAAGTGAAGATCATGAGTTTTTCAATACCTTACAGTACTATGGGGGGCACCACTCAGCAGAGGAATCTCTCTAAACGGGGTGTGTAAGGACAGAGAATATCCCCTAACACAAGATGATGCCTCCCTATATCCCACAACACTTGTGTTGAGCTGTGGGATCTATCACCTAAATACACATAATATATATGAAATAAACTAGTACCATTCATGCAATAAAAATGGGCTTAAACACTATCACCAGATGTCCCTTGCAGACATCAAACTATCCAACCTTCTTTTGAAAGAATCAAGTGTATCTGAAGTCACCACTTCTTCTGTCAGACTGTTCCAAAACTTAATTACTCTGTTTGTAAAACTATGTTTTCTTAAATTTGTTCTACATCTTGGCTTAAATAATTTCATACTATGACCTCTAGGCTGGTTATTGTGATCTTTAATGAAAAGAGACTCAAAATCTATCTTATCCAACCCTTTTATCATTTTATACACCTCTATCATATCACCCCTTAACCTCCTCCTTTTTAATGAGAACATGTTTAGATACGACAGTCTTTCCTTATATGTCAATTGTCTTAGAGATGGGATCATTCTTGTTGCTCGTTTCTGTACTTTTTCCAGTTTTTCAATATCTTGTATCAAATAGGGACTATTAAATTGAATACAGTATTTGAGGAGGGGTCTCACATATGAAATGTATAGTTGCTTTATAATATTGGGTGATTTATATTCAATGTGTGTCTGCATGAGATTGAGTCTAGCATTTGCTTTATTTCTGATTACCATACAGTGATTTGAGGGTTTAAGTTCATTAGTCACAGTGACACCCAAGTCTTTCTCTTTATCATCATTTTTAATCCAAATTCCATTCATATTGTATTCAAATTCTGGATTTTTTGGCCCAATATGCATAACCTTGCACTTATCAACATTAAATTTCATCTTCCACTTATCTGCCCAAGTTGTTACTCTAAGTCTTTTTGTATTGTCATTGCTCCTGCGACTGACTTAACATTATGGCCTAATTTTGTATCATCAGCAAATTTTGAGGTTTTACATGATAGGCCCTTCTCTAGATCATTTATATAGACAACAAAAAGCAGAGGTCCCAGCAGAGATCCCTGTGGGGCTCCACTCAATACGGGTCTCCAAGTAGACTTATTTCCATTTAGATGAACTCTCTGTTTTCTGTTTCTCAGCCATTCTTCTATCCAGTCAGCTATATGACCT
The DNA here is from genome assembly GCA_023014485.1 of Bathynomus jamesi. NCBI lineage: Eukaryota > Metazoa > Arthropoda > Malacostraca > Isopoda > Cirolanidae > Bathynomus > Bathynomus jamesi. The sequence goes on along the minus strand of JAJOZX010000737.1, from coordinate 716,484 downwards.
CTTATACCATGGGCTCTAACTTTTACCAACAATCTTGCATGAGGAACAGTATCAAATGCCTTTGCAAAGTCTAAGTATACTATATCTACTGGCTCTTTATTGTCCAAATGCAATAGGACTCCATCATAAAATTCAATCAAGTTGGTTAGATAGGATAGGACCTTCCATTTCGAAAGCCATGCTGGCTATCATTTATAAGGTTGCACTCTTCAAGGAACTCAGTAACTTTACCTCTATTGATACTTACAAGTAATTTGCAAAATCCTCCTGCTTTGCCAGAGGATAGAGTTACTCTCAACAGACCCTTTGAGCCTGTAGGCATTGACTATACAGGAGCATTGACTGTAGGGGTGGTTGACACTGAACAAAAAATGTATATTGTACTGTTTACATGTGCTGCCTCACAAGCTGTTTATCTGGATGTTGTGGATGACCTTACAGCAGAATCTTTTGTTGCTGTCTTTAAGAGATTCTGTGCATGACATTCAGTACCCAAGACAGTTTGGACTGACAATGCTACATGTTTCAAGGCTGGTGAACAGGTTATTAATGACTTGTTAAGCGATGAAGTCACACAATTATATGTACAAAATTCAAACATAAAGTGGAAGTATATTCCAGTTGCCTCTCCTTGGTATGGTTCTATCTGGGAGAGGAATATATAAACAGTAAAGAATTGCTTGAAGAAAGCAATTGGTAAAAAACAGGGTTAATATTCATCTTTTAACCCACTCATGCGTGGTTAAAACAGTACAATATATTGAATTGCCATTCAAAACTGACTAAGAAAATATATATCTTATGTTATGCAAATTTGTTCAAATGTGCTTTTTTTAATAAAATATATTTCCTATTTTGGCTATAATGTCCTTTTTTTGATAAAATATTTTTCCTGATTGGGTTATTTTTTTGCTACTCTGCAACTTGTGATTGCATTATGACATGCCATTTGTGTGATTTTGATAACTTGATTCGTCATGTGCCGTAGATGAAGACAAAGGATTGGAGGTTTTTATCAATTACAGCATTATTCTCTCATCCTTAACTTGCCCAAAATGTGACAGTGAGTGCCTAATATGAAAAGATCATAAGATATTTAGGTGAAATAACCAATATTAACCTGTTAGGTCAACTGAAGGCCCGGTTAGGTCAACTGAAGGCCCGGTTAGGTCAACTGTACACCCTTGATGATTGGTTAGGTTGTCGCAATATTTTTGTTAGTTTAAATGAAAATGATAAGAACAAACTTTTCTGGTTAATTTTGAGGTGTTTTGGGTAATGGTTTAGAATAGGGGCACCACCTCAATTTTTGTGTTTTTTCCACCAAAACATGCTAAAACCATTGGTTTCCTGTTGTTTAGGATGAATGTGACCATCGCCATTACAGTAAATTATTGCTTGAAGTTATTTCACCACATCAACCCCTCCTACAATCTGGGGGACCACTGTGGGAACCGGGGGTTTTGGGTGGGGGAACATAGCACAAGCAATAATTTACGGTAATAGCGATGGTCAGATTTATCCTAAACAACAGGAAACCAATGGTTTTAGCATGTTTTGGAGGAAAAAAACATGTCATGAAACATCAAAAACCATGAGAAAAACCTAACCCCTAACCCAACTAACCTAAAAAATATAAAACCCTATACCGATCAATTTGTGATACGTGATCTTTACAGGGGCTCTGCCCCTGTACCCCCCCCCCCCGAGACCTAAATTATACAAATTGGACACACTACATTTAAAGGGAGAACACCATGCGAGCTCTACTAGCATCACCTCACATCCATCACAGACCAAAGCCATTTTCAAACTGAAGTGAATGAACGATACAATAGTAGGGTTGCCAAGTTGCCAACTCAAAATTTCCTAGATTCATATCCAAAAATATGTTTTTCATAATTTTCTAACCATTTTTTTTTACTATGCGACACATACAATCAATGTATTTTAATGAGAGAAACAACTTTGTCTCTATGGTATTTTTCGAAATTTTGCTTAATTAAGTGGCGCCTGCATTCTGAACCATTACCGTGTTTTGTACAAAACTGCCATCCATTTCCTGTGCAAATGCGTAGTTTTCGAGATTACGATATCTCGAAAACTACACATTTGCACAGGAAACAGATGGCAGATTCATGCAAAACACCTCAAAATTGGCCAAAAAAGTTTCTTCTCATCATAAAAGCAGACTGGGTGTAAAAACGAATAATTACCAAAAACAGATACACTTGTTTGAGTTGCTCACTCTCCTGGCTGAGATTGAGATCATCATCAACAACAGACCACTCACTTATGTGAGTGACAACATTATTGACCCAGAACCATTAACTCCAAATCATTTGATTCGGGGAGAACAAGTTAGTCTCCTGCCCAGTGGCGTAGCTAGAGTTTGTGCCGCCCGGGGCGGTCCTTGAGTTTGCCGCCCCCCTGAAACACAACACAATACACATAACAAACATACTTAAACAAAAAGTGAAAACGACGTATAGAAAAAAAACAGTGAAAAATATTAGGACAACATGTTTATTTCTGAAGTGAAAAAATTAACTACAACATTCTACAGTTATTTTTCTTGCTTTTCTGTTAGCAAAATCTTCGATGACATCGTCGAAGTCTATTTCGTCTGTCAATTGTTGTTCTATAGACAGTATGGCAAGATTTCTCAACCGCAAGGTGCTCATAGTAGATCTTAGGTAATTCTTTATCAGGTTTAGTTTAGAAAAACTCCTCTCACAGCTAGCAACACTAACAGCAATTGTGAGAAAAATCTGCAGCAGTATTACAATATTTGGAACCGAGTTACCAAGATTATACTTTTGAATAAACTGCAAAAGTTCAAGGGGGGCCTTCCTTCCACGTCTGTTTCGTCGGGAGGCATTTTACTCAAGTTTCTGAAGTATTTCTTCTCGAATTCCTTCTCGGCCAAATCCTGGGATTACCATTATCATTTTACAACTAATACCAGCATATTAGTTTTGATATTGATTATTTATAAATATTAAACGTATATTTATAGATTATAACGTATTTACAGAACTTTATGGGTTATTTCCCTTTTTAATGAAATAAATGCATTTATACCAATGCTATTATTAATTAAGCACAACTAAGCGCTTAAATAGGTATGATGGTCAATAAGGCCATCTTCAAGGGAACACAATCCTTACCATTGTCGGAAATTAACGAAGCAAGCAGTGTTTTCGTGGAAAAATAAAATTGTGTCTGGCGTCTTGTATCCTTCTACTGTCCCGACATAAAAAAAAAACCTTTTTTTTTTTCATTGCAGTAGACCAAAAGTGCCGCCCCTCAAAAAGTGCCGCCCCCTCCGCCCCCCTCTAGCTACGCTAGTGCTCCTGCCGGACTACAATATAGACTCTTCAGAAGACCCAAACTGGACGCAACATGATGAACTCCAGACTAAGTTACAACACTTAACTAGAGTGAAAGCTCATTTCATTAAACAGTGGAAAACTGAGTACGGTACTTGATGGGTCTAAGGGAGAGAGATAAACAAATGACTAAGAAGGATTGGTCTGACACAATTAAGGTAGGGGACCTTGTTCTCATACATGACAGTACTCCAAGACAATACTGGCCTCTGGCTAGAGTTTTAGAACTCAGACCAGGGGCAGACTGGGTAACAAGAGTGGTCAAATTAAGGACTTCAACGGGTGACACAACAAGAGACATTTCTCTTTTGTATCCCCTAGAGTCTGGACCCAAAACAATGGACTTTGGAGAGCCCTCTCCACCGACAGTAACAACTGGAGACACTGAACTTCCAGTAACTATCCCCTTGACAGTAGGAGCGGTAACACATCCTACTACAACAATGACAAACACAAGACCTCAGCGACAAACAGTGTTAAAGGCGCGACTAGTTTTACAACAAAAAATAGATGCTGGGAATTGTAATTTCGTCTTTTAACTTTCACTTTTCTTATGGTAAAGACCATGGACAGTCTCATCCTATGGATGTATATTTTCTCTTCTAATTAAATACTACATCTTCTCCATGAGAAGGTGAGGATAGTCACTGTTAATCAGATTAACAGGCATTTACAGTCAGGGGTGCAGTGCTGCCGGAGCTCACCGGAGCGCCGCTCCGGCACCTCTGCAAGAGGAAGTTTGGAGGAATTACCATAACAAGCAACAAAAAAATTGTCTCCATTAATTATATCAACAGTTTAGTGAGTGAGTGCAAACACGAAATACTTAGCCATCGTGTGGCATATATAGAAACAGGATAGGAAATGGCAGGCTTTTGTCAGGCCCACCAGAGCTCCGGGACCTATAAAATTGGCACTGCACCCCTGTAATTACAGTCAAATAGTTAGCTAGTCTACACTCAGACATAAAAATTGGTGACAATGACACCAAGATTTTTATCTCCCGGGGCCCCCAGTATATCGAAAACTGATACGTGTGGGTAGTTGGGAGCCTAGGAGGTAACGAAAATGGTCCACTGAGTAGGTAGGTAGTTAACCTAACAATTATTAAACTCCTCTTATGTCAACAACTGGGTGGATGAAACCAATTGGTTGCTCACCAGAGTTTTTCTCCACATTAGTATTTATATACTGTGTGATAGAGCGTGCTCGGTAATAGACATACATTACCAATCAACCAACCGAAAAAAACCAAGAGAAGGCTGGTGGAAAAAGCCGCGGAAAGAAGGAACGAGTGAACAAGACGGAACGGGGAGGCGGAAGAGGCTAAACAAAACAACAAGATCCCCACCAGCAAGTACGCTCTCAACAATTGAGCAAAGAGAAGATGGACTGTCTGATAACACTCAGTAAGTGATCAGTTGTGTTTTTGAACCCAGTTTGGGAACATAATATAAACTGGGTCAGTAAAATTAGGCCTACATTGTGGTCTAAGACCTAGCATCAACTCATAGCTTAACAAAGGCGAAGGCAAATTACCCTAACCTAATTTGGTGAGGAATCCTACTGTGGACCTCAATTTACTCTGCCCACTCTGGACCATTTCCGGAATCTCTAGGCTGACCCCTACAAGGCTAGGCTTAACGTACTCTATACTTAGACTGGAGATATTAGGGGTGGGTTAATTGGGGACCAATTCATACAGAGCATTTTTCACAGTAGGGCGTGACGATCTTTTTCGATGTAGGGCCGTCGTACGATGGAGTTACATAATGAATTGATTTGATGTAACTAATATAGGCAGTGATTGTATAAAGTACATCTTCCTTGCTTAACCCTTTACGGACGAGTCCGCAGCATATGCGACCACTCTTGTTACCAGAACGTATGGGTTTTATTGTTATTGAAAACTAAATATTTTAGTAATTAGTCACTGAAATGATACACATTTTGGGTTCCTTTCCCGACAACTAAATGACATCTATATATAAACACGTAGAAACATTTATAGAAACGAGACATTGTAGTACAATTTATATTATTTCTGGTGGACCTTAAGGTACCATCCGTCGTTAAAGGGTTAAAGCATCGCTGTAACATAAGCAAGCTCCGAGCGAGCCGCTATAATATAATGTATATCTTCGTATTTTTATTATTTGCTAATTTTGCAAAGTTCGTTGACTCTTCTCTCGAAGTAATTTTCACGAGTCAGCATTGGAAAATTTTGAACACGAAACAATAAATTTGGTTTTCTTGTTGTTATGCAGGCCCGATGCCTACATATGGGTTCTATGTATGTATGGCAATTATTTTCATTCCCAGTAGGCTATGTCGCCAATCCCGAGGCAATTTTGTAGATATTTAATTCAAATAATTAATAATTTATATTTAATTGAGAAGTAAAGGTACCACATACGATACCATGTTGTAAGCATATATAGTTTTTCCATAAGAGCATTTTTTAACCTAGTGAATGGGCGACATGAATGTCACTCAGTGAAGAAAATTTGTCGCCTAGTAAATAAAATTTTAGGGTACTGGGCGACAAGGAATTTTCAAAATTTGTTAAAATAGAATTGTCTTGGAAGCCATATAAATACATATAATACATGCACATATGCCACAATTAGAACTGTTTATCCTAAATGTAAATATAAAATTTACATTGAATATTTATATACTGGAAAGATAATGCTAGTGTTATTTCAGACCACACGGGGATGGTGGCCTGATTAGGGAACATCCGGATCCATCGTATCCTTAATCCAGTCAGTAGAAATTTATTTATATCTAAATTTTTTTTCATTTTTTCAGGATTTTATAGAAAAACATATGTAGTATCACAAGCAATAGTGGTCGTTTCAATATTTATTTATTTTTTGATGAAAAATTAGTTTAGTTTTAGATAATTATGTCATTAGTGAGTATAAAGAATATGTTAAATAATATCTGCCAAAATGTTACAAAATGCTGTTTGGAAAAGCTAAAATTTAAGACTTAAATCCACTGCTGCTTTTTGAAGATTATATCACTGGGGAACAAATTTCAAATTTTTGTCTATTGAATTAGATTTGACAGTTAGTTCTAGGTAATTTGGGTGCGCTGAGCACGAATTTTTACTCGGTTTTGCTCTATCAGGTCCTGATTTTGCTCAACACCCCTCCTCTTTCGTCGTATTCATAAAAAGGTTTTTTTCTCAATACTCGCTAAGTCTTTTTGCAGTTACACATTATGCAACTAGGTTTTTATCTAGGTATTTGTACCTATTGTTATGGTATTGTTGTATTATGTATATTTTTATATGTAACACCCTAAAAATATTTTTAATTTTGTCATTTTTAAACCCATTTTAATATTAGTAAATTAAGCTAAAAATATCATAGAATTCTAAAATTTTCTCGAGCGTTCCTGTTCTCTGTAGAGTATTCTAGAGGGACAACTAAAATATATAAAAGCGACTCGTTTCCAGAGTTAATCAGTCAATTCAATCAGTCAGTCAGTCAGTTGAGTTAGTTAATTAAGTTTGGGCATTAACATAATTTTGAATTGGCATATGATTTAGTGAGTAATTTTGTCATCGTGATTTAATATAGTTGATTTAATTAGACGTAATTTATATTGTACCTACTCATCCGTGTTTCTAGTTTAATTTCATAGATTGTAAGTACCTATTTCATAATAAGTACCTATTTAAACTAATTTTTGTGTTTATATTTCAGATTTTCTTAAATTTATATGAATTAAGGGCTTTAAATACCTTTACAAATTGGCAGAACAATCAAGCAATATGTCATCAAGCACTAGAAAGTTCAAATGCAAAAACAACCCTGATTCCTTCTGTTATATAGGTGGAAATTTTACACTTCCACATCAACGAGCAAATATAACTGACTTCGTAAAAAGAGCTTACTTAGCTTATTTTGGCATAAAACTGGGGACCAAGATAAATCGTGGGCTCCACATAAAGCCTGCACTATATGCATTGAAAGACTGCGACATTGGACGAAGGGTTCGGATTCAAAAATACCTTTTGGAGTTCCGATGGTAAGTTTATGATTTCATAAAACTACGTAATTTAATCACTAGTATACTGTAACCTACCTAAATGTAATTGTAACTTAGGTACATAAACAAAAATTTACAGAAAATGTTTATAAGAATCTCAAATATTGCATAAGGTTGAAACACATAGAAATGTTAAATGTTTGGTTTGGGTGATAACTTTTGATAAAATTCATAAAAACAAGTCTCTCGTCGCTTTTGTTAACGCTTTACAATTTTTTTTCCATATCAGGTGTGGCGAGAGCCTACTAACCACGAGACCGATTGCTACCTTTGCTTTGTCAAGACTTCGGGCTTCACTAAGAAAAATAAACATTGTATCGAGTACCCAAATTTCGACACCGCGATACGACCTGTGCTACATTCAAATGAGATCCCCATTCCAAAATTTAAGGGTCTGCCAACTCAAGAATTAGTTGAAGATGTTCCTGAAAATATTGTTATGCACTTTGAGGAGTCAGACACCGATTTTGACCCCAGCGTATTTGAAAGTCAAAACGATCCGCAAAAGTTTAACCAGGCAGAGTTGAATGATCTTGTAAGGGATCTAAATTTGCCAAAAAGGCTGCGGAAATTTTAGCTTCAAGACTTAAAGAGAAAAACTTGCTTACTTCAAACACATACATTTCATTTTACAGAAAAAGAGAAGAAGAACTTGTTTAATATTTTAGAACAGAGGATAGTTTAGTATATTGCTGCGACATAGTTGGTTTGTTAAAGAAGATGGGGGTTGAGTCTTACGATGCAAATGATTGGCGCTTGTTTTTAGACAGTTCGAAAAGAAGTCTTAAGTGTGTGTTGTTGCATAATGGCAATCTATACGGCTCGATACTGATTGGGCACTCAACAAAATTAAAAGAAAAGTATGAACATATAGAAAAGGTTTTAAATCTTATCAAATATAGGGAGCACGAGTGGATCATATGTGTTGACTTAAAAATGGTTAATTTTCTGCTAGGACAACAAGGAGGGTATACTAAATATCCCTGCTTCCTTTGCTTATGGGACAGCAGAGCCAAGGAAGAACATTATTTCAAACAAATCTGGCCAGCACGAACATCACTTACTGTCGGAGAAAAAAACGTAATTAATCCACCTTTAGTGATCAGAGATAAAATCATATTTCCTCCTCTGCATATAAAACTAGGCCTCATTAAACAATATGTAAAAGCTTTAGATACGAACGGCGAGTGTTTCAAATACATAACTTCAAAATTTCCAAGTTTAAGTTATGAAAAAATCAAGGCGGGAATTTTCGACGGTCCACAAATAAGAACAATGATTAAAGACAGCAATTTTCCTAATGTCATGAATGAACGCGAAAAAAATGGCTGGTTCTCATTCGTGGACTTGATAGAAAACTTTTTAGGCAATTATAGGGCAGATAACTATGAAGAAATCGTAAAAAAACTTTTAAGGGACTACAAAGAGTTAGGTTGCAATATGAGCATAAAAATGTATTTTTGAATAGCCATCTTGACCAATTTCCAAGTAATTTAGGTGATGTAAGTGACGAACAAGGGGAGAGATTCCACCAAGATATCAAAATTATGGAGGAACGGTACCAAGGCCGCTGGGATTCCCACATGATGGCTGATTACTGCTGGTGCTTGAAAAGAGACCTGCCATCAACAAGCAAATACGCTAGAAAGTCTTACAAAAAAATTTTGCCACAGTGAAAGCTTCATATCTGTTTTTTTTTTTATTTTAAGTCATTTCTATCGTTATAATGTAATTTTACTGTAGTTTGAACTGCTTGTATTCATGAAACTTGAAAAAAAAATTTAACACATGACTTAATTTTTTAGTCCTAATTTGAAAAATCTGGAAAATGGCACATAGGCTGTCGACAAGAATCAGGACCTGATAGAGCTAAACCGAGTTGAAATTCGTATTCAGCGCACCCAAATTACCTAGAATCAAGTGTCAGATATCATTCAATAAAATACGTGTTGCCCAGTGAATTATCAGTATCCATTTTAACAAATGAATTACCCGAAAAAAGTCAAAATCAGAAGTTATCTCATTTAAAGCTTCATATCTCGAGTTTAACTCAAATATTATGCTGTCAAATACGGATTTTATTTGTATTTTGAACGACTGTTCAGCTGATAAGTTATGACTTTCGTCTTCCGCCTCATAAGTCTGCTGTCTTTTATGTTTTCGCTTTCTCGATTCCATAAATTCTGCTGGTATTTCTATACTTTCAGCTTTTTTTTTACAATCAGTAAAAATATTTACCATATCGCTATCGCTTCCACGCATCTCTTGCAAAGTATTCCGTAATCCGTAGATCATCTTAGAAGCCGGACGAACAATAATGCCTTTTGCTTGTAGGGCTTTATTCACTCTGGCAATACGAGTTAGGATATTATGCCATACGAATAACGTGCTCAAAAACTCTTAATTAATTTTTTTAATAAGACTGTTAGCTGTTGAAACGGTTTCTGCACATTTCGATGCAACAGTAACATCTTTTAGGGCCTTGGTAACTTCCGAAATCTGCGAGTTTAAGGCTGCAATTGAATTTGCTTTTGATAACCATCTAGTATCAGCATGACCTTTTAGTGATACTTTTAATACATCCATTAAAATATCCCAACGAGAGGTAGAATTAGAAAAACATGTGTATATCTTTTGTACAATACCAAAGAATGAAATCATAAAAGAATTGACAGAAGCTGCATGTACTCCAACCAAATTGAGACTATGAGCTGAACATGGTACAAAATTTGCATATTTATTTTCTTTACAGAATGATAGCTTTGACGCCTTTGTACATGCCTGACATATTTGCTCCGTTATCATACCCTTGACCTCTCGCTTTTGGAGATCAGTTCCATCCTTTTCAAACTTATTTATTATTTCTTCGGCTAATCCACTACCCGTTTTTTCCTTGGTTTCAATGAAGTCTATGAAACTTTCTTCTATAGATACAACTCCGTTGTCGATTTTCACGTATCTCATAATCTGGGACATTTACTCACGATGAGATATGTCGAGTGTGCAATCCAGAAGCACTGAATAATACTTTGCTTTTTTATTTTGGATATAATTTCATTACGGACTTAGTTTGCTAGTAGCCCAATAAATTCATTTTGTATTGCCGGTGAAAAATAGCTCACTGAACCTGTTTTGTGAGTTATGATATGCTGTTTTAGTTCAATATCATAATGACTTATAAGTTCCAAAAGATTAAGAAATATTCCCGAATTAGGGTTTCCTATAACACTACACGATCCTCTAAGTGGTAAATTGTTTTTGGCACGAAACATCACAGCACATCTTTTTGTAGGGATTTCCATTTACAGAAATTTTCACGATGATTAGTTGAATTTTCATTGTTCTACAATAAGGTTTAAATTTTTTCCAGTCATTAAATCCTGTTTTCTGATTTGCAATATTCCGTTTGGAAAAGCGTTGATCGAATAATATGCATGGAAAACAGAAAATGGACTTACTAGTTTCAGAGTAAATAAGCCAGTTGCGCTCTACGATTTCCCCATTAGAAGATGTTTTAACAAACCAGTCTCCTGAAAATTTTCTCCCATCTGCCGAGGCTGATTCACAAAAATCCGCAGCTTTTCCCTGGTCAGGTCCATGTTCAATAAGGTGGCATCTCATGTCGTTTATAGAGGGCCAGGATGGTGGATCGTTAAAATTGATTTGCATTACAGTTGTTGTTTATATGCCCAGGCATATAAACAATCATGATTACTTGGCTATCTGCCAAATGATGAAATCACGCAACGTTATCGAATATCTTAATATACACCAGGGTAAAGTACTGAAAATTTATAGAAATGCGTCCTTTCCCTAATGGCATGGCGTGCTTGGGATAGTAGATACATAGTTTATATAGTTTTTCTGCGCCCCTCAGCTTTGCGCGCCCGAGGCAAGTGCCTCACTCGCCTCGCCCTTGTTACGGCACTGCGATAGTAATATGAGAAAGTAGCCAACCTGATCCTTCGAGTCTGCAAAACTATTGTAAGGTACTGTATATATAAGTAGTAGACAAGCAGCGACTAAGATCCTCCAGATCCATGTAAAACATCTTGAGATGAGATAATCATATGCTGTTTAAAATTAGTACGGTAATGGTAATGAATAATGATCCACAGGTTCCAAAGATTTAAAGTTAATGTACAGCTGTAGATGTGTGACAATCTGCAGAGATCAATTGTATCTTAATTTTGCATGTAACTATTTGTGGTTTGTTTATATTAACAGTGGAGCCACCCAGATGGGCCAAAGGACCCCTTGTGTGCCCACTATAAAAATTTTTACCATGTTACCATGCCCTGATGCACTTTATCCTAGACCAGCGGTTTCCAACCAGTGTGTCGCAACATTTAAATAAATAAATGTTTTCTTTGCAATGCTAATATTTTTACTCATTGCTGTTAATTATTTCTCTGATTGCCACTATATTTTTAACTTCTCTATAAATAAATTTTTAAAATATAATTGGTGTGTCGGATCCTTTCTGATACATCAAAAGTGTGTCACCATCATAAAAAGGTTGGAAATCACTATCATAGACATTTGAAAGATTTGAAAGACGTTATCATAGGCCCCTTAACAAATATTTTTAATAAGTCACTGGAAGCGGGGATTATATTCCTGAAGACTTCAAATTAGCTAACGTTACACCCACAGCTCAATGTCAATTGTCAGTAAACTTTTGGAATTCGTAGTTAGGGATCGTATCGTCGATCACTTAGAAAGTCGGGATTTGATTAATAGTAGTCAGCATGGGTTTTGATGCCATAAATCTTGTTTAACTAATTTGTTAGAATTTTATAACGAAATAGTGCGCGAATACGATAGACAGAGAGCAGCTGACATTATTTATTTAGACTTTAAAAAAGCGTTCAATAGTTCCGCATAAAAGATTAATTGCGAAGGTTAAAGCGTATGGTATACGCGGCCAGGTAGCTAACTGATTAGAGGAATGGCTTCGTGCCAGGAAACAGAGGGTCATCGTTAATGGTAGGGAATCGGGGTGGCTGAATGTAGGTAGCGGTGTCCCTCAGGGTTCAGTGTTAGGCCCATTGCTATTCATAATCTACATTAATAACAGATGTAGGCTCGACCAGTAACGTGTCAAAATTCGCGGACGATACTAAAATAGGCGGTAAAGTTCTTAACGTGGACGATAGAAATAGGCTCCAAGTCGATGTAAATAGGATTATGGAGTGGACGGATAAGTGGCAGATGGAATTTAATGTAGACAAATGTAAAGTTTTGCGTATAGGTTCTCGTAACAATCATTACACGTACACGATGGACGATAGACAGTTAGCAAGTATTGACGAGGAAGTAGATTTAGGCGTATGCGTATCTAAGGATTTAAAAGTTAGGAATCAGTGCATGGAGTTTTGCACAAAAGTTAATAGGATGTTAGGCTTCATAGCACGTAATTTCGAAGTTAATCGAAGAATATTTTATTGCCCCTTTACAAGTCCTTAGTCAGGCATCACTTAGAATATGCTTTTCAGTTTTGGTGTCCGTATTTGCGTGAGGATATTGATAGATTGGAAAGGGTTCAGCGACGCGCCACAAAACTAATCGTCACTATGCAACAAGTCTTACGAAGATAGGATTAAAGAGTTAGACTTGCATTCACTCGAAACTAGGAGATTAAGAGGGGAGCTTATTGAAGTTTTCAAAATCGTTAATAAAATCGATAACGTAAATTTTGATAAATTGTTCATTTTCGATAATAGCAATACTCGTAATAACGGATTTAAATTACGTGGCAGACGTTTAATTACTAACATCGCTGAAACCTTTTCACGTTTAAAGTAATTGATAAATGGAATAATCTTTCCGCATCCGTTGTGAACTCTACCAGCGTTAATATGTTTAAAAACCGTTTAGATAGGCATTTTAAAAATATTAACGTCGTTTAAAATAATAAAACAATTAGCAACAGGAGCTCTGGGAGTGATAGTCAAGGTTTGAGTCTGTTGACAATTGATGCCAGCTTGTGACATGTCAGGGTGTGATATACCAGCGTTAAATTTATATTATTAAAAAAAAAAAATAGGCTAACACGAACTTAGATGTAGCTCGTAGCGTAAACTAACCCACTTTTTGTTATACTCTTCATACTTTTTTATTTTGTTCTTTTCTCATCCTCTCTTTACTTGCATGTCTCTGGTTTGCATGGTATGACAGTGTTTCTTTGAGTTAATACTGTGTTTGCATGGTTTGTAAGCATTTTTATTTTACTTCTTTTCATCTTTCACCCCTTTCCTATTCTCTTCGACTATTTTTCCGACTTGTCAGCAGTGGCCGGCGGATGATGATGGTGAGTCTCTCTCTTTTTCTGAATGAATGTTAACCCACGAAAGATAGGTTTTGCTACTTAATTAACCCCTTATTCTCTTCTTTTAACTCCTTATTCTCTTCTTTTAACCCCCTACTCTCTTCTTTCTCTCAGGCTAACCTTAGAGGGGATCTTAGGGTCTTTGTTAGCCTTAGCTTCTGTAAATTCCTCTTAACAATACCTCACATTTTATTTGCATTATTGGTAAAGATTCGGTACAACACATCCACCCAAACTAGTGACGAAAATAGGTTTTTCTGGTGTATTTCATGCTGTTTCAATTGAATCTGACCTTCATTTTTGGCGCAAATGCACCATTATAGAGATGATCTAATTGATGTTGTCTCCTTCAAAGTAGTTTCCTTGTGCAGATTTACATCACTCCCAATGGCATTTGCACTTTTGAAAGCATTCATGGTAGGCCATATATCTGACTGCCTTCAATTCATTTGTTGCATTTTGAATAATTTCTTCTACACTTTGAAATCTTTGACCTTTAAATGCAAATTTAAGGTTTGGGAAAAGAAAAAAGTCTGCCAGGGACAAATCTGGAGAATATAGGGGCTGGGGAATAACTACGATGTTGTACTTTGCCAGGTACTGCTGAATTGACAATGTTGTGTGTGCAGGTGCATTGTCATGGTACAACATCCACATTCCTGTGTTCCAACTTTTAGGCCGTTTTCTCCTTGTGCATCTTGCACATGCTTCAATATTTCCAAATAAAACTGGTCGTTAACTGTTTGACTGTAAGGAGTCCGGTTTTATTTATTTAGACCTTTACAAGTTTACGTAGATAATTAACTATATGCCAGGGTCACCAGCGCCCAAGTACTAGATTGGCATCCGGCACTGCGGCGCAAAGTTAATTTTAATAAATGAAGGGAAAGGACTGATTATTAAATCAATATGAATTTTTATATTTTATTAACAACAATTAATAAGTATATGCAAAGGGATTTTTACCCGTAACAACTTTGATGGACTTATAATGGCGATATTAAATAATGGCCCGTTTGGCTAATATATAACAGTCTGCAAATAATACTGATTATAATAATGAATAATAATACAGTAATAATAATAGTATAGTAATAATAATAATAATAACAAAGATAATAATAACAAAGATAATAGCCACAATGACAACCTTGTCTGCAAAGAGACAGACAAGAATACTGTAAGTGATATTTCAGAGAAAAAGAATAATAAAAATGGCAATAATTAATAATTAAAATACATATATGTTATATAGGCCCAGTAACCTGTGGATGATAAATTACAGTTAATTCTGGTTATGGGATTGTGTTAAGTTGAATGGGAAGACTAAAGGAAATATGTAGGCTACAAATGATTAGTAGGCCATCTGCTAAGAAAATAACGTGAAACATAATAGGCTTATAAAGTAAAATATACTATGAAATTTAATAGGCAGGCCTTTGCCTCTTCAACATATTGAGCTGAGGTTAATCTAAAACAAAGACTATGGTAGGCCTCAGTTAGGCTAGTTACAATTTGGCTTTAGCCTAGACCTAACTTAGCCTAAGTAATTTATTATATGAATCTTACATTACTATTTGTAGTATGAATCTTAGTACTAATTGCAAACGGTATAAGGCGTTAGTATCTGCAGTATGCGGTATTGCATACAGATATGAAATAGTAAAGAATAAATATTATAAATACAAAACATACCACAAAGGAACTTTGCTTGCTGGCGGGGTGATTTCGAATAATAATGGTTTTTTTTGGCGTCCTTTGTGTTGTCGTTGCACACAAGTTTGTTTTTACTTAATAATTTTACCAACCAGCCAAAATAATCCTTAAAAGCCCATTCATGTCTAGTCACACCACACTGAATTCTTAAGAATTAAATTTGATCACTGGACATATTTAACTTGTATTTATTTATTTATTTAGATTTAAATATTTCACTCATGCCAATTTGTGGCAGTTTTCACTAATAAAGAATACTCTTGTGGTGCAAGGCACTACAAGTACTGCCCCCCAAAAACATGGTTGTCAGGGGTAAAAAAAAACACTTAAATGTCAAAACGCACTGGCTTACGAATGACTCTTCCAGAACGAGTCGTTGTTTGCTTTTGGATGGCAATATCCTGCAGCACTGGTTCTGAAGGCATGGATGGTGCTACAGGTGCAGTAGGGACATTGGGGGAAGGGGATTCTTGGTGCCTGTGCGATGGAGCCACTGGCTGGTTCAAAGACAGTTGGTTGCGATAATGAAGGAGAATTGGAAGAGGGATGATAGATTGTTGTACCCTCGGATGAGGTGGTGGTACATAGGATTTAGGAAGGGTAGATTGCTGTACCTGTATATGAGATGAAGGTACAGAAGATTGAGGAGGGATAGGTTGCTGTACCTGTATTTGAGGTGGAGGTACAGAAGATTGAGGAGGATAGGTTGCTGTACCTGTATTTGAGGTGGAGGTACAGAAGATTGAGGGAGGATAGGATCTTTTGTTGGAGAAAAATCAAGGTATGCTGGTTTCAAGCGGTCCACAGAAACAGTTTCACGCTTGCCCACCTTGTCAATGATGAAAGTTTTGGGTTACGGTCTAGCACAAGGAAGGGACCATCATAGGGCAGTGAAGAGGGTAGCGGTGAGCATCATGTCTCAAGAAAACATGTGTGCAAGTTTGTAAATCAGGGGAAACGAAGGTAGTTTGTGAAGTGGAAGTTCTAGGTGCTGTGGGACGAATTTGCTTCATAACAGAGCGTAATGTCTTAACATACGAAGCAGGATCACATGCGGGGTTAATGGGTGTAGGTGTGAAAAATTCTCCGGGTAACCGGAGTGTGGTACCGTAAACTAATTCTGCTGCAGAGCATGCAAGATCAGTCTTCAGAGCAGTACGAATTCCGAGTAGGATTAGGGGTAGCCTGTCCACCCATGTAGTAGATGGATCAGTGGCTCGCAAGGAACTTTTAAGTTGACGATGGAAGCGTTCTATCACCCCATTGGATTGCGGGTGATAGCTTGTTGTTCTGATGCGCTCAGTCCCAAGAAGGAGCATGAGTTCCTTCCATAAGGCCGATTCAAACTGGGCACCTCTGTCTGTGCAAATGGTTGCAGGTATTCCAAAACGGGAAACCCAACATGAAACAAAGGCGTGAGCTACTGCAGAAGCAGTACAAGAAGTCAAAGGAACAGCTTCTGGCCATCTTGTGAACCTATCAATGACAGTGAGAAGATAGGTATAACCTCGAGAAGAATAGAGGGGGCCGACTATGTCTAGGTGTATGGCCTCAAAACGAGCCTTTGGCAAAGGAAAGGTACCAATTTCTGACTTTGTGTGTCGGTGAACTTTGGCACGCTGACATTGAAGGCAAGATCGAGTCCAATTGCGGATATCTTTGTGCATACTTGGCCATACAAACCTAGCTGCAATTAATTTTTGGGTGGCCTTAATTCCCGGGTGAGAAAGGGAATGGAGTTTAGCAAAAACAGCTCTTCGCAGCCCTTGTGGGACCAACGGTCGAATATGCTCAGTCGAGACGTCACATAAAATTAGTAAGTCTGACTTGGGTTCAACTGGTAAAGAGCGGACTTGCAATGAAGTGGGTGAATTAATAAGAGTTTGGAGGTCTGTATCCGTGGACTGAGCCTTAGCCATCTCTGAAAGGTTGATGTGAGAGTGTCCAGGGTCAGAAATTGCTGAGATGCGAGACAGCGCATCCGGCACAACATTCAAAGAACCTGAAATGTGTCGAATGTCTGAAGTAAATTGAAGAATAAAATCAAGGTATCTTCGCTCATTAGGAGCATGAGAGTCTGATTGAGAATGGAGAGCAAATATTAACGGACGATGATCCGTAAAAATGCTAAAGTCACGTCCTTCCAGGAATGACCTGAAATGACGGATGGAGAGGTATATCGCCAGCAACTCTCGACCGAAAGTGCTGTACCTCATTTGTGAAGGTGAGAGCTTGCGTGAAAAGAATGCGAGAGGTTCCCAAATGCCTGAAACAAGCTGCTGGAGCACTCCTGACACGGCAACGTCAGAGGCATCAGTGGCTAAGTTCAGAGGAGCGTCTGGTTGAGGGTGAACAAGGCATGTAGCTCGTGCTATAGCCTCTTTGCTTGTGAAAAAGCGTTGGTAGCTTCGGGGTTCCACAGAACTGCAGTGGATCTGCCCCTTTTTGATTGGCGAAGAAGAGAGGTTATGGGTGCAAGAATGTTTGCACACTGAGGAATGAAGCGATGGTAGAAGTTTACCATCCCTAAAAAGCGGCGAAGTTGCTTTTGAGTTTGCGGTTGTGGGAAAGACCTTATGACAGATACTTTATTTTCGAGAGGAGAAATGCCCTTCGAAGTAACTTTGTGTCCTAAGAAGGTGAGTTCATCTACAGCAAAGACACATTTTTCAGGGTTTAGCAATACACCATATTCTGCCAACCGAGAAAAAACTAAGCGTAAATGTTGAATATGTTCTGAGGGAGAAGAACTTGCGATGAGAATGTCATCGACATATGTGAAAGTGAAGGAGAGACCTCTCAACACTTCATCAATGAAGCGTTGAAAAGTTTGGGCCGCATTACGCAGTCCGTATGGCATTTTTGTCATTTCAAATAACCCAAAAGGGGTTGTTATAGCAGTTTTATGTACATCATCAGGGTGTACAGGAATTTGATGAAAGGCTCGCACCAAGTCAAGGCGTGAAAATACTGTGGTGCCATGGAGAGCAGAAGTAAAATCGTGTAAGTGAGGAAGGGGATAGCGATCTGGAATCGTGTTGTCATTCAAAGCACGATAATCTCCACATGGACGCCAGTCTCCAGGTGTAGATTTTGGGACCATGTGTAAAGCAGAGGCATACGGGCTACTTGAAGGCCGTATAATACCAAGTTCGAGCATGTGTTCAAACTCTCGTCTCACAATTGCAAGACGATCTGGAGCTAAGCGACGTGGGCGGGTGAAAACAGGTGAGCCTACCGTATCAATACGGTGGACAACAGAGTGTTTAATAGGGGTATCCTTAGAACAGGGTTGAGTAAGGGAAGAAAATTCATTTAGGAGCTGCTCTATAGCAGGTGAGCACTGTGGCAGAGAACTTGCCAATAATGAAGAGGGGTGCACGGTAGGAGAACCAATTACTGAAAGATATGTGATATTATCAATTAATTGTGCTCTACGAACATCAACTAATAAATCATTAGCAGAAAGAAAATCAGAGCCTAACATTGGAGTATATACATCCGCGACAAGAAATATCCAGCGGAAAACACGTCTAAGTCCAAGAGAAACTGAAATAGAACGATGTCCATAAGTGTGAATAGATGAAGAATTAGCTGCACGTAAAATGAAAGGAGAAGGTCCGTTTGCACGGTCTGCGGCTGTTGCAGGAATAACACTGTATTGAGCTCCAGTGTCAATAAGGAATGCATAGCCTGAAAGTGGATCATGCAAGGTGAATGTTGGACCAGGTGGTGCAGTAGTTTGTGAATCATTAAATTTTTGTGGAAGAAGGTTAGTATTGCTGTGGGAAGGAGTTTGTGTTGTATTTGGAGAATTAGTTGGGGGTATTAAATTAGCTGTGGTTGAATAAGTAGGTTGCGATTCTTTAACTTTACTTGCGTACGTAGGTGTTGGTTTGACAGTGTTAAATGAGGTAGTGGTAGGGTTAGTTGAAGTAAGGATAGGAGGAGAGGCTTGAGAGGCTGTAGCGTCAGACGCCTGTGACACCAGCCTGGTTAGTTTAAAGGAGGGTTAGGAGTCCATGGGCAAGGTGTGAGACAGCGCGTTGCACGATCTTTAAACTTTTCATGATACCAGCAAGGAGGGGTATGAACAGTAGACTGTGGTAAGGAAATAGGTTGAGAATGGGGCTGAGTAGTGGGGATTGAGGATTGAGGATGAGGTAAGGCTAATAGATTTGGATTAGGAGCAACCAACTGACCTGTTTGCGGTGGCTGTGGTTGTAGGAGAACGAGGCGTTGTCCAGGTTCATATTGGGAGGCTCTAATTGGACCAGAGGGTCGTCCTTGTCTTGAAGAACTTCTCTCTCGTTCCCTGTTGTTAGCTAGCTCTATTCGGAGAGCTTTAAATTCTTCTTTAAGTGTTCGTAGAATTTCATTGGATACTTTAAGACCTTGTGCAGCCGGACTCAGATTGTCGTCCTGCGTGGCACAGATTTGGGGGTGATGGGTGTGGTTATCTACTTGGCCAAGGTGGATTTCAATCATCATCTTATCAGCTGTTTTAGCCATTGTGAGGAGGTCTGTATCATCTGGCATACAACGGAG
This sequence comes from Bathynomus jamesi, assembly GCA_023014485.1. NCBI lineage: Eukaryota > Metazoa > Arthropoda > Malacostraca > Isopoda > Cirolanidae > Bathynomus > Bathynomus jamesi. Next base: position 696,432 of record JAJOZX010000737.1, on the reverse strand, counting down.
CATTGGCCGTAGGGCAGTAGGGAGACCATTGAGGAAGCGGCGTCGCATTAAGGGTGAGTTTTTATCGTCTTCATTGGTCTGTCCAGCCAGGTCTTGCAGATGTCTCAGGAAGGCTGTTGGCGTTTGATCCCCAAGAACTTGGTCCTTGAGTAGAGCATTGAGTCGGAACTGCCACAAATTGGCATGAGTGAAATATTTAAATCTAAAATAAATAAATAAATACAAGTTAAATATGTCCAGTGATCAAATTTAATTCTTAAGAATTCAGTGTGATGTTACTAGACATGAATGGGCTTTTAAGGATTATTTTGGCTGGTTGGTAAAATTGTTAAGTAAAAACAAACTTGTGTGCAACGACAACACAAAGGACGCCAAAATAATCCTTAAAAGCCCATTCATGTCTAGTCACACCACACTGAATTCTTAAGAATTAAATTTGATCACTGGACATATTTAACTTGTATTTATTTATTTATTTTAGATTTAAATATTTCACTCATGCCAATTTGTGGCAGTTTTCACTAATAAAGAATACTCTTGTGGTGCAAGGCACTACATGACCTCTAGGGACAAATTCGTAATGAACGAGTCTGTAGTAATAAAAAACCAATCAGCATTGCCTTCACATTTGATTGGACTTGCTGTGCTTTTTTTCAGTCTCAGGGACGTCACACACTTCCATTGCAATGATTGCTATTTGTTTTTGTCTCAACGTCATACCCATTCTTCAACAGTAGCCATTATTCAAATGCACAAAATGCAACAAAACACACAAAATGACTTCACAAAACAGTAAATATCGAGAGAACAAAATACAATATCAACGAACAGTAACCATCTTTGGACACAGACTGAGTCACACTACTACATGCATCACATGATGCACGCATAGCCTAACCAGTTCGGTAACTTTTTGAACACACCTTGTATATTACCAAATTTAGTAAACCTTATTCCAGTGTATGATTTTTTATCTTGTTTTATTCTCTGTGATGAACAAATATGGAAAACGTTTATGGAGGGTAATCTCATCAGCTTCACTAGAAATAAACACTTGAAGACAACTTTAAATCTTGACTTTTGCCTAAGAATGTTAAGCTTGAACTGACACTGGGTCCTAATGGGTTACTATGCCCCATTTAATTTAGGCCCAACTGTTTCAAAACTCACGTTTGAGTATTATTAGTATTATAATACCAAGTATATTTCTTCAGGCTAACACTGATATTCCCATCATGTACAGTGCTTACAAGAAGTCTCACGCCTCTGTCTCGTCCCAAGCTAGTCTGTTAGGTATAAAATGGGCGGTCATTATGGCAGCGGAGGTGTGTTCGGATTGGTGCACATAATCTAACCCCATCAATGACGTTCACATCTATTTTTGTGTTGATCACTCTATCTATTTATGTATAGAGACATACTGTATGTAGATATATATAGAGTATGCAGGGGATAACGTGTCTCAGTCCCAGCTATGGTAGTTGTCTTACAATTAACAGTCCCAAGTGCAAATTACGTTAACACCTCCACATAAACTACCCTGGACTAAAATAACATACGTGAAGCCCTTACCCACAAACCATTTAAAAGGTGTGATTTAAAAGCTCTCTCTCTCTCTCTCTCTCTCTCTCTCTCTCTCTCTCTCTCTCTCTCTCTCTCTCTCTCTCTCTCTCTCTCTCTTCCTATAAAATAGTTAATATCTGGAACCAACTTCCCTCAGAGGTTGTTTCCAGTCAAAGTGTAAATCTGTTTAAAAATAGGCTAGACAAAGTACTGAACACACTCATAGTTTAAGATTAAAACCTCAGAAAACTCTGCAGGAGTTCGCTTGCTCGGTGTCTCTGTGAGCAAGCTAAATATAGAGCTATTTATATATTCTCCACTTTCCTGTAAAATTTCCTTGGCTACTTTTCCAGGGTCAAGGTATTTTCTTCAACCTTTTTCCGTACCTGCCTCTGGCAGGGAGGGAGCGGAGGGTGGGGAGAGAGCCTTCTACTTTTCTATCCAGTTTTCTACTACTGCTAGGATAGTTGAAAGAAAAATAAACTTTCACAAAATTTTCCCTGGCACCCGTTGCCATTGGTACCTCCTCGGTATGGGCCGCAAGGCCTTTTGAGGTACTTCTTTTCCTTGTAACTCCTTGTAACTCTCTCTCTCTCTCTCTCTCTCTCTCTCTCTCTCTCTCTCTCTCTCTCTCTCTCTCTCTCATCCCTTCCACCGGGGAGAGATGAGGATGAGCCGGTGGCGGACATACCTTCGACTGAAGGGTGCGTCGAAGTACAGGTGGGTGACCCTCCTCCTACGTTGGAGGGGCTCAGTCTCCTGCGGAAGTTGCCCCCTCGTTAGTGAGGGGCTCTTCAACTCCCGACAGCCCTGGCTGTTCGGGAAACGGGTCGTGCTAGAGGGCGGTCAGAATAGGGAAGGCTCCCTCCGTGCAATGCTTTTTAATGCTAGGTCAATTAGGAACAAGTTTCGCGAGCTACGGGCGCTCTTAGCATCAGAATACCAGGATATCGTTGCTATCACCGAGTCCTGGATTCATACTGATCGTAGGGACTACGTTGGGGAGTTCGAAATTCCCGGGTATAGAATGTTTCGCAAAGACCGCACCCGTGGGGAGGGGGGTGGGGTACTAATATACGTCAGAGACACGTTGAGTCCGGTTGACTGCCAGTTCCGGTCGGAACGGGAGCTGCTTGGCGTCGATCTGAACGTGGGAGGGACGAACTATAGGTTAATCTTGGTGTACAGACCTCCGCATCTCCTCCTCGAGGACGATACAGCCCTGTACACCGAACTCAGTAGCCTGCTAGGGGATAGGGTGTGTGTAGTTTTAGGAGACTTCAACTGTCGCGGCATAAAGTGGGAAAACAGGACTGCCGATGCTGAAGGGAGGAGGCTAGTTGACTTTGCTGATGAGAACTTCCTCACTCAGTGGGTCAACGAGCCTACACGAGGCGAAAGCGTTCTAGACTTAGTATTCACGACCGAAGACAACCTCGTCACTGGCCTCACCGTTGACGAATCGTTGGGCGGGAGTGATCACGGTCTTATTAGGTTCCGTGTGTGCGTCCCTCGGGTGAAGCGTAGTAACTCGAGAGGCAGTAAGCTCGATCTCCGGCGGGCGAACTTTGTTAGCCTCAGGGATAGCGTAGCAGAGATGGAGTTAGAGGTTGGCGGCGATGTTGAGGGAGTGTGGAGTGCATTCCGGGATGAGTTTATGGTGCTGCAGTCTGCTGCCATACCCTCAAAACCGGTCACCCCTGCTTCAACGCAGCCTAAGTGGTTCAATCGTGGCATCGCTTCGGCTATCCGAAATAGGAAAGTAGCGTATAGGAGGGCGAAGGCCAATCGTTCCCACGAGAACACTGAAGCGTATGTCCGCCTGTGTAGGGAAGTGAAGGCGAAGGTTAGGCTAGCGAAACGTAACGAAGAACTACGGGTGGCAAGCCTCTGCAAGGGGAACCCTAAGGAGTTCTTCAGTTATGTTAATAGTAGAAAGCCCATTAGAAGCATGATAGGTCCTTTAAAGGACGGAAGCGGCGTTCTGCGGACCTCCGACGCGGACATCGCTAATGTGCTTAATGAGTACTTTGCGGGAGTGTTCACCAGGGAGGATATCCGCGTCATCCCCGAGCCAGCTGTGAGGCACGAAGGTGCTGGCCTGGATAGTGTTAGATGTACCGCGACAGTCGTTGCTCATAGAATAGACAAACTGAGCGCGTTTAAGGCTCCTGGGCCAGACCAGTTTCTCCCCAGTGTTTTGCGAGAAGTGCGCGACCAGGTGGCTCCCCACCTGGCTACAGTCTTCAACAAATCGTTGGTGATGGGCCAGGTGCCTGGTGACTGGAGGGAGGCCAACGTGACCCCTATCTTTAAGAAAGGGGATCACGAAAGTCCAGGGAACTATCGTCCTATTAGTCTCACTTCAGTTGTAGGTAAATTATTAGAAAGGATAATAGCTGATAGAATCGTTGACCATTTGGATTCCTACAAGCTGCTTGGGGACTCCCAACATGGGTTTAGACGGCATAGGTCGTGTCTCACCAACTTGCTCGAGTTTTTCCACGTCATGTTGAGTGAGTACGATAAGAGTAGAGCGATTGATATACTTTATCTCGACTTTCAGAAAGCCTTTGATAAGGTACCTCACCGCCGGCTAATGGCGAAAGTGCGCGCGCTGGGTATCGGTGGGGAAATAGGTAGCTGGATTGAAAACTGACTGAGGAATAGGCGGCAGAGGGTGGTAATTAAAGGGGCTAGTTCGGGTTGGGCCTCGGTCACTAGTGGGGTTCCTCAGGGTTCCGTTTTGGGGCCACTGTTGTTTACCATTTACATAAATGATATCGACGGTGGCATCGTCAGTTGGATCGCCAAATTCGCTGATGACACCAAGCTTGGGGCCAATGTGGGACGCCCGAAGCGATCGAGGAACTGCGTGCGGACCTAGGTAGGATAGGAGAGTGGTCCGAAAAATGGCAAATGCCGTTTAACTTGGGTAAATGCAAAGTGATGCACATTGGCTACGCCAATCCCAAGTCGGACTACTCGATGTTGGGCAGTAATATCGAGGTGACTGATTTAGAAAAGGACTTGGGTGTGCTAATTAGCAGCGACCTTAAGTTTACGAAACAGTGTGTAGAGGTGGAAAAGAAAGCCCAGAAACTATTGGGTTATATCAGGAGGCAATTTCAGTTTCGGAACAAGGAGATTGTGCTCTCACTGTACAATTCCCTTGTTCGGCCGTACCTGGAGTATGCTGTGCAGTTCTGGTCGCCCACCCTCAGGAAAGATATTGAGAGGCTGGAGCGAGTGCAGGCGAGGGCCACAAAGTTAATCCCTTCCGTTAGGCATATGGGCTACAATCGACGGTTACGCGGCCTGAACTTGTTTTCGCTTGAAACTCAGAGGCTGCGCGGTCAACTGATCGAGGTTTTCAAGCTCTTACGAGGGTTCAACGATGTCGATTTTAGAAGTATGTTTAGTTTAAATGATAACCCAACTCGCAACAATGGTTGGAAGTTGGATTTGAAACGGTTTAGGACTAGTGTGTGTGGGAATTACTTTACGTATAAGATCTGTGACACATGGAACAGGTTACCTTCGGAAGTTGTGAACAGTTCCTCTGTGGATCAGTTCAAGAAAAGGTTAGACGAAATTTTGCACACTATTTGAGTGTGTAAAGACATTTAGGACCTCAGTCTGCGGAAATTTCTTTTCCTATAAAATAGTTAATATCTGGAACCAACTTCCCTCAGAGGTTGTTTCCAGTCAAAGTGTAAATCTGTTTAAAAATAGGCTAGACAAAGTACTGAACACACTCATAGTTTAAGATTAAAACCTCAGAAAACTCTGCAGGAGTTCGCTTGCTCGGTGTCTCTGTGAGCAAGCTAAATATAGAGCTATTTATATATTCTCCATTTTCCTGTAAAATTTCCTTGGCTACTTTTCCAGGGTCAAGGTATTTTCTTCAACCTTTTTCCGTACCTGCCTCTGGCAGGGAGGGAGCGGAGGGTGGGGAGAGAGCCTTCTACTTTTCTATCCAGTTTTCTACTACTGCTAGGATAGTTGAAAGAAAAATAAACTTTCACAAAATTTTCCCTGGCACCCGTTGCCATTGGTACCTCCTCGGTATGGGCCGCAAGGCCTTTTGAGGTGCTTCTTTTCCTTGTAACTCTCTCTCTCTCTCTCTCTCTCTCTCTCTCTGATCACACCGCATCCCATCAGATGTCTTCAGCAGGGACATCGGCAATGTATCCATATAACGTTAATAATAACCGAAACTCGGGGAAAATATACTCTCTACCTTCCGCTCTACCCCAAATCCTTTTCTCTTAGTGACCTTGTAAGAGTCCGGTTTTTTTATTATGGACCTTTACAAGTTTACGTAGATAATTAACTAAATGCCAGGGTCACCAGCGCCCTAATGCTAGATTAGCATCCAGCAGTGCGGCGCAAAATTAATTTTAATAAAAGAAGGGAAGGACTGATTATTAAATCAATATGAATTTTTATATTTTATTGACAACAATTAATGAGTATATGCAAAGGGGATTTTTACCCGTAACAACTTTGATGGACTTATAATGGTGAGATTAAATAATGGCCCGTTTGGCTAATATATAACAGTCTGCAAATAATACTGATTATAATAATGAATATGCAATAATACAATTAATACAAATAATAATAATAATAATAATAGTAGTAATAATAGTATAGTAATAATAGACTAATAATAATATAGTAATAATAATAATAGTAATAATAAACTAAAGATAATAGCCACAATGACAACCTTGTCTGCAAAGAGACAGACAAGAATACTGTAAGTAATATTTCAGAGAAAAGAATAATAAAAATGGCAATAATTAATAATTAAAATACATATATGTTATATAGGCCCAGTAACCTGTGGATGATAAATTACAGTTAATTCTGGTTATGGGATTGTGTTAAGTTGAATGGGAAACTAAGGAAGTATGTAGGCTACAAATGATTAGTAGGCCATCTGCTAAGAAAATAACATGAAACATAATAGGCTTATAAAGTAAAATATACTAAGAAAATTAATGGCAGGCCTTTGCCTCTTCAACATATGAGCTGAGGTTAATCTAAAACAAAGACTATGGTAGGCCTCAGTTAGGCTAGTTACAATTTGGCTTTTGCCTAGACCTAACTTAGCCTAAGGTAATTTATTGTATGAATCTTACATTACTATTTGTAGTATGAATCTTAGTACTAATTGCAAACGGTATAAGGCGTTAGTATCTGCAGTATGCGGTATTGCATACAGATATGAAATAGTAAAGAATATAAATAAATACAAAACATACCACAAAGGAACTTTGCTTGCTGGCGGGTGCTTTCGAATAAATGTTTTGGCGTCCTTTGTGTTGTCGTTGCACACAAGTTTGTTTTTACTTAATAATTTTACCAACCAGCCAAAATAATCCTTAAAAGCCCATTCATGTCTAGTCACACCACACTGAATTCTTAAGAATTAAATTTGATCACTGGACATATTTAACTTGTATTTATTTATTTAGATTTAAATATTTCACTCATGCCAATTTGTGGCAGTTTTCACTAATAAAGAATAATCTTGTGGTGCAAGGCACTACAAGTACTGCCCCCCAAAAACATGGTTGTCAGGGGTAAAAAAAAAACACTTAAATGTCAAAACGCACTGGCTTACGAATGACTCTTCCAGAACGAGTCGTTGTTTGCTTTTGGATGGCAATATCCTGCAGCACTGGTTCTGAAGGCATGGATGGTGCTACAGGTGCAGTAGGGACATTGGGGGAAGGGGATTCTTGGTGCCTGTGCGATGGAGCCACTGGCTGGTTCAAAGACAGTTGGTTGCGATAATGAAGGAGAATTGGAAGAGGGATGATAGATTGTTGTACCCTCGGATGAGGTGGTGGTACATAGGATTTAGGAAGGGTAGATTGCTGTACCTGTATATGAGATGAAGGTACAGAAGATTGAGGAGGGATAGGTTGCTGTACCTGTATTTGAGGTGGAGGTACAGAAGATTGAGGAGGGATAGGTTGCTGTACCTGTATTTGAGGTGGAGGTACAGAAGATTGAGGGAGGATAGGATCTTTTGTTGGAGAAAAATCAAGGTATGCTGGTTTCAAGCGGTCCACAGAAACGGTTTCACGCTTGCCCACCTTGTCAATGATGAAAGTTTTGGGTCTACGGTCTAGCACAAGGAAGGGACCATCATAGGGACAGTGAAGAGGGTAGCGGTGAGCATCATGTCTCAAGAAAACGTGTGTGCAAGTTTGTAAATCAGGGGAAACGAAGGTAGTTTGTGAAGTGGAAGTTCTAGGTGCTGTGGGACGAATTTGCTTCATAACAGAGCGTAATGTCTTAACATACGAAGCAGGATCACATGCGGGGTTAATGGGTGTAGGTGTGAAAAATTCTCCGGGTAACCGGAGTGTGGTACCGTAAACTAATTCTGCTGCAGAGCATGCAAGATCAGTCTTCAGAGCAGTACGAATTCCGAGTAGGATTAGGGGTAGCCTGTCCACCCATGTAGTAGATGGATCAGTGGCTCGCAAGGAACTTTTAAGTTGACGATGGAAGCGTTCTATCACCCCATTGGATTGCGGGTGATAGCTTGTTGTTCTGATGCGCTCAGTCCCAAGAAGGAGCATGAGTTCCTTCCATAAGGCCGATTCAAACTGGGCACCTCTGTCTGTGCAAATGGTTGCAGGTATTCCAAAACGGGAAACCCAACATGAAACAAAGGCGTGAGCTACTGCAGAAGCAGTACAAGAAGTCAAAGGAACAGCTTCTGGCCATCTTGTGAACCTATCAATGACAGTGAGAAGATAGGTATAACCTCGAGAAGAATAGAGGGGGCCGACTATGTCTAGGTGTATGGCCTCAAAACGAGCCTTTGGCAAAGGAAAGGTACCAATTTCTGACTTTGTGTGTCGGTGAACTTTGGCACGCTGACATTGAAGGCAAGATCGAGTCCAATTGCGGATATCTTTGTGCATACTTGGCCATACAAACCTAGCTGCAATTAATTTTTGGGTGGCCTTAATTCCCGGGTGAGAAAGGGAATGGAGTTTAGCAAAAACAGCTCTTCGCAGCCCTTGTGGGACCAACGGTCGAATATGCTCAGTCGAGACGTCACATAAAATTAGTAAGTCTGACTTGGGTTCAACTGGTAAAGAGCGGACTTGCAATGAAGTGGGTGAATTAATAAGAGTTTGGAGGTCTGTATCCGTGGACTGAGCCTTAGCCATCTCTGAAAGGTTGATGTGAGAGTGTCCAGGGTCAGAAATTGCTGAGATGCGAGACAGCGCATCCGGCACAACATTCAAAGAACCTGAAATGTGTCGAATGTCTGAAGTAAATTGAAGAATAAAATCAAGGTATCTTCGCTCATTAGGAGCATGAGAGTCTGATTGAGAATGGAGAGCAAATATTAACGGACGATGATCCGTAAAAATGCTAAAGTCACGTCCTTCCAGGAATGACCTGAAATGACGGATGGAGAGGTATATCGCCAGCAACTCTCGACCGAAAGTGCTGTACCTCATTTGTGAAGGTGAGAGCTTGCGTGAAAAGAATGCGAGAGGTTCCCAAACGCCTGAAACAAGCTGCTGGAGCACTCCTGACACGGCAACGTCAGAGGCATCAGTGGCTAAGTTCAGAGGAGCGTCTGGTTGAGGGTGAACAAGGCATGTAGCTCGTGCTATAGCCTCTTTTGCTTGTGAAAAAGCGTTGGTAGCTTCGGGGTTCCACAGAACTGCAGTGGATCTGCCCCTTTTTGATTGGCGAAGAAGAGAGGTTATGGGTGCAAGAATGTTTGCACACTGAGGAATGAAGCGATGGTAGAAGTTTACCATCCCTAAAAGCGGCGAAGTTGCTTTTGAGTTTGCGGTTGTGGGAAAGACCTTATGACAGATACTTTATTTTCGAGAGGAGAAATGCCCTTCGAAGTAACTTTGTGTCCTAAGAAGGTGAGTTCATCTACAGCAAAGACACATTTTTCAGGGTTTAGCAATACACCATATTCTGCCAACCGAGAAAAAACTAAGCGTAAATGTTGAATATGTTCTGAGGGAGAAGAACTTGCGATGAGAATGTCATCGACATATGTGAAAGTGAAGGAGAGACCTCTCAACACTTCATCAATGAAGCGTTGAAAAGTTTGGGCCGCATTACGCAGTCCGTATGGCATTTTTGTCATTTCAAATAACCCAAAAGGGGTTGTTATAGCAGTTTTATGTATGTCATCAGGGTGTACAGGAATTTGATGAAAGGCTCGCACCAAGTCAAGGCGTGAAAATACTGTGGTGCCATGGAGAGCAGAAGTAAAATCGTGTAAGTGAGGAAGGGGATAGCGATCTGGAATCGTGTTGTCATTCAAAGCACGATAATCTCCACATGGACGCCAGTCTCCAGGTGTAGGTTTTGGGACCATGTGTAAAGCAGAGGCATACGGGCTACTTGAAGGCCGTATAATACCGAGTTCAAGCATGTGTTCAAACTCTCGTCTCACAATTGCAAGACGATCTGGAGCTAAGCGACGTGGGCGGGTGAAAACAGGTGAGCCTACCGTATCAATACGGTGGACAACAGAGTGTTTAATAGGGGTATCCTTAGAACAGGGTTGAGTAAGGAAGAAAATTCATTTAGGAGCTGCTCTATAGCAGGTGAGCACTGTGGCAGAGAACTTGCCAATAATGAAGAGGGGTGCACGGTAGGAGAACCAATTACTGAAAGATGTGTGACATTATCAATTAATTGTGCTCTACGAACATCAACTAATAAATCATTAGCAGAAAGAAAATCAGAGCCTAACATTGGAGTATACATCCGCGACAAGAAATATCCAGCGGAAAACACGTCTAAGTCCAAGAGAAACTGAAATAGAACGATGTCCATAAGTGTGAATAGATGAAGAATTAGCTGCACGTAAAATGAAAGGAGAAGGTCCGTTTGCACGGTCTGCGGCTGTTGCAGGAATAACACTGTATTGAGCTCCAGTGTCAATAAGGAATGCATAGCCTGAAAGTGGATCATGCAAGGTGAATGTTGGACCAGGTGGTGCAGTAGTTTGTGAATCATTAAATTTTTGTGGAAGAAGGTTAGTATTGCTGTGGGAAGGAGTTTGTGTTGTATTTGGAGAATTAGTTGGGGGTATTAAATTAGCTGTGGTTGAATAAGTAGGTTGCGATTCTTTAACTTTACTTGCGTACGTAGGTGTTGGTTTGACAGTGTTAAATGAGGTAGTGGTAGGGTTAGTTGAAGTAAGGATAGGAGGAGAGGCTTGAGAGGCTGTAGCGTCAGACGCCTGTGACACCAGCCTGGTTAGTTTAAAGGAGGGTTAGGAGTCCATGGGCAAGGTGTGAGACAGCGCGTTGCACGATCTTTAAACTTTTCATGATACCAGCAAGGAGGGGTATGAACAGTAGACTGTGGTAAGGAAATAGGTTGAGAATGGGGCTGAGTAGTGGGGATTGAGGATTGAGGATGAGGTAAGGCTAATAGATTTGGATTAGGAGCAACCAACTGACCTGTTTGCGGTGGCTGTGGTTGTAGGAGAACGAGGCGTTGTCCAGGTTCATATTGGGAGGCTCTAATTGGACCAGAGGGTCGTCCTCGTCTTGAAGAACTTCTCTCTCGTTCCCTGTTGTTAGCTAGCTCTATTCGGAGAGCTTTAAATTCATCTTTAAGTGTTCGTAGAATTTCGTTGGATACTTTAAGACCTTGTGCAGCCGGACTCAGATTGTCGTCCTGCGTGGCACAGATTTGGGGGTGATGGGTGTGGTTATCTACTTGGCCAAGGTGGATTTCAATCATCATCTTATCAGCTGTTTTGGCCATTGTGAGGAGGTCTGTATCATCTGGCATACAACGGAGCATTGGCCGTAGGGCAGTAGGGAGACCATTGAGGAAGCGGCGTCGCATTAAGGGTGAGTTTTTATCGTCTTCATTGGTCTGTCCAGCCAGGTCTTGCAGATGTCTCAGGAAGGCTGTTGGCGTTTGATCCCCAAGAACTTGGTCCTTGAGTAGAGCATTGAGTCGCTCTTCTTCTGATTGGCCGAGTCTCCTGACTAACTCGCTGAGGAGGCTCTCAAAAGCTTGGTCAGACGGAGGCAATAGAGTTACATCCCGCACTACTTTGTATACTTGTGTAGGCAGGAGGTTCTTTGTGACAAGGAACTTGGTTCGTGGGTCCGTAACTCCTTTTATCTCAAAATAATCCCGCAGTTGACTCACAAAGATTCCAGGCTCTTCAGCGGTGAATTGTGGAGTGGTAGGCTGATACATTGTGAGAAAGTCCGTTATAGGTGGTGAATTTGGAGTACCACCGTTGGATGACCCTAGGTTGTTATTGGTCATTGTGGCTATTATTTGTTACAAGGTACTAAAAAAAATTTAAAATGTGTCACAAACTGACAAGATTTCAACAAATGTTGTTGAATGTAAATAATGGCTTCAGGTAAGCTTGGTTGAGTATGAGACTCAATTAGAGTTATGAATGCCAATAACAAAAAGTTACGTGAAAATTTTTTTTTTTTTTTTTTTTTTATGATGTAGCCCAATATTAGCAGAAAAATAGTCTGCGTATAGGCTATTTGCAAGATAAGTAAAAAAATTTTTTATGATGTAGCCCAATATTAGCAGAAAAATAGTCTGCGTATAGGCTGTTTGCAAAATATAAGTAAATTTGCATAAAAAAACTTTAGAAAACGCTGATTTTATAAAAAGGCAAAATAAAAAGAATATATTTTGCAATAGAATACACTTCCAGTACAGGTGAGTGCTTAGTACTAGTGAATTTAATAAAATTATAGATGCAGACTGAATATATTGACAAAAATTGAGAAAAAACTTAGAATTTTTTTTGCATAAATTACGGTGTTTGGTCACTCCAGGAGGTCACCAATCGTAAGAGTCCGGTTTTTTTATTATGGACCTTTACAAGTTTACGTAGATAATTAACTAAATGCCAGGGTCACCAACGCCCTAATGCTAGATTAGCATCCAGCAGTGCGGCGCAAAATTAATTTTAATAAAAGAAGGGAAGGACTGATTATTAAATCAATATGAATATGGAAAACTGATGAGTGGGTAGTTGGGAGGTAACGAAAATGGTTCACTGAGTAGGTAGGTAGTTAATCTAACAATCATTAAATTCCTTTTATGTCAATAACTGGGTGGATGAAACCAATTGGTTGCTCACCAGAGTTATTCTCCACACTAGTATTTATATACTGTGTGGGAGGAGCGTGCTCGGTAGTGGAGATACATTACCGCTCAACCAACCGAGGAATAAACCAAGACAACGCTGGTACGAGAAGCCCCGCGAAAAGGAGAACAAAAGGCAGAACGAAAACGAAGAACGGGGCGAGAGGACGTACCAGAAAAGTGCGCTCTCGAAAACATAACCGGAGAAGGGAGACACTCCGATAACAAAAAGTAAGTGACTAATTGAGTTTTTACACCAGTAAGTTATAAGCATTAAATTAAGCTGGGTCAGACAAGTTAGGCCTACATTGTGGCCTAAGACCCAGCATCAACTCATAGCTTAACAAAGGTGAAGGTAGATTGCCCTAACCTAATTCTTGTGAGGAATCCTACTGTGGACCTCAATTTATCTGCCCGCTCTGGACCATTTCCGGAATCTCTAGGCTGACCCCTCTAGGCTAGACTTGATCTACTCTATAGTTAGACTGGAGATATAAGGGGTGGGTTAATTGTGGACCAATTCATACAGAGCATTTTTCGCATTGGTGGTCCGTGTGTGGGGAATTTACAAACCTTAAGCTTACTTAACAAAAATTGCAGAATTAGGCTAAATGGTCTAGCCTAAGCCTAACCTGAGCAAGCCTAATTAGGTCTACAACCTAGGGCCTAACTAGGAAACATTTACATTAAAGGAGTCTCATTCTCTAATAAGCTTAGACCTGAGTGACACACAAGTACTTGGGGGGGATTAAACCAAATTTGAACTTGACTGTTTTGTCTGTGCTCTCTCTTCTCTGGTAATTTCTTCTTGTCCTATATTCATTACGATCCCCAGTTAAACAATTTTGACTTAGACATGGACAGTGCAGAATTGAAAAAGTTAAAAAAGAAAAGGGGGGCAAAGTTGGGAGCTGTTACAAAGGCTGTGAACACTTTTAACAATATTACACAACCAGGTAAGAAAAATATAGAGAGTGTAATTATTAAATTAGAAATTAAAAAGAAGGAAATAATAACCATTAATGAGAGTATTTCAGAGTTAGTTGAATCCGAAATGGCTGAAGAACAATTGATAGACCTTTACGCTGATGATGATGATCAGGTAAGCTCAATTGAACAGCAAATAAGGGAACTACGGTCTCGGTTGACTGACTTAACACCAAAAAACCTAATTCTGATTTTAATCAAAGTAGGGCTAACCTTCAACAAAATTTAAGTGGCATGCAAAATCCTGAGTCACAAGAATTGAGGGCTCAGTTACCCATTTTGCAAATACCAACATTTGAAGGGGACACGGTACAATTCCCATCTTTCATTGACAAATTTGAGAATTTAATAGGTAATAAACCTTATATTTCAACTGTTGAAAAGTTTAGTTACTTAACTAGTTCTCTTAAAGGCCCAGCCCATAACCTGATAGCCTATTTACCAGCCGTAGGGGATTCATATGAAGTAGCTATTGATCTTTTAAAACGTAATTACGTTAATAAAGATGTGATTATATATGAATTATCTCAACAAATTTTTGAATTTGCACCCATAAAAGATAACCATAGTGATATGGAAAATTTTTATACAAAATTAGAAGCTATTATAGGACAACTGGTTAGCAATGAGATAGATATTAAAACTTCATCTTGGCTTATACAAAGCATAGTACTTAGTGCCTTCCTTCGAGGGTTAAAGATAATTTAATTCTAAAGACGGGAGAAAATTATCCTAATTTAACACAAATAAGAAAACACTTCCCCAATATCCTAACTAATTACAACTTGAGAGATTTTCCAACACATAAGACCCAGACTATGGATAAACCAAAGACTGTTCCCAGAGACCAACTAGCTACAGCCAAACAGACAAAACTTGATATTGTAGAATCAAATGTGACCAACTACAAAACACGAACACCTACATTACAGAACTTTAATGTAACTGCTGCCTCAACTACACACCATATTGCAAATTTTGTGCAAGTAATGAACACAGTAGTACTGGGTGTGACAAATATTCAGATTTTAACCAAAGGGCTAAAAGATGTGAACAGTTGAAACCTGTGTAAAAAGTGTACTGGCCAGGGACATTATAAGAAAGACTGTAAATCTAGGTTAAGATTCAAGTGTAAGTTTTGTAAAAGTTTACGACATGTCTCATCAATGTGTGATTCACCAAAGTGTCCAAATAATAGTACTCAAACTCAAAAGATACCTCCCCCAACAAAGGTAATCAAGAAAATGCCACTTTCATGGGACATTCTGCTTGTTCAAACAATGTAACAAGAAACACTGAGATTCTTTTACCAACTATTACTTTGGACTTAGTGAATAGTGAGGGTAGTACCACTCCAGTGAGATGTCTTAGAGACTGTTGTTCTCAACAAACATTTGTTTCAAAAAATTTAGTTAATAAATTGGGTTTGACACCAAACCCGAATGAACAAAACTTCAATATTGCGTCCTTGTTAAGGATAACTCGGACAAAAATAGCTATAAGACAATTGACCTGGAACTACATTTAGAAAGTAAATTCAAGAAAATTGAAGCAGTTATTATTTCTAAAGTAGGACAAAACAAACTGGTTATACCCAAACTAGAACAAACCATAAATCATTTGAAAAAACACTACAAAATAGCTGATAGACATATCACTAACAACACAATAGCTAACATTGAAATGCTAATAGGGGCAGATTATATTAATCTTATTCATAAGGGCATAGTAGAGATAGGTAATGGTATAGCTATTCAGACTCCATCAGGGATAGCCCCTTTGGGTGACCTATCAGACTACAACCTAGACCTAAACCAAAACAGTGCATGACCAACAAATACTATGTGCCTCAACTCAGTCCTACATAACACCTGTAAGAATAGCAACACTTTGAATAATATTATCTCAACTGAGAACATTAATTCATCATTATCAAATGAAATTTGGATGAGGCAATTCAAACTTTATGGTTACTAGAATCTGTGGGTATACATGACACACATCAAACTTCAGAAGATCAGTTAATGGTAGAAAGATTTGAAGACACCATTCAGTGTAAAGACAATAGTTATTTTATTGAGTTACCTTGGAAAATAAATGTCCAACTTTAAGAGATAATCTCAAAGTAGCTAAAGGACATTTATATAAAGTAATGAAAAAACTCAAACAAGAAAATAATGTAAAAATATATAATAATGTCTTCAAAGAACAGCTACAGAAAGGCTTCATTGAAGAAGTAACAGATAACCCTTTTAAAAAAGATGGTGTCATTATTTAACCCACAGGGGGGTTTATCGACAAGATGCCCCAACAACAAAAACTTAGAGTAGTATATAATTGTAGCCTCAAAGACAGTGATAAACACAGCTTGAATGATTGCTTGATTGAGGGTCCTAATCTCATTTCTGACCTTGTGAAGATCTTACTGAGGTTCAGGTTAGACAAATATGCTGTACAAAGTGACATTCGAAGGCATTTTTGAGAATAAATCTTAAAAATGAATATGATAAGAACCAACTTAGGTTCTTATGGTTCAAGGATCCATTTGATTTGAATAAAGGGTTCATAACCTAAGATTTAATGTTGTGTTTTTGGAGCCAATTGCTCACCTAGCCTATTAGCATTGACAATTAAACATCATTTAAACCAGTTTAATAACTCTCTAACATTGAACTTCCTAAGGAACATTTTACGTAGACAATCTAATAGGCTTAACGACAACAAAATCTGAATTATCTGAAGTCTATGAACACTCTCAAAACATTATGCAACAAGGTAACTTTGAACTTAGAGAGTGGATTTCAAATAATGAGGATTTAAACAAAAAGATTTTAAAAGATAATAATGGTCTTACTGAGCCATCAGACAGAGTTTAAAACTTTAGGTATGAACTGGTATTTGGATGCAACTTCTAACAGTCATGATTCAATCTGTACTAAAGGTTTTAAACTTGATGAGGAAGCAAATACTAAAAGACAAATATTATCAGAGGCTTCCAAAATTTTTGATCCTATGGGTCTATTCCTGCCTTCAACAATAAAATCAAAGATTCTCCTCCAAGAATTTGGAGGACAAATGTTGGGTGGGATGATCCAATAACAAATGAAAATCAAAAATCTTGGAAGAAGTTAGCTACTGATTTAACAAAAGTGCAGAACATTAAAATTCAAAGGTGTGTGGGTTTAGGGATAAGCCCCAGAGGCTTCATGTGTTTGCTGATGCAAGCACACAAGCTTATGGGTGCTGTGCGTATCTTGTAAGCCCTACAGAAAGTCATCTAATTTATGCAAAAGGGAAAGTTGCACCTCTCAAACCTACCCGAACCATACCTCAGTTGGAACTATTGGCTGCTACATTAGCCATTAAAACCATTTCATTGCTTAGGATGCTTACTATGATGTTTCATAACTAATATCCACGTCTGGCTTGACAGTCAGATTTCTTGCCTGGATACGGAATGATAGCATTAATAGTAAGATATCTTTGTAAGAAATAGGCTAAAAGAAATAGCTGACGCTAATGAAAGCCTACAAGTAAACTTTCACTATATTCCAACTAAACAGAATCCAGCAGACTTTCTGACCAGAGGTTTATCCTACAAGTTGTTGAAGTCAAACAAACTTGGTTTATGGGACCTAAGTGGCTCTGTAATACAGACCAATGGCCTGTGGAACAAGTTAACTTGACATTAAATTTAATCTTTTCAAATGAAAAGGTTGAACCAATCACTAATTATGAAAAGTATTCTGATTTCAACAAACTTGTCAGGGTGACAGCCTACTGTTTGAGGTTTGCTCACAACTGTTTAGCTACAATTAACAAACAGCTAAATAAAACAATCATAATTATACAGAAGTTGCAACCCAATATTGGATAGGCCAGGCCCAACAAAAAGAGTACAATAAAGAGTTAGAATTCTTAAAAATGGGAAACAAACAAAGAACCTGTACCATCAGTAGTTGTGGATCTAAACTTGTTCAGAGATGAGGAAGGCCTTCTAAGGTGTAAAGGGAGATTAGACAAATCAAAACTGTCATACAAAAGCAAAAATCCAATCCTTTTTACTAGATTTAGCTATTTGACAACATTAATCATCAGAAAAATACACAATGATGTATATCATATGGGGGTACCACAGACACTAACTACATTAAGAAAAACTTATTGGATACCCAAGGGAAGGATCACTGTTAAAACAGTCCTGAGTGAGTGTGTCACATGTAGGCGTATTCATGCTAGGCCCTATAGGAAACCAAATCCTCCTGCTTTGCCAGAGGAGAGTTACTCTCAACAGACCCTTTGAGACTGTAGGCATTGACTATACAGGAGCATTGACTGTAGGGGTGGGTGACACGGAACAAAAAATGTACATTGTACTGTTACATGTGCAGCCTCACGAGCTGTTATTTGGATGTTGTGGAGGACCTAACAGCAGAATCTTTTGTTGCTGTCTTTAAGAGATTCTGTGCACGACATTCAGTACCCAAGACAGTTTGGACTGACAATGCTACATATTTCAAAGCTGGTGAACAAGTCATCCACGACTTGTTAAGCAATGAAATCACACAATTATATACAAAATCAAAACATAAAGTGGAAGTATATTCCAGTTGCCTCTCCTTGGTATGGTTCTATCTGGGAGGAATATACAAACAGTAAAGAATTGCTTGAAGAAAGCAATTGCAAAAAACAGATACACTTATTTGGGTTACTCACTCTCCTGGCTGAGATTGAGAACATCATTAACAATAGGCCACTCACTTATGTGAGTGACAACATTAATGACCCAGAACCATTAACTCCAAATCATTTGATTCGGGGAGAACAAGTTAGTCTCCTGCCGGACTACAATATAGACTCTTCAGAAGACCCAAACTGGACTCAACGACATGATGAGCTCCAGACTAAGTTACAACATTTAACTAGAGTTAAAGCTCATTTCATTAAACAGTGGAAAAATGAGTACTTGATGGGTCTAAGGGAGAGACATAAACAAATGACTAAGAAGGATTGGTCTGACACAATTAAGGTAGGGGACCTTGTTCTCATACATGACAGTACTCCAAGACAAAACTGGCCTCTGGCTAGAGTTTCAGAACTCAGACAGGGGCAGATGGGGTAACAAGAGTGGTCAAATTAAGGACTTCAACGGGTGACACAACAAGAGACATTTCTCTTTTGTACCCTTTAGAGTCTGGACCCAAAACAATGGACTTTGGAGAACCTTCTCCACTGACAGTAACAACTGGAGACACTGAACTTCCAGTAACTATTCCTTTGACAGTAGGAGTGGTAACGCATCCTACTACAACATTGACAGACACAAGACCTCAGCGACAACAAAGCATTAAAAGCGCGACTATTTTTACACAAAAAATAGATGCTGGGAATTGTAATTTTATCTTCTAACTTTCATTTTTCTTTTCTTATGGTAAAGACCATAGACAGTTTCATCCTATGGATGTATATTTTTCTTCTAATTAAATGCTACACCTTCTCCATGAGAAGGTGAGGATAGGCACTGTTAATCAGATTAACAGGCATTTACAGTTAAATAGTTAGCTAGTCTACACTCAGACAAAAATTGGTGACAATGACACCAAAATTTTTATCTCCCGGGGCCCCCAGTATATGGAAAACTGATGAGTGGGTAGTTGGGAGGTAACGAAAATGGTTCACTGAGTAGGTAGGTAGTTAATCTAACAATCATTAAATTCCTTTTATGTCAATAACTGGGTGGATGAAACCAATTGGTTGCTCACCAGAGTTATTCTCCACACTAGTATTTATATACTGTGTGGGAGGAGCGTGCTCGGTAGTGGAGATACATTACCGCTCAACCAACCGAGGAATAAACCAAGACAACGCTGGTACGAGAAGCCCCGCGAAAAGGAGAACAAAAGGCAGAACGAAAACGAAGAACGGGGCGAGAGGACGTACCAGAAAAGTGCGCTCTCGAAAACATAACCGGAGAAGGGAGACACTCCGATAACAAAAAGTAAGTGACTAATTGAGTTTTTACACCAGTAAGTTATAAGCATTAAATTAAGCTGGGTCAGACAAGTTAGGCCTACATTGTGGCCTAAGACCCAGCATCAACTCATAGCTTAACAAAGGTGAAGGTAGATTGCCCTAACCTAATTCTTGTGAGGAATCCTACTGTGGACCTCAATTTATCTGCCCGCTCTGGACCATTTCCGGAATCTCTAGGCTGACCCCTCTAGGCTAGACTTGATCTACTCTATAGTTAGACTGGAGATATAAGGGGTGGGTTAATTGTGGACCAATTCATACAGAGCATTTTTCGCAATGAATTTTTATATTTTATTGACAACAATTAATGAGTATATGCAAAGGGGATTTTTACCCGTAACAACTTTGATGGACTTATAATGGTGAGATTAAATAATGGCCCGTTTGGCTAATATATAACAGTGCAAATAATACTGATTATAATAATGAATATGCAATAATACAATTAATACAAATAATAATAATAATAGTAGTAATAATAATAGTAGTAATAATAATAATAGTAGTAATAATAGTATAGTAATAATAGACTAATAATAATATAGTAATAATAATAATAGTAATAATAAACTAATAATAATAGCCACAATGACAACCTTGTCTGCAAAGAGACAGACAAGAATACTGTAAGTGATATTTCAGAGGAAAAGAATAATAAAAATGGCAATAATTAATAATTAAAATACATATATGTTATATAGGCCCAGTAACCTGTGGATGATAAATTACAGTTAATTCTGGTTATGGGATTGTGTTAAGTTGAATGGGAAAACTAAGGAAGTATGTAGGCTACAAATGATTAGTAGGCCATCTGCTAAGAAAATAACATGAAACATAATAGGCTTATAAAGTAAAATATACTAAGAAAATTAATGGGCAGGCCTTTGCCTCTTCAACATATCCAGCTGAGGTTAATCTAAAACAAAGACTATGGTAGGCCTCAGTTAGGCTAGTTACAATTTGGCTTTTGCCTAGACCTAACTTAGCCTAAGGTAATTTATTGTATGAACCTTACATTACTATTTGTAGTATAAATCTTGGTACTAATTGCAAACAGTATAAGGCTTGTTAGTATCTACAGTATGCGGTATTGCATACAGATATGGAATAGTAAAGAATATAAACAAATACAAAACATACCACAAAGGAACTTTGCTTGCTGGCGCGGTGCTTTCGAATAGTACAATGTTTTTGCGGCGTCCTTTGTGTTGTCGTTGCACACAAGTTTGTTTTTACTTAATAATTTTACCAACCAGCCAAAATAATCCTTAAAAGCCCATTCATGTCTAGTCACACCACACTGAATTCTTAAGAATTAAATTTGATCACTAGACATTTAACTTGTATTTATTTATTTAGATTTAAATAATTCACTCATGCCAATTTGTGGCAGTTTTCACTAATAAAGAATAATCTTGTGGTGCAAGGCACTACAACCTCTTAATACAAACTAATCTATCATATTTCGCGATTTTTTAACTCTGGTAGGATTCAATTCCATTCCTATAGTGTAAGAGATACTTAAATTCATGTGTGTATTATGCCATATGATGTGTGTAATAAATAATAATTTTTAAATAGTTGGAGCGTTCAAGGTCATCTGTAATAATCTATAGACTACCCCCAAGCCCACTCTCAACACTTAGATTCCCCTAAGACACAGGCGTCTTCAAGTAACATGAATGCGTAGAGATCTAAGGTGTTAGATTCCATATTACATAATTTATGTGCTAGGTTTAAGAACGCTGGCATTGAAGGATGGAAGGAAGAGACAGTGACAGCGATAATCGGTTTATTGAAGGAAGTGGAATGAGGATGGAGGTAAGCGTTGCTATGTCGAAGGAAACGAGGTTGGATGGGGAATTACGAAGGGAGGAGGAAAGGGAGAGAGGGGCTAAAATGAACGCTGGGATGGGTTAAGGGAGAGGAGAGAAATTCATATGAAATGCTAAACACAAACTCAAATATTTATTTTAATGCCCTAGACCTAGAAAGACAAAGAGCAAAATACCTTAAACTAACAATGAATTGACAGAAACAGAAGAGTCTGGTCTTAGACGCACTGATAGTTTTAACGTATGTGGCTAGAGGCCGCCACTCAGAATTACCACTACTACCTAAGTCATAATAAGGTTATTTACTATGACAGAGTAGTCATGAGTAATTATGCAAATAAAATATGATTATACTGTTGATAGCTGACTATATTCAGTTGGGATATAAACTATTGCTGACAATCTTTGGATCCTTGGCTCTTAAGACGAATTTTTTATGCATATTTTCAACAAAATAGGAAATTGGCTGATTATTATTACCATTCGAAGGGTTGGTACCCTTCACAACCGAAATCAATTTCAGAAGGGGTGCACGGTATCCTCATTTCCTTTATCGTCCCAGCACGCTTCACATAAGCCATTTACACAAAGTTGGAAAGGCCGTCTGTGCACCACGAGACGACCCAGGCAATGCGGGGAGCAATGGTGACATTGCATGAATATGGTGTGCCAATAAGAGAAATATGAAGACGACTAGACGTTCATCGAAGCACTGTGGAACGGTGGATTCATCGGTATGAAGCAGAAAACTCAATCGCTACTTTGTTGAGGTCTGGTCCTCCGCGTTCAACATCTCAAGAGGAAGATGCTGCGATTGTTAATCATGCCAGAGAGCATCCGTTTGTTCCAGCGACGCATATTTACAGAGACCTGAACCTTCGTTGTAGCGCAAATACAGTGAACAACAGACTTCACGAGGCAGGGTATTTTTCTCGCCGTCCAGCTATAAAACCTGCATTGACGATTGAGCATAAAGAGGCGCGGATGGGATTTGCCTTGCAATACTTGCCGCAGGAGGAAGAATTCTGAATAAAAGTTGTGTACTGTGACGAAAAAACATTTTCAACAGATGGTCATGGTTCCCTGCATTGTTGGAGGCAGCGCGGAAAACGCTATGAAGACGGAAATGTTTTCCCGAGCAAACGTAGTGGTCACATCAATCTCGGTGTGTGGGGCTGGATGTCTGGCTATGGTGTCGGAGAATTGACTCAAGTAGATGGACGCTTTACTGGACAGCAATATTGCCAGATACTGGAAGAGGTGCTGCTACCCAGTGTTCGTGCGTATCTGGTTCCAGCACCGGAACCATTTTACTTAATGGAAGATAACAGTCCCATTCATAGGAGTAACGTTGTGAGAGCGTGGTACGAAGATCACCCAGAGATTATTAATCTAATTCTGCCACCACGTTCTCCTGATTTGAATCCGATTGAAAACCTTTGGGCAATAATGATTAACGAATGGGAGCAACACAATGAAAGAACATTTGAAGCACTTTTAGCTCACACGAGGAATAGTTGGGAGAGCTTACGCCGAACACCAAACATTCCCTACAATCTGGCCTCTTCTATGCCACAACGATTGCAAGAAATTATTGATGCTGGAGGAAGCTATACGAAATACTGATGTTAAAGCTATGACGTAACTGTGTATCGAATATATATTTATGTTAATATAGAATTTCATTATATTCTTGTGTCTGACATCTATAAAAGTATATATTGTGACCATGAAAGAACTTTACTTATCCTTAGTTAGAATCTTTTCTTGCAATGTCTACGCTCGTGGAAATGATAATATATGCATTGTTGAAACAAACTGAAAAGGTAATAGTTTCAGGAAAAAAATAAAAACTGGCAACATCGAGGTCATCACATGTTTATGGGAATTGTCATATGATATGCTACCAATAAACTCTTATATACTACTATATACAGTATACTATATTACGTAATAATTACGATGAACAAATCAAATGCAAATTTCTCTGATTCACGGCCCACCAGTCTTGCTTTAGACTAATGACTTTCATAAGATGGAATA
Organism: Bathynomus jamesi; assembly: GCA_023014485.1. Taxonomy (NCBI): domain Eukaryota; kingdom Metazoa; phylum Arthropoda; class Malacostraca; order Isopoda; family Cirolanidae; genus Bathynomus; species Bathynomus jamesi. The sequence continues at coordinate 672,808 of JAJOZX010000737.1, read as the reverse complement.
GGTTTAACATAGTTCGCTTAATAGGTTACCACTTAAAACAATGGATAAACTATCTATTAGTGAGACGACCGTGACTTCCTCGAAATGCGAGCGCGTGAGAGGTTCACTGAGGAATTTGGTCATTAGATTCTTCACGTAGGATATGTATCACAAACAACAATATTGGCAACAATTCCCAACAATTACTTAACATCAATAATTGCATTTGAGCAAATAACTTAGGTATCATGCCATGATTTGGGATATTTGCCGAATTAGTCGTTCTGTACAGTCTACAGTATATATTGAGACGGTATAATGTAATGCCCAGCTAATATTATGATGACTAGGATTGCTCCATAACCATCCCAACATCCCGAAACTTGCTCATTCTGCTTCTTAATCATTCGTATTTTAAACACTTAAATGTATCAGAAGTGACCTAATAATGACGTCATTGATTGGGTTAGAGCAGTTATGTGCACCAATCCGAACACGCCTCCGCTGCCATAAGGACCGCCCATTTTATACCTAACAGACTAGCTTGGGACGAGACAGAGGCGTGAGACTTCTTGTGAGCACTGTACCATGACTGATATTTAATGATTTATGGGAAGCAAACTAGAAAATTAAGTTTTACAGTTTTATTTATAACTTCATTTAATAGAACAACCTGAAACAAACCTCCCATTTCTAGACTTGAACAACTATTTACAATTTATTCTGGAGGTTCTAGACAACAAGAAACCTTAATTTTAAATTAAATGATGATGGAGTTAATGAGGTTAGTTATAATAATGAGCATAAAGATGATTTACGTACAAAACACTAGAATTCTAAATAACTTGATCTTAACTTTGGAGGGTCTTAACGTTCTAGATTTTGACTATACAGGCAATGACCACTTTACGAACGTTTGCTTTACGAAAATCAGCAATTATGAATGACCCTAATTTATACCAATGACCACTTTATGAACATTTACTTTACAAAAATCCACAATTATAATTTACAGCAACTTCGTCACTCCTACTCTAGACACTTTATATGATGTACAAAATGCCACAGATATGGAATTTAGCTGTGTTAGGGCCCACTAGGATGCTGGTGTGAACGAAGGTATATGTTTTAGTTTCTAACTTTTCTTCCTTACCTTCTATATTTTATATCTAAGCATGTCTGACTTCTCACCCCAACTCATTTGGGAAATCAGATTTCTAATGTATGAATGATAGTTTTCATTTGGGGGACTTCCACAATTTAGAATGCACAAGAATTTCCAAAAATGGAACACTTTTAAAATTTTGCTTTGCAGCCTGGTAAAATTCCACATGATAAAAATGAATTTTACCAAACTTAGGTTATCTGAGATCCAACTTAAGAACATTTACATTTTTTAGTACTACAATTAAGGTACCGAGTTAGTTGGCAGATTAAATTCTAATGCCTTTTGTATAGCTTGGTTTCAACCTTGTTTAACCTACTGGGTAAGACCTTCATGTCTAACTTGCTGTAAGAAAGAAATGACAATTTTTCAGAATCCAGACACAGTTTAGAGAGAGTTCATAATACCTTAGTAAGAGGTTAGCCTAGAATATATTATATATGTATATATATGTATGTATGTATGTATGTGTATATATGTATATATATATATGTGTATATATATAATATGTATATATATATATATATATATGTATATATGTGTGTGTATATATATATATATGTATATATATGTATATATATGTGTGTGTATATATATATATATATATATATATATATATATATATATATCTCAGGGATGGGGTCAAATACTCTTTTATTTGTATTTGAAGATATTTTAAATACCTCTGGGAAGTATTTGTATTTTGAGATTTCCAATCAAAAGTATTTGTATTTGAAATATTTTGAAAAGTATTTAAAATTTCCAAATACTTTTTAAATACTTTAAAAATACTTTTGTAAATAGTTATACAAATTCCTATAACATTTTGTCTTAGCTTTCATTGTTGAACATTTAAAAATAAAAATATTGATAGGTATTATAGCTTTTCAGGTTATCTACAAGACCTTTACCCTTGGTGAGGTGACGTGTATGTATATATATATATGTATATAGTCTAAAAGTCACTAAAGGGTAAATATCACTAAATCTAAGCTGAATGGCAAGAGCAAGTCATAAACGAACCAACGCGCTGTTCGTATTGCTTTGGTCTGGCCTAGACATGTTTTTTCCTATCTGACCTAATCTTTGGTGCTGAGTATAATTAGGTGATGAATCTAAGGTGACAAATCGGGTAGGAAGTTGTTCGTACTTAAGTATAGTTAGGGGTAATGTCTATAGCTTCTAAATTGGTAATGTAAGAGAGAGTTAGGTAGGCTGTTTGTGGGACACAGGAATAAAACGGTAGGCTTCAAGGAATACCTAATTCAACGCACCGGTAAGTGCTTTTGATTGTTTGCTAGAACCTAAGTAACCTAACTGGGGTGTCTACCCCACGCTATCACATTTGGCGACGAGGATGGGATTTGGCTCATTTGGTTAAATTTTGTTCATTGGGTTAAATTTGGCTCATTGGGTTAATTTGGCTTATTGGGTTAAGTGGTTGTTTGGAAAATTGGATGTAGCCTAGTGGGTCGTCCGATTTGGTGTGTTTGTGAGGGTAAGCTACCGTACTATAGCGTAGGTTCCGCCGCCCTAACTCTAAAACTAATTCCTACTCAGCCCTAACTCTAAAACTAATTCCTACTCAGCCCTAACTCTAAAACTAATTCCTACTCAGCCCTAACTCTAAAACTAATTCCTACTCAGCCCTAACTCTAAAACTAATTACTACTCAGTCCTAACTCTAAAACTAATTACTACTCAGCCCTAACTCTAAAACTAATTCCTACTCAGCCCTAACTCTAAAACTAATTCCTACTCAGCCCTAACTCTAAAACTAATTCCTACTCAGCCCTAATTCTAAAACTAATTCCTACTCAGCCCTAATTCTAAAACTAATTCCTACTCAGCCCTAACTCTAAAACTAATTCCTACTCAGCCCTAACTCTAAAACTAATTACTACTCAGTCCTAACTCTAAAACTAATTACTACTCAGCCCTAACTCTAAAACTAATTCCTACTCAGCCCTAACTCTAAAACTAATTCCTACTCAGCCCTAACTCTAAAACTAATTACTACTCAGTCCTAACTCTAAAACTAATTACTACTCAGCCCTAACTCTAATAAAATTCACTATTCAGCCCTAACTGGGGAGTAACTAGACCAAATTTAAACCTAACCTAACCTACTTCACGTGATTTGGCCTAATTCGGTTTTGCTCTAGCATGTCGGTGATTGGCCATATAAGCCCCTACGAAGACAATGGGGAGGACTTCGAAGCTTATGCCACTAGGATGAGGTTGTTTTTCGAGGCAAATTCCATTCCGGATGCTAAGAAAGTACCTACCTTTTTAACTATAATAGGCCCTAAAACGTTTGGTTTAGTTATGGACCTAGTTTCTCCTAAAGCACCGGAAACTTGCACCTATAATGAATTGGTACAGGCCCTAACCGATCACTACAAACCCGAGTAGTTCTCATCTATGAACGTTTCAAATTTTATTCAAGGCATCAGACGGGAAATGAAAGCATTGCAGAGTTTGTTGCAGGAATAAAAAGCCATAGCCGTACTTGTAAATTTGGGGACAAATTAGATGAAATGCTAAGAGATAGGTTTGTAATGGGTCTCAAAGAGGAGTCTACCCGAGAGCCCTATTAGCCATACAGGACCTAACTTTTAGTCAGGCTGTAGAAATAGCTACGGCTAGAGAAGCAGCTGCTAAAGATGTTAGAGCTTTTGGCAATCATAGTAGTAAAGCCCAACACGTAAATAGCTTTAAATCTTCGAGGCCTGGCAGACCTAACGAGCCTACTAGACAGGCAAATAAAAGGTATGAGGCGAATACGACTAAGCCTACTAATTCTACTAAGCCTTCCAAGCCATGTACAGGGTGTGGAAAACACCATTGGAAGAAAGATTGCCCTTTTAAAGAAGCAGTTTGCCGAAACTGTAGTAAAATAGGCCACATAGCTAAAGTGTGTTTTTCAAAGAAAACAAAGGGTGAAAATTCTAATTTTAACATTTCTAGTATAAATCCTCAAAGGGGAAATACTTCGAACATTGGAGTGGAGTACCTATTCTATGAGCAGCAAAGTGGGAAAAATACAGGCCCATATATTGTAGGGGTAGGCCTAAATGGAATTACAGTTCCTCTAGAATTGGATACGGGTGCTGCCCGGACAGTCATGTCCAAGGTAGTTTTTGATAAGATTTTCAAAAACACACCTAAACTACATGCATCTAAAACGATCTTAAAAAAATATGGAGACATACAAATACCTATTTGTGGAGAAGCATACGTCACAGTTACACTCAACCAGAAAACTTTGTCTCATCCTTTAACCCTTTTAGTGGTGGATGAGCAAGGGCCTACTCTACTAGGCCGTGATTGGATTGATGCTTTGAAAATGCCAATTGATAAAATCTTGCCAAGGGGTCAGGCAGATGTGCATACACTCTCATATCCATCTGACATAGACTCATTGTTAAGGGAGTTTTCTTCTATTTTTGGGCCTGAAGTAGGCAACCTAAAGGGCCATCAGGTCTGCATAGAAGTAGACCCTAATGTAACTCCGAAATTTTGTAAGGCTCGTTCAATTGCGCATGCACTGCGGGAGAAGGTGGATTTAGAAATTGACAGGCTGCTAAAAGATAAAATTATTGAACCAGTCACACACGCTAAGTGGGCTGCCCCAGTAGTTCCTGTACTAAAACCGGACAAGTCCGTGCGGTTATGTGGGGATTACCGTTTAACAGCAAATAGAGCCGTCCTTCTAGATTGCTATCCTATACCCAAGCCTGATGAATTATTTAGCTCTCTTGCTGGGGTAAATATTTCACAAAACTCGATATGTCCCAAGCCTATGCTCAACTAAGTTTAGATGAAAACTCTAAAGAATTAACTATCATAAATACGCACCGAGGCCTATATAAGTACAATAGGCTATGCTATGGAATAGCATCGGCTCCGGGTATTTTTCAGAGGACAATGGACCAAGTTCTAGATCACATTCCAGGGGTACTTTGCTTTCTAGATGATGTCCTCATTTCAGGTTCGACTAAAAAAGAACACCTAACTAGATTAACCACGGTTCTAAAAAGACTCCGGGATGCTGGACTTAAGCTAAAGAGAGAGAAGTGTTCATGGGTCACTAACGAGGTTTCATATTTAGGGTTCCGCATAGATGCCTCAGGCATTCATCCAACGGTGGATAAACTAGAAGCAATAGAAAAGGCACCACCTCCACAAAACATCACACAGTTACAAGCTTATTTAGGTCTCCTAAATTTTTATAGGAAATTTTTGCCTAATGCATCGACTTTCCTTGAACCCCTAAATAAGCTATTACGATCTGGGGAACAGTGGAGATGGGAGAAAACTCAAAAGGAAGCATTTGAGGCTTCCAAGGACGTACTACTAAAGTCCACTCTCCTAGTGCATTATGATCCTAAACTTCCTCTCGTAGTTTCAGCAGACAGCAGTTCTTATGGAATTGGGGCAGTGTTATCTCACCACATTGATGGTGTAGATAGGCCTATCTGTTTTGCTTCTAGAACACTAACTGAGACGGAAAGACGATATGCACAAGTGGAACGTGAAGCATTAGCCTTAGTATTTGCAGTAAAAAAATTTCATTTCTATCTATGGGGTCATGAATTTAAACTAATTACTGACCATAAGCCTCTTTTAGGTTTATTTTCACCTAATAAAAATATTCCAGTTATGGCCTCAGGTAGGATTCAACGATGGGCACTGATTCTACAAGCCTATAAATTTGACTTAGTACATCGGTCAGGTAAACTTCTAGGTACGGCTGATGCGCTAAGTAGGTTGCCCTTAGAAAATCCAAATGATTGTGTACCTATACCTACAGAATGGGTTCACTTGGTGGAGTTTTTGGAATCCACTCCAGTATCTGCAGTACAAATAGAGCAGTGGACAAAATCAGACCCTCTTCTGTCTAGGGTCATCCATTTCTGCTCAGTTGGTTGGCCTACTAAGGTTGAGAGTGAATTACAGCCTTTTATCAGCGTCAGTCTGGCCTCTCTATTCAAAATGGCTGTCTCTTATGGGGCCACAGAGTGATTATTCCAAATAAAGGCAGGTCGAATTTAGTGAAGGAACTTCACGCTGAACACATGGGCGCAACAAAATGAAAGAGCTGGCGAGAGCTTATTTCTGGTGGCCTGGTTTAGATGGAGAACTCGAATCATTGGTTCGTTCCTGTCAAAGCTGCCTAGAGAACAGAGATCTCCCAAGGAAAAGTCCACTTCATCCTTGGGAATGGCCTACTATACCGTGGCATAGGATCCATGTTGACTATGCAGGTCCTATAAATAATACTTATTTCCTAGTCATTGTGGACGCCTACTCTAAGTGGGTGGAAATTTTTCCAACCACTTCCACGACTTCGGGTGTTACTATTCGCTTACTTCGTTCAGTTTTCGCTCGATGGGGTTTACTCGTAGTCCTGGTTTCCGACAATGGTACTTGTTTTACCAGTGAGGAATTTCGTTCCTTCGTCCACCTAAATGGCATTAGACATGTCCGGTCTAGTGTTTTCCACCCGTCTACTAACGGTCTCGCGGAAAACATGGTCCGTACTTTCAAGTCGGCCTTGCGTCATTCTCGTGGGCAGGAAATGCAAGTGGTGTTGGATAAATTTTTGTTTAAATATCGAATAACACCACACACCACGACGGGGTGTCTCCCTCTAAACTTCTGATTGGCCGGGGAATTCGTTCAGTTTTCGATTTGTTACGTCCAAACGAAACGTTACAACAACGAGTTTTACGCCATCAGGAAAAACAGAAGTTGTACCACGACACTAAAAGAGGGAGAGTTCTAGAAGCGAAACCTAATGATCCAGTTGTGATTCGCAACTATGGGGCTGGACCAAAATGGGTTCCTGCAACTGTGCAGGAGAGAACGGGCCCTGTTTCCTTCAAGTGCCAACTAGAAGATGGTCGTTTCTATTAAACGCCATCAGGACCAGATATGGGAACGTGAAGTGCAGAAGGACCAGAGTCTTCCGGAAGAGAGAACTGATCCTCCGGAAAATGGTTCAACTTGCCCGCCTATACAGGTTGCACCTAATCCTACTACATCAACCCCGCTCCGCAGGTCGTCTAGGGTCCCTCATCCCCCCTGACAGACTAAACTTGTAGGGGAGGAGTGAGGTGACGTGTATGTATATATATGTATATAGTCTAAAAGTCACTAAAGGGTAAATATCACTAAATCTAAGCTGAATGGCAAGAGCAAGTCATAAACGAACCAACGCGCTGTTCGTATTGCTTTGGTCTGGCCTAGACATGTTTTTTCCTATCTGACCTAATCTTTGGTGCTGAGTATAATTAGGTGATGAATCTAAGGTGACAAATCGGGTAGGAAGTTGTTCGTACTTAAGTATAGTTAGGGGTAATGTCTATAGCTTCTAAATTGGTAATGTAAGAGAGAGTTAGGTAGGCTGTTTGTGGGACACAGGAATAAAACGGTAGGCTTCAAGGAATACCTAATTCAACGCACCGGTAAGTGCTTTTGATTGTTTGCTAGAACCTAAGTAACCTAACTGGGGTGTCTACCCCACGCTATCACACTTGGCAATATATTATACAATACATAATTGTGTGTTGGACTGTTGGTTACCCTGGAAGAGAGTTTACATTTAGGTTGCTTCGTGAAATTTAGTCAGTTCTTACTTGAACAGTGACTGGTATTTGTATTTGTAAAATTATTTGTATTTTGCAAAATTTAAAGTATTTGTATTTAAATACTTTTAAATGTATTTGACCTCATGCCTGATTTTATATATATATATTAGTGATGTAGGTCACATCCGCATCCGCATCCGCGGAACATCCGCACTTTTTCCCGCATCCGCGTCCGCATCCGCACTTTGGACTGCGGATGTCGTGCGGATGTGGACCGTTGAGATAAAACGTCATTAATAATATCCGGAAATTATCAAATTCAACTATATTAATAGAACTAGTTCATTGTGCGCAAAAGTGATGCAAGCGACAAGACGAGAGGCTGTTCTTGTATGAAGTTACTCTCTTGCAACCTACTTAGATCCACGTTACAAAGCTAAGTTATTTTCACCTAGTACATTAGAACGAGTTAAATCATCACTTGGCAAAGCAGTTGAAGAGCTTCAACCTCTTGAATCTGTCGCTTCGCCACCCACCAAAAGAATAAAAGTTTCAGTGACAGAACCAACACCTTCAACAAGCAAATCTATCACAGAATCTGTCTCTCAGTTTCTTGAGTCAAGCAGCAATGACGAGACCTACGCGATGTCAAAAGATGTAAAAATGATCGAGAGCTATCACCAAGAAAAACGCCTGGCTGCATGTGACAATCCTATTAGTTGGTGGAAAAATACGCAGAATAGTAAACTTGCAAGGAAACATTTAGCCTGTCCTCCAACAAACGTACCAAGCGAGAGATTATTTAGCAGTGCTGGGTTAATATATGATGAAAAGAGAAACAGACTGGCAGCAGAAAAGGCAGAAAAATTAATGTTCCTTAAGCATAACCTTCCTATAATTAAGTTTGAATATTAAACGATGAACATCTTAGTTTAATTTATTTTAATTACTCATTTATAAATATGCCTAATAATACTTTAAACTTAATATAAATAGTTATCAAGCTAATTAAAGATCTCTTTCTATAAGGGTGAAGGTTGGGGAAAGAGGTCGGTGGGCTGCATTTGAGTTGGGTTCACGTCCCGCATCTTGGTAACACAATTATGGTTTCTAATTGTGGCTGAAACTCAACAAAATATAACGAATTTATTTGCAGACGAATTCACTAATTGATTTCTATATTAGTTAGATGCTTGATATTATTTTATATGTTCAGAGAAAAGTACAGCAATTATTGTACAATTAATCAATTATACTACATTATAGCTACAGCTCTCTCTATATAATAACTTATTATATACGTTAAACACAACAAATCTCGAATATATCCTAAAAAATAACGAAAATGTAGACATCCGCATCCGCGGATGTTGAAATCAAACATCCTCATCCGCATCCGCGGATGTGAAAAAAATGACATCCGCTACATCACTAATATATATATATATATATATATATATATTATATATACATAAATTCAAGTGTCCCCGATGTGATCGGAGCTATATTGGTAGCACTGTACGGAGCCTCGAGTCGCGTTTATGTGCCCACATGGGCATAAGCCAGAGAACTAATAAACCACTGAGAATTAAAAAAGCTTCAGCTATTCGCAGCCATGTTATTCAATGCAAAGTGGATATAACTTTAGCTAATTTTAACATTTTAGATTCCGCTCCGTGTGAGCAAACTGTAAGACTTTTAGAATCATTATATATTAAAACTCTTTCCCCTTCTTTCAATTATGATAATTCATCTGTTCCCCTCCGTCTTAACTGAACATTTTTAACAACCAACCTCTACTTGTTTTTAGATGCTTCTGTTTGTATTGGTTTTGCCTCGGAATCTGTGCTACTTAGACTTAAGGTGTGTGATTCTTTCTTTTTAGTGTGTGACTTTCATTTTACTGTTTTTAAAAACTTGTGAATTTTTAGTTTGGGTTTTCCTTACATTATTTTGTATTTTATATTTGTCATTCATTATGGTTTTTAATATTCTGTTTTTTAACTTTTTAGAATTTTTGCCTGAAGATGAGCATAGTTTTGTGCTTGAAACGTTGCATTGTACAAAATATAGTCCTTTTCCAATATGATGGATGTTTCTTTCCTTCTTGTCTGTGGCTTTCTGCTTAAATTAAAATTTTATATATAATAATATATATATATATATATATATATATATATATATATATATATATATATATATATAGTATATATATATATATATATATATATATATATATATAATTTTAAGAACTGTTAAATTTTTGTGTCCATTTTAATTGTAATATTTCTTTCGTATATAATCTTTGGGTGCTTGGTGGTTTATTGGACTTTTCAACTGGTTGGCTATTGGGAAAACAATTTTTTTTCAGACTGTTTGTAGAAATTTTGGAATATTCTGTAAGACGATGGCACCATTCCCTTTGTTTTCATTAAATTCTTGCCACTTAATTGCCTGCTTTAATTAAATACTAGTTCTAATAACAGTTATAATAATTTTTGTTCTCTGTACTGGTTTTTTGTCTAATTTCATCTATATAGTTCTTTTATATTCAGTAATTTAGCAGCCTACAGATTGTTATCTATTGAAAAAATCTTTAGAGGGTTTTATGGTCTATAATTTGAGTTGCCGATTGGGAATTTTTTTGCTTGTATATTTAACTCATTTACTTTGTAAACTCTGTCTATTTTTTGTTTCTCCCTGAAGATGTGAATATATCACGAAAGCGCTCGGACTTCGTGTTTCCTTTACCCTGTGGTTGTTTGCTTATATATATATATATATATATATATATATATATATATATATATATAGAAATAAAAATTGTGGAAGGAACATACACATTTGTAAGGAAAGCTACCAATTTTAGCACTTTGCCCGAATTCAACACAAGCTCAAATGTATTGTTTACAACCAATTTTATAGATAATACATAAATGATATGTAGGTCACAAAAAATGAAAATAAAAATAAAGAAATAAAAATAAAAATTTAAAAAATAAAAACTAAGAGGAGCATATAAATTTATAAGGGAAGAATTACCAAAGGTTTAGCACTCTGCCCTTCTTGTTTAAATCCGTTCTGAACGAATTCAAAACAACGGGATCGAGTTGAAAAAGACCTTTGCTCATGTTAAAGTTATTTGTAATTTGAATAATAGCAGACTCAAGAATATTTCTATTAACAATGTTGCTAAAGTGAAACAAAACTGAAGCATTATTCCAATCAATACAATGGGATAACTCTGACAAATGGACAAAAAGGGCACTGGACGACTGTCCCGTTCTAACGGAATATTGATGCTGTTTTACACGCGTGGGCAAATCCTTTCCCGTCTGACCTACGTAAAAGGAATCACATTGTTTACACCCAATTTTATAGATAATACCTGAATTATTGGTAGGGCTATTTTTTACAATGATATTTTTCACAATATTGTTATATGAAAATACTACATTAATATCCAAAAGTTTAAGTACATTAGCAATGCCTAAAAAACCCGGGAAAAATGGAAGTACTAAAATATTCTTTGACAAAGTGCGAGTGTTATTATTCACACGATAGAATGTTCGTTTTGCCTTGTTAAGACAAGATTCCATAAACGCAGATGGGTAGCACAGATCACTTCCAATACCGTTGATTTTCTCCAATTCGGCATCGATGTACAGTATTCCGGACTGGCGATCCTAAGAGCGCGGAGAAACATTGAAGAAAATACGGCCTTCTTAATGGGGGTGTCACGTCCAGAGTAAAAGTGTACGTAGGACAAATTGTTTGTTCTTTTCCGATAGATACTAAACTTAAAGCCTGGGCTTTCCCTATGTACACGCACATCCAAAAACGGGATTGAGTTGTCTTGTTCCACTTCTAACGTGAACTTAATGGAGGGGACTTGATCATTTAACTGAAGGAGGAAGTCATCCAAGTAACGAATCATGGGCCAGATACACAAAATATCGTCGACGTACCGCAACCATGGGATGCCAACCCCCAGGATTCTCGGAATGTAAGTAATTTCGAAAAACTCCATATAAATATTGGAGAGGAGGGACGACAAGGGGTTGCCTATGGCCATCCCAAAAACCTGTTGATAATGCTCGCTATTGAAAGTGAATTTACAGTCTTTGATGCAAAGTTTAATAAGTTCCAAAACGATGTGTGCAGGTAGTGGCAGGTCGTACTTATGTAATTCTCGGTCGAGAAAGTCAAGCATATTGTCAATCGGTACGTTTGTAAACAATGAACAAACGTCAAAACTGATCAATCTATCGTTGGTTTCAGTGCGTACATTATTCAATTTTTCAGTTTTTTCAGTCTCATTCGAAATAGTCAGTGGAGTAAAAAAGCAAGCTCAAAATGTGTTTTGAACCTTTCTTCGAAAAACATTAGTGACGATGCGAAAAGTGCCCTTGGATTTGGTATGTCCTTTTTTATTGTTAAAAAACCTTCTGCGTTACAAATTTGTTATAGTCTTGCTTGTTTTGAAAAACTGTGTAATCTTCCTCAGTCTTTGGTTAACATAGTTAAAGGCCTTGTCTATAGTGCTGCGAATATTACTTCCGAAGATAACTTTCCTAAACGTTTTCGCAATAGCCTCTCACAATTAAAAAAAGATGGTGAGCTTCATATTACTAAAGCAGACAAGGCTAACACCATAGTTATTATGGACAAAGTGGACTACATTCGAAAGATGAACGAGCTGCTCCAGGACCCCGCCACATACAGGAAACTTAGGAAGAACCCGCAGGTTGACGTCATCAAATCATTCAATAGTGGCTTGAAACGCATTCTCAAAGATCATAAGGACTTAATTCCGCTTTTCATGTCCACTTCACCTTCTCTTTCCTACCTTTACGGTCTTATTTAAACCCACAAACCTGGCAACCCTATGCGCCCTATTATTAGCTCGGTGGGCTCTATTTCCTACAAACTCTCCAAATGGCTTGTTAAAGTCTTGTCCCCCATTCTCGGAACTATCTCTGATTCACATGTAAAAAATTCCATGGATCTTACTGAAAAATTGAATAATGTACGCACTGAAACCAACGATAAATTGATCAGTTTTGACGTTTGTTCATTGTTTACAAAAGTGCCGATTGACGATATTCTTGACTTTCTCGCCCGGGAATTACATAAGTACGACCTGCCACTACCTGTACACATCGTTTTGGAACTTAAGCTTTGCATCAAAGACTGTAAATTCACTTTCAATAGCGAGCATTATCAACAGGTTTTTGGGATGGCCATGGGCAACCCCTTGTCGCCCCTTCTCTCCAATATTTATATGGAGTTTTTCGAAATTACTTACATTCCGAGAATCCTGGGGGTTGGCATCCCATGGTTGCGATACGTCGACGATATTTTGCGTATCTGGCCCCATGAATCGTGACCTGGATGACTTCCTCCTTCAGTTAAATGATCAAGTCCCCTCCATTAAGTTTACGTTAGAAGTGGAACAAGACAACTCAATCCCGTTTTTGGATGTGCGTGTACATAGGGAAAGCCCAGGCTTTAAGTTTAGTATCTTTCGGAAAAGAACAAACAATTTTTCCTACGTACACTTTTACTCTGGACATGACACCCCCATTAAGAAGGCTATATTTTCTTCAATGTTTCTCCGCGCTCTTAGGATCGCCAGTCCGGAATACATCGATGCCGAATTGGAGAAAATCAACGGTATTGGAAGTGATCTGTGCTACCCATCTGCGTTTATGGAATCTTGTCTTAACAAGGCAAAACGAACCTTCTATTGTGTGAATAGTAACACTCGCACTTTGTCAAAGAATATTTTAGTACTTCCATTTTTCCCGGGCTTTTTAGGCATTGTTAATGTACTTAAACTTTTGGATATTAATGTAGTATTTTCATATAACAATACTGTGAAAAATATCATAGTAAAAAATAGCCCTACGAATAATTCAGGTATTATCTATAAAATTGGGTCTAAACAATGTGATTCCTTTTACATTGGTCAGACGGGAAAGGATTTGCCCACGCGTGTCAAACAGCATCAATATTCCGTTAGAACGGGACAGTCGTCCAGTGCCCTTTTTGTCCATTTGTCAGAGTTATCCCATTGTATTGATTGGAATAATGCTTCAGTTTTGTTTCACTTTAGCAACATTGTTAATAGAAATATTCTTGAGTCTGCTATTATTCAAATTACAAATAACTTTAACATGAGCAAAGGTCTTTTTCAACTCGATCCCGTTGTTTTGAATTCGTTCAGAACAGATTTAAACAAGAAGGGCAGAGTGCTAAACCTTCCCTTATAAATTTATATGCTCCTCTTACAGTTTTTATTTTTATTTTTACTTCTTTATTTTTATTTTTATTTCTTTATTTTTTTGGTTGTAAACAATCCATTTGAGCTTGTGTTGAATTCGGGCAAAGTGCTAAAATTGGTAGCTTTCCTTACAAATGTGTATGCTCCTCCCACAATTTTTATTTCTATATTTACTATATATATATATATAATTTTTTTTTTTGTAACCTATATATAGTCTTGAACTCTTTATGTACTTCAGTGTTCTGAGGATGTCATTAGACGAAAGCGCTTGAGCACCACTCTGTTTCATTTCCTTCGTGGTTTTATTCATCATATATATATATATATATATATATATATATATATATATATATATATATATATATATATATATATAGTGGAATACATTCTATCTCACTCTCCTTTTCCTGAAATCTCCATTTTAGGAGATTTCAATGTTCACCACTACCACCTTTGGCTTTCCTCCCATTTCAGTAACATCATTGGTGAACTTGTTCTCAACTTTTCTATCTTGAAATCACCTTGCAGATAGATCCAACATTCTGAATTTATTTCCCACCTCTCATCCTCCTTACCCCATCACACTTTTTTCTCCATTGGGCTCCTCTTATCATAATCTTATACCACTAGAGTAAAAAATAAACCAAACTTTGCATACTACGCAGTAAAGACGACAGCTGTGAAATGCGCATGCGCACTGGATGTTGGTAGACATGTCGAGACTTGTTTGCCAAACAGCAGTTGGTGTATCTGTCACGAATAAGACGCACGACCTCATTTAGTAGAACACTGTTAGTGTGTGCCGTCGGATCTCAGATATGACGCATCACGAGCAGCGGATAAACATTAAGTTTTGTGTCAAACTTCGTAAAACATTTACTGAGACTTTTAACTTGCTCCATGAAGCATATGGTGATGAAACCATTTCGCGGACACAGGTTTACGAGTGTTATAAGCGCTTCAAAGAGGGGCGTGTATCAACGGATGATGATCCCCATGCAGGCAGACTTGCTACAACAAGAAATGAACACATGATCCGCCCCTGTATGGAATATGCTTCTCATGTATGGGGTGGCTCAACCCACACAGCCGTACTTGACCGGGTGGAATCAAATTCATTTCGTCTCATCAATTCCCCTCCTCTTACTGACTGTCTTCAATTCCTCTCTCTTCGCTGCAATGTTGCCTTACTCTCTCTTTACTATCGCTATTATAACGGACATTGCTCTTCTGAACTTTCTAACTGCATGCCTCCTCCTTTCAGGAGAGCACGCAGCACCAGACTTTCCACACTTTCTCATTTCTTTTCTGTCCATCTCTCTAACGCAAGAGTTAATCGGCATTTTCAATCTTTCATCTACTCAACCGGTCAACTCTGCAACAATCTTCCCCCTGTCTGTGACCTCCAATCATTCAAACGCAGAGTGTCTAGGCATCTCGAAAACCCTGGACTTGATTTTGGCTCTCTTCTTTTTCTATGGTGGGAGGGGAGGGGGTGCTTTTGCGGACATTCGCCCTTGGCCCTTCTTCCTGCATGAAAAAAAAACTTTGTTGAATCATTCCCACAATGAGTTCAATTCGGCATAGCTTATTTCGTATTAGATCGTTCCAGTACGACTGCCACCAAGAATGTAAAAGTCTGTGGCTCGCTGAGACGTAATGCGAATGAGGAATGTGATTTATTTTTATTTCAGGTGTTGTTGTTGTTGTTATTTTTTCAGTGAATAGTAATGGCAAGCTCTAGTGCTTATTTAGAAATATAGGATGCCAAAGGTTGCTGCAGTCTTTTTCGCTCGCATGACAATATAATAAGCGTAAAACTAAAGGAATTCATAGTATTTCTCTGAAACAGAGTTCATTGCATCAATTACTGAATCTTAATCCTAAACAAAAACTGTGTGTGGAGTGTAGGAAAGGACTTGGAAAAAATAACACCAAAGTCCTCTGTAGACAGTGAAGACTCAGCAAATTCTACAACATTCATTTTGTTAGAGGATGGGAAAGAGACTAATGTTACAGAATCAGCAGAACAGCCTAGTCTCTCAGTTTTAAATGAATCGCTCAAGGTAAGTAATTGATGAATCTCTAGTAAAGAGAATCAGATTATCCCAAAGGAGGTTTCTAAGGAAAAAGTTAAGAAGACTGTTGATTTGAAGACATCTTTACTGCAGTGAACCCTACCCCACCTGCTGAGCGAACTTATATTTTGGAGGAAATCCGGCTTCAAAAGTTCTTTGAGAAAGAATTAAAGAGCGAAAGTAGGACAAACACGAAATGTTTTTAAGGTAATTCAGACACTAAATTCATTTTATAATTTTCAGCATTAATTTGTAAAGATAATAATCAGTGCTGTACTTTTACAACACATCATGAATCATGATTTTATTACTTTTACATCATTTACAGAAACTATGTATCCTTTTACTGTACATCATGAATATGAATTACTTTAGGAAATACTAAAACTTTTACAGTGAGCCTTTTCTAGTGAGTTGTTCATATGCAGATTACTTAATATACGAGCATATGACTATTTTTAAGCTAATAATTCATACAAAACATCTTCAATAATTTCTCTATTACCTTTTCAGATAAAATCCAAGTATTATGGCCAAGTACAAGAGTTTAAAAAGGAACACTTTAGCCTTATGATGTCCCATTCCGGGAAGGCACCGCCGCATCTATTATCCATTAATGACTGTTACAAGTTTTTATATAAGCAACGCTTAGTTTAATAGATTAAAACCTGAACATAAATTTGGCTTTTGTAATAAAGGGTATTAAATTTAATCAGTTTTATTATCGTTGGTTGGCCTATATGATGTATGTATTCGTTTTCTTGTTTAGTAAACTCAAACACCTTCCACTACGGGACTATGAAATGTGATGGAACTTGGGGAATACTCTACATGACATACGGAGACCCGTGTAAGTGTGCCATATTCAATATTTTGGCTCCAGAGTATATCATAAAAATGATCTTCTAAAGTTTTATTATACAGTAATATGCTCATCCCAAACAAAATCATGAATATACTGTAGTGAAAGGTCTAGGCCAGTGATGGCGAACCACTGACCCGCGGGTCAAGTACTGACCCACGAGGCAATTTTTAGTGATCCACGAGCTCTTATTTAAATAAAATAGTACTTTAATTTTTAATATTTTCTGCCTTACAGTTTTAAAATTATTTTATTCTCCCACCGAAATAAACAGCTGATACACAGTGAAACGTTTTTAAACGTATAGTATACGTTTAAAAACGTGTGTGTATGTATAACAACTTACAATTCATCCAATTCCCCCATACTATTCAATTTGAAGATCTTCAGTTATCGGCTTTTCATTGGCTTGACATTGGTAATTTAGAAATGGAATTAGTTGACTTCCAAGAAAGTGCAGTATGGAAGACTAAATTTATTGATCTTAATCTGAAGTTACGAGAAAAGGAATTGGAGTCGTCAATTTTGGGTGAATATTAGAGAAGTGAATATTAGAGAAGTGAATATTAGAGAACAACAATCAGTAGAAAGAGAAGAGAATCTTATTCTTGCAGAATGGAACTTTACCAAATTCTTTTAAAGCATCAATGAAGAAGCTAGCATTAGCTCTGCTAACAATATTTGGTTCATCTTATTCGTGTGAAGAGTTGTTTTCCTCCATGAATTTCGTCAATTCCACCACTAGGAATCGCCTTGACACAGATATGAGTGCTGCAGACAACTAAATATAAACCTCGGATCAAAACATTAACAGCTAAAATCCAACGAAGTTTCTCACTAAAAATAGTAAATAAATTATTGTGACCCAATTTCATTTTTTTTTAAATAAAAAATAACAAAAATGACCCGCCAGCAAAAAAGGTTCGCCACCACTGGTGGTTATTCGGAGATAACATCACTTGACTTAAATCAGGTCAAAGGTCATAGAAAATCATAACTTTTTTATTTTACATTTTTCAGGAAATTTCAAAGAACAGAGGTATCTCTATGAAACACCTTTAAAATGAGACCCCCCCCCCCCCCACCTTTTTCGATTAATTTGAAAAAACTTTATGCTCACTTGAACACTTCTCAAGGTGAACTCAAACTTCACTGACCTCTTTTATCTCGGACATAGAGGTAAGAGTGACCTCCAAATGTGGTTGTAGGGATTTCACCAATACACCTACTGTAGTGTGCGAAATTAAATTTGAAGTAAAAAATGTAAGAAAAGTTTTTTTCATTTTGTTTCTCACCTTGGAATGGATGATCCCATGTACAGTACTTAATTTATTAAGTGACAACTGTATTCGTCTTTCGAGGCTCGGCAAATAATTTCCCGTGGCATAAATTACTTGCTCGTCAACATAGTACCTCCCTCGTAACGGTAAAGGTCATACGAAGGAGGGGAGCTACGACTTTACGCGGGATTCGAACCATCTAAGAGTCCCTACATCATTCGAATGCGAAGGACAGTCACACATCCGACTACTGAACAGACCCAGCGTCGCTTAACCCCCTTATCTAAGGGGAAGTAGTGTTCGTCGAAATGGTTGTTAATTAAGAAATTACGGGTTATGACGTCAGCGATTGTAAAAAGATGTGTTTAGGACGTAATTTAAAAAATAATTGTTGAAGGTTAAAATAATGATTGAGGAAGGCCATAAACTAGCACAACGCTCAGACCAACTAATGCACCCCGATTGCGCTAACGGTAATTTTTTACTATCAGTCCAGCCTCTGGAAACTGAAAATAAAGTTTACCATAAGACTCTCTACATTTTTTTAAACAACTTTTATTAAGTACAATATGAAGGCAAATGCCGATTAAAGCTATAAAATTAATGTTAAGAAATTATTTTATTGAGCGATAAAATTGCGGATCATGTTTTTGGGAGTGATAAAATGGCTGATCTCACAAAGGTTAGGAAGGTACCGCTAACAAAATTGGGGGGGTTTGACCTGAACTCATAAGATTTTAATGTCACGATGGCGTCGGTTTGCGATGGTTGTAATTATTCACTGTGTTTAACTTCATGCAAATTTTTTGATGATGAAGAGGCTGCATTTAATTTTTATGTAGAACACGGTGTATTGCTAAAAGAATTTATTTGCCCTATGAAAAACAAGGAAGGTATTGTTTGTGGTAATAAGTGTGTGTGTGCGATAAAAACAGAAAAGCGTTTCGTTGCCATAGGTCGGTGCGTGATAAGAAACGGAGAAGGGGAACACGCATATATTGTGATTTTTTTCAGTCAGTTTATGAAAATACGTGGCTAGAGAGGTACAGCTTTAAAATTAATTTAAACCTAGTCTTCATTGCGTTCTACCTAAGACCAAATTTTAGTATCAAACTAGCAAGGGATGAACTAGGTTTATCCACAAAAACCATCGTAGACTGGGCCAGTTTTTGCAGAGAGTTGTGCGTTTTTCACTGTATCGACAATAGCGAGAAAATAGGTGGTCCTGAAACAGTGGTAGAAGTGGATGAGTCCAAGTTTGGGAAAAGGAAATATAACTGTGGAAGAGTTATTGATGGCCAGTGGGTATTCGGAGGTGTTGCAACGAAACACAAATAAAAATTTTCTTGTTCCTGTTCAGGACCGTAGCTCTGAGACCCTAATTAAACTTATTAAAGAAAGAATTTTGAGTGGGACTACCATTCATAGTGATTGTTGGAAGGCGTATTCTCCACTTGGAGAGGAAGGTTATACCCACCTTAACGTGAATCATTCCATTAATTTCGTCGATCCGACAACAGGAGCCCACACCCAAAACATCGAAAGGAAGTGGCGAGATATTAAACAGAACGTACCGAGGTATGGGAGACGTAAAAAGCATTTTGTTGGATATCTAGCAAGATACATATTCTGCTTGAAATATCAAGAACCCAAACAAAGGCTACACGCTTTTCATGTTGCAGCGGCTCAGCTCTACAAACCACATTAAAAAAGAAATATATATATATATATATATATATATATATATATATATATATATATATATATATATAAGGTAAGAGTAGTACCTAAAATTAGTTTAGGTTAGTATAGTTTTACGGTATATATAATATATACAGTGAATATATACAGTGTTCGTTTTACTACATATATATAAATGTGTATATATATATATATATATATATATATATATATATATATATATATATATATATATATATATACCTTTTAGGTCACTCGTGTTGGCTGTTTCTACAATTTCCATAATTTATATATCAATGGATTCGTTTTTACATCGCGAATGCGCCCTAGATAGTCTCTACTGAAGGAATTACCCGCATTTTAGGGTATTTTTTCACACTTATACCCCAAAACAAACTTCGTGTCCTAACTTAGTTTTGGGCCAGTTCCCTCACTTGAGACTATTCAAATTGCATTCCTGGTGTAATAACGAATCCATTGATCTATAAATTATAGGAATTGAAGAGACCGGAGTGATAGTAAAAAATTACCGCGCTAACTCCTGGATTATTATTATTACCAGCACCATCGGGAGTCGGACCCCCGACCTCAGTGACTTCATTTCACAGCCACAGACGATAACTTTGTTAGAAAAAGTTAGCTAAGAATAAATATAATCCATTTCTAATTGCAGGCTTTTCAAAGTGAAGAAGACACACATTTGTATACCCAAACACACACATATATATATATATATATATATATATATATATGATGAGTAAAACCACGAAGGAAAGGAAACACCATTCTGTGTTTCCTTTCCTTCGTGGTTTTATTCATCATAAATGTTTTTTCATGTGTTACTTTCGTGAAATAATTTTCATATATATATATATATATATATATGCACTAGAATCACAAAATAACACGTGACCTTATTAATAAGCAAACAACCACAAGGAAAAGGAAACACAAAGTCCGAGCGCTTTCGGACTTTGTGTTTCCTTTTCCTTGTGGTTGTTTGCTTATATATATATATATATATATCAAAGCTATTGATTTCTCCTTAGGGAAACAGAGCTTACAGATGAAAAGAAGGACCAACACAACAGCAAACATTTTTGTTTATTTTTTGTACTTCAGACGTTTCGACAAATCTTTTGTCATCATCAGTGAATTAAGTCTTAAAACCTTAAAACAAAAATAAAAATGAAAATTACATCAATACAAAATTAAAATCATTAAAATTAAAACCTTAAAACAAAAATAAAAATAATGAAAATTACATCAATACAAAATTAAAATCATTAAAATCATTAAAATTAAAACCTTAAAACAAAAATAAAAATAATAAAAATTACATCAATACAAAATTAAAATCATTAAATTATATCACTACAAAAAATTTAAATCATTAAAATTAAATTAAATTACCTCAACTGGTAAATACACAATGTTTACATCAACCTCCATACTTGGCAAAAACTAAGAGAAAACTGTAAGGTCAGTAAATTAGAAGGTATGATATGTCTATGAAAATCAGTTGGTTAGTTAAGAGCTGTAATTTGTAAGATGAACTATTTTTGTTTATGTTGTATTGTATGTTTTATAAATATAAGATTAGTGCTATAGTAACATTATTAACAAGAAGTTACCGTATGTATTTGTTCAGATTACTTTTCATTAAACAAAGAATTTAAATTTTTAAGACAGTACTTTATTAATAATTACGGTAATTTTTTACTATCAGTCCGGTCTCTGGAAACTGAAAATAAAGTTTACCATAAGACTCTCTATATTTTTTTAAACAACTTTTATTAAGTACAATATGAAGGCAAATGCCGATTAAAGCTATAAAATTAATGTTTAGAAATTATTTTTTTGAGCGATAAAATCGCGGATCATGTTTTTGTGAGTGATAAAATGACTGATCCCACAAAGGTTAGGAAGGTACCGCTAACAAAATTGGGTGGTTTGACCTGAACTCATAACATTTTAGTGTCACGGTGGCGTCGGTTTGCGATGGTTGTAATTATTCACTGTGTTTAACTTCATGCAAATTTTTTGATGATGAAGAGGCTGAATTTAATTTTTATGTAGAACACGGTGTATTGCTAAAAGAATTTATATGCCCTAAGAAAAACAAGGAAGGTATTGTTTGTGGTAATAAGTATACAGGTAAGAGTAGTACCTAAAATTAGGTTTAGGTAGGTTAGGTTAGGTAGGTTAGGTTAGGTAGGTTAGGTTAGGTAGGTTAGGTTAGGTAGGTTAGGTTAGGTAGGTTAGGTAGGTTAGGTTAGGTAGGTTAGGTTAGGTTAGGTTAGTATAGTTTTACGGTATATATAATATATACAGTGAATATATAGTGTTCGTTTTACTACATATATAAATGTATATATATACCTTTTAGGTCACTCATGTTGGCTGTTTCTACAATTTCCATAATTTATATATCAATGGATTCATTTTTACATCGTGAATGCGCCCTAGATAGTCTCTACTGAAGGAATTACCCGCATTTTAGGGTATTTTTTCACACTTATACCCCAAAATAAACTTCCTGTCCTAACTTAGTTTTGGGCCAGTTCCCTCACTTGAGACTATCCAAATCGCATTCCTGGTGTAATAACGAATCCATTGATGTATAAATTATAGGAATTGAAGAGACCGGAGTGATAGTAAAAAATTACCATAATTACTACCCTTCTAATCTTTTTGATAACCAATTAAAGAAATTTTTAAACAACACTTTTAATACTAAACTCCCCATAATTACAGTACAAAAAGAAACCAGATATATTAAATTACCTTTTTATGGTTATTTATCATTGCGTATTTGAGGTGAATTGTCCAAACTGCTCAAGTCTAGTTATCCCCAAATAAATTTTAGATTCGCCTTCGTCAACCCACTTAAATTATCAAATTTTTTAAAGTTCAAAGACAAATTCCCCAAAACTGTATGCCCTAATGTTGTTTACAAATCAGGGTTGTGGAGTCGGTCCAAAATTTTCCGACTCCGACTCCACACATTGTAAAAATTCGACTCCGACTCCACACATTGTAAAAAATCTAAAAATCTGACTCCGACTCCTCACATTTTAAATATACGACTCCGACTCCTCTAGTGTTTCACTCTATAATTATCATAATAATAAGACATTTCATCACCACCACACTAAGTGTGAAATTTTATATTTTATATTTTATATTTAAATATTAATTGTATATTCTGAAAATGTAAAAAAAAAATATTAAAAAAACTTAATCTAGGAGGGGCTGTCAATGAATAAGGTTTATTGACCAAAAAAACTAAATAACCTAAATGTTAGTATTTAGGATTTAGAAATTAAGGGTGACACAGGACACAGAAATTGGAGTCGGAGTCGGAAGTTTTTTACCGACTCCGACTCCGCCCTGAAACGTGCGACTCCACGACTCCGACTCCATGACTCCGACTCCACAACCCTGTTACAAATACACGTGCGACAGCTGTAAGGCTGCGTATATTGGCAGTACTCAACTCCAACTGGAGGTTCGCCTTTCTCAACATTTGGGCTTATCAGTCCGTACCAACCGTCCCCTTAGTAGCCCACCACAATCCGCAATTAGAAACCATAGTAATGAAAACAACCATCCCCTTCACAAAACTCAGTTCGAAATTCTAACTAGATCCAATAACCTCACAGAACTCCAAATTTTAGAATCTTTGTACATCTATAGAAACAAACCCTCCATTAACAATAATTGTTCATCTTACAAATTACAGCTCTTTTAAATAACCAACCGATTTTCATAGACATATCATACCTTCTAATTTACTGACCTTACAGTTTTCTCTTAGTTTTTGCCGAGTATGGAGGTTGATGTAAACATTGTGTATTTACCAGTTGAGGTAATTTAATTTAATTTTAATGATTTAAATTTTTTGTAGTGATATAATTTTAATGATTTTAATTTTGTGTTGATGTAATTTTCATAATTTTTATTTTTGTTTTAAGGTTTTAATTTTAATGATTTTAATTTTGTATTGATGTAATTTTCATTTTTGTTTTTGTTTTAAGGTTTTAAGACTTAATTCACTGATGATGACAAATGATTTGTCGAAATGTCTGAAGTACAAAAAATAAACGAAAATGTTTGCTGTTGTGTTGGTCCTTCTTTTCATATATATATATATATATATATATATATATACTTCGTAACTTCATAGTAGTGTAACCTCGTTGGTGTTTCCTGACACGAAGGTCAAGCTGATGGCCCCACCTCTTAGCCTTTTGAAGAATTCCATTTTAACACCAGTGATGTTCCTGATCTCCTTCAGAAGTTGACTGAATAGCTTTGGCCCCTTGTCAACCAAGCTTTTTCTTTAGAGTTGAGGATGTCCCTTGTCTGACCTTTAGTTTGGGAACACTACACATTTCACGTTTCTTATTTTCCACTATTTTTTGGGTGGTTACTAGGTTTAGTTTGAGTTTGGGTACCAGTTTTCTATTATTCTCCACGTGTAGATTATAGTGTATCTCTCTCTTCTTCTTCTTTCCAGTTTATATAGGTTTAAGTTACGAAGTCTTTCCCAGTATTTGATTTCTTTGCAATCAAATATTTGATTTCTCGGTGTTAAATTTCATATTGTTGTCTTCTGACCATCTGTATATTCTGTTTGCGTCCCTCTGTAGGGCCCCACTTCACTATTTCTGCATTACTGATTTTTCTGATGATTTTTGTATCGTCAGCAAAGGATGTTACTATGCTGCTGTTGGTTATTTCATTGTCTATGTCTGTCAGCATCATAATGAATAAGGGTGGAACCAGCACTGTTCCTTGCGGCATTGAGCTGCGTACTTTCGATTCTGATGATGATATGCAGGGTGTCCCGGAAGTCTGGACCCATAGGAAAAATAGACATTATATTTTTAAAGTGAATCAAACATTTTTAATGTCAGTTTTACATATTTCAGGGAAGAAAATACCCTGATAACTCAATATACCAATTAAGAGAAAGTGGAATTGGTATTGCTACATGTTTCCGGAAAAGGCCAGAGGGAGGCATGTTCGTGAAATAACTGACATGCCTCCCTCTAGCTTTTTCCAGAAACATGTAGCAATACCAGTTCTACCTTCTCTTGATTGGTATACTGAGCCATCAGGGTATTTTCTTTCCTGAAATATGTAAAACTGACATTAGAAATGTGTTTGTTTCACTTTAAAAATACAAATATAATGTCTGTTTTCCGTATGGGTCCAGACTTCTGGGACACCCTGTACTTTGGATTTTTGCGATTTTTTGACGTTCTCTGAGGAAGTTGTAGATTCATTTCCCCCCCTCTGCCCCTTAGTTCCATATATATATGTATATATACACTAGTGTGGACCAAAAAAATGAAGGTTTAAAAATCTTTGTTCCACATGAGTAATGTTATTCCTTTTGCTTACCTTAATCAAATTACAAAATTTGAAACCTCTACGTCAAGTTTTAGGGGTCCCGAGAAAATTGCACTTTTCCTTTTAATGCTGAAAAAATTAGTTTTTCCTCATTTTCATAAGTTCTGCTTTATTTTTTGTTGGAAATTCTTTACGATTCTTGAAAACTGTTTTGAGCAGGTATTGTTTGTCCTCCTCTTTAATTGTCACTGCTTGATTAAATTTTTCAATCAATGCAACACCCCGCTCAGCTGTGTCATTTGTCACTCTAAGGGCACGAACTCTAGCATAGCCTCTTTGGTACTCAGGATCTATTCCCCATGTTGATGCAGAATTTTCAGTGAAGAGAGAATTGAGATGTAGAGCATCAAAAAGAGATTTAGTCCTTGAAGTAACAAAATCAGAAATCCTTTTTTCTTTAAAAGAAGCTAGGGTTACCTTTGCTTCTAAACGCTTCAGTCCCTTATTTCTTGGAGGCATTTTGATATTATTTCGCATTTGCTCCTTTTCTTCAAGGGATATGCTTTTGTCAAAGAAGCTTAATCCAACAAGTGTTTCTGAGAGGTACCACAGATGTCGTTTAATGGCATTTTGGGCTTGCTTGATAACACTTGATATCAAAGAATTTTCCTCCATTATTGCAGATCTTGCAAAAATTTAAGATCAACATTTGGGGCTTCCTCTGGTTGAGAAGCTTTTGCCCAAGATTTTGCGTATACCAATGCAACAAATAAACAAATTTCTGTTATTGCATCAAGTTTTTTTTAGTCATCTTAAATTGATTTTGGAGAAGAAAAAGCTTAAATGCATAAATTCCTTTTGCCATCCATCTTGCATGATGGTACGCTCCAGGTCTCTTCAAGGGAGTATTAGAAATGCTTTCTTCTCCAAAAAACAAGAGAACAAGTTGAAAAAATTCTTTATAATCATCTCTTGGCTGTTTAGAGTTGAGTGCCTCCTTCATGATTAAGACTGTTTGATTTTTTAAATCTTGAACTCTTTCAATTATTCTGCAGCTTTGGGAATCAACAGCAGTTGTGATTTGAGAATGATCCATAAAATCCCATTGAGTTTTTAATCTTTTGAAGATTGGAATATCAGGTTCAGAGGAATGGCCCATAGAAGTCCGGAAGACTTGAGATAGGACAATCTCATAAATATGGTGTCTGCAGGCTAAATATAAAAGCTCTTTTCCAAGTTCTTGTTCAATTTTAGTGCAAGCTCCAGCATGGATTCTGGTATTGGATGCTGTTGTGTCAAATGACAGCCCAATAATTCTCTGGGTCATATCATGTTCTTGCAGGAGAGAAATGCAAACATGAGCCATCTCCGTACCCGTGCCAGCAGTGACTTTAGGAATTCCCAGCAATTTCTCTTCACCATTCCCACTGACTAACACTGCAATCCTTTCCGTTCTTCCTTCGCCTGCAAGAAAAAGTTAAAATATATAATTTATATATAATTTATATATATTTATTTTTAATATTTTATTTTATATATATTATATTATATATTTAATATTTTATTTTATATTTAATATATTTATATATATTATAATTTATATATACAGTATATAATATATAATTTTAAATTAAACTTGACTTATTATTTTAAATTAAACTTGACTTATTATATTTAAATTAAACTTGACATTATTATTTTAAATTAAACTTGACTTATTATTATTTTAAATTAAACTTGACTTATTATTATTTTAAATTAAACTTGACTTATTATTATTTTAAATTAAACTTGACTTATTATTATTTTAAATTAAACTTGACTTATTATTATTTTAAATTAAACTTGACTTATTATTATTTTAAATTAAACTTGACTTATTATTATTTTAAATTAAACTTGACTTATTATTATTTTAAATTAAACTTGACTTATTATTATTTTAAATTAAACTTGACTTATTATTATTTTAAATTAAACTTGACTTATTATTATTTTAAATTAAACTTGACTTATTATTATTTTAAATTAAACTTGACTTATTATTATTTTAAATTAAACTTGACTTATTATTATTTTAAATTAAACTTGACTTATTATTATTTTAAATTAAACTTGACTTATTATTATTTTAAATTAAACTTGACTTATTATTATTTTAAATTAAACTTGACTTATTATTATTTTAAATTAAACTTGACTTATTATTATTTTAAATTAAACTTGACTTATTATTATTTTAAATTAAACTTGACTTATTATTATTTTAAATAAACTTGACTTATTATTATTTTAAATTAAACTTGACTTCTTATTATTTTAAATTAAACTTGACTTCTATTATTTTAAATTAAACTTGACTTCTTATTATTTTAAATTAAACTTGACTTCTTATTATTTTAAATTAAACTTGACTTCTTATTATTTTAAATTAAACTTGACTTCTTATTATTTTAAATTAAACTTGACTTCTTATTATTTTAAATTAAACTTGACTTCTTATTATTTTAAATTAAACTTGACTTCTTATTATTTTAAATTAAACTTGACTTCTTATTATTTTAAATTAAACTTGACTTCTTATTATTTTAAATTAAACTTGACTTCTTATTATTTTAAATTAAACTTGACTTCTTATTATTTTAAATTAAACTTGACTTCTTATTATTTTAAATTAAACTTGACTTCTTATTATTTTAAATTAAACTTGACTTCTTATTATTTTAAATTAAACTTGACTTCTTATTATTTTAAATTAAACTTGACTTCTTATTATTTTAAATTAAACTTGACTTATTATTATTTTAAATTAAACTTGACTTATTATTATTTTAAATTAAACTTGACTTATTATTATTTTAAATTAAACTTGACTTATTATTATTTTAAATTAAACTTGACTTATTATTATTTTAAATTAAACTTGACTTATTATTATTTTAAATTAAACTTGACTTATTATTATTTTAAATTAAACTTGACTTATTATTATTTTAAATTAAACTTGACTTATTATTATTTTAAATTAAACTTGACTTATTATTATTTTAAATTAAACTTGACTTATTATTATTTTAAATTAAACTTGACTTATTATTATTTTAAATTAAACTTGACTTATTATTATTTTAAATTAAACTTGACTTATTATTATTTTAAATTAAACTTGACTTATTATTATTTTAAATTAAACTTGACTTATTATTATTTTAAATTAAACTTGACTTCTTATTATTTTAAATTAAACTTGACTTATTATTATTTTAAATTAAACTTGACTTATTATTATTTTAAATTAAACTTGACTTATTATTATTTTAAATTAAACTTGACTTATTATTTTAAATTAAACTTGACTTATTATTATTTTAAATTAAACTTGACTTATTATTATTTTAAATTAAACTTGACTTCTTATTATTTTAAATTAAACTTGACTTCTTATTATTTTAAATTAAACTTGACTTCTTATTATTTTAAATTAAACTTGACTTCTTATTATTTTAAATTAAACTTGACTTCTTATTATTTTAAATTAAACTTGACTTCTTATTATTTTAAATTAAACTTGACTTCTTATTATTTTAAATTAAACTTGACTTCTTATTATTTTAAATTAAACTTGACTTCTTATTATTTTAAATTAAACTTGACTTCTTATTATTTTAAATTAAACTTGACTTCTTATTATTTTAAATTAAACTTGACTTCTTATTATTTTAAATTAAACTTGACTTCTTATTATTTTAAATTAAACTTGACTTTATTATTTTAAATTAAACTTGACTTCTTATTATTTTAAATTAAACTTGACTTCTTATTATTTTAAATTAAACTTGACTTCTTATTATTTTAAATTAAACTTGACTTATTATTATTTTAAATTAAACTTGACTTATTATTATTTTAAATTAAACTTGACTTATTATTATTTTAAATTAAACTTGACTTATATTATTTTAAATTAAACTTGACTTATTATTATTTTAAATTAAACTTGACTTATTATTATTTTAAATTAAACTTGACTTATTATATTTTAAATTAAACTTGACTTATTATTATTTTAAATTAAACTTGACTTATTATTATTTTAAATTAAACTTGACTTATTATTATTTTAAATTAAACTTGACTTATTATTATTTTAAATTAAACTTGACTTCTTATTATTTTAAATTAAACTTGACTTCTTATTATTTTAAATTAAACTTGACTTCTTATTATTTTAAATTAAACTTGACTTCTTATTATTTTAAATTAAACTTGACTTCTTATTATTTTAAATTAAACTTGACTTCTTATTATTTTAAATTAAACTTGACTTCTTATTATTTTAAATTAAACTTGACTTCTTATTATTTTAAATTAAACTTGACTTCTTATTATTTAAATTAAACTTGACTTCTTATTATTTTAAATTAAACTTGACTTCTTATTATTTTAAATTAAACTTGACTTATTATTATTTTAAATTAAACTTGACTTCTTATTATTTTAAATTAAACTTGACTTCTTATTATTTTAAATTAAACTTGACTTTATTATTTTAAATTAAACTTGACTTCTTATTATTTTAAATTAAACTTGACTTCTTATTATTTTAAATTAAACTTGACTTCTTATTATTTTAAATTAAACTTGACTTCTATTATTTTAAATTAAACTTGACTTCTTATTATTTTAAATTAAACTTGACTTCTTATTATTTTAAATTAAACTTGACTTCTATTATTTTAAATTAAACTTGACTTCTTATTATTTTAAATTAAACTTGACTTCTTATTATTTTAAATTAAACTTGACTTCTTATTATTTTAAATTAAACTTGACTTCTTATTATTTTAAATTAAACTTGACTTCTTATTATTTTAAATTAAACTTGACTTTTATTATTTTAAATTAAACTTGACTTATTTTAAATTAAACTTGACTTCTTATTTTAAATTAAACTTGACTTCTTATTATTTTAAATTAAACTTGACTTCTTATTATTTTAAATTAAACTTGACTTCTTATTATTTTAAATTAAACTTGACTTCTTATTATTTTAAATTAAACTTGACTTCTTATTATTTTAAATTAAACTTGACTTCTTATTATTTTAAATTAAACTTGACTTCTTATTATTTTAAATTGAAGGTAAAATGGTGTAGATTGTGAAAACTAGCTTCAGACAGTGAAATGTAACCTAATTAAATAGAAATTTAGCTATCAAAATGTTTAATTAAAACCAACCAGATAATAACACATTGCCTAGGTGTGAAAACCAGACCCACAACTAAGTTTTTCACCTGAGAGATAAAATATAAATATGCTAAATTAATCAGACAAAAAAACTAACGTGATATCTCTGGGAGCATTTTTCCATCCCAATGAAGAACTAAAGGCTCTCCAGGACAAAATGCTTGCTCTTGATATTCTGTTGCTATTTCTTTGCGTAACTTTTGACGAGTTCGAAGCATAGTAGATTTTGACACTGTAATGTTTTCCAAATTATGGCCCAAAGACTGAGCAACAACAGCATAAGACATAGCTGCATCTCGATTGGAAAGATTCATGCTATCATAGGCTGCTACAACATTTTTGTCAATAGGCTTTGACTTTTTAGGAGCCAACATTTTCTTTTTAAATTGCTCTTCAGAGGGACCTTGAAAATTCATTTCAAGGTTGTCGTCATTAGTTGATGATGATGATGTGAAATCATCTCTATTGGCAGGCAAGAATGATCTTTTAGATCGCTTCTGCTCTTTGAGGGCTCTTTCACACTCTAATTCTTCACGATGAAGCCTTCTTTTCTCTCTTTTTGCAAGAATTTGGTCTACTGTACCCATGCTACTTTGTGTAGGATCTTCTTGCTGGCTTAAGTAGAAAAGCTTGTCTTCTTCATTTGACATCATCAAAAGGGCATTAGAGTGACCAATATCAAGAATTTCAGCCTTAATTTCATCTTTAAACATAGCTTCTTCAATACGGCATTTTTCCTCGGGCCTTTTTCTGTTTTTCATCAATTTATCATAACAGCTTATTAAAGAGTCAATCTTTCGGATGGCACTGTCTCTACGCATTGTGGGAATCCTGGCTTTCTCCCAGTAGGTCATCACTTCATCTAAGCAAAGATTAATGGATCTTCTTCGTCCCAATTTTTCCTCTTTTTGATGGAAGAAATATTTTTGCAAAACTTGCAGTTTTGTAGGTAAGCGGCAACAAAGTATATATCTATTTAAATGGCCAATGAGCCAAACTTTAGTTTTAAAATGAGTAGCCATTTTTAGTTTAAAAAATTAAATTTCTGAAATAGTAAAATAAACCAGTTAAATTAGGAGATAAAAAGGATAACTAAAAGGTTCAAGCCAATTAGGCAAAGCCTTTAATTTAGAGTTGACCAATTAAGGATAATATATTTTATCCAAAATTTTTGTTTTCCTTATTAATAATTTTCTCTGAAATAATGATCTAAGATTGTTTTTGTACTCTATTAACACCAAAAATTTCTTAAATAAGAAGAAATTTTTTCATAAGTTGCACCTCAAGAGTTGAGTTGATCATTGATGTTCTAAGCGCGCCTATTCATTGGAAAATTTTTATAAGTTATTAAATCTCTGGACCCCTAAATATTCTCATATTTGACCAAAATTTTGCTGACATGTCTATCTGGTCCAAAGGAACAAGGGCATTAATGTGGAACAAGGATTTCTTCAACTTTATAATTTACTCCCCATTTTGGTCCACACTAATTATACACACACACACAATGAATTTCACAATTAAACACATGAAAATAACAAATGATGGAATATCATAGGGAAAAATTAGAAGCACCTTCAAATACACATCATCAGGGAATGACAATATTTCAGATTTAACTCCACTTACTAATACTGTGTGCGAGGTCAGAAAATTAAATCTCTATCGATTCAGCTTCGTAATAATTCCTACTTTCTTAACTTTGTGCTATATGTGCGATCAGAATATATATATTACATGTACTCTATATTTTGACTCTAATACAACTTTTCTATTACTGTATTTTGTGTTGGTGATTTGAAACTGGGATGGACATGATCTTCCAACTCTCAATTTATGTTGGTTCAGAGACTGAATAAGTTTTTTAGGTTTAAAGCAATTTTGTCCGTAATTAAGCTTGAAAAACTTCATTTGTTTACATGGAGGTCGAAATGTGACAATAAAACCCACACTAATAGGCGGAGTTTATTTCCACAACAGTTTCGATGCCCACTGGCATTCTCTTTGGGTGGATATAGAAAAATGAAGAAGATGCCAGTGGGCATCGAAACTGTTGTGGAAATAAACTCCGTCGTCTATTAGTGTGGGTTTTATTGTCTGTAATTAAACTTGCCACAAGAGACCAGGATCGGGAGTCGATCAACCTGTTCCTTGGACATCAGATCCACCATCAGCTTCCCATCCCAGTGAACAACAAGCGCAGCTTCTCGATGGAAGGGCTCCTTGAGCTGAGTGGCAACTTGTTGGCGTTGCGCCATCCTCTGGTGCCGTATGGATGACCGGTTGATGTTCAACTCATCAATGTTGTGGCCAAGGGACCGAGCCGTCTCACCGAGCACGTAAACGGCATCGTGGTTGGTCAGCTTCGTGCGGTCCAAGCTAGCCGCCAGTGCCGGTGAAATGATATTCGCCGGCTGACTGCGCTTGGGTGGGCTGCAACCTCCGACAGCGCCACGGGTGGGAGAGTCACTGGGGGGTGAAGAGCTCGAGCTGGAAGAGGCCAATTCTGCTGTTTGAGAAGTAGTGGCCATTTCTTCAGTCGCATGGCGCCGACGGTGTTGTTCAGCCTCCCTCCGCTGCACAACATTGCGCTCTGTGCGAGCCAGGACCACATCAGCTCCTCCCATGGTCCCCCTGCGGCCGGGTTCTCATTGGGCGATCAGGAAGGCCTTGTCCTCCTCGATGTTCATCATGTTCAGTGCGTCAGCGTGGGCGACATCGAAGAGGTTGCAGAACATCTGCTGGAAGGAGGCTTCCCGTGCAATCTGGGCATCTGAGCGTTGATTCTTGTTCTTCTTGAGAAGCTTGTATTTGCCATACAACTTCTCTAGCTTCTCAGTGATGTGGTCTCGTCTCGTCGTTGGAATCTGCGCTTTTGTCCACAAGATAAGCACTTCATCAGCAACAGCCGTGACAGCCTCCCTCGTCGTCGTTGCCGCCTTCGTGCTCAGCTTGTGCAGAGTCAGGCCGAGGACGTCGCCGATGGATGGCAGCTTGCTCCCCGTGAGTGCAGAGACTGGCGTCACAAGGAAGTCTTTTGAATGTGTACTGGCCATTTCACCAAAATAACACCTGGGGAAGATACATTGGAAACGTTTAATACCAATTCTAAAGGCAAGCCAAAAAAAACACTAATCTGTCAACGGTGAGAGCAACACCACACACAATCCGACCCTCTCAGCAAGGCGTGTCAACGGCCCACATAGGGGCATAACTTCAACCTTCTTGAGCACAGGGTAAATATTATTATTTCTCAATGACATTTTAACCACAGTGTTTTTATGCATAACCTCACAGATTGAGACCCTGGGAGCAAGAGAAATATACGTTTGAAAATCCCCCCCTATGCTTGAGGACCACCCTAATATATACAGTATATATATATATATATATTATATTATATATATATATATGTAATATAAAATATACAAAATATATCATATTTAAGCAGTGTTGGACTAAGTTTTCAACTTATATGGTGACCTTTGGAATGAATTAACAGTGTAAGTTCGGGACTTACTGTATTAAAAAAAAAAAAAATGGCAGGTGGGCAAGAGTGGGTTACCCACTTTGGTGCCAACCCTGCTTATATATGAGCATCATTGACATTGTAACCGACACCTTAAAATTCCAGATACATGTAGACTATACAGTTTCTTAATTCAGGTACAAATTTTCCGTATACACCTTCACACATTTACTGTTTTTCATTCCTCTTAAGATAACTAAAAGTTTTTTATTTCATGTCTGAAAATTAAAATAGTAATTAAAACTTCAGCCATGAATATTGGCTTTAAAAAGTAATTTTAAAAAATAAACTATAGACCTCCTTTGGAGGTTAGGTTTATTGGTTATCCCAGTTATGTAAATCCCATTTTTATTTTTATAATAGATTTAGTGCTATTAGCTCTGCACAAAACTTTGTCTTCATGTGTTAAAACCATTCTTAAATTAGTTCAGGTATACAGTACTTTGAAAGAAACTATAAAAACAATAAGACCTTTCTAATTTGAAAATTTTGTTCTCAGTAAAATCCATCATGATTTTAATAGTATAGGCCAAGGCCCCAAGGATTACAATGACATTCACTCTCTATAGGGATTGTTTTATTATTTTCAGAATATTTTGTGTCCATCAGTATAATGAACTGTTAACTAAAGAGAGAGACTCCTGTTAAGGAAATTTTTTCTATCACTCATTTGATGTCAAGAGTTTCAAAATGGAAAAAGGTGAAAGTGAGTGTGATGTGAAAGAAATTGATTGGAATATTAAAGAAGAAGTTGATATTAAAGAAGAAGTTGATTCCTATGAAGCAAATTATTGCAAAACAGATACAATTGGCCATGAAAATATCTGTGATGAATGGGAGGTAAGAAATAGTTATGAAAAATTGTTTTTCTTATATAGTTTAAGTGGGTTTGCCACTCATGCCACAAGAAAAAGAAAATATGACCATTT
This sequence comes from Bathynomus jamesi, assembly GCA_023014485.1. Lineage (NCBI taxonomy): Eukaryota > Metazoa > Arthropoda > Malacostraca > Isopoda > Cirolanidae > Bathynomus > Bathynomus jamesi. Next base: position 637,792 of record JAJOZX010000737.1, on the reverse strand, counting down.
TGAAGTTAATTTGATTTTTTGGTGAATAGAGATTGTTCAATAAGGTTGGTATTTTATTTATTAATACATTTATCAAAGCATTAAACTGATGAACTCATTTTTAAAGCTTCAATAGACTATAAGGCAGTTGTCTTAAATGTAGGAATAAATTGATATCGGAAATGTGTATTGAATATGATGAAAAGGAAACCATATTTAGTGATCAGATGAAAGATGAATGGGTGATAGATCTTTGTGGTAGAGAAGAAACATATTTCCCTGATAATGAACTCAATGTTAAGGTAAACATGTGTTGTTTTGCTTGAGTACACCTTTGCTAAAGTAAACTACAGTATTATGATACTTATCTGTCTAGTTCTTGTAGTTATTCTCTACCACAGTAGTGAGTGGCACTATATATATTATTGTCTAGCTTCTGTGTGTGAAAAAGTTGGTAAACAGTTGTATATGAAATCTATTTAATCATTATTTTGCAGTATCCCATTTTCACAATAGGCTAGCATGAAAAAGGTAGATAGTTTGCAATTTATACTCAGAAATACCTCAAAAGTTGTATAAATGCTTTATAAAGTGAGGTTTCAGATTTACAGTGCATGCTACATTAACCCATTAGTGCCTGGTGTCCATTTAAATGGACGCTGAAAAATGTGCATTACTTTCTGTGTGCATTTAGTTTTTAGAATATTTCATTATAATAACGATAATTATTGTTTTGTGATTACTTTTAACAAAAAAAAACAATCACCATCTGGCAACATTTCTTTCACTAGCATCATAACATCAAGATGGCTGCTGCGAATCGGAGTATTTTCATGAAGTTAGTAAAAAGTGAATATTTTGTTAGTTCTATAATGTAGTTTCAGTAGATAGTTATATACTGACACTAAGTTCATAAGTTGCTCTAGATGATGAAACCACATAATATCAAATATGTCTGTTATATTTTCTAAATAGCTTGTTCAAAAATCAGTGTCAGTTATGATGGACACTCGGCAGTAGAGTGCTGTTTTGTTTCACCTTTCAAGTGTCCATTTTCAATGAACTCTACAAGAAATGTTTTGTGTGTTAAATTTGGGGAAACTAAATTGATATTTTGTTTATTAGTTAATTTCTATTTTGTTTATTATTTATTTATTAGTTATTTATTTTTTTACCTTTTGTGACATTTGCATTTTTTTCTTTCAGACTGACAACTGCTGAAGCTTTGGCTATTCTTGAGGACCTGGATACATGTAGTAATGTTTACATGGGACTTCCCAGTACTGATGAATTGTCAGATGGTGACAGTGACCATTCAGACGATGAAGCTGCTGGCAGTTGAATCCATTTCAAGAAAGGAGTCTTGAAAGCCAATGCAGAAGTTTTTTCATACTCAATATTCAAGTGATCAAAATGTATTAGATACATACAATGAAAGCACATCTGATTTAGTAAAAGAGAACCCTCAAAAAAAGATAATGATTAGAAAATGGAGGAAAATTAAACCTGCACTAGGGGCATTCCAGGACAAATCACCCAAAAATTAAAAAATTTGTCACCACTCCAACCTAGATTTTAATGAAAACTGACATATTCTTCCTAGTGCTGATTTCACTGGTTCAAATAAAAAAGTTGACCCATAGTTTTTTAGATATGGGCCCCACTTTACCACCTAACTTTCATGGGCAATAACTCCCAAACATCTTGTTATAGACCTATAAAACTATACATTTTTAGAATCAGCATGAAGAGATCTATTAAATGATACCACATTCAAATGTGTAGAACAATAATGAAAATTTTCCCCCCTTTTTTATTTTTGACCCCCACCTCCCCATAGACAGTGAAATCCAAAAATTTTTTTTTCATTTATTAAACTTCCATTAATTGTTAAAAGATACAAACAATAAAAAACGTGGGTATGAAGTTGCCAGATATTTTAAAAATTATTGAAAAAATATATACATTGATATTTGTATATTATACATTGAAATTTTGACATTTTTATGCAGACTAAAATAGAGAACTACAAATGATATATTTACATCCTATGTATAACTCATATTCATGCACTCTCTCTCAAATGTTTGTTAATTATGATTATTTTTATTACAGATGTGCTTATTCTGAGTCAAATCATATCTTATTTTTGAGATTTACAATTGTGTATTTTTAAAAAGTAATGAAAAATGGATAGATACTGTGATGATCCTTTACAAAAACATAAGAAAAAGATACACAAGGATATAAGAACCATCAGCCAATCACTTTATGATCGATGTAAATGGAAACTACAAAGGAATACTGTACTATGTAGCAACTGTAGAAAATTATTGACCCAGAGACCAGAGTTGCTATCAACATCACAAAGTGAAGAGTCTGATCACAATCAGTCTTCTGAGAATGTTATTTCAGAAAGTGATGAATATGATCCTTCGAAGTATATCAAGTAATGCCAAAGAAGAGGTTTCTCAAGTTCTAGAAAGTCCTGCTGTGATTCCAGTGAAGAAGCGTAAGTATTTAATGATAGGTACTTTTTATATTTATAATTTTTTATTTATATTATTTATTTATAATGCTTTTACTCTCAAGACAGTTTTTCAGCAGTTGCTGAAAAGCTTAATGAAGTTAATATGTTGACATATTAAATTTATTAAACTTATGAAATTAATATGTTGACATAATTATTATTGTCCATATATATCAAATGGAGTCAAATATTTATTAATTAAAAAATTTCAGATGGTTTGGGTTCCTCAAGAAAAGGAGCAAAAGCTATTCAAACAATAGAAAAAGCACGTCGTTCTTTAAAACGAAAGCTAGAAACAAGTTTAGAAATTGAGATCCCAAGCCCATCAAAAGCTACAAAGTTGGATCATGAAACTCAAAGGTATGAATTTTAAAATGATAGGCTATTATTAAGTAGGAATATACCTAAACTAAAACTGAAGCATAAAAACAAAATGTAGGTATTCACCTTTGATAGTAGAAACTAGAAGCACAACTCCCTAAAGATTGGAGATCAATGGGCCCATTAAATCATTTGGAATTCATTTGGTCACAAAATAATTTTTGGTTTAATTTGACTCTATCTCAAAGAATGCTCATTTTGTTACACTTGAAATCAATATTATAATCCAAAAAATTTAATATGCACATGTAATGTTTTGTTTATAGCTATTATACATTCATGAATTTGTTTCAGGTCAATGATTCATCTCATGAATGAACTGGTTGAAGCTTTCCATTCTACTGACAGTTATGAGAGGAAACTCAAAATATTGACATTATCTCCATTTACCATATCAAAAACTATAAATCTATTTCAGACAACTGAATATTTAGTTAAGAAAAGCAGAAATATAAAACAAAGACTTGGAATTATTCCTGAAATTGAACCCATGTCAAAAGGAAAAGTAATAACTAAAGGTACTAAAGATTCTGTTCAGAAATTTTTCGAATCAGATGAAATTAGTCATTTGTGCCCAGGTACAAAAGACTGCCTGAGTATCAGAAATGAAAGTGGGTATAAAGAATCTGTGCAGAAAAGACTGGTGTTAATGAATCTGAAAGAAGCTTTTAGTCTCTATAAAAATAATCCAGATAGTCCCCAAATTGGCTTCTCTAGTTTTGCCAGCCTTGCCCCAGACATTGTGTTTTAGCTGGAGCTGCTGGTACCCATTCTGTGTGTGTATGTACATACCACCAGAATGCCAAAATACAATTCTCAGCTTTGGGTGTCAAAGGGTTGGAATACACAACTCTTATGGAGAAAGCAGTGTGTGATGTCAACAACAGGAATTGCATGATGCAAATATGTAATCTCTGTCCAAAAGAACAAGGTATTAAGAATTTTTTGCTCACTTTTCAAAGTGTTAATGATCCTGAATGTGAGGAAATAAAATATAAACAATGGGTTACTACAGATCGATGCAATATGGTTGAAAAAACAGAATCTGTAGATGATTTTATAAATTCATTAAGCACAAAAATTGTCAAATTGACACATCATCACTTTATAGCAAAGAATCAGAGTGCATTTCTAAAAAACTTGAAGAATAATTTAAATAGCCATACAGTTGTAGTTCTTGGTGACTTTTCAGAAAACTACTCATTTGTAGTACAGGATGCAGCCCAAGATTTTCATTGGGAAAATACCCAATGCACAGTGCATCCCTTTGTGTTATATTATAAGGAACCAGAAAGTAATGAAACAAAACATTCAAGTTATTGTATTTTATCTCCAAATACAAAACATAACACTACAATGGTTTACACTTTTTTAAATACAGTCATACCTATTATTAGAAAATCCCACATTCATATAAAAAAAATTACATTATTTTACTGATGGATGTGCAGGACAATATAAAAATCATTTCGACTTTGTTAACATTTGTAAACATGAAGATTTTGGGCTGGAATGTGAGTGGCATTTCTTTGCCACAAGCCATGGTAAGAGCGCTTATGATGGGATTAGGGGTATAGTGAAAAGATCTGTAGCCAGAGCAAGTATGCAGAGAACATTCGCAAATCAAATATTAACACCAGAAGACATGTTTGAATTTTGTTCAAACAATATAAGTGACAGCATAAATTTTTTTTTTAATAAATTCTGAAGAAATTGAAGCTATGGAAAAATTTTTAAGTGACAGATATGAAAAAAGTGTGCAGCTAACAGGAACACAAAAATTCCACAGATTTGTACCTATTAATGCAAATAACATAAAAACATTTTAATTATCTTCTGATGAAGTTGGTGAGGTGAGGATTATAAGCAAAGCTTTTCTGGGTGAAGATAATGTTGAAGTTAATCCGAAAATAGGAGAGTACATAGTTTGTACTTAACAATGATCAGAAATGGTTGGGATTTGTACATTCCTATAATGAGGAATATGATGACTTTGAGGTTAGCGTTTTGCACATATCAAGATATAGTGTTTACTATTACTTTCCACAAATTAGAGATACATGCCACATATCAAGAGATAAAATTTTAGGTTTATTAAGCACATCAACTTTAAAGCCAGGAACAATGCATATTCAATATGTTTTCCCAGAAAATGAGTTGAAAAAAACCACTATTACATCAAGTTGATTCATAATTACATGTGTTCAATTTGTATTTTTGCTGTTTATTTTCATCCATGTAAATATATCATTTGTAGTTCTCTATTTTAGTCTGCAGGCATAAAAATATCAAAATTTCACAATGTACATATTTTTTCAATAATTTTTAAAATATCTTGCAACTTGATACCCATTTTTTTTATTGTTTGTATCTTTTAACAGTTAATGGAAGTTTAATAAATGAAAATTTATTTTTGGATTTCACTGCATAGGAGGGTGGGGGTCAAAAATAAAAATAAAAAAGGGGGGCGAGGAAATTTTCATTATTGTTCTACACATTTGAATGTGGTATCATTTAATAGATCTCTTCATGCTGATTCTAAAAATGTATAGTTTATAGGTCTATGGTAAAATGTTTGGGAGTTATTGCCCATTAAAGTTAGGTGGTAAAGTGGGGCCCCCAAGATTTTGGGGGCCCATATCTCAAAAACTATGGGTCAACTTTTTTATTTTGACCAGTGAAATCAGCACCAGGAAGAACCCTGTATCTGAACAATCAAAAACTTGTTCTTTGCCCATCAAATTTTTTCAGCTTTTTTTTGACAAAGATTTGATCACATTACTAATTGAACAAAGCAATAGTTACGCTGCTCAAAATAATCGTAATCTAAATTTATCAGAGTCTGAATTATTTGTATTTATTGCAGGTTTATTGCTCTCTGTGCACTGCCCTCTCCCAAATGAAAGAAAATATTGATCATCTGAGGACAATGTACCAAAAGTACTGTCCAAACATATGAGGAGGGATAGATTCGAAGCAATACCTAGGAACATTCATTTGGCTGACAATACAAACCAAACTGATGATCAAGCCTATAAGATCAGGCCATTGTTTGATCATTTGCAGGAAAAGTTTCTTCAGCATGGTGGTTTAGAAGAACATCCATCTGTAGACGAGAGCATGATACCATATTACAGTAAACACTATGCAAAACAATTTATCAAAGGTAAGCCCATCAGATTTGGCTTCAAAATGTGGGCCCTGTGTTCAAAGAATGGATACTTGCATTCTTTTGATATCTACATGGGAAAGAATTCAAATCAAACATCAACAACTGACAAAAAGATTGGCATTGGTGGTAATGTTGTGTTGCAGCTTGTGTCTCAAGCTCGGGTGCCTAATGATGCTGGTTATAAAGTGTTCTTTGACAATTACTTTACTGGTCTTAGCCTCATTGATGAGCTATCTAAACAAGGTATTTGTGCATCGGGAACTCCAAGATGATTACAGAGTATCAGATAACTTTATTATTATAAAGTGGAAGGATAATAATGATGTCATTCTGGTTTCAAACTTTGAAACTGAGAAAATAAGTTCAACAGAAAGATGGGATAGAATGGAGAAGAAATATGCTAAAGTGCCACAGCCTGAATCCATTGAAAATTATAATAAGTACATGGGATTTGTTGATCAGATGGATCAAAATGTTGGCACATACCGAATTTGGATTAGACAGAGGAAGTGGTGGTGGCCGATATTCTCCTACATGATATCTGTTTCCATAAATAATGCATGCATTTTGATGAACAAAGCCAGACACACAATCACTCTTTCAATTTATTGAAAATGTAACCCTTTCTCTAATGAAGAGATGGCACTCCAAAGCTTCAAGGTAAAAGACTGTCCTCACATTTGGCAAATATAGGTCACTATGATAACATTGGACACTAGATAGTATACATTGAAAGAGAAAGAAGATGCAAGCATTGCACTGGAAAAAGTCACTTTCAGTGCGAAAAGTGCGACATAGGGCTTCACCCAAAATGCTTCAAAGCATATCATGTCCAGTAGCACAAAAATGATACTGATTACTAATTGAAGCTAATTTCAATATTATACTAATAAATAGCCACTGCCTTTTGTGTATGTATTATATAAATATATTTTTGTATGCATAAATATCAGCCACTGCATTTGGTGATTTCAGTGTAATCATTTTTATGAACAGAGAATTGTAATGTCTTCTAAGCACAAATGACAGCTATTTAGTTCAGGGTTGGCAAGAAACCCACTTTTTTTGAAAAAGCCCACCCCAGGTGGGGGTTTTCAGGTTTTTTCACCTAAAACCCGAAAAAACCTGGGTAAAATTGGGTTTTTTCATATGTCCATATGGTAGTTCATATTAGACCTACCTATTCTTATTTTTATAATAATACTGTACTGTACCATACACTATTAATATAACATTTGTCTTGTTTTTAGCAAAAAGGTTGCCTTCCAGGCAATTAAGCATAAAAAGTTATTATTTTCTCAGATTGAGCTTCACAACAAAATTTGGAAAACATGGACCAATTTGAACTAAATTTGGTGTGGTAAATTATCCTATTTGTTAGGCTATACTTCCTATGGAAGACAGGCCCCTGTGTCTTCTGCTGGAAGTAGATGAATTACAGCTCCCAAAGGGAACTTAATTCAGCTAGTTATATCTATTTAATTCATATTACTGAATATTTTTTCTTTTATTTCACAGTTAAAAAAACAAACTGGCAACAGCATATTTATCTTTACTGCTAGCCTACAGAATTAGTCTGTTTGAAGTTATAACTGCATTAAATAATGCCAAAGACCTTTGGATCAGGAAGAAAATCAGGGCATGAATGGAGTGAAGTCAATATTATTGATGGGACTAGTAAAGTTAGATGCAAACATTGCAGTAATGAAATAAGTAATAAAATAGAGCGAATAAAAATGCATTTAATGAAATGTTTGAAACACATGGAATCAAGAAACAAGACTGACAATACTGCCAGTACATCATCTTCATACTGCCATGACATAGACCTCTCAGATGATCCAGACTCATCCTCACCACCACTGACACAATTACAGATGAAAAAAAGAAAAATTCAAAGAAAGTAAGCGATTTTGGCATGACAACAACAACTTTGCAGAAAAATGTCATTGATAACAAAATAGCCAAATTCTTTTATGCAAATAATATTCCATTTCTATGTGCAGAGTCTAAGTATTTTATTGAAATGATAGACTCTAAGACCAGGCTACACTCCACCTTCCCGTCGAAATTTGTCTGGTCCACTTTTAAATACAATCCATGAAGAAGTAGAAAATTCCTTGAAGATGCAGTTGACTGAAGAATCAGGATGTATAACACCCTGATTGGCTGATGTCTACACTCTATAACCTGCTACCTCACCCAAAGAGTTATACCTGTAGGTCTATTTGTTGACTCATGTTTGCTTGCTTTGCATGTAAAATCATTATAGGCGCCTATATGACAATTTTTAAAAATAATTGCATATGCACTTCTTAAGTTTCATGAAAAAACCCACAAGTGGGTAAAATAGTGGGTTTTTTCAAGTGGGTTTAAAAAAAAAAAAAAACCCGGGTGGGGTTTTTCGGGCTGGGCCCACTAGTGCCAACCCTGATTTAGTTCCTATCCGCCTAGTGCCTGGCGTCTGTTAAAACAGACACCTTATATCATGATAACTAATAAAGATTTGAAAATAAAACTTTGTGTAGTCATTTACATCCTTTTTATTAGCCTACGTTTGAATTTTCAGCAAAATCATCACAGTAGATCAACTTTCGGCACTAATGGGTTAATAAGATGTCACTACCACATAAAGAAACAAACTTTATGGTTTGCATATTTTTGCTTTGAATTTGAAAAGCAAGGTATGTTGATATTATATGTGATGACAAAGTGAATTTGTGTATTATCTTTTCAGTCATTTATAAATTTAATTTTGAAATAATTCCTTAGGAGAACTTTCCTATTTGTTTGTATTAGGGTCCCACTGTCAAAATTAAATGGGTTAGAATGTGTTTCTTACAAGGTTGATTCAGTTAGGAATATTACATGAAGTGATTATATTTTTCAGGGTAATGGAAAAATAGCAATTGTAATGTATATTATAAAAAGAATTGCTGTTGAATTTATGAAAATAATATTTACTTTAACCCTTTGAGGACCACATGGTTTTGAGGGGATTTATTTGCAAAAGATAGTTATTTCTGGTAATTTGGACATGCTAGAAACGAATTTGCTATCCATTTACTTGTATGTTCAATAAATTATCAGATATTTTGTGGGACATACGTGTCTCCCTATAGCCCTTAATAGTAGGTGATAAAACACACTTGATCTATTTACTGCTTTATTGGAATAACTAAATTTTTATATTCTTGTGCTAGGGGCATGTGAGCAAGTACACTATCTATAGTAGTCATATAACAATATATATATATTATATATACAGGGTGTCCCAAAAGTCTCCATACATAGGAAAAATTAGCACTTTTTAGCAAAATGTAACCTTCCTGGTACACCATGGCCTTCAAGTGCCCCCACAGGTACAAATCAAGTGGACTGAGATCTGGGAACCTCGGAGGCCACTCCATGGGGCCATGGTGTACCAGGAAAAGATACAGAACATGGATCGCCTAAAGGAACGCATTCGAAGTGCAATTACGTCCATAACACCAAATGTGTTAACACGAGTTCACCATGAGTCGGAGAGACGCATCCGTGTGTGTTTACAAAGAAATGGCAATCACGTAGAGAATATTTTGTAAATAAAGTTACATTTTGCTAAAAAGTGCTAATTTTCCCTATGTATGGAGACTTTTGGGACACCCTGTGTATATATATATATATATATATTAGTGATGGGACGATGCATCGCAATCGCGATACAATCGCACATTTTTTACAATCGCAATCGCAATTGCAATCGCATTTAATGAGTGCGATTGTTGCGATTGTGAACAAAAGATTTAAATCTCTACAAAAGTTGCTATGAAAGCTGCTCTTTCATGCGTACTTAAAGGAAAGTTTAGCTAACAACAATACGGAATAATAAATAAATAATAAATAAGTCAAAAACAGAAATGAAAACGGGTTGCGAATTAGTTGAAAACAGAATAAAAAATTGGTTTAATAATAACAATAAGTACACCTCTTTATTTGCTCTATGTAAAATTGGAATGTTAAAAAAATCAAGCTAACCCTATGGTAGGTAACGCGTTTAGGTATATTTAAAGCATAAATGAGCGTTATGTGAGGCTAAAGCTAAAACATCGCAATCGCGCGATTTTCAAATTCTGACAATCGCAATCGCAACAGCGATTGTATGAAATATGACAATCGTCCCATCACTATATATATATATATATATATACTGTATGTACATGTATGTAGTATATGTATTAGGGTGGCCCTTAAAAATGAAAGTTTGAAATCTGTTTCTCTAACCCCCTCAGTTTGTGCAGTTCCTAGGAAAAACCATGCATGCTAAATATTTTTGAAATCCAAGAATATTTAGAGGCCTCGTGAGTTGAAATTTTACTATTATACAAGAAGTTGTACATATACATGGAAGTTGTATCTAACACCTTTTTTCTTTCCTCAGGATGGACTCGAGAAAGAAGTTGTATTTGATCGGTTCTGTTGAACCAGAAATCAAGGGTGCTAAATTGCCATCATATTGGCAAGCTTTTAGGCATTTCCTGTTCCTCCATTTGGAGAAGAAAAAGATCACCCAGGACACCAGTAGCAAAACAGTAGAGGCTAACAAGGCGTTATGGGATAAAGCCAGCATCCTAACGCGAGCTGACCAGTATTGCATCAAGAAGCTGGAGGCAGTTTTCGAGGAGTGGAAAGCTCTGAAAGAACATCAGACCAGGACCTGTGCATCCCACAAGCAGAAGGAACAGGAGTTTCAAGAGCGCTTGGAAGATCTCTTTGACATCGCTCATGCGGATGCACTGGTCCTGATGAAGAATCCTGAGGACCGGACTTTCCTTCTGGCCCAGCGACAGAAGGGGAGGCCAGGCTGCATTGGCTCTGTAGATATGGTACAGGCCTGGAAGGATGAGGAATTCCGGAATAGGTCAGAACAGGAGGCCAGGCAACGGAAGAGGGCACAGGAGGAGCAGGAAGCTTCAACCAGCTGGAGACGGATGATGACCTGGAGAAGGAAGGTGCAGTCAGGGGTGCTCAGCCTCAGGTGCTGCCGTTGCATCTGCTCCAAAAAGAGCCAGGAAGAATATCAGGACACCTCAACTGGCTGCTGCCCTTGACCAGACATAGATCTGCACCAGAAATGCGACGTATGTTCTTAGTGAGGCCACTGAAAGCCTTGGCCATAATGTCATCGACTTGAACATCAGTCAGAACTCCATCCACAGAGAAAGGGCTCTTCATCGTTCTGCCCAGTGGAAAGGTTTGAAGGAGTCCTCATGTCTGGCCTCGCAGTTGAGCAACTCTTGGGTGTTTCAAAGCTTCCATCCAGAACTGGAGAGGCACAAGCAGTGGCTGTCATCAAGTGTCTTGAAGACTGGAAGATCGATGACGGGGTTCAGGCATTAAGCTTCGACACCACAGCTTCGAACACAGGTGATTGATCTGGTGCATGTGCTTTCATCAAGGAGAAACTTGGTAGAGATCTTCTGTTCTTTGCCCGTCAGCACCATGTGTCGGAACTTGTGATTGGAGCTGCTTTTGAGACAACCATCGGGGGATCATTGACGAGACCTGAGATACTCCTGTACAAAAGGTTTATGGGTCACTGGCAGTTAATTGATCAAGACAAGTTCAAGCCAGCTTCAACTGATCCCTCTGTGGAGAGCTCAGTGGCATCTTCGAGGGATGAGCTGCTCAATTTCTCAAGAAGACAAACAGTTCATGTTTGCGATGATTACCGGGAGTTCCTTGAGCTCAGTACAATCTTCCTTGGAGGCACACCAGAGCATGGAATAAAGTTCACAGCTCCCGGAGCAATGCATTGCACTCAATGGATGACAAAGGTGCTTACGCAATCAGAATGTGGCTCTTCCGGGAGCAGTTCCGGATGACACCATCAGAGGATAGAGAAGTGCGCGATCTTGTGGTTTTTGCCGTGGTGATCTATATGAGAGCATGGAACACAGCTCCTCAGGTGGTGGGAGCTCCCCAGGAATGACTTCCATTTCATGAAGGAGTTGATGTGCTACCCACATCAAGGGATTTCCACTGCCAACAGCAAGAAGCTTTCCCACCGCTTCTGGTACCTATCGGAGGAGCTTGTTGGGATGGCCTTCTTTGCTGATAGAGTACCTTTAGCCATGAAGAAACTCATGGTCGAAACCTTGGATGAAAATGCCATTGACCATCCGCCAAAGCGTTCGAGAGTCGCCTTGAGTGCCTACGTCGATGAGAAGAAGGGCCTTGAGCAATTTGTGATGAGGAACACCAAGGCCCTCTTCACTCGCCTCCAGCTTCCGGATGAATACCTTCACAAAGATCCGGAGAGTTGGCTGGCAGAGGACTCCTTCAAGAAAGCTCTGCAGGTCATTGAAAGCTTCACCGTAGTCAACGACTGAACGGGGAGAGGAATAGCTCTCATCCAAGAGTTCAACAAGAAGTTGACTTGTGGAGAGGAGCAGCTGCAATTCCTCCTCCAAGTTGTCGCTGATCACAGGGGGCAGTTCCTGGACTGCAAGATGACCCTTGCACCTCGAACCAGGCGATGATTAGTGGAGTAGGCTTCCATGAGACCCTGCCACTGAGCGGCTAGTACTTCTTGTTGAAGAAGGGGTACCTGGCTGCCTGAGTAAACTTCAACGGACAAGGGTGACCTCTAAATATTTTTGGATTTCAAAAATACTTTGTACACATGGGTTTTACTAGGAAGTGAACAAATTGGGGGGGTAGAGAAACAAATATCCAAATTTTATTTTTATATATACTAAGGGCCACTCAAATATGTGTATGTATATACAGTAGACAATGGTTAAAATAAACCACTCCATTACTGCTCTAAAGTTTATTTTAACTGTATGTTTATAATATCCGTAGGTACGCAAATTCACGCAATTTTAGGGTGAAAATAAAGAAAAAAGCAAACAAAAATACTGCATTTAGCATATAAAATATGTACCTTTAACTTACTATATAAAATATAATTCCTTCGAACAAAACAAATAATTCTTTAAACAAAAACAAATATGTATTCCTTTAAACAAAAAACAAGTATGGATTATTTTTGAAAGTTTGTACTATTCACTGTTTAATTTTTCTTTAATACATCTGTGATTTTGATAGTGTCCTTTTAAGTTCCTTATTATACCCATATCAAGCGGTTGCATGATTGATGTAGTGTTTTCAGGCAAAAACTCCAACTTAATGTGATCAAGTTTCAAACATTAGTTTACATTAAGCGTAGGCAAGTTTACATTATCAGTCGGATTTTACTCTATAACTAGGTGCGTTACCAAGGATTTGTTTACTTTATCCGAATGTTTATTTAAAGTGTGTTTACTTTACCCGTCGTCCACTGTGTGTATATATATATATATATATATATATATATTTTTTTTAAGTTCAGGAAGAACCAATTCACCTCTATTTAAAAGGGCATATCTTGGCGGAAAAACAAAGAAAAAGTGAGAGGAAAGACAGAGGGAAAAGAAAGGGTGGAGGGGACAGTTGAAGTGGAAAAAGACCAAGGACTGCAGGGTCGAACCCCATCATCCTTGGGTGCTAGGGCCAGGAGGGCGCACGTGAAACCTCCAGGAACAAGCACGTACAAACGAGCACTCAAAAGCACGAGCTTAGAACCCCCTTGTGGGATATATATATATATATATATGGTGTCCCATAAGTCTGGCATCATAGGAAAAATAATAATAAAAAGGTAAAACAAAAGCTTTTATTTACAGATCGTTCTCAATATGTCCACCACTATTTTCAATACACAAATTCAGACGTGATACCCAGTCAGCAAGCACACGGTGAATGATGTCAGGAGTAATGGTGTTACATGCCCCAATAATCTGCTGCCGCAAATGTTCAACACTCCTAATTTTCTCTGCGTATACCAGCGCTTTCAAGTGGCCCCAGAGATAAAAATCTAGTGGCATGAGATCTGGGCTTCTAGCTGGCCATTCCACAGGCCCTCAACATCCTATCCAATGACCAGGGAATTGTTGGTACAGGTATTCCCTTACTTGGGTGCTCTAATGTGCAGGAGCCCTGTCTTGCTGGAACCATGTTGGGAAATTTCCTTCTTCATTCAACACACTGGGAAATGCTTCTTCCTTGAGCATACGTAGGTAGGTGCCTCCAGTGACATGTTCATCGAAAAAGAGTGGGCCTATGATGCAATCCTTCCAAATGTCACACCATACCATCACCCGAGATGCACCTTGTTCCTTTGAAGAGGTATACCAGTGAGGGTTGTTTTGAGACCAGTAGCGGGTGTTCTGTTGATTTACCTCACCATTTCCATAAAAAACAGCCTCATCACTGAACAGAATGGTTGATGGGAAATTAGCATCCCGAGCATAGACATTATGGCCTGTAGAAAGAGAAAAATATGAATTATGGTTTGTAGAAATAAAAAAATATGAATTTCTCCTATGATGCCAGACTTATGGGACACCCTGTATATATATATATGATGAATAAAACCACAAAGGAAAGGAAACACAAAAAGGTGCTCAAGCGCTTTCGTCTAATGACATCCTCAGGAACACTGAAGTACATAAAAGGTTACGGCCTATATATAGGTTACAGAAGGAAAAAAAAATAAATAAATAACATACATACACACAAACATATATATATATACTATATATAATATATATATATATATATATATATATATATATATATATATCTACACACACACATATATATATATATATATATATATATATATATATATATATATATATATATATATATATATATATATACAGGGCGTCCCAAAAAAATGTATACACACTTTAAATACTTATAAAGGCAGTGTTTATTAAAATACATTTCATTTTCAAAATGTAATAGAATCTACAGACATTATTTAATTGTTTTGTCAACGCCTGTTTTCAAACTGACGTCCGTTCTGGTCCAGGCACTGCTGATAACGTGAAGCAATGGAATCGCAAACATCACGAAACATTTCGTTTGGTATTTGTGTGCATTCTCGTTCAATGGCTGCTCTCAATTCAGCGACTGTTGCAGGTTTTATAGCGTAGACTTTGTCTTTTAAGTATCCCCATAAAAAAAGTCTAGTGGTGTGAGGTCTGGTGAATGCGGAGGGTATTCTACGAAACCCCTTCGTCCAATCCACATCCACATCGTGCCAAGTACCACTCGCAATACTCCACTCTTCGGTCCGGATCATCTTCATTAATAGCATGGTCTAATCTTGGAATGTAACTTTTCCATTGACAGCGCTTCAAAATGCGTTGGACAGACGATTCTGAAATTCCTACCTCACAACTCGCTTGCCGCACAGATTTTCTTGGACTTTGGTGATACGTTTCCAGTACTTTTTCTTGCTTTGTGGGGCTTGTCGATGTCCATGGTCTTCCGGAACGCTTCTTGTGGACATTCTGAACAGTTCCATCGGCTTCAAACTTATCTCTAATTCGAGTGATGGTAAGTCGCGTTGGTGGATCTGTTTGAAACCCTCCTAAACTGTCTTTGCACTTCAACTGCGTTTTCACACTTCCAGTAGCATTTTAGAATGAATTTCCTTTGTTCAAACCTTAGTCTGACTGCCATTATTAATTCTAATGGGTTTAACTTGGAAAGAAAGAAACATCAATTGAGCTATCAGCTGTTAAAGTGTGTGTGTACATTTTTTTGGGACGCCCTGTATATATATATGCAATAAACGGAGAAGTAAAATTAAAAATTAGAGGATTAACAAGGAGGCATACGGATTTGTAAGGAAAAATATCGATTTTTAGCTCAAGATCAAATGAATTATAAAAATACAAATTTATACTGGAAATCTGCCCGGGTTTTAACCAGAGCTGGGCACTTGCAGTTTTATTTGCGGTACTGCGGTACTACCGCACTACCAAACCGGTACCGCAAAAAATGCGGTAGCGGTACTGCTGTACTTTCAGCGATCCTTTGCGGTACTGCATTATGCGGTACCAGTTTGGTAGTGCGGTAGTACCGCAGTACCGCAAAAAAAAACGCAAGTGCCCAGCTTTGGTTTTAACACTGCCTTTTAGAGTCAAGAAGGCCATTTTTTCATCAATGTTTCTCTGCGCCCTTAGGATCGCCAGTCTGGAATACATCAATGCCGAATTGGAAAAAATCAACGGTATTGGAAGTGATCTGTGTTACCCATCTGCATTTATGGAATCTTGTCTCAACAAGGCAAAACGAACTTTCTATCGTGTCAATAATAACACTCGTACTTTGTCAAAAAATATTTTAGTACTTCCATTTTTCCCGGGCTTTTTAGGCATTGCTAATGTACTTAAACTTTTGGATATTAATGTAGTATTTTCATATAACAATATTGTGAAAAATATCATAGTAAAAAATAGCCCTACCAATAATTCAGGCATTATCTATAAAATTGGGTGTAAACAATGTGATTCCTTTTACATAGGTCAGACGGGAAAGGATTTACACACACGTATAAAACAGCATCAATATTCCGTTAGAACAGGACAGTTGTCCAGTGCTCTTTTTGTCCATTTGTCAGAGTTATCCCACTGTATTGATTGGAATAATGCTTCAGTTTTATTTCATTCTAGCAACATTGTTAATAGACAGGGCCGGACTTTCACCTGCTGAGGCCCTAAGCTATATAAAATTTGAGGCCCTTCTCCAAAAAAATTCGGGTAAAAAAATTTAAAATGTCATTATTACTATAATTATCATTTTTTATATTAATGTTAATGATAAAGAAAAAATAATATATATATAGATATATATATAAAATTTTTGATGAATTAGTGTTAAAGAATAAAAACTAATGATAAAATAAAAATATATTTAAAAAAATGAGGCCCCCGAGGGTGTGTGGCCCTAAGCTATAACTTATTTACTTATAGGTAAGTCCAGCACTGTTAATAGAAATATTCTTGAGTCTGCTATTATCCAACTTTCAAATAACTTCAACATAAGCAAAGGTCTTTTTCAACTCGATCCTGTTGTTTTGAATTCCTTCAAAGCAAATTTAGATAAAAAGGGTAGCACGCTAAATCTTTGGTAAACTTGTATGCTACTTTATTAACTTTTAATCTTCATTTTATTTTTATATATATCGAAACTTGACTCTAAAAGGCAAAGTGTTAAAACCCGGGCAGATTTCCAGTATAAATTTGTATTTTTATAATTCATTTGATCTTGTGCTAAAAATCGATATTTTTCCTTACAAATCTGTATGCCTCTTTGTTAATACTCTAATTTTTAATTTTTATTTTTACTTCTCCGTTTATTGCATATATATATATATATATATATATATATATATATATATATATATATATATATGTGTGTGTGTCCCCCTCCCCGCAGGCGGTCTTTCTGGGGTGGATCACCCGCGGGCTCCTGCCTCCATGTGGCGAGGGGGGTCAGCCGCAGCTGGGGGCCCTGCCGGGTCCCCCGCCCGGTTGCGAAGTGGACTTTTAACATACCCTGCTATCCTACAGCCCCCTCTTTCCTGTCTTCCCCTCTTTACCCTCTTCCTTGCCCCCTCTGTTTTTTCTGCTTTCTCTGTTCACTTCGCGCGCCCCGTGGGCTGCCGGGGCTGGTCGCTGGGGGTCTCGCTCCCATGGCCGGGGCCGGACTAAGTTGGCTGGTAGGGTGCCCAGGCCTGGGACCCTGGGGGCCTTGGTCTTTGCTGCCGGCGGGGGAGAACTTTCGACGCTGCAAGGGCCCCTTTTGAAACGGGGGTACCTACATGGGGCGAGGCACCCATCCCCCGCCGGCATGCGCTTGGTCCCCTTGGGCCCCGGGTAATCGGTTCCCCGCGGCCCCGGGCGCGAAACAACAATAAATTTTTTTTATGGAAACACTTACAAATCTAATGGACCTCGTTGACGACCCGGCTTGTGCATCTGACCTCCCTCTGACTACCTCTTTGGACCTTGGGTCTGGTAATGGCAGTCGGCAGCCCTCGCCCACCCCGTCTGCTCTTCTTGCCGACACCTCCTCTCCCTCTCTTCCCCAGGCTCGTGGCGCCGCTGCCCGACCCCCGCCAGTGGCGGATGGACCTGCAGTGGACCCCCCGATCCCTGGATCCCCCCATACTCCACGTCCCGATAGGGACCCACCTGCTTTTTCGCCCTCAGGTGGGAAGCCCGCGGCCCCGGTCGCCTCCCACTCCGGTCGGGCCTCATCGCCCCCGGCCCCCTCGGCCCCTGGGGGACGTGGGACCCGACGTCGCCGTCCGCCTTTCTCGTCTCCCCGTCCCCTCGAAGTACCGGTGGTGTTTGGCCCGACGTCTTCGCTCGGCCTTAGGACGGTGGACAAGTTCCTCGTCCTCCGCCCCTCCTCCTCCAAGCCCCTCCCCACTAACCATGAACGCCTCTTTCGAGTGATCCATGGGGTGACGGGGACGGCTCGTTTTGACCTTCGGCCTCAGAGGGATGGCTCCATTCTGATAAGGTCGCGTTCCTCTGTCGAAACCACCTCTCTGCTCGCTATCCCCAATGTCCTGGGCTGTGGGATTACGGTGTCCCCCCACCCCCGCCTCAATCAGTGCCAGGGCACAATTTACGCTGCTCGTCTTCTACCCATCCCGGTGGAAGACCTCCAGATTGACCTCGCCTCCCAGGGTGTTGTGAGGGTGTACCGCTTTCCCGACAGATCGCGGTCCCCAACCGCCCCTTCTCCTCGCCTGCTCCTCACTGGTGCCCCCCGTTTCGGTATTCTGGGGCTTTGGTGAGAGACGAGCGTGCGAATTCTCAGTACGACCATACGTGCCAGATCCTACGCGCTGTTTTCAGTGCAATAGGTTTGGCCACGTGAGCAGCTCCTGCCGTCAGCCGGCCCCGTTGTGTGTCCGCTGCGGCGGCCCCCCCACCCCTTGCCCTGTACTGCTCCGCCTTCCTGCACCAACTGCCATGGACCACACCCTGCTTCATCCCGCTCTTGCCCGTCCTTCCTCTTTGAAAGGGAGGTTCGGGCCCTCTGTTCATCAAAGTTTCTCAGCGCTCGGGAGGCGCGGGACCGGTTGCGTGGCTGCGAGGCCCGGCGTGGTGCCTCGTACGCCGAGGCTCTCCGTTCCCGGACCCCGTCCTCACCGGCGGTTCCCAACGCGCCTCCACCCACCGTGTCCGCTACTCCCAGTCCATCATCTGCCGCCCAGCGGACTCCTACCGCGGCTCCCCGTACTACCAGCGCGTCCCCACGTGCTCCCTCCGCGAACGCCGATGCTTCGTCGGCAACCCCCCCTGCCCCTTCTACGCCCTCTCCACCGGCGTCTTCGGCCACCCCCATTCCGGATCGTGACCCGCCGTCACCCATGCGGGCCGCACGACGGAGGGGTAGGGGCCGCAAGCGCCGCGCCAGTGGTGACCCGAAAGGTTCGAAGCCATAAGCCTCGCATCACCTTCCTCTCCCAAACACAAACGCCCCCTTCGCCCTACCGCCCCGGTGTCCTCACCGTCCCCACTGCGCAACCGTTATGCACGCTCCCCCCTGGGGTCCCCGACGGCCCTCGTGGTGGGGGCTGAGATACACCCCTCTCCGGCCCGGTCGATGGACCCACTGGAGGGGGAACTCGCCCGCCTGGTCGGCGTGGGTGGGACGTGCACGCCCCCGCGCTTGACCCGCCCCATCTCTCTCCTCGACCTGCCAATGCCTCTGGGTAAGGTATTATTTTCCACTCCCCCTCGTAGTCCTGCCTCCCCGCACCTCCGGTGAAGGGAGGGGCATTCTGGATACCTCTCACATCCCCTTCTCTGCATCGCTCTCCCCCGGACGTCCGGGAAACTCCTCTTCTGGAGGACTTGCCGGCGTCTGGTTCCACATCGCCCCCTCGTCGGGGTGACCCTCGCCTTCGCCCTCGTTCGGCGTCCCTCGCTGAACTCCGGGGCTTTCCGATTCCCTCTTTAATCTCGGGCCGCCCGATCGGCCCACCCACCCCATAACCATCCTTTACGCTGACCTTCCTACCCTCCCTATACCTCGCTCCTGCAGTGGAACATCCGCGGGCTCCTGGTAGGCCTCGAGAGTCTCCTCTCTCCTGGCCTCCAGGTGTCCGGCGTGTTTCTGCCTTCAGGAGACGATTCTGGGATCCCGTTCCCTCCCTCGAGTGTCCGGTTACTGCGGGCTCCCTTCCCCGCCTCTCGATGGGGCGGGGAGGGGGGGCGCCGCGGTCTTCGTGCACCGCTCCGTCCCTTTCCACCCCCTCCCGCTCCGTACAGTCCTGCAAGCTGTGGCCGTGCGCCTTTCCTTGGGGCGCCAGCTCACGGTCTGCTCTCTCTACCTCTCCCCTAACGTACGCCCTCCACCCGATTCTCTCCGTGACCTAATTCTTCAGCTTCCCCGCCCTTTTCGGATTCTCGGGGACTTCAACAGTCGGGACCCGGCCTGGGGGACATTTGCTCCACCTTTCTCTCCGGGACCCTTCTCTCCCTTATGGACGAGCTCGAGTTCACCTTTCTGAACGATGGCCCCAACCTGCCTTCACTCGGCCCACGACAGTTTCACCTGTATCGACCTTTCCCTGGTTTCCCTCGAAATCGTGACGGAGTTCACCTGGGAGGTCCTGCCGGATTTTTCCGGCAGTGACCATTTCCCAGTGTGTCTTACCCCGACCCGTCTCCTCCCCCCCCACCTCTGTCCGCCCGCGCTGGCTGTTCGCCCGAGCAGACTGGGCCTCATACGCGAGGGGCACGGCGATCTCGCCATCAATTCCTGCCTTTCCCTCCGTCAATGAGCCCTCGCCTTCCTCGAGAGTAAGATCCTCTCGGCTGCAGCCAGTTGCATCCCCCGTACCTCTGGCTCCCCCAGGCCGCGAAGCGTCCCATGGTGGACCCCAGAGTGCTCCCATGCCGTTCAGGAGCGGCGCCGTGCCGGCCGCCGCTTCTACCGGACCCGCCAGCTGGAGCACAAGATAAAATTTCAGCGCCTGAAGGCAGTGGCCCGTCGGGTCCTGAAACTGGCCCGGCGTACCTCCTGGCGGAGTTACGTGTCCGGGATCTCCTCCTCGACTGCCCCCTCGACTGTTTGGCGCAAGGTGCGTAGCTTTGAGGGGACCCGTGTCCCCCTCGACCCCCGGTGCTTCGGGTCGGGGACGACGAGTTCGTGTCCGATCCGGAGGCCGTCGCGAACGCACTCGCGGCGCACTTCGCAGCCATCTCCAGTTCCGATTCCCCCCACTCCCGCCGCGACCCACCGGAATTTCCACCTCATAGGGATGACCCCTATAATCACCTCTTCCACATGACAGAGCTTCGGGAGGCCCTCCGCCCCCGACGCTCCTCCGCCCCCGGCCCCGATAATATCCCCTATGACTTGTTACGGCACCTCCACCCCTCTGCTCTCAGCTTTCTACTGGACCTCTATAACCGGATTTGGTTGGAGGGTTCATTTCCGGACCGATGGCGTGAGTCCATCGTCGTCCCCATCCCGAAGCCCGATAAAGACCCCTCACTCCCGTCGAACTATCGCCCCATTTCCCTAACATGCTGTGCCTGCAAGGTGATGGAGGCGATGGTCGCCTCGCGGCTGTCCTTTACCTTGGAGGCGAGTGACCAATACCCTGCTACCCAGGCTGGTTTCCGGCGCTTCCGGTCTACCACCGACCCCCTCCTTCTCCTTAGCCATGACGTGCAGGAGGCTTTCTCCCGGCGTCAATTTGTACTCGCCGTCTTTTTCGACCTCCAGAAGGCCTACGATACTACCCGGCGGAGCGCGGTCTTCGACTGCTTACGCTCCCTGGGTTTCGTAGGCTTTCTCCCTTCCTTTATTTATAACTTCTTGTCCGCCCGTTCTTTCCGCGTCCGCATCGGTTCTGCCCTTTCTGACCGCTTTCCGTTGGAGGAGGGTGTCCCTCAGGGTAGTGTCCTTAGCGTCTTGTGTTTCTCACTCGTGATGAACACAGTCGCTACGGTCCTGCCTACATCCGTTCGTAGCTCCCTCTATGCCGATGACCTGGCTATCTATTGCTCTGGCCGCCTCCCGTCTTTGGCTGAACGTCGGCTCCAGCTAGCCATCAACGCGGTGGTTCGCTGGGCGTCCTCGGTTGGCTATGCTTTCTCACCCTCTAAGTCTTCCAGTATGCTTTTCCGTCCTCGGCGCCTCCGTCTGTCGCATACCTTCGCCCTTACCCTTGCCGGCACTTCTCTTCCCCTCGTCCCATCCGTTAGATTCCTGGGTATGACCCTCGACGGATTTTTCGGTTGGGTTCCACACCTTAGGCGGTTGCGGCAAACATCTCGCCGCACCCTCTCCCTTTTGGGTCATCTGTCCCACACGACCTGGGGGTCGGACAGGCGTACTCTGCTGCGCCTGTACACCTCCCTGGTGCAATCCCGTGTCGACTACGGCTGTGTGGTCTACAGCTCCGCCTCCTCTCCGGCACTCCGTATGCTGGATCCTCTTCTCCACCGTGGCCTTCGCCTGGCGTCGGGTGCCTTCCGCTCGTCCCCTGTCGCTAGTCTTCAGGTGGACTGTGGACACCCCCCCCTGCCCCTTCGCCGGGGCCTTCTCATGGCGAAGTGTTACCTTCGCATCTGCCGCCTTCCGATGTCCCTACTCTTCTCCGCGATCTCCCAGGCGCTACCCTGGCCTGACACGTGGCATTTTGCTGCCTCTCTGGCCGAGATTTTCTCGTCCCTGGGATCCCCCCACCCTCTATTCTGCCGTTCTCCTTCGATCTGTCGCCCCCCTGGCGGACCACCCCTATCTGCCATTGCCAGGCGCTCCGTGGCCTGCGTAAGGAGTCTCTTCCTGCCGTCCTCCGGTTTTTTCTGGCCCATCTTCCCGTCCATTCGGACGACGTTCCCGTCTACACCGACGGCTCGCGCTCCCCTGCAGGTGTCGCGGCCGCCGTCTTCTCTCCGTCATTGTCACCTACCTCCCGGGGTATCCCCCTGCCGGTTCAGGCCTCCATCTTTTCCGCGGAGCTCTTTGCCCTTCTGGAAGCCCTCCGTCTGGTATCGGGTTGTTTGCGGTCCTCCTGTACCATTTTTTCGGACTCGCTGAGCGCCCTTCAGGCGCTCGAGCGCTATGATTCCCCGGACCCCCTCGTACGCCTTATTCAACAGGAGTACCATGTCCTGCACACCGTTCAACGGATCCGGGTCACCTTCTGCTGGGTTCCCGCCCATGTTGGTGTTTCCGGTAATGAGGCGGCGGACCGCATAGCCCGGTCCGCCGCCTCGCTGCCTCCCCTCCCCCGCCCGCTCCCCTTCTCAGACTATGTGCAGGTCTTTCGTTCCTTTTACGACTGCATGTAGCAACAGTCCTGGGATGATGCCACCGGAAATAAACTCTGGTCCATCCACCCCCGTCTGTCATATTGGGTGTCCTCTTTCCACCGCTCCAGACACAAAGAGGTCGTCCTTGCGCGGCATCGCATTGGCCATACGCGCCTCACGCACGGCTATCTTATGTTCCGGCATGAGGCTCCTCATTGCGCCTCCTGCCAGTCGCCCCTCACCGTCTCTCACATCCTTGTGGAATGCCCCACCCTGTCGTCAGTACGTCGTCGCGCCTTCCCGTTCCTTTCTGATTTCCCCCTCCCTGAACGTTTACGCCTTATGCTCGCTGAGAACCCTCTCTTCTCGCTTGACCAACTTTTCCTCTTCCTCTCCCAATCTCGCATCCTATCTGAGCTTTAGGTGACTTCTCACCTGTAGTCCGCTGTTCTCCCTTTTCTAGTGCCTTTTCTCCGTCTCCATTTCTCTTTCTCGTATTCCGCCTCGCCATGATATCCGCTACCATATAGCGGGAAGTGGCGGTAAACGCCCCAATACAAAAAAAAAAAAAAAAATGTGTGTGTGTGTGTAGATATGTATGTGTATATATATATATATATATATATGTTTGTATGTATGTTATTTATTTATTTTTTTTTTTTTCTTTCTGTAACCTATATATGACACGTTCGGTGGAGAAGGGGCGAATGCCACAAAATTCGAAAAATGAGTTTTTTGTCGTATAATTATCCTTTAAAACCTTTGCTTTACCTATGCAAAAAATTAGATGTTAGTCTGCACTCTTTCACGGTAAAATTTGTTTTAATGTATCTCAGAGAAATTCACTCCGCATCATTGCTTCACATTGAACACATCTATCTACTTTCTGGTCACTTGACAATGCACTGTGATGCTCAATTTAGCCAAATTGAACAAAATATAAAAAATAATTACAGCAATATTATTTACACCAAAAAAGATTATGTTACGGCCATAACTACAGCCGTTTCGCAGCGCTTCCTAGTTGTAGAAATGAAACAGGCTGATTTTCTCGATTTTGACGTCCTAAAAATGTGCATTGTCATTAGGAAATCAACAACTACTAAATTTACAGATGCAAGAAAGTTAATATTTGACTTTCAACACAAAGAAGGCTACGTAATATCTACTGCATACCGCACAACCCCAGATAATAGCCATCCCATCAGACTGCAGAAAGGGAAAAAATCCTACAGTGTCAGTTTATTCAATCTAGCCCAGCAGACACTGCAACCAAAGTATTCCCAATTGCTGCCAATAACTAAGGAAAAAATAAAAGATCTCAAAGAATGCAACTGCAGTGAACTATTATACAAGATTGTTAAAGGAACTGGAAGAAACCGAAACAGTTGAAGCAGGTAATACAACATTCGACGAAGAGGACCAAATAATGGATTACACCAGTTAACATCAGAAGCTATCAATAAATAATATTGTAAAATTTCTTGGCGTTTTATTATATCGACATAATATTACACAACAATATTTTACTCAAATATGTGTTCAAATTCATACAGCATTTCAATAAACCGGAAAAATACAAAGGTTTAAAGTTTACAAACTTTAACTGCATTTTGTGGCATAATTCGAAAATGTTGCGTTCGCCCCTTCTCCACCGAACGCGTCATATAGGCCGTAACCTTTTATGTACTTCAGTGTTCCTGAGGATGTCATTAGACAAAAGCGCTTGAGCACCTTTTTGTTTTCCTTTCCTTCGTGGTTTTATTCATCATAAATATTTTTCACGTGTTACTTTCGTGAAATAATTTTCATATATATATATATATATATAATATATATATATATATATATATATATATATATATATATATATATATATATGATCAAAAGTATTCGGACACCCCGGAAAATCCACATTTCTGCAAATATCACCTTCGCCGAAAGGTATGCTGGGAAAAAGTGTGGCGAAACTATAATGTTGAGGTGTTCTGTTAAGTTATCAGTAACTGTTGTGAAGCCATGCCGCGTGGACGTGAACTCTCCGAGTTCCAACGTGGATTCATCATCGGATGTTATTTAAGTAACGTTTCTATACGAAAGATTGCAGCCAAACAGGATATACCAAAGTCGACTGTAGCGGATGTTATCATGAGATGGAAGCACAATGGTGCAACTAACGTGAAAAAACGTTCCGGATGACCATGCAAACTGACGGAACGTGATAGAAGAAGTCCCACACATCCTCTGCCGCTTCCATCGCTGAGGAGGTAGGAAGAGCATCCAGTACCTCCGTTAGTACTGTAACTATCCGCAGAGAGATACACAGACTCGGTTATTATGGTAGAGCAGCTGTACACAAGCCACTGATTACAAAAGTTAATGCCACGCGTCATTTGGCCTGGTGTGTCTCCCGTCGTTCCTGGACTGTGGAGGACTGGAAAACTGTTCTTTGGAGCAATGAGTCGCGGTATTCACTCTTCCAGTCTGATGGGCGTGTTTGGGTGTGGCGACAGCCCGGAGAATGGCTTCTTCCTGACTGTGTACGTCCAACGGTGAAGTTCAGTGGAGGGTCCATCATGGTATGGGGTTGTTTTTCCTGGCTAGGGCTCGGCCCGTTGGTTGTTATACCCACTACCATGAACGCTGATGTTTATCTCGACGTTCTGGACAATTCGGCCCTCCCTACACTGTGGCAATACTACGGAGATGGCCATTGTTTGTTTCAACAGGATCGAGCTCCCTGCCATACTGCAAGGCGTGTGCAGGACTGGTTTCGTGAAAATAAAGTGGATTTGTTAGACTGGCCTGATCAGAGCCCCGATCTCAACCCAATCGAGCACATGTGGGATGAACTGGAGCGACAGATACGAAACTGCACACCACGCCTGGCTTCACTTGCATCTCTTGCATCAGCTCTGCAAGAGGAATGGCGAGCCATTCCTGCACAGACTTACCGAAAACGGGTGGAAAGTATGCCTCGACGTGTTGAC
The DNA here is from genome assembly GCA_023014485.1 of Bathynomus jamesi. Classification (NCBI taxonomy): domain Eukaryota; kingdom Metazoa; phylum Arthropoda; class Malacostraca; order Isopoda; family Cirolanidae; genus Bathynomus; species Bathynomus jamesi. Next base: position 611,566 of record JAJOZX010000737.1, on the reverse strand, counting down.
GCTGTAATAAAAGCAAAGGGTGGACCTACTGGTTACTAAATGCCATAATAAAACCATTTTTCCCAAAACCATGCGGTGTCCGAATACTTTTGATCATATAGTGTATATATATATATATATATATATATATATATATATATATATATATATATACAGGGCCGGATCTAGAAGTTGCGAGGCCCTAGGCAGATCTTAATATGGACTTAATTATCGGTACTATAACAGCAATATTAGAATCCTGCATAGACAGAACTATGCCAGCACTTAAAAATTAACCAAACCAAAATAATCACGCATGGAAATTGTATAAAAAATATAAATAAACCATACAAATAAGTAAAAATTATAATATGAATCAAGATTTGTATCGAAAATATAAGACAATGATTTCTAAGATTTATATAATATTATAGGTAATGACTTTCCATAGTATACAAACATTTTTCATATGTGATGTATAAGAGATGTTGACATTTCATTTTTTATAATAGTGAGTGATCGACTTATCAGGCTAAATATTAATGCTTTAATATTTGGTTCAGATGCTCCTTGAATATTACAGCAATGCTTTTCTACTTTTCTTCGAGCTAAACTCTTCAATTAATTGAGAATAATCTAATGAATTTGTTATATCGTTTTCTATTGATAACATAGCTAATGATTGCAATCTCACTTGAGACATGGTGGAACGCAAATATGTTTTAATAAGTTTGAGACGCGAGAAACTTCTTTCAGCCGAAGCAACAGTAATTGGGATGGTTAATACTATTCAAAGTGCAACATAAACATTAGGATAAATCTCACTTAGTTGTTTTTGCACTATATAAACAAGGGCATTTCCGAGATCTGTTTTCTCAGGTATAAACCTGCAAAGTACTTTAAGTTCTTCATAGAGTTCTAAATCATTAATATCACTTGAACAGAACATGCAAAATGGCTTGAGCAAGACCCCCTTTGGCGCGAGGCCCTAGGCAATCACCTAGTTCGCCTATAGCTAAATCCGGGCATATATATATATATATATATATATACATACATATACGAGGGTAATTCAATAAGTATCCACACTTTTTACTTTCACAATTTTATTTTCACATCTGATAGATTATAAACACATTCCTTCTCAACATAGTCTCCCTGTTTCTCAATACACTTGTCCAGCGATCTACAAGCTTCCTAATGCCATCACAAAAGAATATTTTTGGCTGTGTGTATAGCCAGTCATGCACTGCCTCCTTCAGGTCATCACCACCTTGGAATTGGTGACATCTCAGTGTCTTTTAGTGGTCCAAACACGTAAAAATCTGGATGGTTGAGAACTTCAAATTTAAATTCTTGATGACATTTTCTAGTCTGTGCAGTGGTATGAGGGCGCACATTGTCATGAAACAGAATAATACCTTTCAACAATCTCCCTCTCCATTTTGTGCAAATTCACTTCATATTTTTAGATATTTTAAAATGAGTCTTTTGATAAAGTTGTCATGGATGGTGGGTTGAGTTTTCTTGGGTACCTACCCAGCATACCACCTACCCAGCATACCACCTACCCAGCATACCACCTACCCAGCATACCACCTACCCAGCATACCACCTACCCAGCATACCACCTACCCAGCATACCACCTACCCAGCATACCACCTACCCAGCATACCACCTACCCAGCATACCACCTACCCAGCATACCATTACTGGGAATAAAGATGCAAACCAGTTCCCAAAGTTCATTTGCTCCTTGTACATCTGTCAATATTTTATTGTTTTTTGAGGATTTCCTCCAAAGGATTAGAGCCATTCTCACTTTGGCTCTATTTGTTATATTGTTGTTATTCATTTTTCGTTTTGTCATTTGTCTCAGTTCTATGGAATTTAATTTTATCTTTTATTCTCTAAGTAAGGGTATGTTTGGTGTCAGTGACATTGATGTTGCAATTGGTTAACTAATCACTCCTTCTCATGTAAAACCTGAATCTGAAAGTCTTGTAAGTAGGGTGTTCATATGTCCCAGTTTTCAGAGAGCTGTCCCAGTCTTTAGAAAAAAGTTTAGGGGACAAAAAAATGACTCGTCTATCATTGGATTTCAGAAATTTTGAGAGTGAGTGAGTGAGTGAGTGAGTGAGTCACAGCTCGTGCATGTTATGGAGTTAGTTTGTATTCCAACATTAATGAGGGGGGTTGGTGTTTCTCTCTCTGTAAGAGTGGGAATTTGATAAAATATCTTGTTTTGCTTTTACATATTTTAAGTTATTAATTATATACTATACTTGCAAATGTGGAATTATAAGGTATGTATTATTATATTTAGTATTAATTTATTCTGTTAAAAAGTTATATTTTATCAACACATAATTTCATCTAGAAATATTTAGGCGTATGTTAAATTAGTGGTCTGGAAAAAGGCATTTTTCATGCTGAAAACCCCAAAATGCTTGGGCTTCACCCTGGACCCTGTTGGGAGAGCTTACAACATGCCTACAAACCCCCTAATTGTGAGGTGAGCCTCACTTCACTTGGCATATATTTCAGGCATCTGCACTCCACCTCCACCCTTTTCAAATTCATGGTTCCATCCCTGTCCTGGTTTTTCCAAGCACAAATTTAGACACCTTACTTGTAATGAAATAACTTTTTGAAGATTTCTTGTGATAAAACTTACTTCTGTAGCATTATAAAAATTAACAATTATTTTTTCTCTCTCTCAAATATTTACATGTAATGTATTTTCAAAAATTTATTTCAGAGATCTGAAGATTCATGCCAGAAAGAAAGCCTTGAACTTTATGATTCAAATTCAGAGGAAATATCAAAAGTTAAGAATAATAAACAAGATTGTAAGGTGCTATTGAGTAAGCAAATTCTGTTCAGAAGAATTCAGTGTTCCAAATACCCACTGGTTAAGCTTAGAAAACTGAACATTAATGACCAGAAACTGAGGACTGATGGTAAACCTTTAAATAAACAGGTAAGATGAAAAGTTTTTTCAGTTCATTTAAAAGAAGTCTAGTGACAGTACGAACAGTAGTCAAATAGTAAAGTAGAGTATAAGTCAGAAAGGTGAAAATTATTCTTTAAATATTATAATATAGGCCTAATTGCTGAGAAAACACTTGATATTTGGAATTGAAAAATATATGAGTTTACTTTGTCGAGAAATTATTTGAAATGAAAATGAATCAAGTGATTTTACTATTTTCTGTTTTACATACAGTAGTTGATTATAACAATTTTGTTGTTTGCAATGAGTCTCAATAATGAGTTTGATTACATGATGAAGCAAAGATGAATGCAGTAGGGATGTACTGGACATCTAAGTATGGCACTGGAAAGCAAGAACTGCAGCCCTTTTCTAAAATAGGAAACTATAACGATATAAAATGAAAATCTTGCTCTGGTTACAGTTTACCTCATGAGGTTCTAATAATATGATGGAAGTGAAGATGAATGAAGACTGTGCTGTAAAGTTTTAACTGATAAGCAAGCTCTAGAACAGTGAAATGAATGTGTTATTTTGGTAGACAGTTTTAAAAATAGTAAAACATAAGACATGCAAAGTCTGTTTGAGAATTAGTTCTTGATGAAAATATTTGATTAAGTCATTTTAATTAGAAATGATGTATGTATATAACTTTGCCAATTAGTCAGAGTAGTCTCTTCCCCTCTCCCATCTGAGTTATGCTTGAAATTAGAATACCTTTCAAAGACATTTTTTTCTGCTCTATATGGGCTGACTGTAAGGAAGGTGTTACAGTCGTGAAGGATCCCTTCTGTTGTTCTGAAGAACTGAGCTTCTGTGCTTACACCCAGCCTAGGCAAATTATTTCATCTTTATCTTTGATCTGCTACTTTTCATTCATTCATTTCATTCATCCTGTTCCAAAGAAGGGTGACCTCTCCTAACCCTCCAACTATCATCCAATTGCTTTGATTTCTTGCCTTTCTAAAGTTTTTGAATGACCACTGTTCTTCTCCAAAGGCTACTAAGACTAGTGTTCTTCAGAGGCCTCTCCTGTCACACACTTCCTTTTATTTATTAACTAATGATCTTTTAAGTTGTACTTCCTATCTTATCCACTCCTATGCCAATGATTCTACTTTTCATTTCTGCACCTACTTCACAAAGTGTCCTTCCTAACAATTACTCCATGCTTTGCATGAATCAGCTATGATACACTGGACTTCTGATCTTTCTGCTATCTTTGACTGGGACAGAAAAATCCTTGTGGCTTTCAATGCCTCATAAACTCAGTTCCTTCATTTGTCTACTCATCACATTCTTCCACACAACTATCCTCTTACCTTCAACAATACACAACTCAATCCTTCCTCTTCCTGTAACATTCTTGGTGTTTCTTTGTGATCTTTCCTGGAAAGATCACATATACTCTGTAAAAAGCTTCTTAGAGGTTGTGTGTTATGCTGACTGCAGTTTCTTCATCCCCACTCATTTGCTGTCTCTGTATAGGGAGGAATTTCATTTGCTCCTGTGAGGGGTGGCTCAACTGGGCAGAGTGAACCCACACAGCTCTACTTGACTGTGTGGAATCGAGGGCTTTTTGTCCCATCAATTTCCCACCTTATACTGCCTGTTTTCTTTTTTTCTCTTCACTGCAATGTTGCTGCACTCTCTCTACTGTTTTGACTATAACAGACACTGCTCTTCCGAACACACTAACAGCATGTTGCCTCCTTTAATGAGAGCATGCAGTACCAGACTTCCAACACATTCTCATCACTTTTCTGTCCAACTCTGTAACACAAGGGTTAATCAGTATTCTCAATCTTTCATCTACTCAACTGGTCAACTCTGGAACAACCTTTCTCAGTCCATCTTTCAACACATCTTTGACTCAATTTTTGATGTGTCATGTGTAGTGATGTGAGTCGTTTTTTATTGTGTCATTTTTTGTTGTTTTTTTGTCATTTTTTTTGTTTTTTTTTGTTTTTTATTGTTTTAAACTTATTCCATATTTTTCTTCCTTTAATCTAATAAGTATATTAGTATTACCTATAATTTACTATAATACCATGCTTATACGGTTATACCTAGTATATATAGTCATCTTTTAGAAAAACTGAATCACGCAAAAAGTATATAATAGAAAGGAAAAACAAACCCTCATTTTTTATATGTATATATATTTTTTAACTAGAACATAAAGCATTCTTTCTCGTTTCAAACAATATATATAATTGTGATTGGCAAGAGTACCAGTATATATATTCCAGATAGAAAAGGAAAATATTCACCTTTTTTTTAACCTTTTTGTTAACCTAATGTTGTTTAACCTGAAATTTCAGTGAAACTGTTGCTATTGCACTAGACATACCAAAAGCTTTTGATAGTCTGGCACAAATCTTTAATTTCAAAACTACCCTCCTTTGGTTTCTACCCTTTTATTTGTTCCTTCATCTCCAATTTCTTTTCTGGCCAGTCTATAGCTACAGTTGTAGATGGCCACTGTTCTTCTTAAGCTATTAACAGTGGTGTTCTTCAGGGTTCTGTCCTGTCACCCACTCTTTAACTTTCATTTATTAATGATCTTTTAATTCACATTTCCTGTCCTATTCACTCTTCAATTGTCCACTCGCTTCCCAAAGCATCCCTCACAGCAGTTGCTTCATGTAGGATGGGGATGGGACACCTGACCTCTGATCTTTCTGCTATCTCTGATTGGGGCAGAGAAGACCTTGTGGCTTTCAATGCCTCAAAAACTCAGTTCCTCCATCTGTCTATTCATCACAATCTTCCACACAACTATCCTCTTACCTTCAACAACATACAACTCAATCCTTCCTCTTCGCTTAACATTCTTGGCATTTCCTTTTCTCATGATCTTTCTTGGAAATATCATATATACTCTTTCTAAAACAGCTTCCAAGAGGTTTGGTGTGCTGTACCACCTTCGTGGTTTCTTCACTCCCACTCAGTTGTGTGTTCTGTACAGGGGTCTTGTTTCCTCCTATATGGAGTATGCTTCTAATGTGTCAGGTGGTTCAACCCACACAGTTGTACTTCACTGGATGGAATCAATCTCTGTCTCTTTGCTGCAATGTTGACTCACACTCTTTTTACTATCGCTATCATAATGGACATTGCTCTTCTGAACTCTCTAACTGCATGCCTCCTATAAGGAGTGCACACAGTACCAGACTTTCTACACTTTCTCATTTCTTTTCTGTCCAACTATCTAATGCAAGGATTAATTGATATTTTTAGTCTTTCATTTACTCAATTGGTCAACTCTGGAACAATCTTCCTCAATCCATCTTTCCTCCTGTCTATGACCTTCCATATTTCAAATGCAGTGTGTCTAGGTATCTTCGAAACCCCGGACCTTGATTTTTGCTCTCTTCTATGGGAGGGGCGCCCTTGTGGGCATTTGCCCTTGGCCCATCCTTCCTGCATAAAAAAAACCACTAACTCATTTGCTCACACAAACAAACCAAAGTATAGGTTGCTTGCAAATCCTTTACAGTAGAAGATCCCTTTATGGTGTAGAAGTTCTTAGAAATTAGCTGATGTAGAACTAATTATGCATGAATTATTCAAGAATATTTTGATCAAACCATTGAATAAAACTAATAGTAAAAAAGAATGGTGTAGAAACAACATGGTAAACTGCAGAATTAAAAAATTGTTTGTATTTTGATCAGTGATAAGTTTGCATTCTCTGTAGCAAGAAAAAGATGAAGCATAAATATTGTGGTTTTAGCCGAGTAATTGGCTTAAAACCAAATGTTTCAACTAAATTAATTTTCTATAAATCATTTGCAGCATTCCAAACAAAAGCAGAACCCAGTAGCAAAATTAGAACTTGAAACAATGAAGTCTTTACTTAACAGGGCAGCATGCAAAAGTACTCTTCAACGGCATTTAAGGGTTCAGACTGGAGAAAAAACTTTTAAATGTGATATTTGTCCTTACACTGCAGCACTCAAAAGTACTATTCAACAGCATTTAAGAGTTCATACTGGGGAAAAACCTTTTAAATGTGATGTGTGTTCTTACACTGCAACACAAATAAGTAATCTTCAACGGCATTTAAGGGTTCATACTGGAGAAAAGCCTTTTAAATGTGATATTTGTACTTACACTGCAACACACAGATGTAGTCTTCAACAGCATTTAAGAGTTCATACTGGAGAAAAAAACCCTTTTAAATGTGATATTTGTTCTTACACTGCAACACAAATAAGTAATCTTCAACGGCATTTAAGGGTTCATACTGGAGAAAAACCTTTTAAATGTGATATTTGTACTTACACTGCCACACACAGATGTAGTCTTCAACAGCATTTAAGAGTTCATACTGGAGAAAAGAAACCTTTTAAATGTGATATTTGTTCTTATACTGCAGCATGCAAAAGTCAACTTCAAAAGCATTTAAGAATTCATACTGGAGAAAGACCTTTTAAATGTGATATTTGTTCTTATACTGCAGCACAGAAAAGTCATCTTCAAGTGCATTTAAGAGTTCATGCTGGAGAAAAACCTTTTAAATGTGATATTTGTTCTTACACTGCAGCACACAAAAATAGTCTTAAACAGCATTTAACAGTTCATACTGGAGAAAAACCTTTTAAATGTGATATTTGTTCTTATACTGCAACACAAAAAAGTAGTCTTCAACATCATTTAAGAGTGCATACTGGAGAAAAACCTTTTAAATGTGATATTTGTTCTTACACTGCAGCACAGAAAAGTAGCGTTCGAAGGCATTTAAGAGTGCATATTGGAGAAAAACCTTTTAAATGTGATATTTGTTCTTACACTGCAGCACACAAAAATAGTCTTAAACAGCATTTAAAAGTTCATGCTCGAAAAAAACCTTTTAAATGTGATATTTGTTCTTACACTGCAGCACATAAAAGTAGTCTTCAACAGCATTTAACAGTTCATACTGGAGAAAAACCTTTTAAATGTGATATTTGTTCTTTCACTGCAGCACGGAAAAGTGGTGTTCAAAGGCATTTAAGAGTGCATATTGGAGAAAAACCTTTTAAATGTGATATTTGTTCTTACACTGCAGCACGGAAAAGTAATATTGAACAGCATTTAAGAATTCATACTGGAGAAAAACCTTTTAAATGTGATATTTGTTCTTACACTGCAGCATATAAAAGTAGTCTTCAAAGTCATTTAAGAGTTCATACTGTAAAAAATACATTAAAGAGTATAAACCGAGAGAGAGAAAAACCTTTTAAATGTGATATTTGTTCTTACCCTGCAGCAAAGAAGAGTCATCTTGAACAGCATTTAAGAGTTCATACTGGAGAAAAGCCTTTTAAATGTGATATTTGTTCTTACACAGCATCACAGAAAGGTAGTCTTCAAAGGCATTTAAGAGTTCATACTGGAGAAAAACCTTTTAAATGTGATATTTGTTCTTACACTGCAGCACTCAGAAATAGTCTTCAGTGTCATTTAAAAAATCATACTAGCAAAAATCTCTGGTCCATGAACACCACAACACAAGGGTAACGCAACATACTTCCATAACCAAATTGGGTCAGCACTTACTTTGGAGGCAATAATATGACAGAAGTAGAAACTGAAAGAGTACCAGCCACCTTAATAGCTAGGAAAAGTCATTGATAATCTTTCAGAATTAAGTCTCCATTTCTGAACTTCTCAAACCATCTCTTACACATCCATTCACTCGCATCATCATTTCCATAAACTGAATGTTTCTTGCAGATTCACTAGCATTAGATCCTTTATGGAACTCATCCAGCATCACATGTTGAATATGCTCTTTTGTGGGCTCCATGTTTTTTCAATTACTGTAATATCGTAGTGGTGGTATTGTAACTGTATGAAAAACCAGAGAAAATATTCATTAGCCTAATCCTACACTAGCCTAAGTCATTCTGTATCATGATAAAACATGTGCAAACCTGTTGCTGCGTGTATTTTGCAACATTTCTAAAATGATTTTGCATTATCTTGAGGTTATTCTATTATCTATCGTCCATTTTCTATTCAAGCAGAATTTATGTTAAACCTAATATTATAAACAGTCCTTTCAACAAGTGATAAGTGGTGGTGAGGAAGATGCCCCAGAATGGGTGATAGGGAACACTATTCTAATACCAAAATCACAAGAAATTCACCTTCCCCAAAAGTATAGGCCTATCTATTGTTTACCCACTACATATAAATTATTGACTAATAATAGCAGATCACATATACAGCTATCTTATAGAAAACAGTTACCTAGAATAAGAAGAGAAAGGGTGTAGAAGAAGATGCCTCAGAACCAAGATGAGCTTCTAATCAACCAAACTATAATTGAAGATTGTAAGAAAAGCTGAAGAAATCAGAATGCTTTTGACAGTGTGCCCCATTCATGGATTTTAGAATGTATGAAGCTATACAATAAGACTACATTTTCTAAGCAGAAGAATGGAGAAGACAATACATTTTCTAAGCAGAAGAATGGAGCATTGGAGAATGAATATAACCCTAACCCATGAACAGAGCCAAATCAAACAAACAAAACATCTTTATTGTGGATCATTCACAATCCATAGCCACTTAACCTAACATAACCTACACAAAAAATATTCATAATAAAATACTGAGTAAACAGGGGGGCCCACATACCAATCTTTCCCAGGGCCCAGGGCAGCTCTCAGCAGCCCTGCATATAGGTGAGAGGTACACAGTATCTGAAGACAGGACATTGCACAATAATACATTAGAGCTGTTTTGGACCATAGTAATGACCCTAGTAGTGGGATCAAATTAGAGGATGTCCACATCCAGAGAGGTATTTTCCAGGGTAACAGTTTGTTACCTCTCTTTTATTGCCTCACCCTGAACCCCTTAAACAAACTTCTGAAAAGAAGCAATAGGGGCTGCAACCTGTCAGAGGGAAGACAGACAGATCCAACCATGACCATAAACCATTTGTTGTTTATGGATGACTTAAAGCTGCATGCTGAAAGTAAGGAGATAGCTGTGTGGAAGATTGTGACAAGTAGACAGATGGAGGAACTGAGCTTTTGAGGCACTGAAAGCCACAAGGTTTTCTCTGCCCCAATCAGAGGATAGCAAAAAGATCAGAGGTCAGGTGTACCATAGCCATTGTAAGTGAATCATGAAGTGACTGTTGAGAGGGATGGGATGCTTTGCGAAGCAGGTGGAGAAGGAAGAGTGAAATCATCAGCATAGGATTAGATAGGACAGCAAGTGCAACTTAATAGATGACTAATAAATAAAAAGAAAATGTGGATGACAGGACAGAACCTTGAGGAATACCACTGTTAATAGCTTTACAAGAAGTGGCAATCTACAACCATAGCTATAGAAAGTAAATCAGAAATGAATGCACAGATAGAAGTATAAAAACCAAAGGGGGGCAGTTTGAAAATTAAAGATTTGTGCCAGACTCTATCAAGAACTTTTGATATTTCCAGTGCAACAGAAAATGCATTACCAAAATCCCAAAAGGAAGATGACCAAGAGTCAGGGAGATATGCAAGAAGTTCACCAGTGGAGCATCCTTTGTGTAATCCATACTGACGATCCAAAAGAAGATTGTGAGAAGAGAGGTGTTTAAGAATCTTCTTATTTTAAGGTAGATTCAAAAACTTTAGAAAGGAAAGAATCATAGCAATTGGAGGGTTGAGAGCAGTTACTCTTGTTTTACCTAGGCCAGGGTGTCAGCACAGAAGCACAGTTCTTGAGAACAACTGGAGGAACACTATCAGGATTGTGCGCCATCCTAAAGTTGATACCAGATAGGGCAGAAAGAATATCTTTGGAAGCGATTCTAATCAGAGATACAATACTGTATATCTGCATAGATACAGTTCAGTTTTGACAAGTGTTCAAAGTGCATTATTAGGAGAGGAATTAAGGTGAGAGCAGAAAACCTAGAATTAGCTGAAAAGTTATAATTGGAAATCCAGGAGAAGATGCCACCTAGAAGTATCTAGGAATTGAAGAAAATGGCAAGAACAAGAGATTAATTAAGCAAATGCACAGATCCACAATAGTTAGTACAGGCCAATACCTGATTAGTGCTAACAATTCTCATATAAACCTCATACATAAACATCATGACAAGAATCATAGGCAAAACACTTTTCACCAACTAACATTCATGAAGTGATATAAATAGCAAAAAGACAATCACCTATAATAGCACAAAAGAGTTGGGAAGAATTTACTGGAGATCAACAAAATGAAAAAGTGGAGCAGTTGAGGCAAAGTGGCAGAGCAGGCAAATTTGCAGCAGAAATAGAAAAAGATTACATTGATAAGGAGGGATTGCTTGAGTGGTTATATAGAGGTATGTTAGGTTTTGATGGAGAGTAAATTGTGATGGACGCTTAAGATCAAGATGGCTGGTATTTCACTTAATGATAAATGCCAGTTCTGGTTCTAGGACAGCTCATACCTAGGACAGCTCATACCTAGGACAGCTCATACCTAGGACAGCTCATACCTAGGACAGCTCATACCTAGGACAGCTCATACCTAGGACAGCTCATACCTAGGACAGCTCATACCTAGGACAGCTCATACCTAGGACAGCTCATACCTAGGACAGCTCATACCTAGGACAGCTCATACCTAGGACAGCTCATACCTAGGACCAGAAAAAAAAAAAAAATTAATGAAAACATTTATTTTGTAAAATTAAAAATTAAATTTAAACATTTATAATTCATGCAAGTTATTAATGAAAACATTTGTTTTTAAAATTAAAAATTAAAATTCATGCAAGTTATATATATACTGTATATATTCCCAGTTAGGTTCATTGAATGCCTGGTTAGGTTCACTGAATGCCCAGTTAAAACTAACGAAAATATCACGACTAAACTTAACCAATCATCAAGGGCATACAGTTGACCTAACCGGGCATTCAAATTTTATCCTATGTAAATAAATAATGGTTCTCTATTTATTATATGTTTGCAATAAATAATAAATTTGTTGTTATTGTTTTCTTATCTTATTTTGGTTAATTTGCAGGTTTAAACTTTCGGGGTGGATATAGATGAAAAGATCAACATTGGGGTGGTAATTGTTGAAGAGAGTATGAGTTGTCTGGTATGTGTTGTTAGGTCACGAGGACGTAGAGAGTATGGAGCCCTAGTGTTGGTGTACAAACACTTGTGGAGGATGGATATTACACAGACATAACAAAATATGTAGGTTCATCCATTGGTGCCTATGCAAAAAGCACCAGATTCCAGTCACCAAAAGGGAAAAGGTAGGATCATAACCCACAACCAGTCATTGGAAATGAAGAGGTTACCATTTTCTATGACACCCTCATACCCACAAGAACATGCAGAAAACAGAGTAATAAAACCAGACATAGTAATATGGGGAAAAAAAACCCACTTTTGATAGTAGATGCCACTTTTGATAGTAGATGCCACTTTTGATAGTAGTTGCAAGTGTTCCAAATGAATATGGAATTAGTGAGAGAGAGTAACAAGGAGTTACAAGGAAAAGAAGTACCTCAAAAGGCCTTGCAGCCCATACCGAGGAGGTACAATGGCAATGGGTGCCAGGGAAAATTTTGTACACACTCAGTGTGCAAGATTTGGTCTAACCTTTTCTTGAACTGATCCACAGAGGAACTGTTCACAACTTCTGAAGGTAACCTGTTCCATGTGTCACAGATCTTATAGGTAAAGTAATTCCCACACACACTAGTCCTAAACCATTTCAAATCCAACCTTCCAACCATTGTTACGAGTTGGGTTATCATTTAAACTAAACATGCTTCTAAAATCGACATCTTTGAATCCGCGTCACGTAAGCGTCGATTGTAGCCCATATGCCTAATGGAAGGGATTAACTTTGTGGCATTCTTCAGCCAGTTTTCAATCCACCTACCTACTTCTCCACCAATACCCAGCGTGCGCACTTTGGCCATTAGCCGGCAGTGAGGTACTTTATCAAAGGCTTTCTCATCAATCGCCCTACTCTTATCATACTAACTCAACATGACATGGAAAAACTCGAGCAAGTTGGTGAGAGACAACCTATGCCGTCTAAACCCATGTTTAGGGTTTAGATGGCATAGGTCATGTCTCACCAACTTGCTCGAGTTTTTCCACATCATGTTGAGTTAGTATGATAAGAGTAGGGCGATTGATGAGAAAGCCTTTGATAAAGTACCTCACTGCCGGCTAATGGCCAAAGTGCGCACACTGGGTATTGGTGGAGAAGTAGGTAGGTGGATTGAAAACTGGCTGAAGAATGCCACAAAGTTAATCCCTTCCATTAGGCATATGGGCTACAATCGATGCTTATGTGACGCGGATTCAAAGATGTCGATTTTAGAAGCATGTTTAGTTTAAATGATAACCCAACTCGTAACAATGGTTGGAAGTTGGATTTGAAATGGTTTAGGACTAGTGTGTGTGGGAATTACTTTACCTATAAGATCTGTGACACATGGAACAGGTTACCTTCAGAAGTTGTGAACAGTTCCTCTGTGGATCAGTTCAAGAAAAGGTCCCCAAGTAGCTTGTAGGAATCCAAATGGTCAACAATCCTACCCACTACTATCCCCTCTAATTATTTACCTACAACTGAAGTGAAATGGTGTTATTTATAGAGGTTCCAAAGCCTCTCTTCCCACGCATGAGGTAGCAGTAGGGTCCTAATAGTAAGAGTAGAGAAAAAGACTTGATACTAAAAGTTTTTTTTTTTTTTTTTTTTTTTTTTTTTGCAGTCAGAGGAGAGCATCCTTAACCTAAGCTAAAAGAACAGAGTAGGGATGGGAAGGGGTCCTAGTAACCCACGGGACAGGATTGTATGACAGACTTCATCCACCCTCCCGAAAGAGAGAGAACCTAAAGGAACTGGAAGCCAATTTCTCTAGAATCCCACGACTCGGGATCGGAGGGCTGTCACACCCCAAGTATAAAGTTTACAACACCCAGAAGGAACGTGTAATTCATGACTCCAGATTCCTGGGATCTTGGGAGCATTGCTCCAGTAAATTTGACCATGAGAAAAAGTAAATTTGGGTTTGGGTTTTGTTCATCTGCTAGACGTTATGCAATTTTTTTGCATATACATTCTTGTACAAACCAATTTTTTTAAATTACAAATTTAGTTATTTTAAGTTTGGTTGGTAATTCCATATTTAACAATTATTTTTATTTTTTGTTAAGCTTCAATGTTTTGATAATTAAAATTTTATTAAAACATTTTTTTTTTTAATATAAAATTATCAGGATTGGACTATGTTCCATTGATCTCGGCCAGGTTTGATAAATTGGCCAGATAATTACTTGTGCGGTTTTAAGTAATCCACCATGACTCTAGAATTGAAAAGTTTAGTTAAGTTTAAACTTACTTTTACTTACTTTAACTTACCTACTTTTACTTACTCTTCCTTACTTTTACTAAGTTTAAAGCACTTACTTTTACTTACTTTTACTCACTTTTACCATACTATATTTACTAACTTTTACTTATTTTGTATTTTTTCAGGTAGTCAATAATGGATCCTAATATTGATGAAGTTGGAGAGAAAAGTGAGGGTGTTAAAAGGGGTTACTTTTGTGGTCAATGCAAGAACAAATATTCAAAGAAGCAAAACTGGGAGGAACATTTTAATTCCAAAAAAAATATTTGTTACAATACAAGAGGTCCCAGAGTTTGGGCCCACAGCTTAGATATTGCAGTAAAGAAATACCAGGATGAAGTGCAGCAAAGAGATACGGCAAAGCAGTCATTTAGTTTGTTCGCAAAATGTGCTAGTGCTAGACCTCAGAAAAATGAACCAACTTCATCAACTGCTAATCTAGAAAATGAAACTTTTTCACTAGATGTTTCACAGACTGAAGAAAGTGCTTCTCCTCCACCTAAGAAACAAAAGGTAAGTGAGGAATCTGCGCATCAGACTAACGAAACTGCTTTAGAGGAATTTGAAAATTCCCAAATCCAGAAGACATTGAATGCAATTTTGCGCCTAACAAAAGAAACTCACCAAGCTGTTGTGGTTAATAAAGAGAAGAGTCAAAATATGCCTTCAAGTTCAAGTGTTGCATCCAAATCTAATAAAGCAAAAAGCAACAAATTTGACATTTCCATAGCCCATTTAAGCAAGTGTAAATCAATACATTGCTGCTGCAATGAATAAATAAACTTAAGGTGAGTTATAAACTGTACATTATTGTATTATTATGTTTAGCTAAAACAATTTGTAATTGGTATGTCGTCAATTCAAGAGTTTACTATCATCAACCTATCTAGTGGTGTAAGGGGAAAAAAAGTAAATTCAGAGCTGTGCTCCAGTAAATTTTTTCAAATCTGGAGTCATGACGTGTATAACCTTTATGCCCCCTGCGGAGAGAGAGAGAGAATATTACAAGGAGTTACAACGACAAGAAGTACCTCAAAAGGCCTTGTGGCACATACCGAGGAGGTACCAATGGCAACAGGTGCCAGGAAAAAATTCTTACACCCTCAAATAGTATGCAAGATCTGATCTAACCTTTTCTTGAACTGATCCACAGAGGAACTGTTCACAACTTCTGAAGGTAGCCTGTTCCACATGTCACAGATCTTATAGCTAAAGTAATTCCCACACACACCAGTGCTAAACTGTTTCAAATCCAACTTCCAACCATTGTTGCGAGTTGAGTTATCATTTAAACTAAACATGCTTCTAAAATCGTGTAAGAGCTTGATAACCTCGATGAGTTGACTGCACAGCCTCCACGTTTCCAGCTAAAACAAATTCAGGGCACATAAGTGTCAATTATAGCCCATATGCCTAACGGAAGGGATTAACTTTGTGGCCCTCGCTGGGACTCGCTCCAGCCTCTCAATATTTTTCCTGAGGGTGGGTGACCAGAACTGCAAAGCATACTCCAGGTGTGGCTGAACCAGGGAATTGTACAGAAAGAGCACAATCTCCTTGTTCCAAAATTGAAATTGCCTCCTGATGTAACTGATGTAACAGCTTCTGGGCTTTCTTTTCCACCTCTAAGCACTGTTTCATAAACTTAGTCACTGCTAATTAGCACACCGAAGTCCTTTTCCAAATCAGTGGCCTTGATATTACCCCCCAACATGGAGTAGTCCAACTTGGGATTGGCATAGACAATGTGCATGACCTTACATTTACCCAAGTTAAAATAGCATTTGCTTTCAGACCTCTCTCTTATCCTATATAGGTCCACACAGAGTTGCTCAATCGCTTCGGGTGTCCCAACATCGGTCTCAAGCTTGGTGTCATCAGCAAATTTGGTGATCCTACTGACGATGCCAGCATCTATATCATTTATGTAAATGATAAACAACAGTGGCCCCAAAACGGAGCCCTGAGGAACCCCACTAGTGACCAAGGCCCAACCCGAGCTAACCCCTTTAATTACAACCCTCTGCCACCTATTCTTTATCCAGTTTCCAATCCAGCTACCTACTTCCCCACTGATATCCAGCGTTTCGACTTTGGCCATTAGCCAGCAATGAGGTACCTTATAAAAGGCTTTCTGAAAGTCAAGATAAAGTATATCAATCGCCCTAATTTTATCATACTCTACATGACGTGGAAAAACCCAAGCAAGTTGGTGAGACATGACCTATGCTGCCTAAACCCATGTTGGGAATCCCCAAGCAGCTTGTAGGAATCCAAATGGTCAACAATTGTATCTGCTATTATCTCCTCTCATAATTTACCTACAACCAAAGTGAGACTAATGTGGTGATAGTTCCCTGGACTTTTGTGATCCCCTTTCTTAAAGATAGGGGTCACATTGGCTTCCCAACAGGCACCTGGCCCTTCTCCAATGATTGTTGAAGACTATAGCCAGGTAGGGAGCTACCTGGTCGTGCACCTCCCACAACACTGGGAAGGAGCTGGTCTGGCCCAGGAGCCTTAAATGTGCTCAGTTTGTCTATTCTATCGGCAATACTGTCACAGTACACCAAACACTATCCAGGCCAACACCTTCGTGCCTGATGCCTGGCTCGGGGATGACGTAGGTGTCCTCACTGATAACACTCCTGCAAAGTACTCATTCAGGAGAGAGAGAGAGAGAGAATCAACCAGTATCAAGAATGAGTGGAATCCCCATGTATTAGATATAATACCTGTCAGAACTAAGGCTGTAGGAATAATGAAAAATTTAGCATCAATAGCAAATGATGAAGTACAAATTGAGGTATTAAGGGGAACAGTAACCATCTTGAAAAGAGTGCTCAGGATTAACTTGTATCAATGAGCATTGCATTGACAAAGAGAAGTACATATAAAAGATAAGTCACTAGAATGGCTAAAAAGAAGAATTGAAATTTGTTAGATGATAATAGGAGCACAAGATCAAACTTGCTACACAAATTGATTTAAAAAAGTGAGGTGTGTCCAACAATGACAAGTGTTGTTTCTTCTACCAATAAACAAATTGTCAGCTACCTGAAATGAGGGTGCCAAGCCCTTGTGACAGATGACCACTATACAAAGAGAAACAACAGAATATGTACCATAGTTTACTACACTGGAAGATTTGCAAAAATAGTGGCATAGCAGCTAATGAACAATCCTGAAAGCATGATCCCCAACCCAACTACAGGAAGTGACACACTGCATATTTCATGAGAGAGTGATCGCAGAAAGACTGATTGAAAATGGGGCAGTGAAGTCTGACTTTATCAAAGTATAAAAGGGAAAGAAAAGTAAATATCATTTATGTAAATGTGCCAAGTGACTGGCATAAACAGAAGAGAGAAAAGGAACATAACATAATAAATAAAATGCCAGCAACAGGTGTAGTAAAATAGAACTTGTCACAGTATCTGGAACAGATACTGGGTAGACCATCCACATGGAAATACAGATGCAATCTGAGAAACTTTAACCACCTTCAAATGTGCCTTTGGGAGTAAGTTGGAATCTAATTGCACTTGCCCAACTCTTGGCAAAAGTTTGTGTCATCAAAGTTAATCATAAAAGAATATAAAGCAACTGAGAAAAACTGTATTATGAGAAAAAGCATTTAAATATGGGATATGTTTCACTAGGGCATATCATACTCTGGGTTCAGGGTTGAAATTTTGGAAAAACAAAGTGGCTAATATGTGTTCCTATGTAAAAATTAATTCTAAGATGGGTTTATTATTTGCAATTTTTCCGAAAAACCTCATTTTCATAGTCAAAATCGCAATTTTCTAATTTGAAGGCTGCTTAACGCAGCCTCAGGGCACCTAAACCAAAGCACGCAGCTGTTCTGCATATGATTTAGTCTAAAAGCTGCTTTTCTGACCTCATCCTTGCTTTCTTGCATGTTTCAACACCTCTGGGTGCTGAAAAAATATTTCAATTTCACGTAAAACTTAAGAATTTTAAGTTTTTCTTCAAAGAATAGGCATGGCTCACCAGCTCTACTCTGATCGAGTAGCAGGAGACTTGCCACCTTCACGTGTAGGTTTACACACCTGTTCTTCCTGGATCCCTGAAAAGCGTGGCCTCATAAGATTTTTATTATGATCTTATGAGGACTTTCAGCTCTTATGAGCATTAATGATGGCTTCAGCCTCATCATCAGCCACTCAAACCTGAAAAGCTCTTAAGTATGTCCTGCTTCGATCTGAACACTGGGAGCATTTCTTGATGGTCTATCCTGGCTCTCACCCACCCCTCTCTCCTCTCGTGACCGTACACAGCTTGGGAAGCAGTTGAGACTGCCTGTACAGCTCTCTCGCAGGACTGAGTATGAACAGAGAAAGTGTCCACTTTGAGTGGAGTTTTCCTGAGATCCTTGAGCTCAGTCAAGGTCATCTTGCAGGTGAAAATAGACTCATAAATATTCTCCGATTCCCAGTTGATGAGATCCTCAAGTGAAGTGGCTTGCAGATTGACTTTGGGATTTTTATGGGGCCTCACTGTCATATCACCAAAGTCTCTTCCTTCTCTGATCTTCTCTATCTGGCTCACAGCAAAAGCTCTCTGATGCTCATCCTCATTGCACAGGAATGAAGCCAGGATGTTCTCAGGATGTGCGTGGTAAGCTCCTCTTATCACTGCAGAGATGATGTTCCTGACCTCAGTAGTCTGGTTCCTCAGCAATCTCAGGCTTGAAAAAATGTGTGCAGGACCAAATTTGAGGTGGTGCTTCACTTTGATGTCGTAGTACATTTTGAAGTAGAAGTTAAGGCAGAACTTCACGAGGACCTCAAGCCTCCTCAACACCTCCCCCTTCAGTCCATGCTCCCTCATCCACAACAGCAAGATGGCATGTGCAGTAGTGAGCCACCTGGATTGGTTCAGAGGGCTATGGCGCCTCCAGACCACCCCATGTTGGTGTTGGTAGAGTCTCCTCCAATCATTACAAGGCTCTCATCAGCTCTGTGATCCAGAAGCCACTCATGCAGCCCCTGAGCAATCTTATGGGCAGGCTTTTCTCCTTCCTCAGGTTCCTCAGGAGTGAAATGGAAGAGGTACGTTCCTTGAGGCTTCCACGTGTTAGTGTAATGCTCCTCGATCACTTTGCCAGGATGAAATCTCCGTCACTTCGTCATATTTCAACATCTGTGTGTTCCTATCCTGCTTGCCATCAAAGAATATCCCAGAGATCTCCTCCTCCTCTGACCTCTACGTGAGAGTTTCAACTGATGAGGCCATTACTTCCTCCTTGGCCCTCCAGACTTTCATGCCATCTTTGGCCAAGTAAGCCTTGTCTTTGGAAAGATGACTGGCCTTGATGAGGTTGTTCAGGAAGCCAGTGGCAACTGCAGCTGCCAGAACATTTGCCACCCTGTACCTCAAAGCTGCTGAAGCTGTCCCTTGGATCTTCATGTAGTTTCGTGTAGCAGAAGTTGGAGTTTTGGCAGGTACTTCAGCAGGAACATCCATAGGAGCTTCAGTAGCCTCAGCATTGCCAGAGGCTTCTTTTGCAGCTTCTTTCAAGTTTGGCTCTTTGTTCTCCTCAGTCTTTCATGAGAAGCTCCTCATTAGTAGCCTCCTCTTCTTCCTCTTCACAGCAGAAGCTTCTTCAGCCTTCTTCCTCTTTGCTGCTTTGATCTGTCTCCTGCTGTCTTTGAAGTCTACAGAAGACATCTGGATTCCTGAAGCTTCGGAAGTCTTCACTCTCTGGTAGTACAGCCACTGAAGGTCCAGTTTAGGAATCTTCACCTCCAAAGGACAGTTACAGTTCACATGGGCCTTGAGGGAGCATCCTGAGCATCCACTACCCTCTGAGCTGCACAAGAAGATCTGATGCTTGCAAATGCCCCTCCCTGTTCCCCCCTCAATACGCCACTGCAAGGGAGGCCAAGACAATGACTGGATAAGGACAGAAAAAAAAAAGACTCCAACAGACTTTGTGAAGAATTAAAAGCAATAAATAATAGTGCAATGTGTCTCCCTGCTGACATCGAAATTGTAACAGGGACTGGGAATAAGAATACTGCATTGATTTATTCAATTCTGTACACAAAAGCAATATTAGTTGGGAGGCTACCTATAGACTAGACATAAAAGTTAATGAATTTAAGACTACACAGGCCATAATATGCTTAGATTGTAACAAATTATATGGCATTGATGGTCTTTCTGCTGAACATAGAAAATTAAGTTGTGATAAATTAGTGCCTTTGTTAGCTGTGTGTTTTACAGGTTTAGTTGTTTTAGTGTCAGTAATAAAAGATAAAGTGGATAAAGTCAGTAGTGAAGATAACTTCAAGTCAATAGGTTTGGCCAGTACTATGTCTAAGGTGTTTGAATATACGAGGGCCACTCATATATTTTGCCCCACCTTTCTTTTTCTTTCCAAGTTTCCTTGTAAGTTCCAGAAATTTTGTACACAAGTAGTTGCATACCTTTTTTACAAGTTTTTATTTTTCCACATAGTCTCCATCCTTTTTTACGGTTTTCCTCCACTTCGAAACAAGGGCCTTTATTCCTTGCTGGTCAAAGTCAGCTGGGTTCCGCTGGAGTAGGGCGGGTCGTACTCAGGTGACAACATGAATCTGAAGGAAATCCTACCATCAGGGGTGTCTAAATTATGTGTTTTTACATGGGGAATTCAAATATGAGCTTCTTTTTTGGATAGGATAACTCTAACCTACATCATTTTGTATTTCTAAATTGCCAATTTTACCCTTTTGAACCCCTTTATAATAAATTAAAAGATATAAGGTAAATCATTTATATTGACAAGGCCAAATCAATATTTATTAATAGGTGAACTGCATGTATATCACTGGATATAATTACAAAGATCATTCTCCTGACATCTTGAACTTTGCCAGGTTGCACAAATCCTGCTTTGACTCAGACTTGGACATCAGCTTCCTGCTGGTCTCCTGAGCCCTGATCCCTCCATCCCTCTATCCCTCTTTTCCTGTGAGAAGTACTTAGCAGAAGCCTCAGTCACCATTTTAACAACCCTCTCAATGCTTTGTGTGTGGCAAGGCCAGTTGCGCACCTCCATGGGGGTGTTGATGAAGTTTTTCACCTCTGAGGTGCTTAGAGAGCAGGTGAGAGGTGGCTCTGACACACCTTCTGACCAGCTGATCAAGTCACCGATGCTGGAAGCATCACAATTGATGTCAGGTGTCCTCCTGCTCCTAACAGAGGAGTCCCCCAGCTGAGTGTCCGGGTCCCCCTCTCCCCTGATGGCCAGGATTCTCTCCACCCCTTCAATCCTCTCCTTCTGATCCTCAGAGAAAAGTAGTGTTTGGAGGATGACTTCACTGTGGGCATACCAAGCAGATCTCACAGTTGGCATCACAATAAGCTGAGTGTCCGGGTCCCCCTCCCCTGATGGCCAGGATTCTCTCCACCCCTTCAATCCTCTCCTTCTGATCCTCAGAGCAAAGTAGTGTTTGGAGGATGACTTCACTGTGGGCATACCAAGCAGATCTTCTCACAGTTGGCATCACAATATCCAGCACCTCCTTTCTCTGGGACTTGAGGCAGTCCAGCTGAAAGAGGATGTGCCTAGGCCCTTCGATCCAGGAGTGCTTGACCTTCACGTTGAACCAACATGGGCAATACACTCCAATGATGAATTCCACAATGAATTGCAAAATCTTCAGGTTCTTTCCTTTAAGTCCGTGCTTTGACACCCAGAGCCTGAGAAGTCTGTTCGCTGTGGTGAGCCAGCGGCTGTGGTTTACTGGTCCTATCTCTAACAGAGCCAGCCCTGCAGGAAGTACTCCATCCCTGACTGCACAGACAATTTTATAGCCATAGTATTGATCAGTTGAGAGATCTTGAATGACCTTGTCAGGAAGCTTGATCAGTGGAGGGCCAACAGAGATTCGGGTGAAGTTTGGATTGATATCAAAGCCTGTAGCAGAATCAAGGAGCTTTCCTATTGGCCCGGATAATTTTTTGTCTGACAGAGTAGGGCCATCAAGGTCAACAATGAGATGGCGCAGGGGAAGTTCAACAGTGTGCAGGTTGCATACCAACCAGACTAGCTTTCTCCCCAGGTGCAGCTCCAGCTTCCGCATTACTCCAGCTTTCACACCAGTGTTGACATTTGTTGAGTTTCCTCCAATGGCCAACAAGGTCTTATCATAACCCCTCTTTTTCAGCCAGGCAAACAGGACCTTAGCAATCTTCTCCGCATGTGACTCCTCTTTAGTTGCTTTCTCTGGGGTAAAGTGGAACAGATAGTAGCTGCCAGGCTCACTAACAACACTATAGTGTTCTTCCTTTATCTTTGCGGGAAAAGATTGGTCACTGCCCTCAGCTTCCATCATCACATTGGTCAGGTCAATCCGCCCATCAAAGAGGATGCAAGAGATCATAAATCATGAGTCACTTCAAATATTTCACAAAACGTTTTAGAATGTTCTGAAACGTTACATTCTAGCCTCTGAAAAAAGTGGCTCAGAAAATGGCCTTATGCGCGCCAGAAAACCGTCAAAATATTTCATATACCAAACTGTATGATAATTACAATTAAGTGGAATGGCACACCTTTTTATTTGAGTATTTAAATATTATTATTATTGTATGAATTACATTATATGTGTTTATATGAATTAGTTAGAACAATGCTCTATGAGAGATAACGTGAGCAGCCATGATAGAAAACGTGAGAAGACATATTCTGGGGTAACTACAATAGTAAAATAATCAACAATTTAATAATAATCAACTGCAAAATGATGTAGGTTAGGGTTATCAGAATTAAATATTTTCTTCAGAATTGTGTTCTATACACCAAAATATGTCATTTGAACACCCCCCTCCATTGATTTAAAAAAAATGCATAGTATGACCCGCCCTACCGCTGGAGCCACCTCTGAAACTTTCTTCATTGGCCCAAACAAATGGAAGTCTGAAGGTGCCAGATCCGGGCTGTATGGAGGGTGGGGTAACTCAGTCAAGCGCATTTCTGTGATGGCCTCTCTTGTTTGCAAACTGTTGTGTGGTCTTGCGTTATCGTCCAAAAGAAGGACGTCTTCCAGTTTTCTCTTCGGTCGAACTCGCTTTATATATCTCTGGAGCCTCTGGAGGGTAGCAATATATGCCTCTGAGTTGATGGTTTGTCCTTTCTTCATAATGTCCACCAGAATCACTCCTTTCATATCCCAGAAGATGTTGGCCATAATCTTTCCTGCAGAGGGAGCCATTTTGAACTTTTTGTTGAGTGGGGAGTCTGCGTGATGCCACTCAATGGCTTGGCATTTTGGTTCAGGTTCAGGTTCAAAGTGGTGTACCCAAGTCTCATCTCCAGTCACAATTCGTGAAAAGAAATCATCCCCTTCTGTCTCGTATCGAACCAACGACTCGGAAGCAATTTCTTTTCTTTGGGCTTTGTCATCTTCAGTCAGTTCGCGAGGAACAAACCGTGAACACACTTTTGAGTATCTCAGTTGCTGAATTATCGTATTCACACTTCCTTCACTAATTCCTAGCTCCTTGTGTGTGACGCACCGATTTGATCGAATGATGCTGTTAGCACGTTGCACATTCTGAGATGTCACAGCCGATGCCGGGCGACCGCTGCGTGGCTCATCATTGAGGCCGGCTCTCCCTCTCTCCAATGATCTCGCACGTTTAGACTGGCGTTCAATAGGATGTCACTTTTGGACTTTTTTTTTTTTTAAAGTTATGGTGCTTACCTCTTATATTTTGACAAATTGACCAAAAACCATAAATAAACAAAGAAGAAAAAGACAATCGGGTAATATTTAGGGTCCCCGCCCTCCATTTGAAAAATAAGCCCCCTATTTACAGAAAAAAAAAAAATGGTGATTTTTGGAGATATTTTTGGTCATAGTTTCCTTACTAATCATCGTATTTCAAAAATTTTGCAATAAAATGTAGAGAATAATAATGCGCTTCAATCTGAATAGTTTTGATTAACCTTTGAGTTACATTTATTAAATTTTTTATATCTCTGGTCATTTTGATGAATTTTCTAAGAGAAAAATGCTGCTGTTTTATATCTTTGGAAGATCTGAACTGCAATAAAATATTATCTTATATACTTTCGGATGTCACTGCCATCCATAGAGCATCATCCCAATGCAGCTCTGCGGCGATGGGCTTTGATAATATAAATAAAAAAAAGCAGATGGGCTTAAATGAGCAACACCCTTTTGAGTTAGAGATTCAAAGTGGGAACAACTTTGCATTTTTAGTACATTAAAATTAGTAAATTTTGCAAAAAAAAAAAAAAAAAAAATTATTAATCTAAAAAAATATGCAAAGCCCCATCGTTTTTTTAAATTTTTTATTAAGAAATACAAACGCAAAACAATTTTAATCAAATAGAAACAAAAAGCACTATTCTTGAAATTATAATGAAAAATTGTAAATGAAATGAAATTATAAATGGAAAGGAATTACAAATCCAATAGACCTTGTTTGGAAAACTTTGGGAAAACACGCCTGTTTTCCTCTACAACTTGAAGCAATCCCTGAAATTCACCATCATCCAGACATGAGCCATGAAAATCCTGCAAAAGTTTGATATCCCTTTCTGCAGTGTCATTAACAACCTTAGTTGAAGAGAGTATTCTCTTCATCCGTTGAAAATCATTGTTGCTGTCCCACGTTACAGCTGGAGTCCTTATCCAATCTCCCATTGAACCAAGGACTTTCAATACAAACCATGAGTTTGGACCAACTAATTGCTGAATTTTAATTCGTTCTTTTAGGATGGGAAATATCGGCTTGCCCTGTTTGAATTCTGGTGGTTGATTGAAAGAGGAAAGTTTTTTGGCCACCTTGTCCTTTTCACTATGAGGTAAATCTCCAAAGAGAGAAAGGGTTACAAGTTCTTCAGATAGGTACCAGTAATGACCTTTTAGAGAGTTGAGGGCAGCTTCCGCTACTTCCATGTCAATCTTTTTGTACTGAACTAATTCGTTGTGTAGGAGGTCATTTTCAGGAGCCTCAAGTGGGTTAGTGACTGATAGTCAGTACTTGGAGTAGATCAGCGATGTAAACAAGCATACTCTTTCCAGCTTTTTTATTGTAACATTATCATATCTGGCTTGGTCTGAAAATGCTAACATCTTATTCGTATACAATATGACAGCCATCCATCTGGCGTGGTGGAGAGCTCCTGGCTTGATCCAGTGTATTCCTCTGGCAGGAATTTCTCCTAAAACGAGCATAGTTGTTTCAGCTACCTCTTTGTAATCTTCCCTGGGAAGGCTCTGGTTATCTTTGAGCAAATCTGTGATAAAATCTATGACGCATTTTTTCCAGGTCCTTTTGATGTCTGTCATTGATAGATAGCTCTATGAAGGGTTGCTTAGTATCTAGCTTCTCCCATATAACATATCTGAAGGTCTTGAAAGATTCGTTTTCGGGTGAAGTAGATTTTCCAAATACCTTTAGATACACTGCTGACAAAACTCGTTCTGCCATATGGTGGCGACAAGCGAGCCATAATAATTTTTTTCCAAAGAGGTCTTCCAGTACTTTACAAGCCCCTTTTATCCAGCCAGTATTGGATGAAGTAGTATCGAATACCATTCCGTAAACTTTATCCTGTAATTTCCATTCTTGGATTGTGCTAAAAAACAGTACAAGCTTGTATCGATCCAGTTGAGACACCGATATCGGATATCGAGAGAAGTTTCTCGACATTCTCTCCCGATATAAGTATTGCCAATCGATCCTGCTTTCCTCCTGAAACATTCAGTATCATTTTGCTGTCCCAGTGGACTACACAATATTGAGGTGGGTTGAACGACTCTTTAATAGAGTCAGCAGTAGCTTTCCTCGACTTCTTCGCAGCTCGCGCAGAAGTATCAGGTCATCCCATAAGTAATGTCATTTTTTTGCATTGCTGAACTCGCGTCGTGTTTGCACGTTTCTTTGTATATTTTGTGGAAAACTCGAATTTTTATTTATTTAGACATGTTACTTCTCACTCTAAGTGAAGTTTCATCGTGTTAACAATCTTCGTTTATTTCATCCTTACGGATAAGATGGAGGTGTCAGAGGAACGCACCAGGGATATAATGCTTTATGAGTTTAGAAAAGGAAATAACGCGACTGCAGCCGCAAAAAATATTCAGGATATTTATGGGGAGGAAGCTTTAAATGTAAGGAAATGTCAAAGATGGTTCCAGAAGTTTAGGTCTGGTGGCTATAGCATAACTGATGAAGCGCTCTCGGGCCAACCTGTTGAGTTCAATGATGACCTTCTGATAGCTACACTTGAAGAAAATCCTGCTGTAACTGTTGAAGAACTTGCCCAGCGACTAAATTCGACCGGTTCCACAGTTCATCGCCACCTGCAACGACTGGGAAAAGTGTCGAAACTTGGGACGTGGGTTCCCCATACGTTGTCACCAGACAACTGTAGAGATCGCGTGAACATTTGCTCTTCATTGCATTTTCGGCAACTTCAAG
Organism: Bathynomus jamesi; assembly: GCA_023014485.1. NCBI lineage: Eukaryota > Metazoa > Arthropoda > Malacostraca > Isopoda > Cirolanidae > Bathynomus > Bathynomus jamesi. The sequence continues at coordinate 584,740 of JAJOZX010000737.1, read as the reverse complement.
CACCGTTTCTGAATCGACTCATTACTGGGGATGAAAATTGGGTGCTTCATCACAATGTTAAGCGTCATCGGCAGTGGGTTAGTGCTGGGGAATCTGCTACACCACAGCCAAGAGGACATCTGCACCCCAGGAAGGTTTTGATGTGCGTTTAGTGGGATATTCAAGGAGTGGTTTATTTTGAACTGTTGCAGCCCAATCAAACCATAACAGCCGAAATCTACTGTCAGCAACTTCAAAGACGGAGCGTTGCATTGCAAACAAAACGTCCTTCTTTGGCCAATCGCAAGGGTGGTGTGTTTCAACAGGACAGCGCGCATCCTCATACTGCTCAAATCACCACTGCCAAAACTAACAGCTTGGTTGGGAAAAAAATTCCACATCTTCCGTATTCACCAGACCTTGCACCATCAGATTACCACCTATTCAGAAGTCTTCAAAACTACCCTGACGGGAAAGAACTTGAAAGTTTCGAGGCTATCAACATTGCCTCTCCGAGTTTTTTGCTTCTAAACCGAAGGAATTTTATCAATATGGAATTGAAATGCTTGTAGATTGGTGGCAGAGTCATAAAAAGTGAAGGAAAATATAAAATTGATTAAAATTTATTTTGATGCAGTTTTATTTTCATTTGGAAATAAAGGTAAAAAAACGACATTACTTATGGGATGACCTGATACTTTTCGATAATGACCTCTTTTTAAATCTAACCCACATTCAGCTGGTACCGCAGATGCAAATGTCGAGCGTTGTCCGAATGATAGTCCTAAGCGATCAGCTGTATTAGATATTAATGTTGACTGCAGTAACTTAGGACGTTTTGATGGGCATGGGCTCGGAGTAAAATCATCTTCACCATTACTTGAGTCCACTAACTCGTCTTCAGATGATTCAAGTTTGTGTGTCTCTTCTTCTAATGCCTTTCGCTCTTTTTCTTTCAATTTTCTTCGTTCTTCACCTATTCTAGCAGTCTTTTTGATCAGTTTGACTACATAAGCTTTATCGATCGGACCCAGAAAATATATTCTAGCACTTCGCTGATCTTTCAAAAAGCGAAGAGCCTCATTCTTCTGTTGTATAGTGTTCAATGTATCATCTTGGATCTCATTACATACATTTTCAGTTGATATATCAAATAAGTTATCTAAACGAGACAGAAAAGATGTTTTTTGGGTTTCATAACATTTCTTTATATTTTTACCCAACTTCTCATGCTCTTTTATCAAATCCCACATCATTTTTTGGGTCTTTTCTGCTTTCTAACGGATTTTGATGGTATGCCAGCCATAATCCACACACCTTCTACCTTATCTAATACTCTCATAATATTTTCTTCCTTTGACACATTGTCGCTTTTCATTCGATCCCTTCTCAAGAAGAAAAAGTGACTGAGAACTTCACTATTCGTTGGAAGCATGCTTCCTTCTCTTGCGCATATGTCTTCCACTACCTTTCCCAATAAAGAATCATATTTTCTTAGGTCTGTTCTTAATATTGGCTTACTGTTAGCCATGACTATTGACTAATTTTAATAAACTATGAAACTAAGCAAATATATAATAGTATTCTGAAGGAAAAGCAAATTTATCATACATTTGGTTATATTTGCATACTTTTTGTAGATAAAACCTGGAAATATTGTAAATAAATGTTACTTATAGAAATGAAAACAAAGGGAAAAAATTCATAAGGTCCACTCAAATATCAGCACCGTATACAACTAAAATAGTTTTAAAACGTTCACAATAAGAGGATACCGTTATTCTCTACATTTTGGTAGCAAAATTTTTGAAATACGATCATTTAGTGTGGAAACTATGACCAAAAATATCTCCAAAAATCACAATTTTTTGTGTGAATAGGGGGCTTATTTTTCAAATGGGGGGCGGGGACCCTAAATATTACCCGATTGTCTTTTTTTTGGTTGATGCATGATTTTTGGTCAATTTGTCATAAGATAAGAGGTAAGCACCATAACTTCTTTTGAAAAGTCCAAAAGTGACACACCGTAGCGTCCAACTGTGCTTCGATCAACAGCATCATCTCCGTAAACGTTTTGTAGACGTTTGTGAATATTTCCAACTGTTTCCTTCTCTGTGGTTAAGAACTCTATAACAGCTTTGTTTACGACGCACATAACTGTCAGACGCCATTTTCGAAACTGCGTTAACCATCGGTTTTATACAAGCGCGTTTAAAAGCGGTTTTATACAAGGAGGGGAGGTTCAAACTGGAAAAATCCGGTTATGTGAAGTGCAGAAAGTTCAAACTTATGGTCCAAAAGAAATTTCAGCTCCATGGCCTATTATTTAGCTAAGAAAAAAGGGTGGGGCAAAATATATTGAGTGCCCTAGTATATTGATTAATAATAATAGGCTTGAATGTTACCTGTATACTAGTGATAACGAATTTGGTTTGAAAAAGAAAGTTGGTACCTACATGTGTATATATATATGCCTTAAAAGAGATGGTCTGTAAAAAACGAAATTAAGTGATATATTTTTGTGTTTCGTGGATGCCTCTAGAGCAGTTGTTTCCAATGTTTTTAGGCGAATGCCCCTTATGTCGATGAATATTTGATGGTGTCCCTCATAAAGATAATAATATAAAAGGATAAGTTGATAGATTGATTTATTGTTAAAATTAACCCTAGGGTCACGACAACCAGGTCATTTGACCGCGCTAAGAGCGGGGCACTCGAGGAGCAAGCGCCGGATGCTGAGGGGAGCGCCACACCCACACTCCGGCCTCGCTTCCCCAGCCATGCTGAGACGTGTCAGGGCTATCTCCCGGGACACGTCCACGGCCCGACGAGATGTGCGATCTCCCGCATCCCATCAGGGGCGGTGCCATCCCACCTCCGCCAGGAACCCAGGGCAGACGCACGCACCTTCGAGAACAGATCACGGTATGGGAGGGAGCAGCGGACAGGTGCAGGGCGAGACGCGGCCGCCTTCGCCACCAAGCAGAAATCGACCACATGGCCACGACGCCCAATTAAAAGCAGCCACTGTAAAATATCTACAACAATAGGAATAGTAAAATGCCTCCCACCACAATTAAATACATTCTTTAGGGCTAAAAGAATGGCTGATAACTCAGCAGTAAAAACAGATGCTGAGGCAGGGAGACTGCCCCAGCGGCTATATTCAGGAAAGATGACCCCAAACCTGACGCCAGCATCAGATTTGGAGCCGTCGGTAAAAACAGGCACCGAGTCCATGTGGTGGGAGGTATGGTCTAAAAACATATTTCTTACAATAAGGTCAGCCCAATCCTCCTCGGTACCAATAAAATGCCGACAGAACCTCGCCTCGGGTAGTACCCAAGGTGCAAGCTTCGGTGGCGCCACAGGACGGACTGGGACCCGCGGGAGGGAGAGGTCAGCCACCACCAATCTCGCCGTAAAACCAAAGGGTCGGGGAGATTTTGGGTAGGCTTCATAAAAATTGTTAAAACGTTCATTAAAAATATTAAAATAAGTGGACGAATCAGGCAGTCGCTGCGCACTATAAAAACATCTGGCTATAAGAGATCGGCGTCGGAGGTCCAGGGGCGTCTCCCCAGCATCCACAAGGCTAGAGATGGGAGAGAAGCGAAAAGCACCCGTGGCCAGACGAACGCCAGCATGATGCACAGCATCTAAAATTCGAAGTCGGGCCGGGATCGCCGAGGTGTACACCTCAGCCCCGTACTCCAATTTTGATAAAACCAAGGCAGCTTGCAGCCGTAAAAGAGTCGCCCGTCAGCACCCCAGGTGGTGTGTGCCAGGACCTTTAGGAGATTTAAGGATCTCATGCAGGAAGCTTTGAGAGACTGGAGGTGAGGAGCCCAGGTAAGCCTTCAGTCAAAAATTAGCCCGAGGAAGCGCGCTTCCTCAACACAAGAAATTATGTGACCATACAAAGAGAGGTCAGGGTCCGGGTGTACACCACGAACGCGACAAAAATACATAGCAACGGTCTTAGACTGGGAAAACCGAAAACCGTGCTTGTTCGGCCACAATAAGATGCGGTCAGTGGCCATCTGCATTCGCCGCTCTGCCACCGACATTCGTGAAGCGGCGAACCAAATAGCCAGGTCGTCCACAAACATGCTGTTGGATACACCCACAGGCAAGGATGATACAATGTCATTTATTGCTATAGCAAAGATGGTGACACTCAATACGCTGCCCTGAGGGACACCCTCCCCCTGTTTGGCAGCGGCAGAGAGAGAGAGGCTCCCACTTTGACTTGGAGCCGTGCAGGCCAAATTTGTGCATCTGCTGGAGAATATGGTATTTCCAGGTTGTGTAGTAGCCCTTTTCCAGGTCAAAAAAAACGCATAAAAGGTGTTGTTTGGAAGCAAAGGCTTCACAATTTGACGACTCCAGCCGCAGTAATGCGTCAGTGGTGGAACGCATTCTGCGGAAACCAGACTGAGTTGGGGACAGGAGACCTTTTCTTTCCAGGTGGTACATTAGCCGGACGTTTACCATTTTCTCCATAATCTTACAAAGGCACAACGTGAGGACAATGGGACGGGAGTTGGTCGGAAGGGAGTGATCCTTACTCGGCTTAGGGATGGTGATCACTATTGCCAACCGCCAACTATTCGGAAAGACCCCTTCCTGCCAAATTCTGTTGTAAAGGTCAAGTATAAACGCCATCGTCCCGTCAGGAAGGTGGCGCAACATGGCATAGGGGATGTCGTCATGTCCTGGAGAGGTGTCACTGCACCCTTTCAGAGCCTCTCGCATCTCACGGTCACTAAAAACAACGTTATAACTCCCGCACGAGAAATAAAATTAATTAAAATAAATTCTTGACGCCGGCGCTGTGCAGCATAGGGAGACCGTAGATCTCTCCTGGATATCCCAGCAAAGGTGTCCGCAAATGCGCCAGCCACCGCGTCAGGCTCAGCCACAGGTGTACCATTAATTTTTAAAATAGGTGGAGAACTGGGTGTGTGGTTACCTAATTACCTAATATCTTCCGCACCTTCTGCCACACTAGAGACGTGGGTGTGGAAGAGCGTACAGTCCCCATAAAGGAGGCCCACGAATCACGGCGTGCGGTCTTCAGAACCCACCTATAGTGAGCCCTGGCCCTACGAAATTCTACTTTTGAAAAGTCATTGTGGGTACGATAGCGCGTAGCAGCTCGCCTGTACACTCCACGTGCCACAGCACACCTGATTCCACCAAGGAACAGGGCGTCGCGAAAATGTTCCAGATGTCTTTGGTATAGTCTGGAGAGCGGCCGTGATGAGGCTATCCGGCCTCATCAACTGTGGGAAAATCGTCCACCCGCAGGTGTAAGATGCCCAACTCTGTAAACCGGCGCCAGTCAGCCCTCTCCGGGCACCACTTTGGGAGTCGGGGAACTGGTGGACTTCCCGCAGCACTTAGAATTACTGGGAAGTGATCACTGACATGATGGTCGGCAACTACCTCCCAAGGAAATGTATGAGCAATGTCTCGGGGTGCATATTGATAGGTCTATTGTAGAGTAGGTCCGTCTGAATATGGAAATACGTAGGGTTACCAGTGTTTAAAATATAAAGATCCCAATAATTGAAAATAGATGCGAGAAGGTCACCCCTAGGGTTGGAGATGGCATCTCCCCAGAAAGGATGACGGCAGTTCAAATCGCCAAGAATAATGTAGGGCGTGGGAACTGGCGTAGTAGTCCCTCGAGATCACCACGTTGCACGACGGTATTAGGAGGCAAGTACAGGGAACATCTCCCAGCAACAAACTGTAGTGGAGATCTGATGGGTAAGGTGGTAAAAGGGACATCTCGGCGGTGAAGGATGGCAGAACCACCATGATGTCCACTGGCTGGATGAGGAGTCGAGTGGAAAATGGTGTATCTCCTAGGGGCAGGATAGCCCTTATCTCCCACCATCGTCTCCTGCAAGCATACACACTGGGGACACCTGGTCTAGGAGTAGCAGAAGCCTCTCCCAGTTGGGCCGTAACCCACGACAATTCCACTGAAGGACCTTGAAAAGTCTAGGTGGGTTTGTTTCTGGAAAGGCCCTTGACGAGGACCCTTCTAGAATAGCTCTTACCCCTGTCGTTAGAGGCAAGTGGTATCTTGGAGGTGGAGGAGCGTTTTGTTGTATCTGGGTCCTTCCCCAGCCCAGAGGCCGACGTCAGAGCCACGGGGTTGGGTGATCCAGATTTGGGGGCTTGTAGGGGCTCAAGGGCACCCGTACAGAGCCACTCATCAGTGAAGATGCCACAGGGCCTCGACTCCGTGGCCTAGGGGCTGCCGGTGGAGGGACAGCAGGAACCAAATCATCAGAGGCATCCGACAAAGCAGCCGGTGCCACTGGGAGAGGGGTGACGGTGGGAGCCGACACCCGGGGTGCCTTCGGGGACCCACCAGAGGGTCTCGAAGGCTGAACTTTGAATGGTGGATTCCCTTTGAGGGACTCGTCACTAAGAACGCTCTTCCGTGTGGGTGGATCTACCACCCTAGAATTTGTAACAGACGTCACAAATGGTTTTTGTATTATCTTTGAAGTGGAAGTGCCAGAAGTTGGGATAGTACTGAGTGACGTAGATCGCGCTAATGGAGCATTTGGCTGTTTGAATGGCTGAGGACGAGACGACTTTGGATCAGAGGAACGACTGGCAGCGTGGTGTGCCATCACCGTGGTGTGCCATCACCGAAGCATAAGATATCCCAGGACAAACATATTCCTCGCCCTTATGGTCAGAATGGATTTCTCCAGTTTGTACTGGTCACAGTCTCTGGAAGACGCAGGATGGTCCCAGGGCAGTGGTAGCACGAGGCTGGACTTCAACAGTCCACACTCTCATGCCCACACTTCCCACAATTTACACACACAGCAGGGAGACCTTTCTGCAAGCGGCGGCAGAAGCGACTGACATGTCCATACGCCTGGCAGTGGAAACATCGTTTAGGGTTGGGGACATACGGCTTGACAGGGAGTCGAAGCCCTGACACCTTTATGGATTCAGGCAAGTCAAACCTATCAAAGACCAGTGGCGGCTCGTGACTTTCAGTTATGGGGGTGCTGCCTCAGAAATTGCGAACAATTGTGTCGATTATATATATATATATGAGAGAGAGAAAGTCGAATAGATAAATAGATAACTACTCACTACTCAGTCATAAAAATAAGTAAAATAGTATCATAAAATCAATTATAGGGTACTTACGCTCAACGGGTAATTTGGAATTTGGCAAAAATTTTATTTATAAACAAATTCCATTCTTCTGTTTTTATTCTGAGCGAAAAAATATTCTAAGAAATGAAAGCTATATATTGTAAATAATCCAATTATTATATAATTAACTTCAATCTCACGACAAAAAATAAATGATAATGAATCATTGATAAATGCAATTCGGAAATTAAATTTCGAATTAACAAACGATACAGCAACACAACTACGACGTCAAACAAACAAATCGGCACTGCTCTGTCCACAGTGTTTTGGATCCTCTTAAACCCGCGATTCTGACTCGCTCTTCGTACGTCCGCCACCGAGGTTTCAAGCGTTTCGAACAAAATCTGGAACTGTTAAGTACGCAGTTCCACGGGAAGGCTGAAGCTACTTTCGTGATTCATTCGTTCGGCATTGAAATGATTTAAGGAAAAAAGGATATAATCTGATTTAAAAACTCAAAGTTCATTGAAAAAAAAATCAGAGAGGCTATTTTAAATATTTAAATATAAAGATCATAAGATCATGGGGGTGCTGCAGTTCCACAGTGCCTACCTGCGAGCCGCTCCTGTTAAAGACTATAAGTAGTGTTGGGGTAAGAACGCCATCTACTTTCACAACTTGCTGGTCCTTCAACTCCCTGACAAGCTTTTCTTCAGAATAACGCACCAGGTCACTGGAGAATACAACCCCTCTACACTGGTTGAGCGTAGCATGGGGAGCACATGAGACATGAGCACCTGGCACAGCCGATATAGCGCGCAGCCGATCACTCTCCTCTGGGGGTGACACCTCAACAAGGAGGCTACCATCCCCTTTGGGCAGAGACTCTCGGTTCATGGTCGCACGCTGCCACGAAAGTGCGATGGGCATAAAAAATGTCAAGGTCCGTGATGGATTGACCTTCCAAAGCTTTTATGACTAAAAATTTCTGATAGTTTCTGGGTTTAAATACCCCTGGTAAAACTTCAGTGACAGATCGGGTAGAATTCTTATTCCTCTGGTGAGAACCCTTGGAACTCTGTGCCTTCGGGTTAGTCTTCATACGCTTCGGCTTGGCAGCATGCGAGGCCAAAACGGAGGGGGCAGAGGCTTTCGTTCCATCGGAGCTACCCGAGGCCCGGAAGGGCTCCAGGGTAGCTATAAGGGAAGCGCTTAGAGAGAGGTCCGTGAACATGCCAGGCTCGTCAGAAGAGAAAGCAGCAGAGATGCCAGGGTACAAAACGGGCGTTTCAAGAGAAAAGTCCGAGGACATGCCGAGGTCGTCAGGAGAAAGGTCAGGCCGAGAAAGATAGGGATTGTATATTTCCAGAAACATATAATTAACTGTTCGTGGTGGGTGGGGAGGGAGGTGGCGGAGTCCAACAAGGGGAGGCCATATAGACCACAGGGGTAGTGGGGAGGTATACGCAACCACCACTAAGTCTGATGGCACCCGCGGGACCTAATGGGGCGCCGACCTCGTGGTGGAAGCTTGACCCTAGCCAATAAGAAGACCAACCGATTGACTTTAACGGGCCTGTAATAGTCAAGCCGCCCGTCTAGCCGGAATAAGGGACCAAAGAGGCGTGTTGGTAGCCGCAAGGCGCGGCGTGCGGCATCGCTCAGCCTCCAGGACTCCCGTCTCCCAGCCTTACGGGTCGCCACGCACGGCAAACACGTGGGAGAGCTACTACTCTCCAGCCCTTGGTGGAATAGCCTGGAGGAAGGGTCACCAGCCCACTCTCATGGCTAACGGCGCAACCTGGGAACCATTTAGTCTCATCCCTCCCTGATGACCCTCCCAGCATGGGTAGCCCTTTCCTCGACCAGGAGGAAGGGGGGACAAGCCCCCGGCTGGTGTGGCTCATCAGATCATTGGGATCTCAAGCCACCCCCACCACGACAAGGCAGCTCCCTCTAGGGGGGAAGAGGATAAGTGGTAAGTGACTTATTTATAGAAGGTAAGAATTTTAGAGTTTCCTAGAGCCCCCCTAATATTCTCAAACGCCCACTATGGGGTGGTAGTGTCCACATTGGGAACCCCTGCTCAAGAGCATTTCATTGTGTTAATCACATATTATTTATGAAACTTGTAAATTGTAATGCACCTGGTTACTTGGTCTGTATATTAATCTTCAAGTATAATCATCAGACAATGATTATTAGATGAGGTGGAGACAATTCAGAGCCAATCTCTGTAATCAATAGTGTCAGGCAGGGAGGGACATTATCTTCCTACTTATTAATGTTTATTTGGCTAATCTGTCTTTTGTACTGAACACGTGTAAAATAGGCTGCTATTTTCGTACAATGACTGTAAATCATCTGATGTATGCAGGTGAGCTAGTTTCGATTTCTCCATTTCTGTAAAAGGCGCAGCACACTTCTAAAAGTTCATGAATGGTATGGGAAAGATAATGACAAAATATTATCCTACTAAAAGTCATATTAGGATTATGAGAACAAGAACTACAAGTATATAAAATTTCCTGAGTTTCAATTGAATGGTATGGACTGTCAGAAGTGACCCAGACTGAGTATCTTGGCCACACACTAACTGATATTCTAAGGCAATGTAGACAATTATATGCTCAGGGAAATACTTTGGTTAGAAAATTTCATGTTTGTATATTAAATGTTAAGTTGATTTTGTTCAAAACCTTTTGTACTCCAATCTATACAGCTCATTTGTGGAGGAACTACAGGATGTATAATTTTGAGAAAATTATATGCTGCATATAATAATATTTTTAGGAGTTCATTAAGAACTAGATTTATAAATGGTGTTCCTTCTAGTGCCAATTGGCTATTTGTAGTCAATAAGTTATCTAACTGTGCAGTGTCATACGCAATTTTGTATCTAGATTTATCACTAGGCTTAGTGAGTCTGTCAATAAGATAAAACAAGCAATGGTTAATTGACTGGTATCTAATATATTTTATATATACACCTCGTTAACCTCGTTCAGGTTCCGTGTGTTGGTCTCTCTCTTCACACGAAGGTCAAGCTGGTGTCCCCGCTTCTAGGCCTGGCTTGGAGGAGCATCTAGTCTTCTCTTGAAGACTTCAACTTTGACCCCTGTAACGTCTCTGAAGTAATTTGGAAGCTGGTTAAAAAGTCTTAGCCCCCTGACAACCAACCTATTTTCCTTCAGTGTTGAGAAGTCCCTTGTTGGGCCTTTAATTTGGGAACAATACACATTCTGCCTCCTATTTTCCAGCGTTGTTTGGATGGTAATTGGATTTAGTTTGAGGTTTGGTACCAGTTTTCGATCATTTTCCATATGTAGATTATGGTGTACCTCTCTTCTTCTTTCCAGAGAATACAGATTTAGTTTACGTAGTCTTTCCCAGTAGTCGGGTTCATTGCAGCCATCAATCTTGGCTGTGAAATGTCTTTGCGTTTCTTCTAGTTTATTAATTTTTTTCTTTTTATATGGGGGACGTCAAAACTGAGCAGTATTCAAGTTTTGGTATGATCAGTGTTCTCAGCAGGGGAATCATTAGTCTTGTTCCTCCTTTTGAACGTTCTTACTTCTTAGTACCTGTCCCGCGACTCTTTTTGCTTTGTTTATTGCTATCTGATTTTGCGTCTCGAATTTGGCATCATCGGTCATTATTACCCCCAAGTCGACCGCTTTCGTGCTTCTTTGAATTTCCTGTCTATCTGGCGCATAATATGCAGTTTAAGTTCCTCGTTTTTACCATATCTCAAGAGCTGAAATTTCTCGGTGTTAGATGTCATATTGTTGTCTTCTGACCATGTGTATATTTTGTTCGTGTCCCTCTGCAAGGCCTCCACTTTATTTGCATCACTGATTTTTCTGCTGATCTTCGTATCGTCCACAAATGATGTTACTATACTGTTGCTGTTAACCACTGTTTGTCTGTTAGCATGATAATGAACAGGAGTTGGGCCAGTACTGTACCTTGTGGTACTGAGCGTGGCCGGACAGTTTGCCTACTGGACAGTTTGCCTACTGGACAGTTTGCCTACTGGACAGTTTGCCTATGGACACCATGCCTATGTGGTATATTTATCCTTACCTTATTTAACTTATTTAACTTCAGATTCATGCAAAAGAATTAATTCAAAATTAAAATGTGTTGTTGCCCTTAATAGCATAAATGTCTGAAAATATATCAAGTAAGAAAGGGAAACAGAAGTTTTCACATAATGGATATTTGTATGTGTTTGATAAATGTAGCAAGCGCGACCCTTCGTTACTTTTTGGCGGTGCGAGCAAAAGAGTCAGTGTATTATAAGGTGTATATATAATATGGGTACTTTTCCGTTATCTGCCCCATTGACGATTGGTTAGGTTCAGTCATGATATTTTCATTAAAACTATCAAAAATATCACAACTTAACCTAACCAATCGTCACTGCCCGGTTAGGTCAACTGTACGCCCTTGACGATTGGTTAGGTTAAGTCGTGATATTTTCGTTAGTTTTAACGAAAATATCACGACTTAACCTAACCAATCGTCAAGGGGGCAGATAACGGAAAAGTACCCATATTATATATACACACCTTATAATACACTGACTCTTTTGCTCGCACCGCCAAAAAAGTAACGAAGGGTCGCGCTTGCTACATTTATCAAACACATACAAATATCCATTATGTGAAAACTTCTGTTTCCCTTTCTTACTCGATATATTTTCAGACATTTATGCTATTAAGGGCAACAACACATTTTAATTTTGAATTAATTCTTTTGCATGAATCTGAAGTTAAATAAGTTAAATAAGGTAAGGATAAATATACCACATAGGCATAATGTCCAGTAGGCAAACTGTCCGTAGGCAAACTGTCCTAGCGCCGGTACTGAGCTGCGTACTTCTGATTCTGATGATGATACACCTTGAATTTTGACAACCTGTAGACGTTCTCTGAGGAAGTTGTAGATCCATTTTCCCACTTTGCCTGTTATTCCCATATGTTTCATTTTATGTGCTATTATACCATCATCGCATTTGCCGAAAGCTTGGCAAAATCCGTGCATATGACATCATAGTTTTCACTGCCTTCAAGTGCATCTAAGATATTGTTATTGTTGTGATAAGCATGATCTTCCTGATCGGGATCCGTGCTGATTTTCATTGAATATTTCCAGTGTCTCTAAGAAGTCATAGATATTCTCTCTAATTATTCTTTCAAATATTCTGGTGAGGTGGGACGTCAAAGACGCTGGTCTATAGTTCTTCGCTTGAGATCTATCCCCTCCTTTATATATAAGGACAATGTTTGCTCATTTAAAGATGGTCGGTATTTCCCCAGTGTCTCGGGATCGTCTCCATATCCAGTATAAGGATGTAGCTATTTAATTTTTAGTTTTTAATCAACAGTGCGTTCCATTTTTCCGGACCGGCAGCTGAATGTGATTTCATTTGTCCTATAGCTCTCGCTACACCTTCTGGGATAAAATCAAAGTCTGAGTCTGTTATACATTCTCCTTGCAATTTAACTTTGAAGAATGCATCTATGTCAGGTATCGCTTTGTCACTTTTTGGGGTTCTGAAGACCGATTCATATTGAGTGTGAAAAATGCTCTGTATAAATTGGTCCCCAATTAACCCACCCCTAATATCTCCAGTCTAACTGTAGATTAGGTTAAGCCTAGCCTTGTAGGGGTCAGCCTAGAGATTCCAGAAATGGTCCAGAGCGGCCACAGTAAATTGAGGTCCACAGTAGGATTCCTCACCAAATTAGGTTAGGGTAATTTAACTTAGCCTTTGTTAAGCTATGAGTTAATGCTAGGTCTTAGACCACAATGTAGGCCAAATCTAACTGGACCTAGTTTATATGTTTATGTTATCCCGAAACGGGGGTTTAGAAAATACAATTGTTCACGTACTGAATGTTATTATATATCTTGGAGTCTTCGTGGAGTCCGTCCTCCCTTCGCTCAATTCTTAAGAGCGGACTTGCTGGTGGGGTTCTTTTACTGTTTTCAATACCCTTCGCTCTCCATACTGTTCTTGATGCAAGTCCTTTGTTCTTCCCTGCGGCTTTTTCTACCAGCGTCCTTTTCTGTTTTGGTTGGTTGATCGGTAATGTATGTCTATTACCGATCACACAGTATATATACTAATATGGAGAATAACTCTGGTGAGCAACCAATTGGTTTCATTCACCCAGTTATTGATATAAAAGGAGTTTAATAATTGTTAGATTAACTACCTACCTACTCAGTGGACCATTTTCGTTACCTCCCAACTACCCACACGTATCAGTTTTCCATACTGGGCTCTCAATGTTTCAGATATTTCTTTTAGATCGTCTGTTAGTTCATTATTTCCGTTCCTTAAGGGCCAGATAGTAGCACGCGTTTTTGTTTTTCTTTTCGCATAGCTGTAGAAGTATTTTGGATTTTCCTTTATTGCTTCTACCGCCTTTTCCTCTTCCCTCTCTGTATGGCCCTTTATCAGAGTTTTGTATTTCCCTAGCGATACTCCAGTTTTTCTTGTATTACTTTCCTGGCATTGTTGTCTCCGCAATTAGCTAACTTCATCGCTACTCTCTTTTGCAGAATATTCTTCTCTTTTGCCTCTCTAGCTAGTTCCTCTTTCCTTTTGGCTGTGCTTTCTGAGCATATTTTTCTAAAATTCTCAACTTCTTTTCTTCCAAGGTTGTTAGCATTTCCTCAGTTGTTTTATTCTCCAAAACTGTTCTCCACTCTATTTGGGCCATGTGTGATCTGATTTCTTCCCAATTTATGGTATTGTAGTTTGAGTTAAAAGTCCCAAATTTGCTTCTTTCTTCCGTATGTGTATTGTCTTTTAATGTTATCGCCATACTTGTTCATAACTCAATTATGTTGTGGTCCGAGATACTAGTTGGGGTTATTTTTATACCAGCAATCAAGTTCGTGTTATTCGTGAATACCAGATCTAGACAGTTATTTTTCCTAGTGTTTTCTGTTATCTCGTGTGTTAGCATGAGAGCCATCAGCATTTTTGCTTGCTCCTAGTCCTCTCTTCTTCCCCTCTTATCTTGCTGTATAAATATATTCCAACCCAACTTTTCGTATTTTATAAATGGGAAATTAAAATCGCCGCAGAGTATTATATTAGGGGATGGAGAGTTTACGGGCTTTATTAGGGTCCTGATATCATCAATGGCATCCGAAAAATTTTCATTTGGAGAGTCTGGAGGTCTACAGATGACTATCAGTACCACATGTAATTTCTCTATTTTCACTGCAAGGGTTTTCATGAAGCTGTTGGGTTTACCTATTAGGCTATTACCGTCTCTGTCATATGCCTCTCATGTATACAAATAGCACAGCCACCTTTACGTCTCGTTGTTCTAACCACTCTTAGTAAGTTGAATCCATCGATATACAATTCTTTCTTATCGATACAGTGTTCGCAGTTATCGCAGTTTCCTTGGCAGTCTTTAAGATGTGTTTCTCCGAGGCATGTGATGTCCGCCCTTGTTTCATCCATAAAACCTTTCAGGTACGAAACTTTGTTTAGTGAATTGTTCGGTTTTATTCCATGAATATTTGCCAGGACAATGTTTATGTTCTTTGTTTTGCATTGCCTCTTGTGCATTTTAAGTTCGTTGTCCCTTGATATCGCGTGTAAGACTGTATAAGACTGAGCAGCCGTATTGTGTCCGAGATGTTGGAAAAATTTTGTTTGCTATTTGTGTACATATTTTTTTCTCGCATTGCTTTTGTTGTCATTTGAAACTTGTCCTTTGAACTTGTCGGGAGATGACGGTAGTAACATTTTCTCACGTACTGGCAGGTTCCATATGTCGCGTAGGTCTTGCAAATGTCCGGATCGTAGAATTTGCAGTTTCCACCAAATTTGCAATGGCCATTATTATAGTAGTAGTTGCACAAGGAAGTGTGTTCGTAAATACATTGTCCTCCCTTATATCTGCAAATTCCTTTCACATGGTTTTTACATATACGAGGGCCACTCAATATATTTTTCTCCACTTTTTTTTTCTTTCCAAGTTTCCTCGCAAGTTCCAGAAATTTTGTACACAAGTAGTTATATACTGTACCTTTTTTACAAGTTTTTATTTTTCTACATAGCTCCATCCTTTTCTACGGCTTTCCTCCACTTCGAAACAAGGGCCTTTATTCCTTGCTGGTAAAAGTCCGCTGGGCTCCGCTGGAGCCACCTCTTAACCTCCTCAACAACTTCATCGTCACTTTGAAACTTTCTCCCACTAATAGCATCCTTCATTGGCCCAAACAAATGGAAGTCTGAAGGTGCCAGATCCGGGCTGTATGGAGGGTTGGGTAACACAGTCGAGCGCATTTTTGTGATGGCCTCTCTTGTTTGCAAACTGTTGTATCGTTTTGCGTTATCGTGCAAAAGAAGGACGTCTTCCAGTTTCCTCTCCGGTCGAACTCGCTTTAAACGTCTCTGGAGTCTCTGTAGGGCACCAATATATGCCTATGAGTTGATTGTTTGTCCTTTCTTCATAATATCTACCAGAATCACCCCTTTCATGTCCCAGAAGATGGTGGCTATAACCTTTCCTGCAGAGGGAGCTATTTCGAACTTTTTATTGCGTGGGGAGCCTGCGTGATGCCACTCCATGGATTGGCGTTTTGTTTCAGGTTCAAAGTGGTGTGCCAAAGTCTCATCCCGTCACAATTCGTGAAAGGAAGTCATCCCCTTCTGTCTCGTATCGAACCAACGACTCGGAAACAATTTCTTTTCTTTGGGCTTTGTCATCTTCAGTCAGTTCGCGAGAAACAAACCGCGAACACACTTTTGAGTATCCCAGTTGCTGAATTATCATATTAACACTTCCTTCACTAATTCCTAGCTTCAGTGACAGCTCTTTGTATGTGACGCGCCGATTTGATCGAATGATGCTGTTAGCACGTTGGACAGTGTGAGATGTCACAGCCGATGCCGGGCGATCGCTGCGTGGCTTATCATCGAGGCTGGCTCTCCCTCTCTCCGATGATCTCACACGTTTAGACCAGCGTCCAACTGTGCTTCGATCAACAGCATCATCTCCGTAAACGTTTTTTAGACGTTTGTGAATATTTTCAACCGTTTCCTTCTCTACGGTTAAGAACTCGATAACAGCTCTCTGTTTACGACGCACATGACTGTCAGACATCATTTTCGAAACTGCGTTAACCATCGGTTTTATAAAAGAGCGTTTAAAAGCGGTTTTATACAAGGAGGGGAGGTTCAAACTGGAAAAATCCGGATATGTGAAGCGCAGAAAGTTCAGACTTACGGCCCAAAAGACATTTCAGCCCCATGGCCTATTATTTAGCTCTGAAAAAAGTGTAGGGCAAAATATATTGAGTGCCCCTAGTAGTTTCTTCCCCCATTTTTACTTGGGGCCTTTGTTTTTGGTGACTTCAGTTTGATTTCTTTATTGTCTACTCGTTTTTTTCCTATTGCTGCTAATGTCCTTTGTTTGTAATCTTTGGATTTGGTTTTGTGCCTCTGTTTCCTCTGTTGGTGCTTCTTTTATTTCTGTTATTTCTGCTTCTCGCTTATTCGCTTTTTTCTGGGGGGTTTTCCTGTTCGTTTTTCGCAGTTTCTTCTTGTACTATCTTCGTTCCTTCTATTTTTTTCTCTGTTCGCTATTCATAAATTCCTCTTTTCTAAACGAGTTTATTTCGATTATGTAGCTTTTGCAGAAGAACTTGATTCCGTTCAATTGTTTAGCGCCTGTTATAAGAGATTTCTTCGTCGCTCCATCGACTAAGGACTGGCAAAGGTGGCAGTGAATTGTCTTTAATTCATCCGTTTCTTTTTTACAGTATCCACAGGGTTGTATGGATTTATTTGCCATTGCCATGTTTCTAATGGTGTGTAAATGATTGTGCACGAAATAACTCTAAAGGGGTGAGTAATTAAGTGAGGTACTTGATCTGACTTTAAAGATGAGGGAGGGAAAGTGTTTTTGTTATTGTGGGGGGATGGGGGATGTAGCACGCTGTAGATTCTAACTGATTCTGGAGTGTACTGCAGGGGATAACCGAGGGATATTGCCTTTAGATGGGCAGTTAGATTTCCTCAGAAAAAACGTTGTATAGATTAAGTTGCTTTAATTTTATTTGCTTTATTTCAACATATCCCGCTATTTCACCACTTAAAGAGACATATGACATGTACACTGAATATTCACTAAAAAATTGGCACTACTTAAAAAGTCTTAACTGCAGGATTTTTATTGTAATATTACTTTTATTCGGACTATAAACTAAACACGTGTAACTGAACACTGGGTATATATGTGGTATGTGGGCTCTCTGATTTAATTTATGTATCATTACACTGGTATGCATATGAAATTTTTTTGTCTGCTGTGAGGGTTTTTTCAACTCATATTATATAATTCGACCATGCTGAATTCGAAAATTACATTGGTTTTCCTCAATCAGGTCAGGTTTTTTCTCTATTGGCCATTTATTATAAGTCCAATTTTATCCCCAAATTTATTGATTTTTTTAGTTTAAACACTGTAGATACGAGTATTATTATAAGAACACTCGTGAAAAATGAAAACATTGTGTGAATAAATACTTTTATTCATACAATGAATATGGGAAAAAGTTTATTGAGGAAGGAATGAAGTTTTTTTGGCTTTCCGTCTGTGTTTTTCTTCGGGCACGTCTCGCTTCAAACACCAGCAAAAGTCCGCCAGCATATTGATATCCCAGTTTCCCTGGTACCCCTCTTCCATTATTTTGATATCTTGGTGAAATCGTTCACCCTGTTCCTCACTATAATCCCCGCAATTTTCAGGAAAATAGTCCAAGTGGGACCACAAAAAGTGCATTTTTATGGACATACGCGACCCATGAGCTTTGAAAGCTTCCATCAAGTTTTCGACAACGGACTCGTATTCTGGACTTCTACGCTTGCCAAGAAAATCAGTGACAACTGATTTGAATGCCTGCCAGGCATTCTTCTCAGTTGGAGTCATTGCGTTTTCGAACTGAGTATCCTTGATCAAAGTTCGAATTTGAGGACCATCAAAAACCCCAGCATTTAGTTTAGCATCAGATATATGAGGAAATTTACTCTCGAGATATCGGAATGCTGAACCCTCCTTATTCATTGATTTGATGAAATTTTTCATCAAGCCCAGCTTAATATGAAGTGGTGGGAGCAAAATTTTTGTTGGTGGTACAAGGGTCACTGAAACGACATTATGCGACCCAGGTTCAAAATTCTCTCTGGATGCCCATTCACGCTGTGCATAGTGCTTCTCATCCGCTCGGCTATCCCATTTGCAGAGGAAACATGAGTATTTCGTGTATCCCCCTTGCATTCCCAATACAAATGCCACAATCTGAAAAAAAATGAAAATATTTAAAGAATTTAGAGAACAACCTTTGGAAAAACAACATAGTCAATAGCAATAGTTTACTTATGATATTAGTATTACCTTCAAATCTCCACAGATCCTCCAGTTATGTTGGTCGTATACGAGAGCATCCAGTAAAATTTTCATGTTAGCGTAGCTCTCAGTAAGTTGTACGGAATGTGCTACAGGGACTGATGCAACCCTATTCCCAATGTTGATAAGTACTGCTTTCAAACTTCGTTTAGACGAGTCTATAAATAGCCTCCATTCTGATGCGTTATATGGCAGGCCCAAGGATTCGATTAGCCCCTCAACATTGCAGCAGTACACTAAGGAAGAGGTATTTTCGTGCACTGCAAAAAACTTGCGGAATTCTTCCTCTCGTTTCCTATACCAGGAGAATGTTGTTCTCGGAGCCAGCAAGTTGTCCTCTCGAAGTCGTGAGCCCAAGATCTCGGCAGCTAATTTGGAAAGTCCTAAATCCCTGGTAAGATCATTAAGTTTGGCCTGGTTGAGAGGCCTCGGCTCATTTGAAGCGGTATTTTGAGGTATATACGACTGGGACTGGTCATTGGTCATTGATTCATCATCAGAATCATCGAAGTCCAGGGTTTGAGGTGGGTCGGGTATTGGAATTCCACGACCATGGGGTACAGGTCTCATAGCAGAAGGAATGTCAGGGTATACAACAATGTGTTTATTCTTCTTGTTAACTCCTGAAAATAGAAACATAGAAACATGGATATAAAACTTGCATATGAAATAGAAGAAGCATTCAGACAGTGGCGGCTCGTGAGGGAAGGCTGCGGTCTGTAAGATATGAAATAGGTCGATGGAGTCTGTATATTTTTTCTTTTTCATTCATATTGTCCCTTCGGGGACAATATGAATGAAAAAGAAAGAAAATATACAATCATTGTATATGTAAATGTAACTTGTATAACAATATGTATGTGTAAATGTATTTTCTATAACAATATGTATGTGTAAATGTATTTTCTATAACAATATGTATATGTAAATGTATGATTACCATTATGGTGAATATTACATTATGGTGAATATTATGTCAAGTTTCATACAAGGATTTCAAAATATTTAAGAAAAATAAATTTATAAGCCCACCTTGGAGGTTTGTCATGCAGAAATAGCAATCTGCCACGTGATCCTTTCCTTCTCTCCAAATCATGGGAATTCCAAAAGGCAAAGATTTCGCTCTGCCTTTGCTCCATCTTCTCAAATTTTCAATGCACGTCTTGCAGCACATATGAGGGGCGAAATTTTTGTCCTGGTCCCCTAGCTTAATTCCAAAGTATGCTCTATACATTGTCTTCACAAATTTAGTGATTTGGGACTGGTTATTTGGCATGGTAACCGTCCCACATATGTAGCAGAATCTATTGGGATCATTTTTACACGCTCTATTCATTATGAAATATTTTATCTATATGCCTGAAAAGTAAAAAAAGATATTATACAAGTGAAACAAGTGATGATAGATGTTACTGTTCCAATTCCGCTTTGACAAAATCACGAAAAATTCTATTTTACCTATGAGGCCATAGCCGGATAACCTGAGCTGATTGAGAAAAACGGATTGCAGATTCGAAATCAGCAGGAAAAACTCTATAAGAATCACTTACAAAACCCTTGACAGCAAAATTGATGCATACCAGTGTTATTTATAGTGTTCCATTGGCCTACATAGTCACTGCTCCAGACAACTATCTCTTAACTTACTATGGACCACTTGTACTGTATAATGTTTGTACCTGTTGAGTCTGTAATAAAGTTTGTCACAGTGGTACTCTTTGTGCCATGATGACAAAACAAGCGGTGCTGGTTAAGTGTGCGGTCTACCTACGATTGGTTAGGTTTAATCATGATATTTTCGTTAAAACTAACGAAAATATCATGACTAAACCTAACCAATCGTCAAGGGCGATTGACAATGGGATGTAAACAAACAATTAGTAAACAAGATAAGAAGCTATAATTAAAAGGTAGACCGCCGAATCGTAGGTAGACCGCACACTTAACCAGCACCAAACAAGCAATTGTCACCAGGTGATAGCCCTGCCATTTTCTTAACCCCATTTATTTTAAAGGCTTGATCTTGCGTAACTCTTATTAACGTTTCTCCATCAAATATCAGCACCCCTCTACTGAGCCACTTCAACAATTTTTCTTTGTCAATGTACTGCTGCTCTTCCAGCTCTTCAGGAAATCTTCCTGCTCTGGGATTCTTCTTCCAGGTTTCAATTTATTCTTTATTTGTGTAATTATTTTCCTAGCTACTTTCGTGGTTTGCCAAATTAAATTAGGTCTATAAATTGGGCATTATATCTGTTTGTAATGCCTCTTATACCTATTATCTTTCCATCCATTTTCTCTCTCTCATTTCTATACCTTTCCTCAAACTGTTCTAACTTGTATGTTGGCTGATTTGTTTTAATTCATTCCAAGATCCTCCTTGTAATCATGGATCTTTATTGCAATAGAATCTCTTAGTAGATTTTCCTCCTCTTTGCTGTAAGTTCCATTAATTTTTGGATTACACTGCCCAACACCAATTTTGCTGATTTAATTCTAACACCTGTTTTTAGGTAAATTTGGTGTGCTGATTTCAAAAATCACCGTAGTTTTTGCCTATCATGTCAGGTTTTCGAGCAATCAAATACGGATATTTTGGAGATATCGCATTTTGGCAGGGTTATGCCCAATTTTTTTTCTTTTCAAAAAATAAGTTTTTACGTACTCAGAATCAGCATGGAAAAGTAAACAATTGTGCAGGGAGTGAACTTTAATATACAATGGTAATATTGACACATAAAGTGATTAAGTGTTTAAATAAGCAAAAAATGAATCCATGATCATGACGTCACGCTCACACCTGGGGAAATCACAGATACCCAAGATTTTAATATGTTGTACACAACCTTTAGATTTAATGCACAGATTTGCGTATTCCACAGATAAAATTTTAACAGCAAAACAGCTGTTAACAGGTCTCAAAAATCATCAATTTTGATAAGGGCCCTTCATGGATCACCCAAAATAGGTGTATTGCATTGCACATTGCACGAAAACCTGATGTGATGGACAAAATCTAAGGTGATTTTTGAAATCAGCACATCAATATTATCCAGAAACAGGTCTTAGAATTAAATCACCAGCAAAAACGTTTTTTTTTGTTGGGCAGTGTTATCACTAACTCATGCCAATTATTGCTATCCTGTGGGCTTGGTCTAGCTCTATTAAACCCACCCCACCTCTTTCTGCATGATATAAAACTTTGATGTATGCTTGCTTTTGTACAACTTTATGAGCATACAATAATTTCCTTGTGTAACTTACTTACCCTTCCCTTGATACCAATCTATTGCATCTTCATTGTGTCAGACCTCACTCTCATGAATAGTCTTCCAGAACTGCTTGACATTCTTTTTGAAGGGGTGTTGTAGCTTCAGTTTATCCTTTCTGAAGCCCCTGTACAGTTTTGATAGGTCGTCTGCAAATGTCTTCTTTTTCCTTTTCTCCTCATTTATTCTGAAACATCTCTATGATCTTAAAACTTTTATACTAATTTCACCTTTTTCCTCAATATACTTTGTTATTTGTCTTAGTTTCTATTCTTTCTTTCTCTAATATTCCTTTCTGTCTGTGGTGACCTAGTTTCATTATGGATGAAACTTACAAGAGCATTTAAAGCTCATTTACTGTGCTGCAGTGTGGAACATATCCCATATTTAAATGCTTTTTCTCATACATACTGTTTTTCTCAGTTGCTTTATATTCTTTTATGATTAAATTTAATGACACAAACCTTCGCCAAGAATTGGGCAAGTGCCATTAGACTCCAATTTACTCCCAAAGGTACATTTCAAGGTGGTTAAAGTTTCTCAGATTGCATCTGTGCTTCCATGTGGTTGATCTACCCAGTATCTGGTCCAGATACTGTGACAAGTTCTATTTTACTACACCTGTTGCTGGCATTATATTTATTATGTTATGTTCCTTTTCTCTCTCTCTTCTGTTTATGCCAGTCATTTGGCACACTTACATAAATGATATTTGCTTTTCTTTCCCTTTCATACTTTGATAAAGTCAGACTTCACTGCCCCATTTTCAATCAGTGCTCCTTCTGCGATCGCTCTGTCATGAAATATGTTGAGTGTCACTTCCTGTAGTTGGGTTGGGGATCATACTTTCAGGATTGTTCATTAGCTGCTATGCCACTATTTTTGCAAATCTTCCAATGTAGTAAACTACATATTCTGTTGTTTCTCTTTGTATAGTGGTCATCTGTCAGGAGGGGTTGGCACCCTTATTTCAGGTAGCTGACAATTTGTTTGTTGGTAGAAGAAACAACACTTGTTATTGTTGGAGAACCCTCACTTTTTTAAATAAATTTGTGTAACAAGTTTGATCTTGTGCTACTATTATCATCCTCTTATCAAATTTCAATTCTTCTTTTTAGCCATTCCAGTGACTCATATTTGCAGAGCCAGCCGTAACAAGTGCGGGGCCCTAGGCATTTTGATTATACGGGGCCCCACTCCAGAAAAGATTTTAGTTCATAGTAAAAAGGCAAAAAAATAATCTGAAGTGCTATACATTTATTGTAGACATCTGTCTAATAATATTAAGAATAACAAAAAAATGTTTTCATTAAGAATACTAAAAAAATACCATAATTTATAACATATTGTAAAGACTAATTTTTCTAACCTTCCTTTCTGAAAATTCCATTAAAAGGGGTTCAAAATTTAAACCCCCATGCTTCTTCATGTTCAATTGACAATATTCCAAGGTTATTTAGCCTATCTTGGCCCATATTAGACCTTAAGCAGTTTTTAATTAATTTTAAT
The DNA here is from genome assembly GCA_023014485.1 of Bathynomus jamesi. Classification (NCBI taxonomy): domain Eukaryota; kingdom Metazoa; phylum Arthropoda; class Malacostraca; order Isopoda; family Cirolanidae; genus Bathynomus; species Bathynomus jamesi. The sequence goes on along the minus strand of JAJOZX010000737.1, from coordinate 561,387 downwards.
TTTGAGAAGCTCCTTTCTCCTGATGCTACCATCACAGGAATTGTTAAAAATATTCTTAGAGCAATCAATAAATTTGGACAGCAAGAGGCTATACCATTAGATGAAATGAAGTCAAGTAATTTTAAAGGCTGCCCTATTAAATCTGATATATTAAATATATAAAAATAATTTTTCCCAGCCACGCTGGCAGCGCGGGGCCCTCTTAGGCGCGGGGCCCGAGGCGGCTGCCGAGCTCGCCTTGCCCTAAGGCCAGCCCTGCATATTTGTATATGTACTTCTCTTTGTCTATGCAATGCTCATTGATACAAGTTAATCCTGAGCACTCTTTTCAAGATGGTTACTGTTTTCCTTAATATCTCAATTTGTACTTCACCATTTGCTAAAATCCATGAATGAGGCACACTGTCAAAAGCATTCTGATTTCTCTATCTTTTCTTGCTATCTTCGATTATAGTTTGATCGATCAGAAAGTCATCTTGGTTCTGAGGCATCTTCTTCTACACCCTTTCTCTTTTTATTCTAGGTAATTGTTCTCTATAAGATAGCTGTATATGTGATCTGCTGTTATTAGTCAATAATTTATATGTAGTGGGTAAACAATGGATAGGCTTATATTCTTGGGGAAAGTGAATTTCTTGTGACTTTGGTATTAGAATAGTGTTCCCTGTCACCCATTGTGGGGCATCTTCCTCACCACTTATCATTTGTTGAAAGGACTGTTTATAATAGTTATGTAATGGAGTAGTCTGTTTAATCCAAAAGTTTGGGAGCTGGTCTGTTCCTCAACTTTTGAAGTTGGTAAAGCATGCCCAATTGCCCACTTTGATCTTAGTTTGTTTTGCATTATGGTGATTTTTTCTATTTGTTGTTTGTCTCTATTGACCTGTCTCACTTCCTCTATTAAATCAGCTTCATTCTTGAGTTGCACTACCTTGGAAAAGTTACCTCCAGTAATTATCCAGGGCATTTTGGTCTGGCAGTTGCTTTACTTTTATTGTGTCTCAGATTTTTATAAAGAGCAGTTGGGTTCTTTGCAAATAAATGATTTTGTTTTCAACTTTTTACCTCAGCTCTCTTCTTTATTTGTTGAGCTAATACTTTAATTTAATTTATGAACTCTTAAATGCTCTTAAAGATGTCATTTCCATGCTGTAGTGCAAAAACAAATATCACATTTAAAAGGTTTTCCTCTTTTTTTGTCTTATATTCTTTTGACTTTTTTCTTCTCACATTCTGGGGACCCCAGCCCAGGGTCAAACCAGATGTGTTTATCTGTTAATGATGCTTCCGAGGGCTCTTTTCAAGATAGTGACACTATCCTGAATGGTTTGCAGTTATATCTCTGGGGCTGTTGGGTTGTTTGGTATCTGTTCTAGATAAGAATTTAAATTCTTTTTGAGCATCCCAGTTGCTCCCATTATCACTGGTATTATTTCCATTTCATATAGCAACCAGGTTCTTTTTAGATCATTTTTTAGAGCTTGGTATTTGGTTATCTTTCTCCTTTCTGCTTGGTTTAGTCCATAAAAATTGCTTATGTCAATAAACTGTCCCTTTCTTTTCTCTCTGTCCCATATTACTATATCAGGGTTCATGGCTCTGTTTTGGATACATCTTCCTGTAGGAATGATTTTGTTGTTATATTAGATAGCCAACACTTTCCACCTCAGCATGACAGAATCTACACCTATCATTATTACTGAGTCCAGCCATGTTTTTAAATGTATTTGTTGGGAGTGAAAGATATTGGGCACCCAACATTAGCTGCTGTTCATCACACAGCAGAACTCCTCTCCTTAGCCATTCCACTGATCCTTCTTTATTCATGTAGTCCTTCTGAAGTTCTTGATAGTATTTTCCAGCCCTTTGGTGTTGTTTCCATTCTTGTGCATGTTTGGCTTGTTGTTCTAGGTCAAATTATTTTGCAATTTTCCTAGCAATTAACGTGGCTAGTATTCTTTCAGTGTCTATTTCTTCTATTGTAGGGTTAGAACAGCTTGTCAGATACTGTCCAATGCTGATGGTCAATGACCAGTGCAGCTGGTTAACTTGTCAATCCATTCCCTCCAAATTTTCTTGGCAGGTACAATCTGGGAAGACACTAGTTCCAGTATGTTATTTTATTTAGAGTGAGGATTTTCCTGGTTTCAACATCTAGTTTGTTCAGTTCCGAGTGAGGCCACTCTATTATCCCTATACTGTAGTTAATGACATGGACGGCAAGTTGATTTATAGCCATTATTTTGTTCTTTGATGCAAGTTGCGTCTTGCAGATCTTCTTCAGTCTTCAATCATACTCTCCTCTGATTTTCTCTCGCATTTACCAATAGACTACTTTTTTGTGTTGCAAGGCAAGAACAAACATCACATTTAAAAGGTTTTTCTCTTTTTTGGTTTATACTCCTTTTAGTAATTTTAATAGCTGTAAGTGGGGCTTCCACCCGAAGCAAAACACCACTTATATCTGAACTTGGCTTAGCGTTAATTTTGCCACTATGATTACGTTCTTTTCTTTTCTCCAATGGTCCAGTTTATTGTGTCATACTGACATATGTTTTTGTAGGGCCCATTGTCTGATGGAATAGCTGGGGTCCAGGGTCAATACCTTGACCTGGTGGGATGCCTGCATTGATCCCTTTAGTGAAGAACCTTCTCCCCTGGGACTGAGAAAAGTTGCACCATTGCTCACCTCACCCACCCTGGTGCGTAAGTGGGTTGAGGGGACCTTTTTATCCTGGGTGACATCCTGCCAGTGTGAGAGCTTTCCTTAGTAGACATTACATCCCATTCTTGTTTGTGGAAAGCTACATACAGGTGCGAGGGGTTTCCCCTGCACCCGTCCCTTATTTTTAGTCGCCTTTAACGACATGCTGGGACCATGTGAGAAGTATTCTTTCAAATCCCCCATCTCTTGGTTTATACTCTTTAATGTATTTTTTATAGTTGGAAGTGGGGCTTCCACACAAAGCCAAACACTTCAACTACGTCTGAACTTGTCCTAGCATTCATTTTCTATGGCCTGGCTGTCCTGGGATTGAGTTCAGGTAAGTTGATAGGTTGTTTTTCATCATGCCTGTTGCCCCAACTATGATGGGGAGAATGGCAGCTTCTTTCAATCTCCAGTTTATCTTTATGTCATATATATATGAGTGCCTGCTATTTGGTAATTTTCTCCCTTTCCACTCTATTAAGGCCATAGTCATTTGGGACACTGACCTCAATAAGTAAGGCACTCCTTTCCCTCTCCGGTTTTACTGTAGAATTGTCTGTAAAAGTGGCTGTTGGAATTATTGTGTCATAGTACAGTGCTTCTCAACCTTTTTGATGCTTGTTCGCACAAAGATCAAGACCCCAGAATCTGGTTCGCACCACCCATGGCTGCTGGGGGGTTCACGGGGCGCACAACATAATATATTATAATTATATAACATAATAATGACTGTAGTGGGTATATATATATGTAAATTCTGAGAAACTTCAACATGGTATTTTTATTTAATACAAATAAGTTTTATTCAATGTGTTTCATTTAACCAAATGTATTACATAATTTCGGGATAAATTTCCTAATTTCAAAACTACGTTCACACTGAAACTGAAACAAACCACACTGGAAGCAACCCATAGTACAACTAAAAAAAATATGCACATCTGCAGACTGCAGATGGCGCTGCAAACAATGCCAGATGATGGTGTCATTTGTAGCTAGCCATCTTGTTCGCACTCGGTTCGCACTATGTTTCCCGTATGCACCAAATCTTTTCTCATCCGCACTTGTGCATACCATCACACAGGTTGAGAAGCACTGTCATAGTATATAGTATAATGGTTGTTTCCAGTAATTGGTGCAGGTGTGTGTTCCCATACATTTTTATTACATTCTAATTCTAATGCTATCATGATCTTCCAGTGGATATATTTGCAAATTTTATTGTGTCTGGCTGTATAGTATCCCTCTGCCAGGAGCACCCTGCAGCCTGATATTAGATGGCCAACACTTTCTACCTCAACATGACAGAATCTACACCTGTCATTATTACTTATTCCAGCCATTTTTTTAAATGCATTTGTTAGGAGTGCAAGATCCTGGGCACCCATTATTAGTCACTCTCCGTCATATTGCAGAACTCCTCTCCTTAACCATTCCACTGATCCTTCTTTGTTGATATAATCCTTATGTAATTCCTGATAATATTTTGCAGCTCTTTGATGTTGTTCCCATTCTTCTGCATGCTTGGCCTGTTGTTCCTGGACAAATCTTTTGTGACTTTTCCTAGCTATTAAGGTGGCTGGTACTCTTTCAGTTTCTATTCTGTCATATTATTGCTTCCAAAGTGCTGGGCCAGTTTGGTTATGGACGTATGTTACGTTACCCTTGTGTTGTGATGTTCACGGACCAGAGCTATTGTAGGACTACTCAAACTTTTCAGATACTGCCCAATGCTGATGGTCAATGATCGGTGCATCTGGTTAACTTTGGTCAATCCCATTCCTCCCAGTTTTCTTGGTAGGTACAATCTGGGAAGACACTGGTTCCAGTATGTTGTTCTGTTTAAAGTGAGGATCTTTCTGGTCCTAACATCCAGTTTATTTAGTTCTGATTGTGGCCAGTCTATGATCCCTACACTATAATTGATAACAGGGATGGCAAGTTGGTTTATGGCTGTTATTTTGTTCTTTGATGTGAGTTGGGTTTTGCAGATCTTTTTCAGTCTTCGTACATACTCTCCACTGATTTTCTCTCGCATTTGCTGGTGTTCAATATTTCTACTTTCTTCTATCCCAAGTTATTTGTAGGAACTATCCTCTTCCAAGTCTTTAATTTCAGTGTCTCTTCCTAAATTGATGTTATGGGTTTGTATTTTCCTGCCCCCACTAAGTGTACACTTAGCACACTTGTCCAATCCAAACTTCATTTTGATGTCACCGGAGAAAGTATGGACGATTCTTAATAGGCATTCCAGGTTTTGGTCAGAGTCTGCATACAGCTTCAAATCATCCATAAACAGGAGATGGTTCAGTACACTGTCAGGATTTCTTCGCCTAGTTTGACTGAGGTTATAACCCTTATTATTGCTAAGTAGTTTGCTAAGAGGGTCCAGGGTGAGGCAGAATAGCAAGGGTGATAAGCTGTCCCCCTGGAATATACCCCTCAATCTTAACATGGGGAATGGATATTTTCCCATTTTCATGGGTAAGATTGATGTTTGTTTGCCATTTTGTCATCTGGTTTGTTAGAGTGCTAATAATGGTAGGGTGGATTTTGTACAGTTTAAGGCATTCCAAAATCCATGAGTATGGGACACTATCAAATGCCTTCTGATAGTCTATCCATGTCATACTAAGGTTTCTGCCTCTATTTTTACAGTCTTCAAGGATAGTTTTGTTGATGAGCAGCTGCTCCTTTGTACCTAAGCAGTTTCTTCTACATCCTTTCTATTCTTTTCTGTTCTTTTTCCAGATAGTCTCCAGCATCCAGGTGTTCATACATACTGTCTGCAATTAGGCCTGTAAAAAGTTTATAGGTGGTGGTGAGACAGCAGATTGGGCGGTATTTATTTGGGAGATTTGTCTCGCGAGTCTTAGGGATGAGGGTTGTGTCTCCACTTGTAAGCCATTCTGGTATTTCTTCTACTCCCTGCAAAATCCTGTGAAAGGCGGCAGTATAATGGTGGTGTAATGCCATGACCTGTTTCAGCCAGAAATTCGGGAGCTTGTCTAGGCCAGGTTTTTTAAAGTTGGAGAATTTTGCCAGTTTCCTTCTTATCTTGTCTTCTGTCATAAATAACTCCTCCATTTCTGGTTTACCCTCATTTGCCCCCCTGATGGTCTCTATCCAAGCAGCATCCTGATTATGCTGTTCAGGGGTTTCAAAGAGGGGTTTCCAGTATGTCTCCAGCTGGGTTTGATCTGGTGGTTCATGAACTATTATTCTTTCCCTAATGAGATTTTGGTAAAAGCCTCTAGGGTTTGATGAAAATTGTTTGTTATGGTTCTTCATGTCAATCTGCTTTTGTTTATTCCTGATTCTATTGGCTATGGCTGGGATTTCTCCCTATCTCCAGTATGAACTCTTAAATGCCGTTGAAGAGTACTTTTGCGTGCTGCGGTGTAAGAACAAATATCACATTTAAAAGGTTTTTCTCCAGTATGAACTTTTAAATGATCTTGAAGAGTACGTTTTTGTGTTGCAGTGAAATATATCACATTTATAAGGTTTTTCTCCAGTATGAACTCTTAAATGGTTTCTAAGAGTACTTTTGTGTGATGTAGTGTAAGAACAAACATCACATTTAAGAAGTTTCTCTCTAGTATGAACTCTTAAATGCCACTGAAGACTACTTTTTTGTGTTGCAACGTAAGAAATAACAGATCTAAAAAGTTTATCTCCAGTATGAACTTTTAAGTGATCTTGAAGAGTACTTTTGCGTGCCGCAGTGTAAGAACAAATATCACATTTAAAAGGTCTTTCTCCAGTATGAACTCTTAAATGATCTTGAAGATTACTTTTTTGTATTGCAGTGTAAGAACAAATATCACATTTAAAAGGTTTTTCTCCAGTATGAACTCTTAAATGGTTTCGAAGAGTAGTTTTGTGTGATGCAGTGTACAAACAAATATTACATCTAAAAGGTTTTTCTCCAGTATGAACTCTTAAATGGTTTCGAAGAGTAGTTTTGTGTGATGCAGTGTAAGAACAAATATCACATTTAAAAGGTTTTTCTCCAGTATGAACTCTTAAATGCCTTTGAAGATTACTTTTTTGTATTGCAGTGTAAGAACAAATATCACATTTAAAAGGTTTTCCTCCAGTATTAACTTTTAAATGTTTTCGAAGACTACTTTTGCATGCTGCAGTGTTAAGTAAAGACTTGGTTGTTTTAAGTTCTAATTTCGCTACTGGGTTCTGCTTTTGTTTGGAATGCTGCAAATGATTTATATAAAATTAGTTTAGTTGGAGCATTTGGTTTTAAGCCAATTACTCGACTAAAACCATAATATTTATGCTTCATTTTTTTTTTTTTACTATTGGTTTTTATTCAATGGTTTGATCAAAATATTCTTGAATAATTCATGCATAATTAGTTCTACATCAGCTAATTTCTAAGAACTTCTACACTATAAAGTGATCTTCTTTTACTTTAAAGGATTTGTAAACAACCTATACTTTGTCTTGTCTGTGTAAGCAAATGAGTTAAGGGCTGGGTTTTTTTTTTATGCAGGAAGGAGGGGTCAAGGGCAAATGCCCACAAAAGTGCCCTTCCTATAGAAGAAGGCCAAAATCAAGGTCTGGGGTCTTCAAGATGCCTAGACACACTGCATTTGAAAGATGGGAGGTCATAGACAGGAGGAAAGATGGATTGAGGAAGATTGTTCCAGAGTTGACCAGTTGAGTAAATGAAAGACTGAAAATATCAATTAACCCTTGCATTAGCTAGTTGGACAGAAAAGAAATGAGAAAGTGTAGAAAGTTTGGTACTGTGTGCACTCCTTAAAGGAGGAGGCATGCAGTTAGAGAGTTCAGAAGAGCAATGTGTTATGATAGTGATACTAAAGAGAGAGTGAGGCAACATTGCAGCAAAGAGAGAGATTGATGCCACCCTATGAAGTACGACTGTGTGGGTTGAACCACCCGACACATGAGAAGCATACTCCATACATGGGGAAACAAGACCCCTGTACAGAGCATTGCAACCGAGTCAGAGTGAAGAAACTGCGAAGGCAGTACAGCACACCTAACCTCTTAGAAGCTGTTTTAGAAAGAGTACATGTGATGTTTTCAGGAAAGATCATGAGAAAAGGAAATGCCAAGAATGTTAAAAGAAGAGGAAGGATTGAGTTGCGTGTTGTTGAAGGTAAGGAGATAGTTGCATGGAAGATTATGATAACCAGACAGATGAAGGAACTGAGTTTATGAGGCATTGAAAGCCACAGGGTCTTCTCTGCCTCAATCAGAGATAGCAGAAAGATCAGAAGTCAGGTATCCCATCACCATCCTACACGAATCTGGAAGCAACTGCTGTGAGGGATGCTTTGGGAAGTGAGTGGGGAAGTGAAGAGTGGAATCATTGGCATCGGAGTGAATAGGACAGGAAATGTGAATTAAAAGATCATTAATAAATAAAAGGAAACGAGTGGGTGACAGGACAGAACCCTGAGGAACACCACTGTTAATAGCTTCAGGAGAAGAACAGTGGCCATCTACAACTGTAGCTATAGATCAGCCAGAAAAGAAATTAGAGATGAAGGAACAGATAGAAGGATAGAAACCAAACGAAGGTAGTTTTGAAATTAAAGATTTGTGCCAAACTATCAAAAGCTTTTGACATGTCTAGTGCAATAGCAAAAGTTTCATTGAAATTCCAGGAGGAGGATGACCAAGAGTCACATGACACATCACACATCAAAAATTGAAGGTCAAAGGGTATGGTGAAAGATGGACTGAGGAAGTTGTTCCAGAGTTGACCAGTTGAGTAGATGAAAGATTGAGAATACTGATTAACCCTTGTGTTACAGAGTTGGACAGAAAAGTGATGAGAATGTGTTGGAAGTCTGGTAATGCATGCTCTCATTAAAGGAGACAACATGCTGTTAGTGTGTTTGGAAGAGCAGTGTCTGTTATAGTCGAAACAGTAAAGAGTGCAGCAACAATGCAGTGAAGAGAGAAAAAAGAAGACAGGCAGTATAAGCTGGGAAATTGAGGAGACAAAAAGCCCTCAATTCCACACAGTCAAGTAGAGCTGTGTGGGTTCACCCTGCCCAGTTGAGCCACCCCTCACAGGAGCAAATGAGACTCCTCCCTATACAGAGACAGCAAATGAGTGGGGATGAAGAAACTGCAGTCAGCACAACACACAACCTCTAAGAAGCTTTTTACAGAGTATATGCGATCTTTCCAGGAAAGATCACAAGGAAACACCAAGAATGTTAGAGGAAGAGGAAGGATTGAGTTGTGTATTGTTAAAGATAAGGAGATTGTTGTGTGGAAGATTGTGATGAGTAGACAAATGAAGGAACTGAGTTTATGAGGCATTGAAAGCCACAAGGATTTTAGTCCCAGTCAAAGACAGTAGAAAGATCAGGTCCAGTGTATCATAATTGATTCATGCAAAGCATGGAGTAATTCTTATGTAGGTGCAGAAACGAAAAGTGGAATCATTGGCATAGGAGTGGATAAGATAGGAAGTACAACTTAAAAGATCATTAGTTAATAAATAAAAGGAAGTGTGTGACAGGAGAGGCCTCTGAAGGACACCACTCTTAGTAGCCTTTGAAGAAAACAGTGGTCATTCAAAAACTTTAGAAAGGCAAGAAATTAAAGCAATTGGATGATAGTTGAAGGGTTAGGAGAGGTCACCCTTCTTTGGAACAGGATGAATGAAATGAATGAATGAAAAGTAGCAGATCAAAGATAAAGATGAAATAGTTTGCCAAGGCAGGGTGAAAGACCAGAAGCACAGTTCTTCAGAACAGAAGGGACACTTCAGGACTGTAACACCTTCCCTACAATCGAGCCCCGATCCACAGAAGCTAAGGCTAACAAAGACCCTAAGATCAACTCTAAGGTTAGCCTGAGAGAAAGGAGAGAGTAAGGGGTTAAAACAAGACAATAAGGTGTTAAATAAGTAGCAAAATCTATCATTCATGGGTTAAAATTCATTCAGAGAGAAAGACTCACCATCATCATCTGCCAGCCACTGCCAACAGGCAGAAAAATAGTTGAAAAGAATAGGAAAGGGGTGAAAGATTTAAAGAAGTAAAATAAGAAGGCTTACAAACCATGCAAACACAGCCTTAACTCAAACACTATCATACCATGCAAACTACAGACATGCACATAAAGAGAGTTACAGACATGCAACTAAGGAGAGGATAAGAAAAAAAAGTATAAAGAGTACAACAAAAGTAGGTTAATTTACGCTATGAGTTACATCTAAGTTTGTGTTAGTTTTTTTTTCTGCTGGCATTAATCGTCAACAGCCTCATCCTCGACCATCACCCCTGGAGCTCCTGTTGCGAATTATTTTTTTTATTTTAAACAATGTTAATATTTTTAAAATGTCTCTCTAAACAGTTTTTAAACATATTAATGCTGGTAGAGTTCACGACGGACGCAGGAAGATTCCATCATTTATTAATTACTTTAAACAAAGTTTTTAACAATATTAGTAATGAAATGTCTGCCACGCAACTTAAATCCGTTATTATGAGTATTGCTATTACTGAAAGTGGACAGTTTGTCAAAATTTACATTATCAATTTTATTAACGATTTTGAAAACTTCAATAAGCTCCCCACTTAACCTCCTAGTTTCGAGTGAATGCAAGTTTTTAATCCTATCTTCATAAGACTTGTTGCGCAATGATGGAATTAGTTTCGTGGCGTGATGCTGAACCCTTTCCAACCTATCAATATCCTCACGCAAATACAGGTGCCAAAACTGAATGGCATATTCCAAATGAGGCCTGACTAGGGACTTGTAAAGGGGCAATATAATATTATTTGATTTAAATTCAAAATTACACGCTATGAAGCCTAACATCCTATTAGATTTTGCGCAAGACTCTAGGCACTGGTTCATAACTTTTAAATCCTTAGGTACATGTATGCCTAAATCTACTTCCTCATCAATGCTCGCTAACTGTATCATCCATTGTGTATGTGTAATTGTTGTTCCGAGAACCTATATGCAAAACTTTATATTTGTCTACATTAAATTGCATCTGCCACTTATCCATCCACTCCATAATCCTATTTACATCGTCTTGAAGCCTATTTCTATTATCCATGTTAAGAACTTGACCACCTATTTTAGTATCATCCACAAATTTTGACACGTTACTATTCAAGCCTGCATCAATGTCGTTAATGTCAATCACGAATAGCAATAGGCATAACACTGAACCCTAAGGGACACCACTACCTACATCCAACCACCCTGATTCACTACCATTAACAACAACCCTCTGTTTCCTAGCACGAAGCCATTCCTCTAACCAGTTAACTCCCAGACTGTGTATACTGTGTGCTTTAACCTTCGCAATTAATCTTCTAAGCGGAACTGTATCAAATGCTTTTTTAAAGTCTAAATAAATAACATCAGCCACTCTACGCCTATTGTATTATGGAGTGGACGGATAAGTGGCAGATGCAATTTAACGTAGACAAATGTAAAGTTTTGCATATAGGTTCTCGTAACAATAATTACACGTACATGATGGATGATAGAGAGTTAGTAAGCGTTGATGAGGAAGTAGATTTAGGCATACACGTATCTAAGGACTTAAAAGTTAAGAACCAGTGCCTGGAGTCTTGTGCTATTTTTAAGCTAATAGGATGTTAGGCTTCATAGCATGTAATTTTGAATTTAAATTGAAGGATATTATATTGCCCCTTTACAAGTCCCTAGTCAGGCCTCATTTAGACAGCGGTGGGCACGCGCAACAATTTTTGTAGCACCGCAGCCGCAACTCTGCTGAAATAGTTGCGCTGCACGCACAAGCGCAACCCTTTTCAAAAAGTTGCGCCGCAAGCGCAACCAAACTTTTTGCGGCGCAACTGCCCACCTTTGCATTTAGAATATGCCATTCAGTTATGGTGCCCATATTTGCGTGTGGATATTGATAGGTTAGAAAGGGTTCAGCGTCGTGCCACGAAACTAATTCCATCATTGCACAACAAGCCTTATGAAGATAGGATTAAAGAGTTAGACTTGCCTACTCGAAACTAGGAGATTAAGAGGGGAGCTTATTGAGGTTTTCAAAATCATTAATAAAATCAATAACGTAAATTTTGACAAACTGTTCACTTTCGGTAATAGCAATACTCATAATAACGGATTTAAGTTGTGTGGCAGACATTTCATTACTAATATTGCTAAAAACTATGTTTAAAGTAATTGATAAATGGAATAATCTTCCTGCATCTGTCGTGAACTCTACTAGCATTAATGTGTTTAACCCTTTCACTCACTCGGTAGACAATTGTATAGCTGAAAAATAAATCATATTGATTCTTTATAACCACACAAAGGCAAATTTCTTTTTTACCCTACATCATAATTTGTGAGCGAAAGGTTAAAAACCGTCTAGATAGGCATTTAAAAAATATTAACATTGTTTAAAATAAAAAAAAACAATTGGCAACAGGAGCTCTGGGGGTGGTAATCAGGTATGAGTCTGTTGACGTCTAATGCCAGCTTGTGACTTAGTTGTAGCTTGTTGAGTAAATTAACCTACTCTTTGTTATTCTTTATACTTTTTTCTTCACCTCTCTTTATTTGCATGTCTGTAACTCTCTTTATTGCATGTCTGTAGTTTACATGGTATGATAGTGTTTGAGTTAAGAATGTGTTGCATGGTCTGTAAGCATTCTTATTTTACTTCTTTTCATCTTTCACCCCTTTCCAGCAGAGTGGGCTCTACCTCCCTATGGAGTAGATGACCATTCTGCAAGCTTCCCTATTCTCTCCGACTATTTTTCAGACTTCTTGGCAGTGGCTGGTGGATGATGATGGCGAGTCTTTTTTCTCTTTTTCTGAATGAATGTTAACCCACGAGTGATAGGTGTCGCTACTTACTTAACCTCTTATTCTCTTCTCTTAACCCCCTACTCTTTCCTTTCTCTCGGGCTAACCTTAGAGTGGTTCTTAGAGTCTTTGTTAGCCTTAGCTTCTGTAGATCTGTATTCACTCACTATTTCACTATAAAATTCTAACAAATTAGTTAAACAAGATCTTTGGTGTCAAAACCCATCCTGACTATTAATCAAATCGCGACTTTCTAAGTGATCAATGATACGATCCCTAACTATGGATTCTACAAGTTTACCGACAATTGACATTAAGCTAATAAGCTCTAATCAGTTCAAATTTGAAGTCTATCGCAAGCCTACTAATAATAACTTATGTGCATTTTTATTCTGACCATCATCCCTCGATTAAATCCTCTATTTTCTCTGCTATGTTTCTTAGAGCATTGAGAGTTGTCAGTCCTGAATTTTTAGATTCCGAGTTATGCAATATCATGAATATTGGTACTAAATTATGTTATCCTATTTCATTTTCAGATAACTGTCTAAGGAAAGCCAAGAATAGGTATTATAATGTAACTGCAAAAGAATTTGAGCGTAAAAATATCCTTACCCTACCTTACCATGTTAATTTTCAATATCTCCTGACTTAAAGCAATTGGCATCAATGTAGTCTTTAAGTATAATAATACTGTTAAATCATGCCTAATAAAGAATAGCCGGGAAAATGTTGTTGGTTGTGTGTATTCGATTGTATATACACAATGTAACTCAGTATATATAGGCCAAATGGGTAAAACATTAGATATCAGGGTAAAACAGCATAAATATGCATGTAGAACAGCTAATAATTCCAATGCTTTGTTTAACCATATGTACAGATGTAATCATAACATGAAGTGGGATAGTTCTAAAGCACTTGTTAAAAACAGATATATAATAGAAAGAAATATTCTAGAATGTGCATTTATTCATTTTAAAAACAATTTCAATAACAGCGCGGGAATGTATAAAATTGACAATATCCTGTTAAAATTCCTTTTGCCTCTCATTAACTCTTGTTAAATATGTGCTAATTACTTTGGTTCCCGCTATGTTGTATATATTTATGGGCATCTTGCCTTCTCTCTTCATTCCCTGACGAGGTGTAGCTCTGAATACACGAAAGGCCTTGGAATCATTTTTCTTTTTCCTTGTGGGTTTGCAGGATATATATATATTCTGAGTTTGTGTATATATATATATATATACACACACTGCATATCAAATTATTAGCCACTTTGCAAATTTTGAAATTTCTGAGAAACTGCGCAATCAAACCTTGTACGATCCTGAATATATATTGCTCATGTGTATCAACGTTGTCTGTGTAAATTTTATGGAGAGTTATGTTCATAAGTATGGATATGGCAACAATTTAAATAATTTAAGCTGAAATACAGCGTCTCACATTAATAGCCAGGTATAATGAAAACACATTTAAACAAACATTAAAGTGTTTTTTAATTGGATATTCAATGTACAAAGAAAGAAATCATCATAAATATGGAAATAATGAACATCATAATATCAAAATGACCTCATAAGGTTGTTAATAATGGATGTACGATCCTCCACTTGAAAAAACTTTCCTGAGGCGCTCATCCATTGAATTCGTCAAGGTGAGGATCTCATCTGATGAAATGGTACGAGCAGCATCCACAACAGCCTCCCAGAGTGCATCCTTACTTGAAAACTGCCGTCCATCTCGATAAACTCGCCTCTTCAGGAGACTCCACAAGTTTTCAATCGGGTTGAGATCGGGGGAACATGCTGGCCACTTCATTAATCGAGAGCCAGAGAAGCCTAATTGCTGCAGATATTCCGTAGTTTTCTTAGCCGAGTGTGAGGGTGCATTGTCCTGCATAAACACCAGCGTTCTCTTGAATGTGACCCTCTGCTTCTTGAACCACGGTAGAAGGGGTTTCCTTTAAGAAGGCAACGTAGGCATTGGCAGTCATCTTAACGCCGTCTGGAACTCTCCATGGCCCAACCATCATACCTCCAACAATGCCTGCCCAAAACATGATGCCACCTCCCCCTTGCTGGTGTCAAACGATGAGGACGGTTCCCTCCAATTGCTACCCAACCCTTGCTCCATCCATCTGGTCCGTCGAGGGTAGCACGCATTCGTCAGTGAAGAGGACTTTTGAAAAATCAATTTTCACGTAGTCCTCTGCCCATTTCAGTCGATTCTGCTTATGAACTACCTTCAGAGTTGGCCTTGTAACAGGCTTGACGTGCTTGGCTACCTTCTTCAGGATGCGACATCTGGTAGCTTTCGACACTTTTTCCTCGCCACAACGTTTGAAAAGTTCACCACTGGTCAGGCATGGGTTTATCACAGCTTCACGCTTGATACGAGACAAGGTACGTCGAGAAACTGTCCTCGACACACCTTTGTCAGCCCTCGAACGGACAGCACCAGGAGCCTCGACGAATCTCTTCACTGTGCGGTGATATCTTCCCAGGATTTTTGATATTTCCAGGGTTGTCTTCCCCTTTGCCAGCTCAGAGACGATGGTGGACTTCTCATCAGAGGTTAAATCACCTTTGCGACCCATAATCACACACTTATTTGGCACCTGGCTAATAATTTGAGACACCAAAGTTGTTGCTAATTCATGCAAATGGCCGCCGTTTGTTTATGTTTGCGCAGAACAAAATGATTTTAATACTGTATGCGCAGATAGGTGTTGCCATCATTCAGTTTCATGACATTCAGTGACTGTGAGTGACCTTGACAATTCAATGGATGAGCGCAAAGTGGCTAATAATTTGATACGCAGTAGTATATATATATGAAAAAACTTTTTTTTTTTGCTTCATTAAATACATTTTCACTTAATGCATGTGTCTATTTTGTATTTGAACTTTGTTTTCATTAAACGGGAGCTTCCCCCATAACAACTGCCCATTCAATGAAAGTTGTCTGATGAGTCTTGTGGCTGAGATGAAATGAGGGAACAAATTCTCAGTTTTGAAACATTACTCAAATTGAGTTTCATCATTTAAAATGGTGCATACACAAACTTTTCTAAGCTTATAATAATAGAACAATGATGGGGCAATGTTTCTGACATTTACAACTTTCTGAAATTCAGTATCCAAGAGGTCAAAATATGATCTTTATAAATCATTTCAATGTAATTTTTGTTTTTTCAACCTACATCAAAATAGATGGTATTTTTGGAATCTACAGATCATGCTGATTCCAAATACATATACGTATATAGGTCCAGGACCAATAGGAGGCCAGCTATGTCAATTTGAATATAATGAGGTCAACCAATGACCTCAAAATGACCTTGGCCATAACTCATGACCTATTGGTCGGATTGAGCTAATATTTGAAAATTTTTCTTTGCCCAAAACCAATAACTGGACCAAATTACAGCAAAATCGAAGAGATGATGGTGTTAATTTTCATTTTTATTGGTTGATATTCTTCTGGTATCAACTTCAGGATGCGCACAATCCTGATGGTGTTCCTCCAGTTGTTCTCAAGAACTGTGCTTCTGTGCTGACACCCTTCCTAGGCAAAACAAGAGTAACTGCTCTCAACCCTCCAACTATCATCCAATTGCTTTGATTCTTTCCTTTCTAAAGTTTTTGAATCTATCCTTAATAAGAACATTCTTACCTTAATAAGAAGATTCTTAAACACCTCTCTTCTCACAATCTTCTTTCAGATCGTCAGTATGGATTCCACAAGGGATGCTCCACTGGTGAACTTCTTGCATCTCTCTGACTCTTGGTCATCTTCCTTTTGGGATTTTGGTAATACATTTTCTGTTGCACTGGAAATGTCAAAAGTTCTTGATGGAGTCTGGCACAAATCTTTAATTTTCAAACTGCCCCCCTTTGGTTTTTATTCTTCTATC
Source organism: Bathynomus jamesi (assembly GCA_023014485.1). Classification (NCBI taxonomy): domain Eukaryota; kingdom Metazoa; phylum Arthropoda; class Malacostraca; order Isopoda; family Cirolanidae; genus Bathynomus; species Bathynomus jamesi. The sequence continues at coordinate 544,933 of JAJOZX010000737.1, read as the reverse complement.
CAGGGCTGTGGAGTCGGAGTCGGAAGCAATTTTAGTGCTGCTGGAGTCGGAGTCAGTAAAAATGTACCGACTCCGACCTCAATATAAATTTTAATAAAATATGTTTTTGTGTGTGATATCACTGGCAGCTATGGTGGTTAAACCACTTAAATAATAAACACAATGTTTTCCATTTCAGACACTAATGCCATTAATTCATTTTTTCTTTTCAGATAATATTTTTTATTTTTAATGCTTATTTAATTTCAAGTTCTTTCTAAATTTCATAAGTTTTTAACTTTCAAGTCTAAAACCCCTTTCACAATGGCAAAGACACTTCCAACAAAGTCTGCAGTTTTTGAATATTTTACAATAACCACAGATGGGAAACATTTCGTGTCAGTGTATGATAGATGATGATGATGGTGAAAAATTATGTGAAGCAAAAATCAGTGGTTTTACTGGCTCTGATAAAAATGCACCAACCAGAGCATCAAATTTGAAAAGACATTTGCAGCATTTCCATCCCAAAATTTTAGAAGTTGTCATTGAGAAAGATAGTAATAAAAACCTTCCAACTACTTCAAAGTTAACAAAAGATCAGAAATCTACTGAACAACAAGCACCACTTACAAGATTCTTTACTACAGACAAAGTTACCATAACAATGACCACAGAAAAGTTCAAGAAGCACATCATCGAACTGGTGGTAAGAAATGGTGTAGCCTTATCTTTATTTTCACAACCAGCTTTTCTAGGCCTAAATGGAGAAATGGCCAAGAAACTTGAAGTTTCTCTGGAAAGACAAAGTATCAGAAAAATTATAGTTGAAGAAGCCACAAATAAAAAGGAAGAACTTCGAAGAACTCTTAAGGGACGCTTCATGTTTATTAAAATGGATGCAGCCACGCGTCATAGAGTTAACTATTTTGCCATCAATGCTAGATTTGTTGATGAAAACAATAAAATGGTAACTTGGACATTGGGAGTAAAGGACACTGAGGTGCATCATAACAGTGACTATCTTCAAAAGTTAGTGGAGGAAGTTTTACAAGACTTTGTAATTAAGAAAGAGCAGATTCTATGTATTGTCACAGATAATGCTTCAAACATGCTAAGCACAATAGAAAAACTGAATAAAGTTGATGAAGAAAAAGTGGCTAATGAAAGATGACATTCCTGAAACTGATTCTCAAACAGCACAAACAGAACAGAGCGATGAAATTTTAGATGATATTGTTGAAGAAGCATCTAAGCTCTTTCTAATTCAACATATGTGTTGTGTTGTACATACATTGCAGCTAGCAATAAGAGATGGATTGAAAGATCGCCATGCAGCTACGCTGATAGGCAAGTTGAGGCAAGTAGCCACTGCAGCCAGGACCTCTAAAATTGATGCTGTTATCCAGAGACATGCAGGAAAGGGAGCTATTTTGGACCAAGCGACACGCTAGGGAGCACATATATGATGATTAAGCGTTTGCTTGATCTAAAACCCTTCCGAGAAGACATTGATAATCCCAATGTTTCACTAACTGAAATTCAATGGAGGGAGGTTACACAATTAGAAGCTCTGCTTGCTCACCCTTATACTGTCACCAAAACGTTGCAAGCAGAGGATTTAACTCCTGGTACATTCCTATGGGAATGGAAAAATTTATTATTTCATCTATCCCAAACTGGAGGATTAATTGCTGATGGAATTGTATCCTCAATGAAGAAAAGAGAGGGTCTGCTACTGGAAAATGAGATCTTATTAGCTGCTGTCTACATAGATCCAATGAACCAAATTTTGTTGACCAAAGAACAAATTGCTAAAGCAAAAGAGGCCCTCTGCAAGGTTGCAATTTGCATAAAAGGGCTATTACCTGAAAATCCTGAACCACAGGATGAAGATATGAGTAGTAAGTCCCTCTCATCCTCTTCAAATGATGAAGAATTAGACTTTCAAAAATATTTAGATAAAATTGAATGCTCAAAAGCAAAGCGTCGCCGCTTAAACGTACATAGGCAACCTTTTGATGTTAAACTAATGCAATTTAAGCAAGGTTTTTTTTGATGGCCTAAAAGAAGTGGAAAAATATGATCACTCATCTAAACTGACAATACAAGAAGTCATCCCTGCATATCCAGAGATTTTAAGAGATACAGCTATGATAGTAACAGCCATGCCACCCACTCAGGTCAGTGTGGAGAGACTGTTTTCCACACTGAAAATAATTAAATCAGATTTAAGGGCTTCAATGAAAGAGGATCTGGCAGAAGCAATTCTGTTCCTAAGAACAAGTTATTCGTAAATTTTAGATTTTCACCCTTGGCCTTAGTTTAATAAATTTTGCAGGAATACTTTTATATTTTTGATTGCATTTAATGAAATTTCTATTTTGTCATAGTCTTAAATTAAATTTTTTTTTGTTTTATGCTCAATGAATTTTGTTTTTTCATAAATAAAAAATAAAAAAGCCATAATGGCATCCCTACAACCATTAGACTCAAACTTTGCAGGTTATGGGCTTAAAAAGTAGCCAGATGATTCACGTGGTGGTGATGAAATGCCTCTTGTGTAATTATCATCATAGCAGATTTAGAATTAATATACCTTCAGAGTCGGATAGACAAAAAATTGAGGAGTCAGAGTCGGTTTTTTATGTGCCGACTCCACAGCCCTGCTTCTATCTGTGCCTTCATTTCCGATTTACTTTCTATAGCTGTGGTTGTAGATTGCCACTGTTCTTGTAAAGCTATTAACAGTGGTATTCCTCAAGGTTCTGTCCTGTCATCCACATTTTCTTTTTATTTATTTGTCACCTATTAAGTTGCACTTGCTGTCCTATCTAATCCTATGCTGATGATTTCACTCTTCCTTCTCCACCTGCTTCACAAAGCATCCCTCTCAACAGTCACTTCATGATTCACTTACAATGGCTATGGTACACCTGACCTCTGATCTTTTTGCTATCCTCTGATTGGGGCAGAGAAAACCTTGTGGCTTTCAGTGCCTCAAAAGCTCAGTTCCTCCATCTGTCTACTTGTCACAATCTTCCACACAGCTATCTCCTTACTTTCAGCATGCAGCTTTAAGTCATCCATAAACAACAAATGGTTTATGGTCATGGTTGGATCTGTCTGTCTTCCCTCTGACAGGTTGCAGCCCCTATTGCTTCTTTTCAGAAGTTTGTTTAAGGGGTTCAGGGTGAGGCAGTAAAACAGAAGTAACAAACTATTACCCTGGAAAATACCTCAAGATTTGGATGTGTACATCCTCTAATTTGATCCCACTACTTGCGTCCAAAACAGCTCTTATGTGTTATTGTGCAATGTCCTGTCTTCAGATACTGTGTACCAGAGCATTTTTTAACCTAGTGAGTGGGCAACATGAATGTCACCCAGTGAAGAAAATTTGTCACCCAGTAAATGAAATTTTAGGGTACTGGGCAACAATGAATTTTCAAAATTTGTAAAAATAAAATTGTCTTGGAAGCCATATATATACATATAATACATGCACATATGCTACAATTAGAACTGTATCCTAAATGTAAATATGAAATTTACATTGAATATTTATATATAGATAATACTAGTGTTATTTCAGACCGTCCGGTTCAGCCGAACCAGTTGTTAAATTTTGATTGGATCACTGAACCATTTGTTTGTTTTCAACAAATATTTAACAGTCAGTAGAAATTTATTTATATCTAATTTTTTTTCATTTTTTCAGGATTTTATAGAAAAATGTAGGTAGTATCACAAGCAGTGGTCGTTTCAATATTTATTTATTTTTTGATGGAAAATTAGTTTATTTTTAATTATGTCATTAGTGAGTATAAAGAATATGTTAAATAATTTCTGCCAAAATGTTACAAAATGCTGTTTGAAAAAGCTAAAATGTGTTGGCTTCCAGGGCTCCACCCCAGATCCCGCTGAGGGAGCTCTCTCTCACCTTAGACCCCCTAGCTTAATGACTCGCACCATTGGCACTCACCAATTTACACCCCTATCTGTATCCCCTATCTGTCACCCAGTAGGAAAAGCTTAAAAAATGCTCTGCTGTGTACCTCTCACCTATATGCAGGGCTGCTGAGAGTTGCCCCAGGCAAAGATTGGTGTGTGGGCCCCCCTGTTTACTCAGTAGTTTATTATGAATGTTTTTTGTGTACATAACAAGCAAACTGACTATATGTCTAAGTCACTATTCAAAACATACAGTATGAATAAACAACTCGGAAGAAAATTACCATTTTATTTTTCAAATCAATTATATTAATTCTAACACCATACAATTTACAATGCAGTACCAGTCCATGCAGGCAAGACAATTGTTTACTGCAAGATTTCCAAAATTAGATGTGTACTTTCTTTGCCTTTTCTTTAGCAAAGTGGTAAATGATTCTGATGAAATTTAAAGTATGGGCTAACTGGTTTTCAATTACAATGGTTCCCAGATCTGTCAGTCAGTCTTGGGCATCAGGGGACCACAGATTATATTTTCTCTGTTTCAGTTTGACTATGATAATCTCTACAAAATGAATGTTCATTAATTATATTTCCTCTCTGTTATTTAATCAATTGCTTTATTAATATTTTTAGATTTTATTCTCCCTCTTCACAGGCCCCAAGGATTTATCCTGGCTTCCCTGCCCTCTCAGCAGCCCTGCCTATATGGCACTCTTGGTTCAAACAAATGCTGGTTTACAATACCTTATTTTTGCAATGTAGCAAAGATTATATATGCATATTAAGTTGTGTTATAATAAGACTGTATTTGTAAGTTGGGTTAAATGGTTATGCTGGCCTTATTTTTGTATTACATTCAGTGTATGATATGTAAGATTGTACTTGTATGTTAGGTTCAGTGGCTATGGATTGTGAATGATCCACAACAAAGATGTTTTGGTTGTTGTATAATTAATAATTTAAAATGTAGTTTCCAAAAAATCATCTCTGAACTCAGCTTCCCATAATTCATCAACATTTTTATTGAACTCTTTTTTTTATTTTCATAATTTCTCTGATTTTTTCATTAAGCTACAATTATTTTCTCTTACATATACAAATGATTTTTTTCAGTTAATGCGGTCTCGTAATAACAATATGTATAAAATTGTCAGATAATTAATCAAACAGTATGCCAGTATGCTAGGTTAAGTGGTTATGTTGGCCTTATTTTTGTATTAAGTTCAGTGTACAATACGTAAGATTGTACTTGTATGTCAGGTTAAGTGGCTATGGATTGTGAATGATCCGCAATAAAGATGTTTTGTTTGTTTGATTTGGCTCTGTTTGTGGGTTAGGGTGATATTCATTCTCCAATGCTCCATTCTTCTGCTTAGAAAATGTATTGTCTTCTCCATTTTTGTTTAGAAAATGGATTGTCTTATTGTATAGCTTCATACATTCTAAAATCCATGAATGGGACACAGTGTCAAAAGCCTTCTGATTTCTCCATCTTTTCTTACAATCTTCAATTATAGTTTGGTTGATTAGAAGCTCATCTTGGTTCTGAACTTCTGAGGTATCTTCTTCTACACCCTTTCTCTTCTTATTCTAGATAATTATTCTCTATATGATAGCTGTATATGTGATCTGCTATTATTAGTCAATAATTTATATGTAGTGGGTAAACAATGGATAGGCCTATACTTTTGGGGAAGGTGAATTTCTTGCAACTTTGGTATTAGAATAGTGTTCACTGTCACCCATTCTGGGGCATCTTCCTCACCATTTATTATTTGTTGAAAGGACTGTTTATAATACTTATGTAGTGGAGTAGTCTGTTTAATCCAAAAGTTTGGGAGCTGGTCTGTTCCTCAACTTTTGAAGTTATTAAAGCATGCCCATTTTGATCTTAGTTTGTTTTGCATTATGGTGATGTTTTCTATTTGTTGTTTATCTCCATTGACCTGTCTCACTTCCTCTATCAAATCAGCTTCATTCTTGAGTTGCGCTACCTTGGAAAAATTGCCTCCAGTAATTATCCAGGGCATTTTGGTCTGGTAGTTGCTTTCCTTTTATTATCTCATATTAGATTTTTATAAAGAGCAGTTGGGTTCTTTGCAAATAAATGATTTTGTTTTCAGCTTTTTACCTCAGCTCTCTTCTTTATTTGTTGAGCTAATACTTTAATTTAATTTATGAACTCTTAAATGCTCTCAAAGATGTCATTTCCATGATGTAGTGTAAGAACAAATATCACATTTAAAAGGTTTTCCTCTCTTTTGTCCTATATTCTTTTGATTTTTTCTTTTCACATTCTGGGGACCACAGCCTAGGGTCAAACCAGATGTGTTTATCTGTTAATGATGCTTCCAAGGGCTCTTTTCAAGATAGTGACACTATCCTGAATTGTTTCCAGTTATATCTCTGGGGCTGTTGGGTTGTTAGGTATCTGTTCTAGAAAAGAATTTAAATTCTTTTTGAGAAGCCCAGTTGCTCCCATTATCACTGGTATTATTTCCATTTCATATAGCAACCAGGTTCTTTGTAAATAATTTTTTAGAGCTTGGTATTTGGTTATCTTTCTCTTTTCTGCTTGGTTTAGTCCATAATAATTGGGGATGCTTATGTCAATAAACTGTCCCTTTCTTTTCTCTCTATCCCATATTACTATATCAGGGTTCATAGCTCTCTTTTGGATATATCTTCCGTAGGATTGATTTTGTCATTATATTAGATGGCTAACACTTTCCACCTCAGCATGACAGAATCTACACCTATCATTATTACCGAGTCTAGCCATTTTCTTAAATGTATTTGTTAGGAGTGCAAGATATTGGGCACCCAGTATTAGCTGTTCTCCATCATACAGCAGAACTCCTCTCCTTAGCCATTCTACTGATCCTTCTTTATTCATGTAGTCCTTCTAAAGTTCTTGAGAGTATTTTCCAGCCCTTTGGTGTTGTTCCTATTTTTCTGCATGTTTGGCTTGTTGTTCTCAGTCGAATTATTTTGAGACTTCTCCTAGCAATTAACATGGCTGGTACTCTTTCAGTGTCTATTTCTTCTGTCATACTATTCCCTCCAAAGTGCTGGGCCAATTTGGTTATAGAAGTTTGTCAAGTTATTCTTGTGGTGTGGTGTTCATGAACTGGAGCTATTGTAGAGTTAGAAAAGCTTCTCAGATACTGCCCAATGTTGATGGTCGATGATCAGTGCAGCTGGTTAACCTGTCAATCCATTCCCTCTAAATTTTCTTGGCAAGTACAATCTGGGAAGACACTGGTTCCAGTATGTTATTTTATTTAGAGTGAGGATTTTCCTGGTTTTAATATCTAGTTTGTTCAGTTCTGATTGAGGGCAGTCTATTATCCCTATACTATAGTTAATGACAGGGATGGCAAGTTCATTTATAGCCATTATTTTGTTCTTTGATGTAAGTTGGGTCTTGCAGATCTTCTTCAGTCTTCAAACATACTCTCCTCTGATTTTCTCTCACATTTGCTGATGTTCTATATTACCACTTTCTTCTATTCCAAGGTATTTGTTGGAACTATCCTTTACCAAGTCCTTAATCTCAGTGTCTCTTCCTAAATTGATGTTGTGTGTTTGTATTTTCTTACCTCCCCTAAGTGTACATTCAGCACACTTACCCAATCCAAATTTCATTCTTATGTCACTGGAGTATGTATGTACAATCCGTAATAGGTATTCTAGGTTTTGATCAGAGTTTGCATACAGCTTCAAATCATCCATAAATGGTAGGTGGTTTAGACCACCACTATCTGGGTTTCTCTGCCTAGTTTGACTGAGGTTGTTGCCCTTGGTGTCTCCCTGGAACATACCCCTCATAACCAGCACATATCTTTTGCGATTTTTCTTAGCTATTAAGGTGGCTGGTACTCTCTCAGTTTCTACTTCCTCTGTCATATTGTTCCCTTGAAAGTGCTGGGCCAGTTTAGTTATCAAAGTATGCTGCATTACCCTTGTGTTGTGGTGTTCATGGACCAGAGCAATTGTAGGGCTGTGCGAACTCCTCAGATACTGCCCAATGCTGATGGTTGATGATTGGTACAGCTGGTTAACCTCAATCAATCCCATTCCTCCCGGTTTTCTTGGTAGGTACAGTTTGGGAGGACACTGGTTCCAGTATGTTGTTCTATTTTAGAGTGAGGATTTTTCTGGTCTTAACATCTAGCTTGTTTAGTTCTGATTGCAGCCAGTCTATGATCCCTATACTGTAATTGATAACAGGGATGGTCTCTATCCAGTCAGCATCCTGGTTATGCTGTTCAGGGGTTTCAAAGAGGGGTTTCTAGTATGCCTCCAACTGGGTTTGATCTGGTGGTTCATGTACTGTTATTCTTTCCCTAATGACATTCTGATAAAAGCCTCTGGGGTTTGATAAAAATTGCTTGTTATGGTTTTTCATGTCAATCTGCTTTTGCTTATTCCCGATTCTATTGGCTATGGCTGGGATTTTTCCTTTCAATTCCAGCACCTTGTCATGTAGTTGATTATCTCTCAAGTTATACTTCCTCTTTATTTTCCCTATTTGTTTTTTGAGTTTTCCCTGTTGTGTGGGTGTTTGGAAATATTGTTTTAATTGGTTCAGTTTTCATCTGGCTTGTGTAAGTTGTTTAGTTAATTTAACTTTCCAGGGAGGAGGTTTTGGTTTACACTTTTGGCTGGGGGGGGGCTTTGATCTAAAGTTTGGAACAAGTTTCTGTTGCATGTATAGGCCAGCAGTGTAATTTACTTGATTAAGTTCAGTAAGGTCTGTGTTGACTGGAACTTGTCTATTAATTGCTACATTTACCCTGCTCAGTAGTTGTTTAAACTGTCTATTTTTACTAAGTTTGATGAGTTGGGGCTGACTTTCCATATTCATTGGTTTTAACATTTTCAATTATATTTGCTAGTTCCTCCTCTGTTTCTATTTGCTGTAAATCCATATCTTCATATCGTGGTGGTGGTGGTGATGGGGGAGAATTTCTTGATCTGGCTGGGGAAGGCAATGATGAGTCAGAGGATCCAGGCAAACTGGGTGGCGAGCCACCCATTCCTATATGCTGAATTGGATTGGTTAAAGAATGTTAGCTTGTGTGCTATCTGCTTTGTGTGTCCACTGAGCTATAAGATGCATCATCATCAATATTTTGAGCAGCTTCAAGGCACTGGAATAGTGGGATAGGGTTCATTATTGGGCTGGTTTCATTGTGAATAAGTTTATCTATTTCATCATTCATGTATTCCATTTCTTGTTCACTAAATGCCCTCTGGGTTATGAAGTTGTGCTTCTGAGTGGTCAATCTTGGAGCTGGACTCTCTCTCTTACATGGGCAAAAGTGGAAGATCTCTCTCTCCATTCCCTTGTGATGTCATTCTGTCTCTCATTTTTCTTTCTGGCATACTTTGTAGCCCATATCAGTGTCCATTTCTCTTCTCTTGTCCACAATCTTTTCATTTTTTCCTCTTTCTTCTCCTTCTCTGGCACTGTAGTCCTCAGCTGCTTCCCTAAGGGCACTTTGTTTAATATTACTAATTTCCTCCTCTGTAAGGTACTTATGCACTTGTGAGGCTAATGATTGTAATTTCTTGACAGAAGTATTTTTCTTCTCTTCAGGTAAGTTGGAATTCCTGATTTGCTCCACTAGGATTATGTTCTTCTACCTGCTCCACTTCTCAAACCTTGAGTATTCAGAGCAGTGCAAAATTATTTTCTTTTCTTCAATAGTCCATTTTATTGTATTATGCATTCTCAGGTTTCGTTTTGGGGCCATTTTCCATTGAAACTGCTGGGGTCCAGGGTCATTACTCTGGCCTGATGGGGTCCCCTGCATTGATCCCTTTGGAGAAGTTTCTTCTCCTCTGGGATTAAGAAAAGTTGCACCATTGTTCTCCTCACCTACCCTGGTGCATAAGCAGGTTGAGGGGACCTTTTTATCCTGGGCGATGTCCTGCCAGTATGAGTTTTCCTTAGTAAACATCTCATTTTTGTTGAAGCTTTTCGCTAGGATTAGTGCCCCTCATAGAGGTCACTTCCTCATGGCTGTACACAGCCAAACCCTGTGCTGGTGGGACCTGGGTGTGTGAGGAGCACACCTCAAAGGCTCTTCATACCCACCAGGCTCTTCAGTATGAATTCTTCAATGCCAGTGAAGACTAATTTTTTGTGTTGCGGTGTAAGAACAAATATCACATTTAAAAGGTTTTTCTCTTTCTTGGTTTATACTCTTTTTAGTACTTTTTATAGCTGTAAGTGGGGCTTCCACCTGAAGCCAAACACTTCAACAATGTCTGAACTTGGCCTAGCATTGATTTTCTCCACTAGGATTATGTTCTTCTGCCTGCTCCATTTCTCAAATCATGAGTATTCAGAGCAGTGCAAAATTATCTTTTCTTCAATGGTCCAGTTTATTGTGTCATACTGACATATGTTTTTGTTGGACCCATTGTCTGATGGAAAAGCTGGGGTCCAGGGTCAATACCTTGACCTGGTGGGATCCCCCACATTGATCCCTTTGGTGAAGAATCTTCTCCTCTGGGACTGAGAAAAGTTGCACCATTGCTCACCTCACCCACCCTGGTGCATAAGCAGGTTGAGGGGACCTTTTTATCCTGGGTGACATCCTGCCAGTGTGTGAGCTTTCCTTAGTAGACATTACATCCCATTCTTGTTTGTGGAAAGCTACATACAGGTGGGAGGGTTTCCCCCACACCCGTCCCTTATTTTTAGTCGCCTTTTACGACATGCTGGGACCACGTGGGAAGTATTCTTTCAAATCCCCTATCCTTAGGGATCTCCAGTATGAACTCTTAAATGCTTGTGAAGATTACTTTTTGTATTGCAGTGTAAAAACAAATATCACATTTAAAAGGTTTTTCTCCAGGATGAACTCTTAAATACTTTTGAAGAGTATTTTTATATGCTGCAGTGTAAAAATAAATATCACATTTAAAAGGTTTTTTCTCTAGTATGAATTTTTAAATGCTCTTGAAGAGTACTTTTGCGTGCTGCAGTGTAAGAACAAATATCACATTTAAAAGGTTTTTCTCCAATATTAACTTTTAAATGATCTTGAAGAGTACTTTTGCGTTCTGCAGTGTTAAGTAAAGACTTGGTTATTTTAAGTTCTAATTTTGCTACCGGGTTCTGCTTTCATTTGGAATGCTGCAAATGATTTATATAAAATTAGTTTAGTTGGAGCATTTGGTTTTAAGCCAATTACTCGACTAAAACCATAATATTTATGCTTCATCTTTTTTTTTTTACTATAGGTTTTTATTCAATGGTTTGATCAAAATATTCTTGAATAATTCATGCATAATTAGTTCTACATCAGCTAATATCTAAGAACTTCTACACCATAAAGTGATCTTCTTGTACTGTAAAGGATTTGCAGACAACCTATACTTTGTCTTGTCTGTGTGAGCATATGAGTTAAGGGCTGGGTTTCTTTTTTATGTAGGAAGGAGGGGCCAAGGGAAAATTCCCACAAAAGCACCCCTCCTATAGAAGAAGAGAGCGAAAATCAAGGTCCGGGGTTTTCAAGATGCCTAAACACACCATTTGAAAGATGGGAGGTCATAGACAGGAGGAAAGATGGATTGAGGAAGATTGGAGTTGACCAGTTGAGTAAATGAAAGACTGAAAATATCGATTAACCCTTGCATTAGATAGTTGGACAGAAAAGAAATGAGAAAGTATAGAAAGTCTGGTACTGTGTGCACTCCTTAAAAGAGGAGGCATGCAGTTAGTGTGTTCAGAAGAGCAATGTCTGTTATGATAGTGATAGTAAAGAGAGAGTGAGGCAACACTGCAGCAAAGAGAGAGAGCTCTAGAGATTGAAGACAATCAGAGGCTGGGAATTGATGAGACAAATAGCCTTTGATTCCACCTGGTGAAGTACAACTGTGTGGGTTGAACCACCTGACACATGAGAAGCATACTCCATACATGGGCAAACACGACCCCTGTAGAGAGAGCGCAACTAAGTGGGAGTGAAGAAACCACGAAGGTGGTACAGCACACCTATCCTCTTAGAAGCTGTTTTAGAAATAGTATATGTGATCTTTCCAGGAAAGCTCATGAGAAAAGGAAATGCCAAGAATGTTAAGAGAAGAGGAAGGATTGAGTTGTGTGTTGTTGAAGATAAGGGGATAGTCGTGTGGAAGATTGTGATGAGTAGACAGATGGAGGAACTGAGTTTTTGAGGCACTGAAAGCCACAAGGTTTTCTCTGCTCCAATCAGAGATAGCAGAATGATTAGAGGTCAGGTGTCCCATCGCCATCCTACATGAATCATGAAGCAACTGCTGTGAGGGATGCTTTGGGAAGTGAGTGGGGAAATGAAGAGTGGAGTCATTGGCATAGGAATGAATAGGACAGGAAATGTGAATTAAAAGATCATTAATAAATAAAAGGAAAAGAGTGGGTGACAGGACAGAACCCTGAGGAACACCACTGTTAATAGCTTTAGAAGAACAGTGGCCATCTACAACTACAGCTATAGATCAGCCAGAAAAGAAATTAGAGATGAAGGAACAGATAGAAGTTTAGAAACCAAAGGAGGGTAGTTTTGAAATTAAAGATTTGTGCCAGACTCTATCAAAAGCTTTTGATATGTCTAGTGCAATAGCAAAAGTTTCACCAAAATTGTAGGAGGAGGATGACCAAGTCACATGACACATCACACATCAAAAATTGAAGGTCAAAGGGTAGAGTGAAAGATGGACTGAGGAAGGTTGTTCCAGAGTTGATCAGTTGAGTAGATGAAAGGTTGAGAATACTGATTAACCCTTGTGTTACAGAGTTGGACAGAAAAGTGATGAGAATGTGTTGGAAGTCTGGTACTGCATGCTCTCAGTAAAGGAGGCAATATGCTGTTAGTGTGTTCAGAAGAGCAGTGTTTGTTATAGTAAAAACAGTAAAGAGAGTGCAGCAACATTGCAGTGAAGAGAAAAAAAAGAAGACAGGCAGTGTAATGTAGGAAATTGAGACAAAAAGCCATTGATTCTACAGAGTCAAGTAGAGCTATGTGGGTTCACTCTGCCCAGTTGAGCCACCCCTCACAGGAGCAAATGAGACTCCTCCCTATACAGACAGCAAATGAGTGGGGATGAAGAAACTGCAGTCAGCACAACACACAACCTCTAAGGAGCCTTTTCACAGAGTATATGTGATCTTTCCAGTTAAGATCACATGGAAACACCAAGAATGTTACAGGAAGGGGAAGGATTGCGTTGTGTATTATTAAAGATAAGGAGATTGTTGTGTGGAAGATTGTGATGAGTAGACAAATGAAGGAACCAAGTTTATGCAGCATTGCAAGCCATGAGGATTTTTCTGTCCCAGTCAAAGATAGCAGAAAGGTCAGAGGTCCAGTGTATCATAGCTGATTCATGCAAGGCATGGAGTAATTGTTGTGAGTGACACTTTGTGAAGTAGGTGCAGAAATGAAAAGTGGAATCATTGGCATAGGAGTGGATAGGATAGGAAGTAAAACTTAAAAGATCATTAATTAATAATGAAAAGGAAGTGCTTGACAGGAGAAGCCTCTAAAGAACACCACTCTTAATAGCCTTTGGAGAAGAAGAGTGGTCATTCAAAAACTTTAGAAAGGCAAGAAATCAAAGCAATTGGGTGATAGTTGGAGGGTTAGGAGAGGTCACCCTTCTTTGGAACAGGAAGAATGAAATGAATGAAAAGTAGCAGATCAAAGATAAACACGAAATAGTTTGCCTAAGCAGGGTGGTAAGCACAGAAGCACAGTTCTTCAAAACAACAGAAGGGACCCTTCAGGACTAACACCCACTTCCTACAGTCGAGCCCAGATAGTGCAGAAAAAAATGTCTTTGAAAGTTATTCTAATTTCAAGCATAATAAGTCAGATTGGAGAGGGGACAACGCTACTCTGACTAATTGGCAAGTAGTTATATGCATATATCAGTTCTGATTAAAATGACTTAATCAAATATTTTCATAAAGAACTAATTCTCAAACAGACTTTGCATGTCCTATGTTTTACTATTTTTAAAACTGTCTGCCAAAATAACCCATTCATTTCACTGTTCTGGAGCCTGCTTATCAGTTAAAACTTTAGAGCACATTCTTCATTCATCTTCACTTCCATCATATTAGAACCTTATGAGGTAAACCGTAGCCAGAGCAAGATTTTCATTTAATATTCAGTTATAGTTTCATGGGTAGGTGGTATGCTGGGTAGGTACCCAACAAAACTCAACCCACCATCCATGACAACCATTTCAAAATATCTAGAAATGTGATGATGATAATTAGATTCCAAAATTAATATTTTGCATTTATAACTAATGTTTGTATAAAGTTAAAAAATACTTATGACTAAATATAACCAGAGAGTACTTAGCTTTTTGCTTTGTTGCTCAGAAGTTCAGGTAACACTTTATAATCATTCCTTCACAAACACCTTCATTTGAATAAACCAATCTGTGACCAGTCTTAGTTCAATAACAATATTTTTATTATTAAATGAACATGACTTCTCTATTCAATGGGTCTCTTACTCTTCAATGAATGGTAATACAATCGTAACTGTCTGTTACCCTATTTTTAACATGTAATCCCTACACAGTCAAAGTCATAATTTTAACTCTACAGTATTTGTGATCCATTTGCTGTCCAAATCATAACTCAACTAAATTGTAACTCTCTCTATGTGATCCAATCACTAGCCAAAGCATAAATCCACTTTTAAAAAAAAACTCCAAATGTTTTTCTTTATATGGTCACAAGTGGCAAACTTCTAGAAGGAAACAAAAGACAGTCAGCAACCATAGCCTAGTTACCACTATCAGCTGCAAGTGATGACATACTACATTGTTGTTGTTATTTTCTTTTATTTACATTCTTTGGTTCTAATATGGCAATGACTTATTTACATACCTAGTCCACTAATTTTATAACAAGTACAACACTGTATTCTAAGTTAGTTTCCTTTTTATTTGTACTAGGAAGTATTATGTACTTTATTGATCTTTGTTCTATTAATTATTTAGAAACATAACAGGTCTCTCTACACCAGAAAGAACAGATATTAAAGTTTTATTCTGAGACAATGTAACAAATAAATAGCAAAGCAAAAGAATTTCAGAAAGTTTGTTTGCAGAGTAAGCCAGTTTTTTTCAAGTGGTTCAAACAGCAGCACAATGAGGGTAAACCACTTTCTCAACTGCTTATTATGAAGAAAGCCAAACAGTTTTATGACCTTATGAGAAGTGATGAACCATAATTCCCTGTTGGGTTGCTTAATCAGTATAAGGATAGACATGGTATTCACAAGCTTGCCACTGCAGGAGAAGGGTTCTGCTGACTCTAAAAATGTTACCAAGTATGATGACATTTTTGAAAACCAAATTCAGGAATGTACCCTTCATGCAGAACAAATATTCAATGCAGATGAGACTGCACTATTTTGGCAGTGTTTGTGGTGCTATAGTGTATTTATTAAAGTAAATATTATTTTCATAGATTCACCAGCAATTCTTTTTATTATGTACAGTACAACTGCTATTTTTCCATTCCCCTGAAAAATATAATCCAAAAAGTACTTGGTCCAGACCCCTTTTGGTATAATGGGACTTTGCTCTACTCCCAACTTAAAATTTACCAATTTTTGTAAATTTATATGGTTATCAGAGGTATCACTTCATGTAACATTCCTAACTGAATCAACCTTGTAAGAAACACATTCTAACCCATTTCATTTTCACAGTGGGACCCTAATACAAACAAATAGGAAAGTTCTCCGAAGGAATTACTTCAAAATTAAATTTATAAATGACTGAAAAGACAACATACAAATTCACTTTGTCATCACATATAATATCAATATACCTTGCTTTACAAATTCAAAGCAAAAATATGCAAACCATAAAATTTCTGTTTCTTTATATGGTAGGGACATCATCTGAATGTAGCATGCACTGTAAATCTGAAACCTCATTTTATAAAGCATTTATACAACTTTTGAGGTATTTCTGAGTATAGACTGTAAACCATATCCCTTTTTCATGCTAGCTTATTGTGAAAAAGGGATACTGCAAAATAATGATCAAATGGATTTCATATACAACTGTCTACCAACTTTTTTACACAGAGAAGCTAGACAATAATATATAGTGCCACTCACTACTGTGGTGGAGAATAACTACAAGAACTAGACAGATAAGTATCATAATGGCTTACTTTAGCAAAGGTGTACTCAAGCAAAACAACACATGTTTACCTTAACACTGAGTTCATTATCAGTGAAATATGTTTCTTCTCTACCACAAAGATCTATCACCAATTTATCTTTCATCCAATCATTAAATATGGTTTCCTTTTCATCACATTCAATACATATTTCCTATATCAATTTATTCCTATATTTAAGAAAACTGCCTTATAATCTATTGAAGCTTTAAAAATGAGTTAATCAGTTTAATGCTTTGATAAATGTATTAATAAATAAAATACCAACCTTACTGAACAATCTATTCATCAAAAGAATCAAATGAACTTCAAAATTGTCATATTTTCTTTTTCTTGCGGCATGAGTGGCAAACCCACTTAAACTATATAAGAAAAACAATTTTTCATAACTATTTCTTACCTCCCATTCATCACAGATATTTTCATGGCCAATTGTATCTGTTTTGCAATAATTTGCTTCATAGGAATCATCAACTTCTTTAATATCAACTTCTTTAATATCAACTTCTTTAATATCAACTTCTTTAATATCAACTTCTTTAATATCAACTTCTTTAATATCAACTTCTTTAATATCAACTTCTTTAATATCAACTTCTTTAATATCAACTTCTTCTTTAATATTCAAATCAATTTCTTTCACATCACACTCGCTTTCATTTTTTTCCATTTTGAAACTCTTGACATCAAATGAGTGATGGAAAAAATTTCCTTAACAGGAATCTCTCTCTTTAGTTAACAGTTCATTATACTGATGGACACAAAATATTCTGAAAATAATAAAACAATCCCAAAAGAGAGTGAATGTCATTGTAATCCTTAGGGCCTTGGCCTATATTGTTAAAACCATGATAAATTTTACTAAGGACAAAATTTTCAAATTAGAAAGGTCTTATTTTGTTTTTATAGTTTCTTTTAAAGTACTGTATACCTGAACTAATTTAAGAATGGTTTTAACACACAAAGACAAAGTTCTGTGCAAAGCTAATAGCACTAAATCTATTATAAAAATAAAAATGGGATTTACATAACTAGGATAACCAATAAACCTAACCTCCAAGGGAGGTCTATAGTTTATCCTTTAAAATTACTCTTGAAAGACAATATTCATGGCTGAAGTTTTAATTACCATTTTAATTTTCAGACATGAAATAAAAAACTTTTAGTTATCTTAAGAGGAATTAAAAACAGTATTAAAAATCTGTAAAATCTGGCATCCAAACTTTTAAAATTCTGAAAACTCGTACTTTCAACTAATATTTAAAATATAATGCATGTAAATATGCGAAGGTGTACAGGGAAAATTTGTACCTGAAATAAGAAACTGTATAGTCTTCATGTATCTGGAGTTTTAAGGTGTCAGTTATAATGTCAATGATGCTCATATATGAGCAGGGTTGGCACCAAAGTGGGTAACCCACTCTTGCCCACCTGCTGTTTTTTTTTTCTTTCTTTTTAAATATAGTAAGTCCGCAACTTACACTGTTAATTCATTCCAAAGATTACCATGAAGTCCAACACTGCTTAAAATTAAATACAATATATTTTGTGACATATGCATTCATTTCTATGGCTAGTTGAAGCTAAAAAAGTAAGGTTTATAAAAACAATATATATTTATATAAAAACTCAGATTCTGCAGATGTTGAAGGCATTGGATCTTTACTCTCTGATTGGATGATGCTTGCGTATCCGTGTAAGTTGGGGACTTACTGTACTTGAAACCCCTCCCCCTCAGTATTTTGCCCATGTTAGTGGGTTTTTCATATTATTTTTATGTCAAAATTAACATCCTCTGTTCTGTTCAGCTTTATCTTCCATCTAATTAGATACACAAGTATCCTACATAGTCATAATTTAACTTATACAAAATGTGGTTTAATTATTTGATAAAAAAAAAAGTGGGATGGGTATTTCAAAAATATGGGAAATATTGCCACTCTGTGTATAAGGGTTGAGCAGGTCACCAGAGAAAAATTACACTGAAGACTGTGTACTGCTCAATGCTACAGTATTCCCACATATACAAGTAAAAATGGGATAAAACAATCAGAATTCCAAAATGCATGCCAAGTTTGAAACAGTCTCTCTTATACAATGAAAGTCTACAGCCTATGCTACAGATCCAGTGAACTTTAGAATCCTAAGGCTCCTAGCCAGGGCAGAAGTGCTCTGTATATATGATGGTTTATCAGTAACTTTGTTGGTATGTGTGAAGGAATGTGGATAAAAACAAATTGAGCAAGGAATGTTGTACTAGGCTGAGACAACAGACTGTGCATTACTCAGTTTATTATAATGTCCAAGAAGTCACTACCCAAAGTGAATCCTACTAATGTTAAACTTTATTCTCATATCAAAGACAAGAATATAGGTCCAAGAAAAGTTAGGACTGATGAATAGATTACAGAAAATAGTAATCACATGGTAGTGACTAATAAGAACAGGTTTCAAATACTTTTTAATTTTGATGAAGCAAGTTGGGAATGATAGTCATTAGGAATTTGGACAATAAATTTTGTAGTAAGGAAAAGAGAATCAGCAGAAGAATAAGTTATGTACTCTGGATTTCTTAGTAGTAATATTTTCCATGTCAATGAGGTTGTGAAGAAGTTGCCTGAAAGCTAAGGTTGAATAACACCAGTCTGCATGAAAATCAATTTCTTTATTTTGAGTTGTGATTCTGAAGCAGTTCACCGCACTGAATTAAAAAATACTACGTTTTTTTTCTATCACCCACAGTTTTAAAGTTATTAGCAAAACAATTTTGGGGCATTTTGTAATTTTTTTAACTTTTTTATCTCTAATTAATTTTGTTTTTTCATATTTTTCAGATAGATAATTCTAACATTACGTCTTTAAAATTTTAATAATGGCTTCTAGAGGATGTACCCATAGTCCAGACATATTTTGTTATATTTGTGGTCAGTATGTTGTTGTAAAACAAAGGACAAATGTAACTACCTTCATTAAGAGAGCTTATCATGCTTATTTTGGAATTAAATTAGGAGATCAAGACAAAAGTTGGGCTCCACACAAGGTTTGTCTTACGTGTATTGCGGCACTAAGGAATTGGAGCAAAGGTAAAAAGAAAAGTTTGCCATTTGGGATCCCTATGGTATGGTGCGAGCCTAGAAACCATACCGACGACTGCTACTTCTGTTCTTGCAATGTTAAAGGTTATAATGCAAAGAATAAAGAGAGCCTTCAATACCCAAGTCTTCCATCTGCAATAAGGCTGGTACCCCATGGTCCAGAAGTTCCTATTCCCCACCCACCCGAGAGTCTGGATCAATACAATTCAGATTCTGATTCAGCTCCAAATCTAGACAATGATGATGTTTATGTACAGCCAACAGCTGACCGAGATCCTCCTAAACCATTAACCCAAGCCAAACTAAATGACTTAGTCAACAATTGGAATCTGCCTAAGGACTCTGCAGAACTTTTGGGGTCTAGATTGCAGGAGAACAATTTATTGGCATCTGACACATACTTCGCTTGGTACAGAAATCGTGAGAAAGACCGTGCCTTTTTTCGAAGAAGATGGTCCCTTGGTATTTTGCAAGGACATCACAGGATTAGTGTGCAAGCTAGGCATCGAATCCAAACCAGTGACTGGAGGTTGTTTATAGATTCCTCTAAAACCAGTCTAAAAGGAGTGTTACTGCACAATGGTAACAAATATGCAAAAATTTAGGCCGGGCTGAAACTCAAGATAGAATTAATCAGAGTCATTAACAGTTGGCTTTTGATATAAAAATAAGATTCCTGAAAAAAAATAATTGGTGGCCACCAACGTGTGTCCGGCCACCCCCGTTTTTGTAAAAACATCTAATGCTGCACTAGCAAAATCAGGAAAATGGCAATATCTCTTCTTCTGAACATGCTAGAGAGATGGTTTGTATACCACAAGATGCAGAATTTGATTTAGAACAAATTATTAAGAGTGGTATTTTTCCATAAAACCTTTAGTTTTTGAGTTATTTTAGAAAAACTAATTTTTGGGGCCCATAGACCCCCTTTCAACGGACCTTAGTGACAAAAGAAATTCTAAAATAAGCATGATTTGGCTTTTTGATTACTAACATTGCCTTAAAAGGAGAGCCAGGTAAATGGAAATGATTGTCATACAGTTATAGGCATTATGCTGTTATATTACTGTACTATAAAGTAATATTTCAATTACTTAAAAAAATTTCTTTTTAAGTGACAACTGTCCAGTTAACTTTATTCCTTCCTTTTTCATTTTTATTTAATTGTAAAATTAATTACATTTATTTTCAGATGATTTCTACCTCGACCATTTTACCCCGGAGAGTGGCAAAGGCATTGACATTGCTCATGGCATTTATAAGATCATTAAAGGGACAGAACTTGAGGCCAAATTAAACTTGGTTAAAGCAGATGGGACAAATACTAACACAAGACATATGCATGGGTCAATCAGATATTTGGAAATGTTTTTAGGGCAACCTCTTCAGTAGGATATTTGTCTTCTGCATCTAAATGAATTGCCACTTAGACACATCTTCATAACTTTAGATGGGACAACAAAAAGTCCAGACAAATTTTCTGGCCCTATTGGTTCTCAGCTCAATGGGGATGTGTCAGAATGGAATGTTGTGGACTTCAAATCTATACCTTATCCTGCATTTGTGCTTCTACCAAATGAGGTGGTCAATAATTTATCAACAGACCAATACTAAGGATACTGCATCTGCTGGGCAATTATTACTGGTGAAGTGGATGAA
This sequence comes from Bathynomus jamesi, assembly GCA_023014485.1. Lineage (NCBI taxonomy): Eukaryota > Metazoa > Arthropoda > Malacostraca > Isopoda > Cirolanidae > Bathynomus > Bathynomus jamesi. Next base: position 524,026 of record JAJOZX010000737.1, on the reverse strand, counting down.
GACCTTGCACTCTTAGAAGTTGGCCTGCTAAATCACTCTCAATGGCTCACCTTAGCCTGTAGAATTCTTTGTTTTTATATTTCACAAAAAAGACCCAGTAAGAACCTCAAAATCATAGTAGAATTCATCATCAAAGTATACTTTCACAGTTGGTTCAATATCAAGGCTAATAAGAGGCTAAGTGATGGGTCAAGAAACCTATTCAATGATCCAAAGAGTAAATAAATTCCCTGACAGGAAAATTAGAGAAATTTGTTATGACGTATTAAACAATAACAGCTATTTTGCTCATGGTGAAAATATTTTAGTTGGAATGCTGGCTGATGAAGATGAAGAGGTGAGGAGGTGTGCTGTCAATAAAGTTCTGTGTCTGAGGGGAGTTATAGAGGATTTTGATGATGAATCTGGTAGTAGCAATGATTTTGCAGGTGGAATAATTGAAAGTGATGATGAGAATGAAGAGGATCATGAAGGTGGTACTGATGAATATCCTGCTATAGATGAGAATGTTAGGGTCTTTAGAAAGCCAATCATCAATTTCAAAGCTTCTGCATACCACAAGCTGTCTGCTATGTCCCAATGGGAAACTGTTCCACCTGTATTAAAAGAATTCAGTAATGATGAACTGCGTGATATCATTACTACCGCATTGAAACTGGATCATGAGTGCCACAGTCAGAATGTTGAAAGGCACATCAAGCTTGTCACTGAAGCATCCTTGGCTGTTGTAGGTCATGAGCGTAGAGATGGTCTTATTAGAAACAAAATTAGATCACATAAATTAATGAAAGATTTTGTGTCTAAAAAATATTTTAAGTTCTAGATGACAAAATGACAATTTGTTAATTGTATAATTTAATGTTTGGCGTTTTGGAATGTCAAAAAGCATTTTCAATGAATTTAAAATGACTGATTTTGATTGATTTTGATTGCTGATTGAAAACCACTAATACATGTCAATTTGCAGCTTGAGAATGTTTTATTGTGTTGACATTCAGTTGAAAGGGGGTCTATGGGCCCAAAAAATTAGTTTTTCTAAAATAACTCAAAAACTAAAGGTTTTATGAAACAATACCACTCTTAATAATTTATTCTAAATCAAATTCTGCATCTTTTGGTATGCAAACCATCTCTCTAGCATGTTCAGAAGAAGAGATATTGCCATTTTCCTGATTTTGCTAGTGTAGCATTAGATGTTTTTACAAAAATGGGGGTGGCCGGACACACGTTGGTGGCCACCAATTATTTTTTTCAGGAATCTTATTTTTATATCAAAAGCCAACTGTTAGTCACTGATAAATTAAAATAAAACAAAAATTATAGTTTCAGCCTGGCCTAAAATTTATGCATCAATCCCAGTGGCCCATTCTACTCATTTAAAAGAGACCTATGATAAGATGAAACTGCTTCTGGAAAAAATCCAGTATCAAAATCACAGATAGATATTGTGTGGGGATCTCAAAGTCCTTTGCATGTTACTTGGGCAGCAATCAGGATACACTAAGACGCCATGTTTCGTCTGCGAATGGGATAGTCGAGCACGTGACCAGCACTGGAAGAGGAAAACTTAGCCTCCTAGAGAGAATCTTACCCCAGGATCAAAGAACATTTTACATGAACATCTAGTTGAACCAAATAAAATCCTCCTACCACCCTTGCACATTAAGTTAGGCTTGATGAAGCACTATGTCAAAGCATTGAATAGAGAAGGTGAGTGTTTCAAGTACATTTGTTCAAAATATCCAAAGATTAGCTACGAGAAAATAAAGGAAGGTGTTTTTATAGGTCCTCAGATTAGAAAGTTATTGACAGACATCATTTCCTGAACACAATGACCAATAAAGAAAAAGAAGCATGGCTTGGTTTCAAAGATGTTGTTGAAAACTTCTTGGGAAACTACAAAAGCCAAAATTATGAAAGACTGGTGGAAAATATGCTTAAAAAGTTTTGCGCCTTAGGCTGCAACATGAGCCTGAAAGTTCACTTCTTATTTTCGCATCTTGACCATTTTCCCGAAAATCTCAGAGATGTCAGTAAGTAGCAAGGGGAATGATTTCACCAGGACATCAAAACCATGGAAAGAAGATATCAAGGAAGATGGCATACAAATATGATGGCGGATTACTGCTGGTGTCTGCAATGAGATCAGCCTAACGCACAGCATAAGAAAACATCAAAGCAGCACCAATTTAGTCGTCATTAGTCAGATCTACCTTCGTAGTCTTAAGTCTTTGGAATAAGTCCTGAAATGTTTGCAAGTAAAGAAGGTAAATATATTTTGTTTCTTTGTTATTTTATTATTCTTTCATAAACAAGCAATATGCTTGTCCAAGAGCTAGGAGCTATTTAATTCTGTTTTAATTAGGTTTTACTCTATCACCTAAAGATTTCATGCTACAAGGGGTGTTGTAATACCTCATCTGTCCCCAAATGTTAACCACCCATTGATGGGAGGGGAGAGAGTATTTTGCTGAGAATGGGACTGGTTGTTATATATATTTACCCTACATTATTATGTAAGCATTACTGTAGTCTATAACAACAAAATTTATGGTTTAGCATGTGCAATCCAATGTTGGTCTCGATAAGATGGTTCACATTTGGGGATAAATGGGGGATTTATGACACACACTGCAGTAAGAAAACCATACGTGATAAGGAAAAACTAACTATATTTTTGAGATCAGCGCACTCAAATTATATAGAATCACCGTGTACCGGTGCAATTATTGACCATCTAAGTATAAATGATTGGACAAATAAGGACAAACATCATAGATTTAAGTTAAATAGAAATTCAGAAGTTTAAATGAAGGTTAAAAATTAACTGAATTTTTTAAAATAAGCAAAACAAGTGTTTTGTAGTAGTTATTCTACCAAGGGTTAGTATCAGCATGGATACCATACATTTTTTCTTTTTCTATAATTTACCACCAATTTCTACCTAGAGAAAGTGGTATATATCTCAGCGAGACAGTGGGTGGGTGGTGTTACTGAGTTGGGGATGGTAGACTAGGGGAGTAAGGTTCAGTTGTTGGACAAGGGGTAGTGGGTGGGGGTATGGCCTTAGATACAATGAAGCAGATGGGAATGAGTGAGGAAAAGGAAAATCACTTCTGCTGAAAAGTGGGGTCCTTCAGCGAGTATGGAAATTTTAGACAAGAGAAGGAAGCACCTGCGATGAAGAGCGGACAGGTTTGGGCATTCAACTAGATCTACAGAAGCTAAGGCTAACAAAGACCCTAAGATCCACTCTAAGGCTAGCCCGAGAGAAAGGAAAGAGTAGGGGGTTAAGAGAAGAGAAGAGAATAAGGGGTTAAGTAAGGAGCAACACCTATCATTCGTGGGTTAACATTCATTCAGAAAAAGAGGAAAAGTGTCTCACCATCATCATCCGCCGGCCACTGCCGACAAGTCAGAAAAATAGTCGGAGAGAATAGGAGAGGGGTGAAAGATGAAAAGAAGTAAAATAAGAACACTTACAAACCATGCAAACACAGTCTTAACTCACTGTCATACCATGCAAACTACAAACATGCAAGAAAAGAGTTAGAGACATGCAAAGTAAGGAGAGGGAAAAAAAAAAAAAAAAAAAAAAGTAGGTAAGTTAAACAAAAAGTGGGTTAGTTTACGCTATGAGCTACATCTACATTCGTTAGTCTAATTTTTTTTTTTTTTTTTTTAATAATTTTATTGCTGGCATCACACGCTGGCATGTCACAAGCTGGCATTCATCATCAACAGACTCATCCTCGAGCACCACCACCAGAGCTTCTGTTGCTAACTTTGTTGTTTTTTAAAATTAAACAACGTTAATACCTTTAAAATGTCTGTCAAGACGGTTCTTAAACATATTAACACTGGTAGAATGAACGACTGATGCGGGAAGATTATTCCATTTATCAATTACTTTAAACGTAAAGAAGTTTTTAGCGATATTAGTAATGAAATGTCTGCCACGCAACTTGAATCCGTTATTGCGAGTATTACTATTATCGAAAGTGAACAATTTGTCAAAATTTACGTTATCGATGTTAGTAACGATTTTGAAAACTTCAATAAGCTCCCCCCTTAATCTCCTAGTTTCGAGTGAATACAAGTCTAACACTTTAATCCTATCTTCATAAGGCTTGTTGCGCAATGACGGAATAAGTTTCGTGGCACGACGCTGAACCCTTTCTAACCTATCAATATCCTCACGCAAGTACGGGCACCAAAACTGAACGGCATATTCTAAATGAGGCCTGACTAGGGACTTGTAAAGGGGCAATATAATATCCTTCGATTTAAATTCGAAATTACGCGCTATGAAGCCTAACATCCTATTCGCTTTTGCGCAAGACTTCAGGCACTGGTTCCTAACCTTTAAATCCTTAGATACGCGTACGCCTAAATCTACTTCCTCGTCAACACTCGCTAACTCCCTATCATCCATCGTGTACGCGTAATTATTGTTGCGAGAACCTATATGCAAAACTTTACATTTGTCTACGTTAAATTGCATCTGCCACTTATCTATCCACTCCATAATCCTATCTACATCGTCTTGAATCCTATTTCTATCGTCCTCGTTAACAACCTTACCGCCTATTTTAGTATCGTCCGCGAATTTTGAAACGTTACTAGTCAATCCTACATCTATGTCGTTAATGTAAATTACGAATAGCAATGGGCCTAACACTGAACCCTGTGGGACACCGCTACCTACATCTAACCACCCCGATTCACTACCATTAACTACGACCCTCTGTCTCCTAGCCCGAAGCCATTCTTCTAACCAGTTAGCTACCTGACCGCGTATACCGTGCGCTTTAACCTTCGCAATTAGTCTCCTATGCGGAACTGTATCGAACGCCTTTTTAAAATCTAAATAAATAACGTCAGCTGCCCTATGCCTATCGTATTCGTGCACTACTTCATTATAAAATTCTAACAAATTAGTTAAACAAGACCTATGGCGTCAAAACCCGTGCTGACTACTATTAATCAAATCTCTACTTTCTAAGTGATCGATAATACGATCCCTAACTACGGATTCCAAAAGTTTACCGACAATTGACATTAAGCTAATGGGCCTATAATTGCTAGCTACCGCGCGGTCGCCTTTTTTTAAAATAGGCGTGACGTTGGCTAATTTAAAGTCTTCAGGAATAATCCCCATTTCGAGTGACTGATTAAAGATCTTCGTTAAGGGGCCTACGATAACTTCTTTCAAATGTCTGGGATAAAAAGCGTCAGGGCCTGGAGCCTTGCTAACTTTTAGCCTATCGATATAATGCGCAATCTCAGCCTCGTAAACAGTTATTTCATCTAAAATAGTCTCGCTACTAAATGGAACGATATCATCCATGTCGGGGACATTATTTACGTCTTCTACGGTAAAAACTGTCGCAAAAAAGTTATTGAAAATACCCGCCATCGCCTGAGCATCAGAAGCCAAAGCGCCATTAACATCCACTAGAGGGCCTATGTTATTTTTTACCGGCGGTGAGAGGGGTATGGCAGGTAGGGCAGAGTAGGGCTGGCAATTTAGCCAAAAGGTGACCATATGTAATGTGTGTGTGTGTCCTAGGCAGAGATGGCTAAAATCACTTTTTTATGGCAGGACCAGTGGAATGAGGAGGCACAGTATCCTAATTGCAGTTTGATCTTGTGGAGTTGCATGTGGCCTGGTCCCATTCCCATTGCCAGATGGAGCAGAAGTGGGAGTGGAGAGTCAGGAAGAAGTCAGAGAAAGGGAAGGGCCAGGGTGAGGCTGGCAGTAAGCAGGACATCTCTGCCATGTGGTCCACTGCCTCATTATCCTGGATGCCAACATGTGCCAGGACCAGCAGAAGGCGATTGTCTTGTGTCAGAAGGTTAAAAAGTGGAAGGTTTGCTGGATGGTACAGATGAGCGGGTGAGGGAGGTTAAATCTCCCTAAGGAGAGTTCTAAGTACGCTTTGGGAATCTGAATAAATGACAAAGGAGCTGAAAGAGTGGGTGCGAACAATGTTGAGGGCCTCCATAATCGCAGCGAGTTCTGCTGAAAAAGCTGAGGCTTTGCAAGGCAGGCTGATGCCTCGAGAAAGCAGCTGCGCCAGTATCACTGCTGAGGTAGCCATACTAGCCTCCGAGCAGGAACCATTTGTATAAATGGGGACTGTGTCTGGGTGTTGGTTTGCTTGTTCTTGGAAGAGTAACTTGTATACTGTAGCAATCATGGTAGTCTTTGGTAGGGCACACAGGTCCCTGCAAAATGTGAATGGGGTGAGGGGCCAGAGAGGGTAGATGCTGCACGAGATGGGGATAACTGGGGGCTCAGCATGTTGGAAAGGTCAAGGAAAAAGCGGAATGCTTCAGTGAAGTGCCAGCTCCGTCCCTGGAGTAGGAGTTCAAAAATTGCCATGCATAGAAGCGAAGAGGGTAGTCTCTGTGCATGGAGCTGTCTTCATGAGGAGTAGACCCCATCAGAGGGCAAGAGGCAGGTAATTGCAATCCACTTGAAGGCTGGAGGCTGGGGAAGAGTGGAAGGCACCAGTGGTGAGGCAGAGGCCCCTATTCAGTACTGGGTCCAGGATATGGAGGCAGGCGTTGGAGGCTGAACTGTATACTACACTGCCATAGTCCAGCTTCAACTGCATCATGTAAGTGTAAAAGCAAAGGAGAGAGCATCAGTCTGTGCCCCATGTGGTGTGGGAGATGTGATCCAGGAGAGTGAGGGGGCATTGGAGGGATTGCTTCAGGTGTTTGAGATGGGGGAACCAAGTTGAGCTGTCAGTAAAGTGTCATGCCCAGAAATTGCATGGAGGGTACCACCTCAAGAGGATTGCCGTATAATGTGAGAGAGGGGACAGGAAGGGTTGAGGGTCTTCTTCTGTTGAAAAGCATACACTTGCTCTTCGGGGTGGAGAGGCAGAACCACACAAATGTCACCCACCATTCCACCTGGTAGATGGCAAGCTGAATTTGCTGTTGAACAACAGATGGCTCCCACCTTATTTAGTAGATCACAAGGTCATCCACATAGATAGAAGAATGGATGGTGGGTGGAAGGCATTTTGAGACTGTTCATAACTATGGAAAAGCATAGAACATTAGAATGCTGAGGATGCTTCCCTGTTGGACCCCGTCTTCCTGCACAAAAGTGTCTGAGAGCATTGACCCACCTGAACTTTAAAGGTTTAGGAGAGAAAACCCCTGATGAAGGTCAGCAGGGCTCCGACATGAGACAGATTTTGGAGCTAACTAAGGATTATTGTCCAATGGGTGGTGTCATAGGCCTTCTGTATGTCAAGAAAATTGATAGGATGAACTGTCCACTGTCTAAGGCATTCTGTATGTCTCAGCTGAGGAGCAGGACAGGATCAGTGCTGGAGCAAAATTGTGTGAAGCCAGACTGGGTAGCCAGGAAGGAATCACTATTTCCAAGGAAGAAGGATAGTCATGTAGCAACCATTTTTTGAAGAGGTCTAGTAGGAAAATTTGTAAGATAGGATGGATGTGCTGGATCGTGCTGTATGGGATATGACCTGGGCCAGGACAAGGAGATCATTGAGAGGCCAGTGCTGCCTGTAGTTCATGCATGGTGAACAAACAATTGTAGGTGCTGTCTAAGAATGGTGAAGAAGAGCTATTGTTAAGGGCAGGTATGAGTCAACTGTCTGCAGAGGAAGAAATGGCAGCGAAGGTAGAAGCTAGGTGGTTTGCCACCAATTTGGTCTCATATAGAAGTCTGTCATTAGTCTGGAGGACCAGGGGTTGGGAGGGGACATGTTGCCTCTCAACACCCCGTACCTTCTTAAACCATACATGTTATGGAAAATTTGGGAGTACCGAAATGGAAGACCCACCTAATCTTGGATAAGCCATATTGACATTAAAATAAATAATAATAATAAAAAATAACTCAGAAGGAGAACATGAACTCTTGCTGAGAAAAATTAAAAAGACACCAACGAAAAAACAAATATGGGATGAAAAGAAAAAAAGATCCCATGGCTAGAAATAGCAACACGGTTTTAAGAAGAAGAAGAAAAAGATCGGGATAAACAGAATAAGAGGGCGAGAAGCTGAATAAGCATAAGCTGATTAAGCATAACAGCAGCGAAGGAAAAAGCCGGAATAAAAATGTTTTAGTGGTGTCAAGAGATAAAATTCATAACAGTTTCAAGGTAAGAAGTTCATAAATTTCCCTTCGGTTATTAAATTTAGGTTAAATAAGCTGACATTTCAGCTGTAATTGTTTAACAAAAGTATGGAAGTCCTGTTTATGGACAAATAGTTAGGCTGTTCATCTTTGGCCTAGGTCTTCCATCTCAACATAGCCTAGGTTGTGTTTAGGCTAATCTGGTTGGAGCAGGACCTATTTTTTCCATATCTAAATGGTGGCCCGTGTGGGGAAGGGTTATTTGCTGTGAAAACCTTAACCTTGAATAAAATAAAATAAATAAAATAAATAAAAAAAAAATAATAAAATTACGCCTTATCAAACATTTTGACATCTGAACAGAATTTATTCCATGTTTGGCTTTTTCAAATACTTACTACATATAAATAATAATAAATTACGAAGCCCTAACTAAAAATAAAAATAAGAAATAATTCAAATGCTTCAAAACTTATCATTTGGTCATAAATGTGGTAAAATTCTAGAATAAGGGTAATCAGAAGCCTAGCCTATTTAACCAAAATAAAGCTTATTTATAGAGTTGAAAGGGTTTTAGGATTTTGGGGACTTAATTTTGGAAAAATAAAATAAACAAAATATGGCTGAATGTGAAGCAATTGAGGCAAAATTAAATCATTAAAAAGGAAGAGATCAGCAAGGAAGGGAGTCATTACCAGGCTTTTAACTACCTTTAATAGCAAAGAAAATCCAAATAAAAGGGATTATGATACTATTTTGGGTGGTTTAAATAGAATTAAACAGGAAATAATAATTATAGATGAGGAAATTGTTACAGAAACTGATGCGTTAAATGTTGGTGAAGAGAGTATACAGCACTTTTGTGTGAACAAGAACAGAATATTTTTGAAATAGATTCTCACATAAATGAATTATATGCTGCTTTAGATAATCTACCAAATAATTTAGAGGCTACAAATCAAAGTTTGATTGAGGCCTTCAGAAATGTATCCATTTCTAATGATGACAATAAACAACTAAAAGCCAAGTTACCAACATTACAAGTACCAATATTTGAGGGTGATCGAACAAAATTTCAGTCTTTTCTAGAAAAATTTGATAGTTTAATTGGCAACAAAGATTATATATCTGATGTTGACAAATTCAGTTATCTCCTTAATTATTTAAAGGGCCCAGCCCTAAAACTGGTTGATGCCTTACCGGCAATTGGCAGTTCATATAAAATAGCTCTCAAATTACTAGAAAGAAATTTCCTAAATAAAAAAGAAATAGTAAATGATTTAGCAATAAAATTAAAAAATATAAAACCAGCCAAGGATAACCATCAGGATCTGTACAATTTCTATTGTGAAATTGAATGCATGTTAGGTCATCTACAAAATAATGATATAGATCTAGAGAAATCAGCATGGTTTATCCAAGCCATAATATTTGATTGTTTACCTACCCAAATTAGGGATATTTTCCAAAGAATAACGGGAAATACATACCCTACCCTTGATGAAATAAGGAATGAATTTCCAAATGTTTTGTCAATGTACAAATCTTCAAAGATTGATTCACAAACAAAGATTGATTCACAAACAAAGATTGATTCACAAAAAAGAAAATACAAACAAAACACAACACACCACAACAAAAAGACAAATCAGAACAAAAAGTGATAGGTCTAACTCCTACACTACGAAATTTTAATGTTACGACAGAATTTGTACGTAAGTGTAAATTTTGTTCGGCTGATGATCACTATAGCACACGATGTACTAAATATGTAGACTTAGAATCCCGGATAAATAGGTGTTCTCAGTTAAACCTTTGTACTAAATGCACAGGTGCAGGACATACTAACAAAGACTGCAAAACAAAAATAAGATTCAAATGTGTTAATTGTGGAAGTTTAAATCATGTCTCTTGTCTTTGTGATTCATTTAAAAATTCAAATAAACAAAACCTAAAGAAAAATGAAAAAACATTTAATGGACATATATCAATAAATAATGTCAATAAAAATTCTAGTGTACTCCTACCTACAATAACCTTGGATTTAAAAAATAAAGAAGGTGGGACAACTCCTATAAGATGTCTAATAGATTCTTGTTCCCAACAAACATTTGTAGATCAATCATTAGTTAATCAATTAGGCCTACAAACTCATAAAAATGAACAAGAATTGTGTATAACATCATTTGTCAAAGAAAATGAACAGAAAGAAAAATATAATACAGTCAATTTAGATCTGGATATACCCACAGAGAATAAAACAACAAACATAGAAGTAGTAGTCATTGAACAAGTTGGTCAACAAAAATTTAAAATACCAAATTTAAAAGAAGTAATACAACAACTTAAAAAGCAATATAAAATTGCAGATAGAAATTTAAATGATGATATAATAGATAATGTTCAAATGTTAATTGGAGCTGATTATATTCACTTAATTCAGAAGGGCATAGTCAGAATAGGAGATGGGATTGCTCTAGATACTCACTGGGGTATAGCTCCACTGGGACACATAGATAAATATAAAATAACAATGAAAAATAAAAATATATGACTAACAAACTTGCCCTATTATGACAAGGTCTTACACAACTCAAATAATGACATAAATACTGAAATATTAAATAAATCATTAACAACTGAAGAATTAGATAAAGGTGTACAACAGCTCTGGCTATTAGAGTCAGTGGGGGTGCAAGATGGTGATCATACAGATGAAAATCAATTAATGGCTGAAAATTTTGAAAACACCATCATGTATGAAAATGGCCATTATTCAATTGAACTACCTTGGAAGATCAATAGTCCAAAATTAAATGATAATCTAAAGGTAGCTAAAGGTCATCTCTATAATTTGATGAGAAGATTAAAAAATGACAAGAGAATTAAAATGTATGATGATGTTTTCAAGGACCAGTTAGAAAAAGGCTTCATTGAAGAAGTTAAAGATCACCCCTTTAAAAAAGACAACTGCCATTATCTTACTCACACAGGAGTCTATAGAAAGGATGCACCCACAACAAAACTTAGAGTTGTGTATAACTGTAGTCTTAAAGATGGCAATAAGCATAGCTTGAATGACTGTCTCATAGAGGGGCCTAATCTTATTTCAGACCTTGTAAAAATCCTTCTAAGATTTAGATTAGATGACTATGCAGTTCAAAGTGATATAAGCAAAGCTTTTTTGAGAATTCATCTGAAAAATAACTATGACAAAGATCAACTAAGATTCTTGTGGTTTAATGATCCAATGACTTAAATAAAGGGTTTAAAACATTTAAATTTAATGTGGTTTTGTTTGGAGCAAATGCAAGTCCTAGTTTACTGGCTTTAACCATCAAACATCACTTAAATTTGTATGATGAAAATGATTTAACTGTTCAGTTCTTGAAAGATCACTTCTATGTAGATAACCTTGTAGGATCAACCAAAACAGAGTCAGAATTAATGAAGTTTACATAAAAGCAGATAAAATAATGAAAGAAGGTAATTTTGAATTAAGAGAGTGGATCACAAATAATGAGAGACTAAATCAAAAAATAAAATCAGAAGACAAAGGATTAACAGAACCAACAAACAGGGTGAAAACATTAGGCATGATCTGGGATTTGAACTCAGATTCTAAAGTTCATGATCACTCTGCACAAAAGGCTACACCTTAGATACAACAGCTAACACAAAAAAAAGATCTTATCCGAAAGTTCAAAAATATTTGATCCTATGGGTTTACTCCTTCCTTCTACTATCAGATCCAGGGTTCTTTTACAAGAATTTTGGAAACAGAAAGTAGACTGGGATGATCCTATAACCAATAAACAACAAGATAGCTGGAAAAGGTTAGCTAAAGATCTCAATAAATTACAAAACATAAATATTCCCAGAGTTTGTGGACACAGAGATACACCTCAAACCTTGCATGTATTTGGTGATGCCAGTGAAAAGGTGTATGGCTGTTGCGCTTACCTTGTAGGTGAGGATGGCAGCCATTTGATCTATGCCAAGGGGAAAGTAACACCCTTAAAACAAAAGAAAACTATTCCTCAGCTTGAACTACTTGCGGGTTATCTAGCTGTAAAAATAACAGTATTTCTCCATGAAGTCTATTATGATGTAAACATCACAACTACATATATTTGGCTTGACAGTCAAATCTGCTTGGCATGGATCAACTCTGATGAGTTAAACTCAAAAAACATCTTTGTCCGTAACAGATTAAGAGACATTAAAGAAGCTAGACAAAATTTGGACATAACCTTCAGATACATTCCAACAAAACAAAATCCTGCAGACTTTCTCACAAGAGGATTATCCTGTAAATTACTAAAATCCAACAAAAATTGGTTTCATGGACCTGAATTCATTCAGGATGAAACAATGTGGCCAGCAGAACAAATTAATGTAAAACTTAACATGATAACCACAAATAAAGTTGAGCCACTATTAGATTATAACAGTTATTCTGACTTTGGCAAACTTGTAAGGGTAACATCTTACTGTCTCAGATTCATTCACAACTGTTTAAAGAAAATAAATAAACAAAGAAATAATGATAATGAAATGTATACAAGTCTAGCTACCAAATATTGGATTAACCACATACAACAAACAGAATACAAAAATGAAATAGATTTTTTAACAATTGGTAAACAAAGGAACAAAGTACCCTCTGTGGTAATAAACTTGAATCTTTACATTGACAAAGATGGCTTATTAAGATGTAAGGGTAGATTAAACAAATCACAAATCACATATAACAGTAAACAACCCCTTCTTCTTCCTAGGTTCCATCACATTACAACCCTAATTATTAGAGAGAAACACAATGAACTTTATCACATGGGCGTTCCACAAACATTAAATGCCATTAGAAAGTTGTATTGGATACCCAAAGGCAGAATGACTGTAAAGACAGTTTTGAATAACTGTGTCACCTGCAAAAGGATTCATTCCAGATCTTTCAGGAAGACCAATCCTCCTGATTTGCCAACAGAGAGAGTCACCTTTAATAGGCCTTTTGAAACAGTTGGCATAGACTATACAGGAAGTTTGACTGTTGGTCTGGGAACAACAGAACAAAAAATGTACATCATACTTTACACATGTTCATCTTCTAGAGCAGTCAGCTTAGACGTAGTGAGTGATCTCTCCGCAGAATCATTTGTCTATAGCTTTAGAAGATTTTGTGCTAAGCATTCTGTACCCAAAATTGTTTGGACAGATAATGCAACCTATTTCAAGGCTGGTGAAAACAAATAAATGACATATTACAAAATTCACATACCATAACATATCTACAAAATAACAAAATAAAATGGAAATACATCCCTGTTGCCTCACCATGGTATGGAGCAATCTGGGAAAGGAATATCCAAACAATAAAGAATTGCCTAAAGAAATCAATAGGTAAAAAACAAATTGAATTCTTTGAACTTCTCACTCTCATTAGTGAAATTGAGAATGTTGTCAATAACAGACCTCTTACTTATGTAGGGGATAATATTAATGATGTAGAGCCTCTCACCCCAAATCATTTGATTAAGGGAGAAGTCATTAACCTTCTACCTGATTACAATATCTCCTTGGATGATCCACCTTGGAGTGATAATAATCATGATTTGCAAAATAGATTATCACAAATAACAAATATAAAAACAAAATTTAAAAAGCAATGGAGTGATGAATACCTTGTTGGGTTGAGAGAAAGACATAAATATATACAAAACAAAGACTGGGTTAATAAATTAGGGTAGGAGATGTAGTTCTAATTAGACAAAATACACCAAGACAGTGTTGGCCATTAGGTAGAGTTTTAGAACTAAAAACTGGGGAAGATGGATTAACCAGGGTTGTAAAACTTAAAACTGCTTCAGGTGAAACTATAAGAGATGTATCACTCTTATACCCCCTAGAAGTAGGACCAACTACTGTTAACAAAAATGATCAAGATGATGAATCTATAATAGATTCTGATGATGATCAAAATTTGACCCAAACTATACCAAACCTAACCTGTTCAATAAATGATGTAACTAGTCCTACTACTACAATAAGGGCTGGAGTATTGTAATATTTCCTATGGAAAATAAACTAAAATGCAACACCCTTTCATTTTGAAAAGGGTGAGGACTTTATAAAATGCTACACTTTTTATATTAAAAAGTGAGGAAAAACAAAAATGGAATAACAAATAAAACATAAAATATAGGTAATCTAAGATGGGTTAACAAATATTAAAGGAAAAATTGGGTTTCACATGCAATTTTTCCTTTCTGGCTGGCCCCAATGTATGGAAAATTTGGGAGTACCGAAATGGAAGACCCACCTAATCTTGGATAAGCCATATTGACATTAAAATAAATAATAATAATAAAAAATAACTCAGAAGGAGAACATGAACTCTTGCTGAGAAAAATTAAAAAGACACCAACGAAAAAACAAATATGGGATGAAAAGAAAAAAAGATCCCATGGCTAGAAATAGCAACACGGTTTTAAGAAGAAGAAAAAGATCGGGATAAACAGAATAAGAGGGCGAGAAGCTGAATAAGCATAAGCTGATTAAGCATAACAGCAGCGAAGGAAAAAGCCGGAATAAAAATGTTTTAGTGGTGTCAAGAGAGAAAATTCATAACAGTTTCAAGGTAAGAAGTTCATAAATTTCCCTTCGGTTATTAAATTTAGGTTAAATAAGCTGACATTTCAGCTGTAATTGTTTAACAAAAGAGTATGGAAGTCCTGTTTATGGACAAATAGTTAGGCTGGTTCATCTTTGGCCTAGGTCTTCCATCTTCAACATAGCCTAGGTTGTGTTTAGGCTAATCTGGTTGGAGCAGGACCTATTTTTTCCATACATGTAAACAATTTTTTTTTTTTTCTTGTAACAATGTTACCATGATACATGACTATCTGCACCTCTGATGGAAACTTTAGATGGAAATGTGAAGAATCAAAACTTAAATGCATAAAAAAAAAATATGAAAAATTAAAAAATAAAGATATCAAACTCAGAAGCAACTACAAATCAAGAAAAATGTCTTAGCAATTCTCTTCGTGAGAAAAGTTTTCTGATAATGGAGTGAGTAATATATATATCAATTTAATTGTTCTGAAGAAGGCAGTAACTGCTCCTACATTGGTTATACAATGAATACCCTTCATTTAAGAATATAATAAATCTAACTTGCTGTAAGAAAGAAATGACAATATTTCAGAATCCAGATGCAGTTTGGAGACAGTTCATAATAACTTAGTAATAGGTTAGCCTAGATTTTATTTATATATATAATATATATATATATATATAATATATATATATATATATATATATACAAGGTTACCTGACCCGGCTTTGCCCGGTTAAGGTTAGCTACCCTCCGGGTACCTAAACCCCCCTTTATTCATCTTAGGAGCTAACCCTGTCCCCCATTACCCCACCCCTCACCATTACCCCAACCCTTTTACCATTACTTCCCAGGATAAATTTCACAAACAGACAGGCTAAACTACAGAAAAGAATGCAGCCGTGAAATTTTTGAGCTTCACATTGTGTCAAGATTTCTGAATCTGATTAGATATCCCCCAAAACTCCCCTGACCAAATAATTGAACTCCCAATTACTGTTGGTTCAATTATTTGGTCAATAAAACTATAGAAAAGAACACTCATGAAAATCTTGAGCTTCACATTGCTGCCTGTAATTTCTGAAAGTGTGACGGACAGACGGACAGCTCTCTTATTATAGTATAGATTACACCAAAGTGGAATACATTCTATCCCACTCTCCCTTTCTTGAAATCTCCATTTTAGATTTTAATATTCACCACCACCTTTGACTTTCCTCCCATTTCACTAACATCCCTGGTGAACTCTCAACTTTTCTATCCTGAATGACCAAGAGCAGATTATACAGCACCCTACTCATATCCCTGATCACCTTGCAGATTGACTGAACATTCTGAATTTATTTCTCACCTGTCATCCTTCTTATTCTGTCACACCTTTTCTCCATTGGGCTCCTCTAACCACAATCTTGTATTCATTTTCTGCCCTATAACTCCAGTTCAACCTTTCCATCCTCCCAAGATAAGGTGCTTTTGGAACTTAGGTGCTGCTGATTGGGAAACCCTGAGGCAGTACTACTATGATTTCCCATGGGATGCTTACTGCTTGTGTGGTCAGGGCCCCTGTGAGGGTGCTGAGCACATCAAAGAGGCAATTTTCTCAGGCATGGAGACATACATTCCATATATATTCTGTTCCTACTACTCCAGATGACCCCCACTTAATGCATCCCTGGCCAACATGGATTCGTTATAATGCCGTGTAAAAAATATTCAATTTGTTTTTCATCAAATTATCAAAATATAAAAAAAGTAATATTGTTTTACACAGAGTAAATGCAGCGCATAAATGCAACATAACTGGTTTCATTTTGAAACTTGCGACATCAAATGAGTGATGGAAAAAATTTCCTCAACAAAAGTCTCTCTCTTTAGTAACAGTTCATTATACTGATGGACATGAAATATTCTCCTGAAAATAATAAAACACACTATATAGAGCAAATGTTGTAATCCTTAGGGCCTTGGCCTATACTGATAAAATCATGACAGATTTTACCGAGAACAAAATTTTCAAATTAGGAAGCTCTTATTTTGCTTTTATTATTTTTTTCAAGGAAGTAATATGTATCTGAACTAATTTAGGAAGGGTTTTAACAAATGAAGAAGTTCTGTGCAAAGCTAACAGCACCAAATCTATTATAAAAATAAAAATGGGATTTACATCAATAAGACAGAAAAAAAAAAGGCTATTTTATGTTATAACCAATAAACCTAATGTACAAGGTTTATAGTTTATTCTTTAAAGCCAATAGCCATGGCTGAGGTTTTAATTACCATTTTAATTTTCAAAAATGAAATAAAAAACTTTGTTATCTCAAAAGGAATGAAAAACAATATTCAGAATCTGTAAAATCTAACACCCAAACTTTTAAAATTCTGAAAGCTCATACTTTCAAGTAATATTTAAAATATAATGCTTGTAAATATGTTGAAAGTGTACAAGAAAAATTATACCTGAATTTTGAAACTGTATACATGTATCTGGATTTTTAAGGCGTCAGTTATAATGAAATGATGCTCCTGTATAAGGGCTGGGGAGGTCACCAAAGAAAAATTTCACCAAAGACTGTACTGCTTAATGCTACAGTATTCACATGTACACATAAAAATGGGATAGAACAATCAAAGTTCAAATTTTCAAAGTTTGGAAGGAAAACTTGCAACACAAACACCATAAAAATGCATGCCAAGTATGGGACTGACTATGCTGCAGATCCAGTGAACTTCAGAATCCTAAGGCTACTAGTCAGGGCAAAAGTTATCTGTATATATGAGGGTTTATCAGTAACTTTGTTGGTATGAGTGAAGGATTCCTTTTAATTTTATCAAGAATGTGGATAAAAAATGAACTGAGTGAGGAATGTTGTACTAGGCTGAGACAACATTCACTGTGCATTACCCAAAGTGAATTACATTGAAACTATTGAGTGCTAGTAATGTTAAACCTAATTCTCATATCACAGAGAAGGATATAAGCCCAAGGAAACTTAGGACTAATGAATTGCACAAAGTCAAAGGTCAGACAAGGAATAGGATTAGAGAAGAGTAATCATATGGTGGTAACTAATAATGTGGTAATCACTAGGGCAGTCAAAAGTTGACCGAAAAAATTAAGAAAGTTGACCTTACGAATTGAAAAAATTGACTTATAAAGTTGCCTTTACTTTCAATAATAAAAACGATACTTTAATTACTTATTCTTGCTCTTCTACATTAGTTGACCGATTGTGGTAAATTATGTATTTGCCGACATTTTCTGGCAAAAAATTGCGATCCTTACTTAATAATTTATTAAGCATGGAGAAAGATCTCTCTACAGCGGCAGTTTTTGGTTGACATTGCAAAAGCTGACCATAAGCTGTTGGTGAGATTTCAGGTCTACTGAGGTTAATTATTTCACAAATACCATTTGTCTTGAGTCTTGTTTTAATGTATTGTTTGACTGAACACATATCTTCGCCAAGGTTGATAGAAGAAATGGTTTCATATGCCTCTCTAATGGTGCAATCAGATGCTTCCATCCTAGTCACTAAGCTAGCAATCAAACTATAATTCATTTTGATTGACATTAGTTGCTTTGGCAGTTTTTCATTAGCAACACTCTCTTTAGCCTTCTGAACCAGAACGGACATAACTGAATAAGACAAATACGAGCAGTGAAGTTGCCAGTTAACCAAAAAGATGCCAATTTTTAGTTATTTTAATTATTTATTCCAAAAAATTGACTTTATTTACCTCATTGCTATTTTTTGACCTAACAGGTAAAAGTTGACTTTTGGTTGACCTATTAACTTTGGTAATATAGCCCCTACAAGTGTTTTTATTGCATTTTCAGTCGTTTCAGCGAAAAGTGCCCCATAGGAAACAATTTGACTTTATTGACTTTTGACCACCCTAGTAATCACGTAGTAGTAACTAATAATAGGTTTCAAATACTTTTTAATTTAGATGAACCAATAAATTGTTAATTTACCATAGCTGAGAAATCTATCATTAGGAATTACAACAATGAATTTTGCAGTAAGGGAGAGAGAATCAGCAGAAGAATAAGTTATGTATTCTGGGTAGTAATATTTCACATGTCAATGAGGTAGGTACACTCTAAACATGTGTTAACACCTCCGTCCATGGCCTTGAGTGGTTCAGAGTTGATGGGGGTTCTGGTTAGGTGGCAGCAATGGATTTGTTACTCTGGAGTATCTGGTACCATATAGGGAATCACAGAAGTTTCTCTTATATTACTCTCCAACTTCTTCTTGTAGTGGATCGGAGGATTCTGTGAGGCTTAATAAATTCTCTGAAGGTTCCCCAATTCTTCTTGTAACGTATCAAGAAATTATTTTTCTCAATTTAAGACTAAATTCTCTGAAGAGAGCAAGGCTCACAGAAGACAAAGATATTCTCTTACTGTAGTTTACTGCTAAAATGCTACAAGTAATGCTCAGCCTCTAAGTTAGATCAGACAAATGGGAATGAATATTTGAAAAATTGTTCAGCTTTATATACTGAATTTTTGGTGACATTATTATTTAATGTTGACTTGTCTTGTTTTTTATTCTCAATAGGCTGCATTATTTTGCAAAATATTTGAAGATAAGGTAAATGTTTTAGCTGCAGCAATGTCTAGACAGATAAGCAAGATATTTGAAGATGAAGCTATATTTTTATTTTAAACCGCATATTGACAGACCTGATGTTATCATGATCTGCCAAGTTAACTAAAAATGGAAAATGAAATATGCATTTTATTACGAATTACAGTTAAACATGCATATGAGCAAAAATTAAATGCTTAAGACTTAAAATTAAATGTTAAGCAAGACATGACCAATTGACCATCTTTTACAATAGAGAGAGAATGTATACAGAAAATGAACATTGCAGAATTTAACAAGATTACATTAAGCTAAAGCTAAAAAAATGATTAAGTAATTTTAAAAGAAATAATTTACCAATTATTCAGCAGAAATAAAATAGAAAGCGAATCAAAAATTTTATCCGAACTTCATCAGCATTATGCGAATTTGGATTCTATATGTAAAAATGAATACAAGAATTATGTATATGAATACAAGAATTATGTATATGAATACAAGAATTATATGAATGAATATAAGAATATATGAATGAATATAAGAATATATGAATGAATACAAGAATATATGAATGAATATATGAATGAATACAAGAATATATGAATGAATACAAGAATATATGAATATATACAAGAATATATGAATATAGGTAGGAATTATTCATTGTTCATTTTCACACATGTAATAAAATTCCAGTTCAGTATCCAAAATCATAAAAGAAAAAGTAATTTTAAATTATATATTCTTGTGTAAATATAATTAGTTTCACATAATTTCATTTCTTTTATTTAGCTGTAGCTATTTGAATGATATTCTTAATTAAAAGTTTTTAAAATATACCATTTCTTGAAAATGTCTGAAGTGTTCAGATAAAACATTGGATTGAAAATAAAAAAAAGAAGTTACCATACTTCATTTCCTTGAAGAATACCATAGTTCTCAAGAATACTGGCAATGCATCACAATTAACAAAAGAAAACTCTGGAAAGCAAATGGAAGACAAGCAGAGGAAATGATTTTTAAAGAATGTGAAACTTTGGCCCAGCCCAGCTACACTCCAAACTTGACCCTGTGACCCAATTCTTTATGCAAAGCAAATGTCTATTTAGTAGTTTTGGTTTCACAAGCCTGATTCCAGCGGCAAACCATGAGTGGCCAACTGTGGTTGACACAACCTCAATGAACTTCATAGATCCAACTAGGTTGGATCCACAATGTAAACCCAATGAGTCTGGACTAGTTGAATTGAGTCCCACCTGGTTGCCTAGACAACACAAGATCATTCGTTACATGCACAGAGTACAATTAATCAATAATAATAATTAACAGACAATTAATAAACAAATAATAACTGGAATCACAACTTCATAATTAATCACTGGTAAGAATAATAATCATAGAATAAATGAGGTACTCTGGACCACAAGATGCCAAGCACCAAAATTTAAAAAATGGAGAAAAATGCAGTTAAAGTTTGTCAACTTGCAAAATGTCATAACTTTTGAACCAATAACGATATTTGATTGATTTTGACCATACGTACAGGTTCACAATCTACTCCCTGACTCACCCATGGGATAGAGAAAGGGTGGGGGACATAGTGGTGTAAATACCTCAATTCTGGCCCCACTGGTGCTTGGCAAGTTGTGCTCCAGGGTCCCTCAAATATAAAATAAGTAATAAATAAAATAAAAAAAGAATCATGAAAAACTCAATCCTACATAATTTAAGCAGCCTGTAAGCAACAGAAAACCAAGCATAGACAACAAGCAAATCTGTAGTTAAATACAGTAACTAGTTACAAATAATGCTAAACAATCTACATGAATACCCCACATCATACAGTTAATGCTTGCATGGAAAGTACAGTACTATGTGAATCCGTACTGAATGGGGAATGTAATCAATACAAAATGAAGTAATTCATTCTCAGACATCAATAACATTATAAAAGTCAGACTTTTGCATTAATTTAAGCTAGTTTTAATTGTGAAACAACTGCAAAGGTTACTAAAAATACTTTAATTTTTCTAAATTTTATTTAAATATGTACGTAATAAAGTGCATTGCAAAAAAATTATTTTTTTGAAAAATACTTCAACAGTGATGTTTGAATAGTTTTATTTTTCTTCTTATTGGCATACAATTCTCTATAACAACAAATTGCATTTTCTATGTCTCTGCACTTTCATGCTGTGCTCAATGTTAGGATCTCCATCCATAATTTTTTATTTAAGAGCTTCACACACCCAAAACATTTTTCAAGTTCATCTATGGGGAACTCCTTTGATGATTTCAGATCTTCATTTTCTTCGCTTTTGTTCTCCTCTTCTTCAAGCGCACATTGTTCTTCTAAATTGATGAGGTTGTTATCGCTAAGCTCTTCTGAATGCAATTCAAGCAACTCAAACATTTTCAGAATCTAAATCTTCTAACCCCAGCTCTCTTCCAATGCTTGCAATTTCTTCTACAACTTCCTGTACTTGAGCATCGAAGCCTGCAAAGTTGTTTGCAAAGTGTGGCAGAATATATTTCCAGGTCACTCATGTTGCTAGCTATCACTTCAAGCCAAGGGTCATTAATGTTTTCAATTGCATTTTTTGTTGTAATCCTTCCAGAATTGTTGCAAAGTGGGTGCATTGTCTCCTGTTGTAATTTTAATTGCCTGTGAGAATGTTCATCTCAAAGAGTAGCTTTAAATGTTGCAATTACCCCTTGGTCCATTGGCTGGAGTAATGATGATGTGTTGGGTGGTAAAAATATCACCTTGACATTTTCACACACGTCACCGAGTGCAGTAGAATGACCAAGTGCAATGTCTAAAATTAATAATGCTTTAAAGTCCATATTATTATCTTTAAAATATCATTCTACTGCAGAGCAGGAATAATTTGTAAACCAGTCTTCAAAAAGTAATTTTGTGACCCCATGCCTTTTTATTTGAATGCCAAAATACTGGTAGAGTCCTCTGTGCAAAGCCCTTAAGAGCCTTGGGGTTCTGTGAATGATACTCAAGCATTGGCTTCAATTTAAAATCACCAGCAGCATTACCACCTAATAAAAGTGTTAAGCAGTCTTTTGCTGCTTTGTATCCAGGTTGAGCTTTTTCTTCTTTTAACAAAAATGTTCTCGAAGGCATCCTTTTCCAGAACAACCCATTTCATCCACATTAAAAAAATTTTCATTTTTATATCCACTTTCATCAATTACTTGTTTCAAAATATCAGGATATTTTAAGGCTGCTTCTTTATCAGCAGTTGCACTTTCTCCTACAATACAGACATTATGAATTCTTGAATGCTTTTTGAACTGATCAAACCATCCACAACTAGCAGTAAATGTTTCTTCAGTTGCTCCTTCACTATCTCTGTTTTCTGTCCCATTTTCTTTGACTGAAGCATAGAGACTTGGTGCTTTCATTTGGATTGTCATTTGACTTAGTGGAATTCTTTTTTGATTGCAATCTTCAATCCAAATAGATAAGAGACATTCCATACTTACCATTACAATGCTTCTATTTCTAGCTGTTTTCTTCGCTGTAGCAGTCGATGCAACCTTGCCATATTCCTTCTATTTTTCTGCATTTTTCACAATTTTGCACACCAATGACTCATGTATGCCATGGTCTCTACCATTTTTTGCATAGCTTGCACCACTTTCATGATTCTTCATTATATCTAATTTCTGTTCTAATGTCATCCACTTACACTTTCTTTTATCACTGTCATTACCTTCCATGTTCTTTCTTTTTCCACTCATACTCTCCAGTCTGTATTTGTATGGGCTAAAAATTGGATAGTAGGATAGCACAGAATAAAAAATGCACACAGTACTACAGTCTAGACAAAACTAAATCAGTGTGCATCATGAAGGCAACACTCGTGGCTGAGGTACAGTAAGTTCATGATATTTACATTTAGCGTAAGGGCTTGGAAAAAAATATTTGTTTACAAAACTGAAAAAATGTACTGGAGTGAATCAGGACCAATACTAAACTGGGGTTTGGTGTTAAATTGTAATCCGTATTATAGTGAATTATGTACTGATTGAATCCGTACTATGCAGAGTATTCCTGTATATCTAATTATCCCAATGAGTAACTAAAATGACAGAATCAAGTTAAATGCAACTGAAAAGTACTCAGGCAGGCACTGTAAGCTGGAGCAATAATTAAAAACTCTGGTGTCTAATCCGAACCTAACTAAATCACTGTTCAACAAAGTTTTTCTCCTTTTGATAAATGTGGTTGATTCTCATGTTCTTTTTTATGCTGATTATGAAAATGAAAACAGATATTTTCTATCACTCACAGTTTTTGATGGATTTGCAATTTAAAACTCTTTGAGACTGAGATAGCATTCTTCAGTTTGCATCATAATACGATTTATTGTTAGTCATTTATTTTGTATAACATCTTTATATTATGCATATTATCATTTATATTTGAAATAGAAACAAACTGGAATGAGAGAAGAGGCAGATTTTGTACGGTCCCAGCTGTGGTGGGACAAAGAGGCCATGAAAATGAGGATGGAAATACTCTCAGAATAAGAGTCCCAAAGCTTTTCAATGCCCTACCAAAAGAAGTGAGGACTCTCCAGCACACTGACCTGAATAACTTCAAGAACCAGCTGGGCAGATTTTTGTGCAAAGTCCCTGACCAGCCATGCGTGGCTGGCTACAAGGGCAGGAGGAGACCATAGGTTAACCCTGAACTATCATTCTAACTCGCCTAAAAAATGAAGACCTAAAAAAAAAAAATTTTATATATAATATGTATATATTTACTTACATATACTGCATATATACATCATAATGTATATGCATGGAGGTGTACATTCCATATTCTATTCCTACTACTAATGCAAAAAAACCTTGGTTTAACTTTGTTCTAATGTTATCCGCAACAGAGAGGAGGCTTTCAGAAGGTACTGTTGCCATCCAACTCCTGACTCTCACTCAGCTCATATTTCTGCCCAGAATCTTGCAAAATCTGTTCTTCAACTCTCCAAAACTACCTTCATCCGACAAAAATGCGAAAAGCTATCCAATTTAATTCTTCTCACTCTTTCTGGCATCTAGCTAAGAACCTCTTCAACAACTTTACTTCCTCTTCTTTCCCTCCTCTTTTCCATTCTGATGGCACAGTTGCTGTCTCTTCTCCTGACAAAGCTGAATTCTTTGCTCAAACTTTCACCTCCAATTCAACCCTAGATGATTCCAGTGACCGAGGCCCAACCCGAACTAGCCCCTTTAATTACAACCCTCTGCCACCTATTCTTCAGCCAGTTTTCAATCCACCTACCTACTTCCCCACCAATACACAGCACGCTCACTTTCACCATTAGCCGGAGGTGAGGTACTTTATCAAAGGCTTTCTGAAAGTCGAGATAAAGTATATCAATCTGCCCTACTCTTATCATACTCACTCAACATGACGTGGAAACACTCAAGCAAGTTGGTGAGACACGACCTATGCCGTCTAACCCCATGTTGGGAGTCCCCAAGCAGCTTGTACGAATCCAAATGGTCAACGATCCTCTCTGCTATTATCCCCTCTAATAATTTACCTACAACTGAAGTGAGACTAATGGGACGATAGTTCCCTGGACTTTCGTGATCCCCTTTCTTAAAGATAGGGGTCACGTTGGATTCCCTCCAGTCACCTGGTACCTGGCCCGTCTCCAACGATTTGTTAAAGACTGTAGCCAGGTGGGGAGCCACCTGGTCACGCACCTCCCGCAACACTCTGGGGAGAAACTAGGCTGGCCCAGGAGCCTTAAATGCACTCAGTTTGTCTATTCTATCGGCAATGACTGTCACGGTATATCGAACACTATCCATGCCAGCACATTCATGCCTCACGCCTGGCTCGGAGATGATGTGGGTGTCCTCCCTGGTGAACACTCCCACGAAGTACTCATTAAGCACATTAGCAATGTCCAAATCGGAGGTCCGCAGAATGCCGCTTCAGTCCTTTAACAGACCTATCATGCTTCTAATGGGCTTTCTACTATTAACATAACTGAAGAACTCTTTAGGGTTACCCTTGCAGAGGCTTGCCACGCGTAGTTCTTCATTATGTTTCGCTAGTCTAACCTTTGCCTTCACTTCCCTACACAGGCGGACATACGCTTCAGTGTTCTCATGGGAACGATTGGCCTTCGCCCTCCTATACGCTACTTTCCTATTTCGGATAGCCAAAGTGATGTCACAATTGAACCACTTAGGCTGCGTTGAAGCAGGGGTGACCGGTTTTGAGGGTATGGCAGCAGACTGCAGAACCATAAACTCATCCCGAATGCACTCCACACTCGCTCAACATCGCCGCCAACCTCTAACCCCATCTCACCTACGCTATCCCTGAGGCTAACAAAGTCTGGCCGCCAGAGATCAAGCTTACTGCCTCTCGAGTTACTACGCTTTACCCGAGGGATGCACACACGGAACCTAATCAGACCGTGATCACTCCCGCCCAACGATTCATCAACGGTGAGGCCAGTGACGAGGTTGTCTTCAGTCGTGAATACTAAGTCTAGAGAGAGAGAGTTACAAGGAGTTACAAGGAAAAGAAGTACCTCAAAAGGCCTTGCGGCCCATACTGAGGAGGTACCAATGGCAACAGGTGCCAGGGAAAATTTTGTAAAAGTTTATTTTTCTTTCAACTATCCTAGCAGTAGTAGAAAACTGGATAGAAAAGTAGAAGCCTCTCTCCCCACCCTCCGCTCCCTCCCTGCCAGAGGCAGGTACGGAAAAAGGTTGAAGAAAATACCTTGACCCTGGAAAAGTAGCCAAGGAAATTTTACAGGAAAGTGGAGAATATATAAATAGCTCTATATTTAGCTTGCTCACAGAGACACCGTGCAAGCGATCTCCTGCAGAGTTTTCATGTTTTAGTCTTAAACTATGAGAGTATTCAGTACTTTGTCTAGCCTATTTTTAAACACATTTACACTTTGACTGGGAACAACCTCTGAGGGAAGTTGGTTCCAGATATTAACTATTTTATAGGAAAAGAAATTTCTGCAGACTGAGGTCCTAAATGTCTTTACACACTCAAATAGTGTGCAAGATTTCGTCTACCCTTTTCTTGAACTGATCCACACAGGAACTGTTCACAACTTCCGAAGGTAACCTGTTCCATGTGTCACAGATCTTATATGTAAAGTAATTCCCACACACACTAGTCCTAAACCGTTTCAAATCCAACTTCCAACCATTGTTGCGAGTTGGGTTATCATTTAAACTAAACATACTTCTAAAATCGACATCGTTCAACCCGCGTAAGAGCTTGAAAAACTTGATCAGTTGACCGCGCAGCCTCCGAGTTTCAAGTGAAAACAAGTTCAGGGCGCATAACCGTCGATTGTAGCCCATATGCCTAATGGAAGGGATTAACTTTGTGGCCCTCGCCTGCACTCGCTCCAGCCTCTCAATATCTTTCCTGAGGGTGGGCGACCAGAACTGCACAGCATACTCCAGGTGCGGCCGAACAAGGGAATTGTACAGTGAGAGCACAATCTCCTTGTTCCGAAACTGAAATTGCCTCCTGATATAACCCAATAGTTTCTGGGCTTTCTTTTCCACCTCTACACACTGTTTCGTAAACTTAAGATCGCTGCTAATTAGCACACCCAAGTCCTTTTCTAAATCAGTCACCTCGATATTACTACCCAACATCGAGTAGTCCGACTTGGGATTGGCGTAGCCAATGTGCATCACTTTGCATTTACCCCAAGTTAAACGGCATTTGCCATTTTTTGGACCACTCTCCTATCCTACCTATGTCCGCACGCAGTTCCTCGATCGCTTCGGGTGTCCCAACATTGGCCCCAAGCTTGGTGTCATCAGCGAATTTGGCGATCCGACTGACGATGCCACCGTCGATATCATTTATGTAAATGATAAACAACAGCGGCCCCAAAACGGAACCCTGAGGAACCCCACTAGTGACCGAGGCCCAACCCGAACTAGCCCCTTTAATTACCACCCTCTGCCGCCTATTCCGCAGCTAGTTTTCAATCCACCTACCTATTTCCCCACCGATACCCAGCGCGCGCACTTTTGCCATTAGCTGGCGGTGAGGTACCTTATCAAAGGCTTTCTGAAAGTCGAGATAAAGTATATCAATCGCCCTACTCTTATTGTACTCACTCAACATTGTGGGGGTCCGAGAGATCCCTATAATTTCACCCTCAACTAACTGAGGTCCTAGCCTTTTGCTTAGTTTTTATTTATCTTTTCAGGAAGCATATTTTTCAGCAGCATGAGATAAATACCTAGCCACTGGGGGCATCCCCTCCTCTGGTGGTGGCTCGAAGGGAAATATGTGTATCGAGAGGACCTGGCAGGTGAGGGTCCCTGTTTTTGTAGCCCAAAGGGCGAATTTAATTATATCAGAAAATGAAATATATTTAAGTCAAACAACATAACGTAAGTGTTAAAATTTATATTATTTATCCTTCTGGCATTGTTATTTCTTCAGTCATAGCACCTCAAGAAGTCATGTTAGGTGCTCATCTAGTTTGATTGATTAAAGAACCAAACAAAAAAAAAAAGAAAAACTATACAGGCTTGATGTAGATGGATTTAGTCCACCAGTTTGTAAGAGGGGACCCTAAGGGTGACTCCTCAAGATACTGGCAGGATAGGCCTAGGTGGTCAGGAGACCATTACCTACTATTGTAAAGGGCCCCGTAAGGGAGACCTCCTGAGTAGGTCCAGAACACCTGGAATTAGAATAATTTAAGAGTGGCCACCGTAGGATGTATCCTAAAAGGCCTAGGAAGGATAGGAAGGATTTCCTTTGCAAGGAAATGACCTTCCAGAGTCCAGTTAAGGACTAGATAGGGGTCTCAAGAGGGACTCAAGTATTAGAAATAGTAAAATATGGTATTGTAAAGAATAAGAATTAATGAAATTCATAAGAAAATTCAAGTGTAAAGCATTCCATTAAAATATATTGATCTGTATGGTGAATGAAAATTGTGTGGAAGGTTCTGTGGGTGAATGAGCGTGTATGAAGGTGAGAGAGACATATAATATATGAAAATAGCATTTTTTTTACAAATAAACCCAATTTTTTCCTGTGACTTTCGCATTCCCACTTCGCTATTCATTTTCTGGATCCTAGATAGAATTGATTTCGCAGGGTCCCTAACTTTGTACAGTTTTGCCCTGTTATCATCTTGAGCCACTGAAGAGTGGGTTAATGTTCCCATAGGCGTTTGCGTGAAAAGTAATTATATCAGCGATTCTTCGAGGCTGCTTTGGTGTTAATACGGATTGATCAATAGCGATTAAAATAAAGCAGTTTAATTGTGAGGAGAGGGAAAAAGTCGAAGGGAGAGATCAGTGTGTCCATCTTGGGGGTTCAACACATTCACGCAAATTGAGACCAGCTGCAAACGTGAAGTAGTTGCGGGTCAAGTCACCCTCGACAACATGATGTGGAAAAACTCGAGCAAGTTGGTGAGACACGACCTATGCCGTCTAAACCCATGTTGGGAGTCCCCAAGCAGCTTGTACGAATCCAAATGGTCAACGATCCTCTCTGCTATTATCCCCTCTAATAATTTACCTACAACTGAAGTGAGACTAATGGGACGATAGTTCCCTGGACTTTCGTGATCCCCTTTCTTAAAGATAGGGGTCACGTTGGCTTCCCTCCAGTCACCTGGTACCTGGCCCGTCTCCAACGATTTGTTGAAGACTGTAGCCAGGTGGGGAGCCACCTGGTCACGCACCTCCCGCAACACTCTGGGGAGAAACTGGGCTGGCCCAGGAGCCTTAAATGCACTCAGTTTGTCTATTCTATCGGCAATGACTGTCGAACACTATCCATGCCATCACATTCATGCCTCACGCCTGGCTCGGGGATGATGTGGGTGTCCTCCCTGGTGAACACTCCGACAAAGTACTCATTAAGCACATTAGCAGTGTCCGCATCGGAGGTCCGCAGAATGCCGCTTCGGTCCTTTAATGGACCTATCATGCTTCTAATGGGCTTTCTACTATTAACATAACTGAAGAACTCTTTAGGTTTACCCTTGTTTCGCTAGTCTAACCTTTGCCTTCACTTCCCTACACAGGCGGACATACGCTTCAGTAGCCATGTTCAAAAATCAACTTTTTCTTATTTTCATAGGTTTATGTACTTTTTCCCATGCTTTTTGACCTGAAAAGGCCGAAAATCACAACCATTTTGACCTAGGTTGTTGGGAAGCATTGCCGCATGGAGCTTTAAGTTTTCTGCCTTGAAATCGGCCAAAAGCACCAGTTCTGGGGTCCCTTGAATCATGTTTTGCACTATAACATTTTATCTAAACAAGATAGAGCAACAAAATAGGCACCAAATTAAAGTGTTTTTAATCCTCTTTCTAACTTATACAATTATGATAGTCTTGGAACAAGAAATGGCACACTGGTACATACAAAGATTTCAGAAATATCACAAAATTCGTTTTCTCACACTCAAGGCAGACAAGGCGCCTTATTCATGACACAAATTTGAGATTAACATTTTGTCACAAGTCTAATCGATCAAGAAGTGAAAGCATTACATGATGATTAATTTCATAATGACATTTACACAGTCAGTTGTTGAGAGTTTGTTTCTTGAAGCTGTCAAAGCGGCGTCTGTTGAACTCCACAGCTTGAAGGAGATAGTCCCTTTGCTTGGCATCTGTTGTTATGACATTTGCAAAGTCGCTCATCATCTTGACACCACGTTCAGCAATGTCATTCACCGCTTTCAGATTCTTAACATAGTCCAACGCTTTTCTGTAGTCCTCATTCTGTGGCCAAGATGTGACAGGTTCCAGAAGCCACTCGGATCCAATGTTCAGTGTGTCCAGCAGGAAATGTGATTCTGGGCCAATGAGATCAACCAGGGTGGTCTTAGCTGTGACTCTCTGGAATAGAGGCTTTCCTGTTCTGAAGCTGTCTGGCTTCTCAGTGGCATGTAACTGGGCAGCAATGTCATGCTTCAATGTGTCACTCAATCTACTGCTGAACAGGGCAAATGGCACGACTTCCTGCGTCAGGTACCATTTGTGGTTTTCCATCTTATTAAGTACTGCATCAGCAAGCTCTGGGTCAGTTTCTTGTACTTCAACATGTCCTGGATTAGACTTAGATCATTCACGGGAGCATCTGCAGCAGACATTGACATCATCCATACAGGAGTGTAGAACAGCGCAAGGAAGGTGTGAGTCTTTCCAGCTTTGATACAGTGTCTTCGTCGTACTCAAGTTGATCTGCAAACATCAGCATTTTCATGGAGTACAGGTTTCTGGCCATCCATCTGGCCTGATGAATGGCGCCTGGTCGACTCCAGTGAATACCTCGAGGAGGCGTTCCTCCAAGAACAATGACTGTCAGTTCAGCCATTTCCCTGTAGTCGGCTCTTGGAAGCCTTTCTGCTGTTAGAATGTCTTGGAGTATTTCTTCACTGTTCTTCTTCTTTTCCTTCAGCCATTTGCTGTTGATAGCCAGCATCTTTGGGTTTTCCTTGGACAAGTCCGTCCAAACATCCTTCAGATGCTCAAACCAGGGATTATCTGGCCCCTTCACCTTCCCAAACAGCTTCTCCCAAACTGCTCCTACTAGGATTTCCAGGATGTGATGTCGACAGGCCAGATAAAACACCTTTTTGTTCAGCATTTTCTCTAGCAGTTTGGCAGCTCCTCTGTGAACTCCACTGTTACTGGATGTAGTGTCAAAAACAAGGGCAGTAACATTATCCGTAAGTTCCCATGTCTCCAGTAAATCCATTGAAGCCTCAGCCTGAGCTGTGCCAGAAGAATTGTCGATGACAGGTACTCCCAATAACTTTCCTTCAGTGTATGAAGGTGGACCAGACACTAGCACAGCTAAAGTCTCTGAGGTACTTCCAGGTTCACTGCCCAAGACATCTTTGAGCAACTTTCCATCCCAGTGTAAGGCAGCGTACTGTGGGGGTTTTTCACAAAACTTGGACATGTGACTCTGGCTGATATTATACCTGGACAGCATTCTGTTGCGACGTGTTGTTGAGGTTGAGATGACGAAGTTATCCAGATCAGCCCCTCCAACTTTCAAGGTGGCAGAAACCATGGCAGTAACTTGATTGTCTGATAAACCAAGACGATCAGCTGTATTGCAGATGACATCACATTCCATGACCTTCCTTGGAAACGTCAAAGTCACACTAGTCACAGTGTCTTGATGGTGAGAACATCCAGGACGAGGCTGATGGTAATCCATGTCCTCTGTGTTAGCGTCGTTGTCAGTTGAGTCACCCCAGGTAATGTCATCCACATGAACAACTGCCTCTTGTTCTGCTGCAGCTGTAAAATAGTACAACATGTTAAGACAGTAATTGTTAAGTACATGCTAAATATCGCAATGGAGTAAAACTTAAAACTTTTTGTAACGTTCAAAGTAATTAGTTTTACCTTGTTCTTGTCTATGCTGCAGTCTTTCATTCCTCGCTGCTTGCTGCAGGGATCTTGTCTCAAAAATCTTGTCATGACCAGACATATGACCTTTCCTCTCAGTCTTTTGGTCTTCGTAGAACCTGATATCCTCATCTTTCTTCTCTCTGGATAACAGTCTGTTGTTCCATATTTCCTGGATTGCATCTGGAGCTCCTATATCGAACAGGCTGTCTAATTCCAGCACAAATGCTCCTCTTTTTCCTCCAGGGTTACTTGCTCTTCCTTTGCTTTTCACCAGAGCACGATGTTTCTCATGTAGTTTCATGAAGAGCTTCATTGCGTTGTACTTGGTCATTGTCTTGATCCTAGCCATCTGCCAGAATGGGATGATAGATTCAGCTGTTTCATATGCAAGGTCTTGAACCATGGGCCTCCCTGCATTTTCCGGTAAATTCTGAAGATTAAGGAAATACTGGAATGCCTGTCTGTTGGTGGGAAGCTGGGAACCACTGATAAAAGCTGAAGGGTATCCAACCAGGAAAGTTTCAGTGGGAGATCTGGTAGATGGCCCAGTTGACACCTGCCTGTGGACAGTACGTGGAGGTTCTGAGATATCAACTGTGCGCCCACGGAGCTCCCTCAGCTCCTTGCTTAATGCCATTGTGAAGTTGTAACTTGTAGATGGTTTTCTAGATTCTGATTGAGTTTCTGTTGTTTCCTGAAAAATGATAGATAATTATTATTATTATTATTATTATTAATTATTATTTATTTATTATTATTATTACTATTATTTATTAATTTTATGCTCTTTCATTTGATACCTAATTTGTTGCTCTATCTTGTTTAGATCAAAAGTTAAAGTGCAAAACATAATTCAAGGGACCCCGGAATTGGCGCTTTGGCCAATTTCAAGGCAGAAAATTTAAAGCTCCATGCGGCAATGCTTCCCAACATCCTAGGTCAAAATAGTTGTGATTTTCGGCTTTTTCAGGTCAAAAAGCATGGGAAAATGTACAGAAACCTATGAAAATAAGAAAAAGTTGATTTTTGAACAGGCCTAATGCTTCAGTGTTCTCATGGGAACGATTGGCCTTCGCCCTCCTATACGCTACTTTCCTATTTCAGATAGCCAAAGTGATGTCACAATTGAACCACTTAGGCTGCGTTGAAGCAGAGGTGACCGGTTTTGAGGGTATGGCAGCAGACTGCAGCACCATAAACTCATCCCGGAATGCACTCCACACTCGCTCAACATCGCCGCCAACCTCTAACTCCATCTCACCTACGCTATCCCTGAGGCTAACAAAGTCCGGCCGCCAGAGATCAAGCTTACTGCCTCTCGAGTTACTACGCTTCACCCGAGGGATGCACACACGGAACCTAATCAGACCGTGATCACTCCCGCCCAACGATTCATCAACGGTGAGGCCAGTGACGAGGTTGTCTTCAGTCGTGAATACTAAGTCTAGAGAGAGAGAGAGTTACAAGGAGTTACAAGGAAAAGAAGTACCTCAAAAGGCCTTGCGGCCCATACCGAGGAGGTACCAATGGCAACGGGTGCCAGGGAAAATTTTGTAAAAGTTTATTTTTCTTTCAACTATCCTAGCAGTAGTAGAAAACTGGATAGAAAAGTAGAAGGCTCTCTCCCCACCCTCCGCTCCCTCCCTGCCAGAGGCAGGTATGGAAAAAGGTTGAAGAAAATACCTTGACCCTGGAAAAGTAGCCAAGGAAATTTTACAGGAAAGTGGAGAATATATAAATAGCTCTATATTTAGCTTGCTCACAGAGACAGTGCAAGCGATCTCCTGCAGAGTTTTCATGTTTTAGTCTTAAACTATGAGTATTCAGTACTTTGTCTAGCCTATTTTTAAACACATTTACACTTTGACTGGAAACAACCTCTGAGGGAAGTTGGTTCCAGATATTAACTATTTTATAGGAAAAGAAATTTCCGCAGACTGAGGTCCTAAATGTCTTTACACACTCAAATAGTGTGCAAGATTTCGTCTACCTTTTCTTGAACTGATCCACAGAGGAACTGTTCACAACTTCCGAAGGTAACCTGTTCCATGTGTCACAGATCTTATACGTAAAGTAATTCCCACACACACTAGTCCTAAACCGTTTCAAATCCAACTTCCAACCATTGTTGCGAGTTGGGTTATCATTTAAACTAAACATACTTCTAAAATCGACATCGTTGAACCCGCGTAAGAGCTTGAAAACCTCGATCAGTTGACCGCGCAGCCTCCGAGTTTCAAGCGAAAACAAGTTCAGGGCGCGTAACCGTCGATTGTAGCCCATATGCCTAACGGAAGGGATTAACTTTGTGGCCCTCGCCTGCACTCGCTCCAGCCTCTCAATATCTTTCCTGAGGGTGGGCGACCAGAACTGCACAGCATACTCCAGGTGCGGCCGAACAAGGGAATTGTACAGTGAGAGCACAATCTCCTTGTTCCGAAACTGAAATTGCCTCCTGATATAACCCAATAGTTTCTGGGCTTTCTTTTCCACCTCTACACACTGTTTCGTAAACTTAAGGTCGCTGCTAATTAGCACACCCAAGTCCTTTTCTAAATCAGTCACCTCGATATTACTACCCAACATCGAGTAGTCCGACTTGGGATTGGCGTAGCCAATGTGCATCACTTTGCATTTACCCAAGTTAAACGGCATTTGCCATTTTTCGGACCACTCTCCTATCCTACCTAGGTCCGCACGCAGTTCCTCGATCGCTTCGGGCGTCCCAACATTGGCCCCAAGCTTGGTGTCATCAGCGAATTTGGCGATCCGACTGACGATGCCACCGTCGATATCATTTATGTAAATGATAAACAACAGTGGCCCCAAAACGGAACCCTGAGGAACCCCACTAGTGACCGAGGCCCAACCCGAACTAGCCCCTTTAATTACCACCCTCTGCCGCCTATTCCTCAGCCAGTTTTCAATCCACCTACCTATTTCCCCACCGATACCCAGCGCGCGCACTTTCGCCATTAGCCGGCGGTGAGGTACCTTATCAAAGGCTTTCTGAAAGTCGAGATAAAGTATATCAATCGCCCTACTCTTATCGTACTCACTCAACATGACGTGGAAAAACTCGAGCAAGTTGGTGAGACACGACCTATGCCGTCTAAACCCATGTTGGGAGTCCCCAAGCAGCTTGTAGGAATCCAAATGGTCAACGATCCTATCAGCTATTATCCCTTCTAATAATTTACCTACAACTGAAGTGAGACTAATGGGACGATAGTTCCCTGGACTTTCGTGATCCCCTTTCTTAAAGATAGGGGTCACGTTGGCTTCCCTCCAGTCACCAGGCACCTGGCCCATCTCCAACGATTTGTTGAAGACTGTAGCCAGGTGGGGAGCCACCTGGTCGCGCACTTCTCGCAACACTGGGGAGAAACTGGTCTGGCCCAGGAGCCTTAAACGCGCTCAGTTTGTCTATTCTATCGGCAACGACTGTCGCGGTACATCTAACACTATCCAGGCCAGCACCTTCGTGCCTCACGCTGGCTCGGGGATGACGCGGGTATCCTCCCTGGTGAACACTCCCGCAAAGTACTCATTAAGCACATTAGCGATGTCCGCGTCGGAGGTCCGCAGAACGCCGCTTCCGTCCTTTAAAGGACCTATCATGCTTCTAATGGGCTTTCTACTATTAACATAACTGAAGAATTCCTTAGGGTTCCCCTTGCAGAGGCTTGCCACCCGTAGTTCTTCGTTACGTTTCGCTAGCCTAACCTTCGCCTTCACTTCCCTACACAGGCGGACATACGCTTCAGTGTTCTCGTGGGAACGATTGGCCTTCGCCCTCCTATACGCTACTTTCCTATTTCGGATAGCCGAAGCGTCACGATTGAACCACTTAGGCTGCGTTGAAGCAGGGGTGACCGGTTTTGAGGGTATGGCAGCAGACTGCAGCACCATAAACTCGTCCCGGAATGCACTCCACACTCCCTCAACATCGCCGCCAACCTCTAACCCCATCTCTCCTACGCTATCCCTGAGGCTAACAAAGTTCGCCCCGGAGATCGAGCTTACTGCCTCTCGAGTTACTACGCTTCACCCGAGGGACGCACACACGGAACCTAATAAGACCGTGATCACTCCCGCCCAATGATTCGTCAACGGTGAGGCCAGTGACGAGGTTGTCTTCGGTCGTGAATACTAAGTCTAGAACGCTTTCGCCTCGTGTAGGCTCGTTGACCCACTGAGTGAGGAAGTTCTCATCAGCAAAGTCAACTAGCCTCCTCCCTTCAGCATCGGCAGTCCTGTTTTCCCACTTTATGCCGCGACAGTTGAAGTCTCCTAAAACTACACACACCCTATCCCCTAGCAGGCTACTGAGTTCGGTGTACAGGGCTGTATCCTCCTCGAGGAGGAGATGCGGAGGTCTGTACACCAAGATTAACCTATAGTTCGTCCCTCCCACGTTCAGATCGACGCCAAGCAGCTCCCGTTCCGACCGGAACTGGCAGTCAACCGGACTCAACGTGTCTCTGACGTATATTAGTACCCCACCCCCCTCCCCACGGGTGCGGTCTTTGCGAAACATTCTATACCCGGGAATTTCGAACTCCCCAACGTAGTCCCTACGATCAGTATGAATCCAGGACTCGGTGATAGCAACGATATCCTGGTATTCTGATGCTAAGAGAACCTGTAGCTCGCCAAATTTGT
Organism: Bathynomus jamesi; assembly: GCA_023014485.1. Lineage (NCBI taxonomy): Eukaryota > Metazoa > Arthropoda > Malacostraca > Isopoda > Cirolanidae > Bathynomus > Bathynomus jamesi. The sequence goes on along the minus strand of JAJOZX010000737.1, from coordinate 487,573 downwards.
TCCTGATCAACCTAGCATTAAAAAGCATTGCACGGAGGGAGCACGACCCGTTTCCCGAATAGCCAGGGCTGTCGGGAGTTGAAGAGCCCCTCACTAACGAGGGGACAAACTCCGCAGGAGCCTGAGCCCCTCCAACGTGGAAGGAGAGTCACTACCTGCTGTTGAGGGGACTACTGAGAGAGAGAGAGAGAGAGAGAGAGAGAGAGAGAGAGAGAGAGAGAGAGAGAGTTACAAGGAGTTACAAGGAAAAGAAGTACCTCAAAAGGCCTTGCGGCCCATACCGAGGAGGTACCAATGGCAACGGGTGCCAGGGAAAATTTGTTTATTTTTCTTTCAACTATCCTAGCAGTAGTAGAAAACTGGATAGAAAAGTAGAAGGCTCTCTCCCCACCCTCCGCTCCCTCCCTGCCAGAGGCAGGTACGGAAAAAGGTTGAAGAAAATACCTTGACCCTGGAAAAGTAGCCAAGGAAATTTTACAGGAAAGTGGAGAATATATAAATAGCTCTATATTTAGCTTGCTCACAGAGACCGAGCAAGCGAACTCCTGCAGAGTTTTCTGAGGTTTTAATCTTAAACTATGAGTGTGTTCAGTACTTTGTCTAGCCTATTTTTAAACAGATTTACACTTTGACTGGAAACAACCTCTGAGGGAAGTTGGTTCCAGATATTAACTATTTTATAGGAAAAGAAATTTCCGCAGACTGAGGTCCTAAATGTCTTTACACACTCAAATAGTGTGCAAGATTTCGTCTAACCTTTTCTTGAACTGATCCACAGAGGAACTGTTCACAACTTCCGAAGGTAACCTGTTCCATGTGTCACAGATCTTATACGTAACGTAATTCCCACACACACTAGTCCTAAACCGTTTCAAATCCAACTTCCAACCATTGTTGCGAGTTGGGTTATCATTTAAACTAAACATACTTCTAAAATCGACATCGTTGAACCCTCGTAAGAGCTTGAAAACCTCGATCAGTTGACCGCGCAGCCTCCGAGTTTCAAGCGAAAACAAGTTCAGGGCGCGTAACCGTCGATTGTAGCCCATATGCCTAACGGAAGGGATAACTTTGTGGCCCTCGCCTGCACTCGCTCCAGCCTCTCAATATCTTTCCTGAGGGTGGGCGACCAGAACTGCACAGCATACTCCAGGTACGGCCGAACAAGGGAATTGTACAGTGAGAGCACAATCTCCTTGTTCCGAAACTGAAATTGCCTCCTGATATAACCCAATAGTTTCTGGGCTTTCTTTTCCACCTCTACACACTGTTTCGTAAACTTAAGGTCGCTGCTAATTAGCACACCCAAGTCCTTTTCTAAATCAGTCACCTCGATATTACTGCCCAACATCGAGTAGTCCGACTTGGGATTGGCGTAGCCAATGTGCATCACTTTGCATTTACCCAAGTTAAACGGCATTTGCCATTTTTCGGACCACTCTCCTATCCTACCTAGGTCCGCACGCAGTTCCTCGATCGCTTCGGGCGTCCCAACATTGGCCCCAAGCTTGGTGTCATCAGCGAATTTGGCGATCCGACTGACGATGCCACCGTCGATATCATTTATGTAAATGGTAAACAACAGTGGCCCCAAAACGGAACCCTGAGGAACCCCACTAGTGACCGAGGCCCAACCCGAACTAGCCCCTTTAATTACCACCCTCTGCCGCCTATTCCTCAGCCAGTTTTCAATCCACCTACCTATTTCCCCACCGATACCCAGCGCGCGCACTTTCGCCATTAGCCGGCGGTGAGGTACCTTATCAAAGGCTTTCTGAAAGTCGAGATAAAGTATATCAATCGCCCTACTCTTATCGTACTCACTCAACATGACGTGGAAAAACTCGAGCAAGTTGGTGAGACACGACCTATGCCGTCTAAACCCATGTTGGGAGTCCCCAAGCAGCTTGTAGGAATCCAAATGGTCAACGATTCTATCAGCTATTATCCTTTCTAATAATTTACCTACAACTGAAGTGAGACTAATAGGACGATAGTTCCCTGGACTTTCGTGATCCCCTTTCTTAAAGATAGGAGAGAGAGAGAGAGAGAGAGAGAGAGAGAGAGAGAGAGAGAGAGAGAGAGAGAGAGAGTTACAAGGAGTTACAAGGAAAAGAAGAACCTCAAAAGGCCTTGCGGCCCATACCGAGGAGGTACCAATGGCAACGGGTGCCAGGGAAAATTTTGTCTTTCAACTATGCTAGCAGTAGTAGAAAACTGGATAGAGAGAGGAGGAGAGAGAGAGAGGAGAGAGAGAGAGAGGAGAGAGAGAGAGAAGAGAGAGAGAGAAGAGAGGAGAGAAGAGAGAGAAGAGAGAGAGAGAAGAGAGAGAAGAGAGAGAGAGAGAAGAGAGAAGAGAGAGAAGAGAAGAGAGAGAGAAGAGAGAGAAGAGAGAAGAGAGAGAGAGAAGAGAGGAGAAGAGAAGAGAGAGAGAGAAGAGAGAGAGAGAAGAGAGAGAGAGAAGAGAGAAGAGAGAGAGAAGAGAGAGAAGAAGAAGAGAGAGAGAGAAGAGAGAGAAGAGAGAAGAGAGAGAGAGAAGAGAGAGAAGAGAGGAGAGAATTGAGAGAGAGAAGAGAAGAGAAGAGAGAGCGAGAGAGAGAGAGAGAAGAGAGAGAGAGAAGAGAGAGAGAGAAGAGAGAGAGAGAAGAGAGAGAGAGAGAAGAGAGAGAAGAGGAAGAGAGAGAGAAGAGAGAAGAAGAGAGAGAGAGAGAAGAAGAGAGAGAGAGAAGAGAGAGAGAGAGAAGAGAGAGAGAGAAGAGAGAAGAGAGAGGAGAGAGAGAGAAGAGAGAGAGAGAAGAGAGGAGAGAGAAGAGAGAGAAGAAGAGAGAAGAGAGAGGAGAAGAGAGAGAAGAGAGAAGAGAGAGAAGAGAGAGAGAGAGAGAGAGAGAGAGAAGAGAGAGAAGAGAGGAGAGAGAGAAGAGAGAGAGGAGAGAGGAGAGAGAAGAGAGAAGAGAGAGAAGAGAGAGAGAGAGAGAAGAGAGAAGAGAGAGAGAGTTACAAGGAGTTACAAGGAAAAGAAGTACCTCAAAAGGCCTTGCGGCCCATACCGAGGAGGTACTAATGGCAACGGGTGCCACGGAAAATTTTCTACACACTCAAATAGTGTGCAAAATTTGGTCTAACCTTTTCTTGAACTGATCCACAGAGGAACTGTTCACAACTTCCGAAGGTAACCTGTTCCATGTGTCACAGATCTTATACGTAACATAATTCCCACACACACTAGTCCTAAACCGTTTCAAATCCAACTTCCAACCATTGTTGCGAGTTGGGTTATCATTTAAACTAAACATACTTCTAAAATCGACATCGTTGAACCCTCGTAAGAGCTTGAAAACCTCGATCAGTTGACCGCGCAGACTCCGAGTTTCAAGCGAAAACAAGTTCAGGGCGCGTAACCGTCGATTGTAGCCCATATGCCTAACGGAAGGGATTAACTTTGTGGCCCTCGCCTGCACTCGCTCCAGCCTCTCAATATCTTTCCTGAGGGTGGGCGACCAGAACTGCACAGCATACTCCAGGTACGGCCGAACAAGGGAATTGTACAGTGAGAGCACAATCTCCTTGTTCCGAAACTGAAATTGCCTCCTGATATAACCCAATAGTTTCTGGGCTTTCTTTTCCACCTCTACACACTGTTTCGTAAACTTAAGGTCGCTGCTAATTAGCACACCCAAGTCCTTTTCTAAATCAGTCACCTCGATATTACTGCCCAACATCGAGTAGTCCGACTTGGGATTGGCGTAGCCAATGTGCATCACTTTGCATTTACCCAAGTTAAACAGCATTTGCCATTTTTTGGACCACTCTCCTATCCTACCTAGGTCCGCACGCAGTTCCTCGATCGCTTCGGGCGTCCCAACATTGGCCCCAAGCTTGGTGTCATCAGCGAATTTGGCGATCCGACTGACGATGCCACCGTCGATATCATTTATGTAAATGGTAAACAACAGCGGCCCCAAAACGGAACCCTGAGGAACCCCACTAGTGACCGAGGCCCAACCCGAACTAGCCCCTTTAATTACCACCCTCTGCCGCCTATTCCTTAGCCAGTTTTCAATCCACCTACCTATTTGGCAAGAGGTGCCAAAAACTGAAAACACATGTTTTTTGTGTTTATGGTGATTTATTCTTTTGGAGATTACCTTTCAGATGCACTTTTAATCATTCTTCTATCTGAATTAGGGTCTGACATATGACAATTTTAAGTTTAGTAGTATGCAGAATACTCTCAAAATAGGAAAGGCCATAAATTTTGAATCATAACTCCAAGTGAGCTACAATTTTATATTTTGAGTTTGTTTAGAGCAGTGGCTCCCAACGTGGGCACCACCCCCCAGTGGGTGTTTGAGAATCTTAAGGGGGCACTAGGAAACTTAAATTGTTACCTTCTAATAATAAATCACTTATCCACTTATCCTGTTATATTATTATCCTTATGATGGGGCACCAGCAAATATTGATGGACATAAAGGGGCATTGGCCTTAAAAAGGTTGGGAACCACTGACTTAGACAATAGAGGTACCAAAAACAAAATTATAGGAAAATTGAAGGTTAATATGCAGCAAATAGCCCCTCCCAGCAGGCATAAGACATCCTCACTCTCAGACATTTTACTGGAAATGTGTGGATGATCATTCACAGTGCACCTTCTTTTAACCAATAGTAGGCTATTAAACACTCAAAAACAACCACACCTTAATAAACCACTGACAGCTAATTCGGAATTTTAAAGAACTTAAGTTTTTTTCACTGACTGTTTAGTCACAGAAAAACCTCGGCCTTTGATACAGCTAAAGTCTTTCTTTCTTTTTTAATTTTTGTCGCGTAAATATGTGCAGATTTGTGAAAGTTGTGACCTAGGCTATGTTGAAGTGTTGAAAATTTAGGAGATGATTCATGAGTGGTTCACATTTTTCGAGAACAGTGTCATTCCCCATATGCAAAACTGTCCAGTGTTTTCCCAGCCCCTTTATTTCCATAGTGACCGAGATGTTTGTGTGTGTAAATGCAAATTTCCAAAAAACAAGCAGAAGAGTTTGTTTCTGTGCAAATTTACAGGCTCAATATCTCTCTTCAGGGGCATGTGGCTAGCAAAGTCACACATTCTGGTAAGTGTTAATCTAGCTTTCATAAGCATTTTCCTCCAAAAACATTTTTCCCAATCCTACTGTGAGCAATACCTACAGTTAGCACCGCAAAATAGCCCCACCTCAAGTTCATAATTTTTTACATTAGCATTCGGTAGTATGATGATTGGTTAGGTCAACTGAATGCCCAGTTAGGTCAACTGAATGCCCTTGATGATTGGTTAGGTTAAGTCATGATATTTTTGTTCGTTTAATGATTTATTTTTTTTTAAATCTCTTCATTTAGGTTAGGTTAGCAATAACGGTAGTGAAATTTAGTTATTAGGGTGTGTTTTCATGTGCTTTATTCAGAAATACTACTCATTTGCTCTGTGTTTACTTGAAAATAAAATTACAAAAAAAAAACTTTTTTCATACTTTCAATTAAATGCAGGGCAAATGAGTGGCATTTCTGAGGAAAGCACATGAAAACACACCCTAATAATTAACTTTCGTACCAAAAGTCGAGGTAGGGCTATTTGTTGCATATTTACCAAATTGAAGATGGTGTGGTATCATGCACTGCATCATTTCTCATGGAATGCCCCAAAAACAGATCTAAAATAACACTGGTCTACAAATTTTGAAAAAGTTTGTGCTTTGGAGATAAAATGTTTCCTATTATGGATTTTGGGGTGCTGAAAACGAATATGACCATAAAAACAGTCAATTGGCTACAGTTTACAAGAAAATTTAAGTTACACATTTTGCGTATATGTATACCATATATGAGTAACATACCTGTATAATGCAGTCACTTATATTGATTCAACTCATCGCTTCTTTGCTTGTCTCTTGTATTCAACTTCTGGAGCATCTCTTGTTATTGTCCAGCAGTAGTCTGCTAACAATGATGGACTCCATTTCCCCTGGTAGCGTTTCTCCATCACTGAGATATCCTGGTGGAAACATTCACCATGTTCATCGCTGACTGCTCCGCAGTTGGCTGGAAAAAATTCCAGGTGCGAATGGAGGAAATGTATCTTTAAAGACATATTGTAGCCCATTTTTTGATAGGACAACAGCAGGTTTTCCACCAGCTCCCTGTAATTGTCAGCTTTGGTATTTCCGAGAAAATTGGTTGCTACTAACCAGAAAGCATTCCACACAGTCTTCTCCTCTCCACCTAGGATACGGCCAAACTCCTCATCTCTAAGAAGCTCACGGATCTGTGGACCAACAAATACACCCTCCTTGATTTTCGCTTCATTGAGCTTTGGGAACTTATCACAGAGATACTTAAAAGCTGCCCCCATTTTATCCATAGCCTTAACAAAATTTTTCATGATGCCCAGTTTGATGTGTAAGGGTGGTAACAAAATCTTGCTCAATTCTACAAGTGGAGGATACTGAACATTTTTTGTTCCACGTTCCAATGTGTGTCAGAGTGGCCAGTCCTTCTTGATGTAATGAGAAGTCCTAGCCCGACTATCCCATTCACACAGAAACCAGCAATACTTAGTGTAGCCCGGCTGCAGTCCAAGCACAATAGCAACAACTTTCAAGTCACCACAAACCTGCCACTGATGTTTGTCATAGTTTATGCAGTTCAAAAGTTGCTTCATGTTGTCATATGTTTCCTTCATGTGGACTGCATGACCAACTGGAATTGATGGCAATACGTTGCCAACATGCAACAAAACAGCTTTTAGACTCAACTTTGGTGAATCAATGAACAGGCTCCACTCATCAGGATTGTGAATAATGTTGAGAGCTGCCATCAGACTATCAATGTTGTTGCAAGCTACAAGGTCACCTTCCATGATGAAGAATGGGACAAAATCTTTTTGACAGTCACGAAACTTACACACACTAACATTTTCAGCAAGGAGATTCCACTGCTGCAATCTGGAGCCCAACAGCTCTGCCTTACTCTTTGTCAGCTCTAAATCTCTGATAAGGTCATTTAATTCATTCTGAGTTATCATGTGCGGTTTAGAAGATGTCAAGTTATAAACAAATTCAGGGTCTTGTGAAGTTGAAGGCTCACAAGTTTCGCAGGTTCCTTCATTCTCCTCATTCTCTGATTCCAGGGAGAATGAGTGTGGGGTCTCAGGAATGGGTATCCTTCGCCATGAGGTACCAGGCGTATAGCAGAGGGTATATTCGGATATTGTAAAATCCACTTTTTCTTCTTGCAAATACCTTTCTTGACTGGAGACACCATGCAGAAGTAACAATTGCTGACATGATCTGTTGGTTCCCTCCACACCATTGGCACTGCAAAAGGCATAGATTTCCTTTTCCGATTCAACCACTGGTGGAGGTTTGTTGCACAAGTATCGCAGCATATGTGTGGGGCCCAGCTCTTGTCCTGATCTCTAATCTTACAGCCAAAATAAAGGTGATAGGCTTTCTAAATCATGGCGGTTATAGCACGCTTTTGTGATGCAAAAGTCAATTCTCCACAAACATAACAGAAGTTATCTACACTGTTCACGCAATTACGAGGCATCTTTGTTCAAATTAGGCTGAAAAAAATTCAGTTTCAAAAGCAAACACTAAAAAGAGTTTGACAAGTGTGCACTGTATGACTTCCGCGAATGAACTGATGCTGTGGCGTAATATGTAGATGCCTGTGAATCGACGCCTTGGCTCTACTGCGCATGCACATAGTTATATTTTTTTTTATTTTAATAAATTAATGTAATTACATTGCATTTTAATAATTTTAAATTAGGTAAGGTTAAGTTAGGTTAGTATTTCATTTATATTAATATCAAAAACATTATGGGAAGCAATATGTTAAAATGATCCAATCTATTTCTTAATAAATAATTTACAAATATATAATGTAATAGATAACTTTAAAATTACATTTTATTGTATATATATGTATATGGGAATGAACTCAGAATGGTTCCCCGAGTTTTTTGTGATACACACAGACTGTGCATGGAACAAGGGTTAGGGTTAAACCCTAGATCCATGTCCCAAAGCTGGATCCTGTCTGCTTTGCAGATAGCTGGTGAGGGAAGCTATATTTATGGGACCTCTTTGTGAGAGACCCGTTGCCCACGTCGGGCTTGCATCATGAAAAAGAAAAACTATGGTATTTGTCATTTACCATTACTTATTCGGACTATAGTGGATTTAATTATCCCAGAAGAGTTCCTTGTTCCATGCACGGTCTGTGTGTATCATAAAAAACTCAGGGAACCATTCTGAGTTCATTCCCATCATGAAACGGACATGTTATGTGCCTTGAAAAGTGGACGCTCAATTCTGCCAGTTGAGGTTTAAGTTTTGGTTTTGGCTAAAAATATAATAGTTACCCCTTTTTCTTTCATTTATTCAATCTGACGTGAATGCAATGAGTCTTTTACTTATATTGAGGTTCTAAATGTAGTGGGGCTAGGCTGCTTTAAACCCTAGATCCATGTCCCAAAGCTGGATCCTGTCTGCTTTGCAGATAGCTGGGGAGGGAAGCTATATTTATGGGACCTCTTTGCGAGAGACCCGTTGCCCACGTCAGGCTTGCATCATGAAAAAGAAAAACTATGGTATTTGTCATTTACCATTACTTATTCAGACTATAGTGGATTTAATTATCCCAGAAGAGTTCCTTGTTCCATGCACGGTCTGTGTGTATCATATATGTATATATTTACATTAATTTAATAAAATAAAAAAAATATAACCGCGCAATTTAGGCCGGGCTGAAACTATAATTTTTGTTTGATTTTAATTTATCAGTGACTAACAGTTGGCTTTTGATATAAAAATAAGATTCCTGAAAAAAATAATTGGTGGCCACCAACGTGTGTCTGGCCACCCCCGTTTTTGTAAAAACATCTAATGCCGCACTAGCAAAATCAGGAAAATGGCAATATCTCTTCTTCTGAACATGCTAGAGAGGTGGTTTGCATACCAAAAGATGCAGAATTTGATTTAGAACAAATTATTAAGTGGTATTTTTTCATAAAACCTTTAGTTTTTGAGTTATTTTAGAAAAACTAATTTTTTGGGCCCATAGACCCCCTTTCGACTGAATGTCAACACAATAAAACATTCTCAAGCTGCAAATTGAAATGTATTAGTGGTTTTCAATCAGCAATCAAAATCAGCCATTTTAAATTCATTGAAAATGCTTTTTGACATTCCAAAACGCCAAACATTAAATTATACAATTAACAAATTGTCATTTTGTCATATTTTAGCATGATAAATAATAATCTAGAACTTAAAATATTTTTTAGACACAAAATCTTTCATTAATTTATGTGATCTAATTTTGTTTCTAATATGACCATCTCTACGCTCATGACCTACAACAGCCAAGGATGCTTCAGTGACAAGCTTGATGTGCCTTTCAACATTCTGACTGTGGCACTCATGATCCAGTTTCAATGATATCACGCAGTTCATCATTACTGAATTCTTTTAATACAGGTGGAACAGTTTCCCATTGGGACATAGCAGACAGCTTGTGGTATGCAGAAGCTTTGAAATTGATGATTGGCTTTCTAAAGACCCTAACATTCTCATCTATAGCAGGATATTCATCAGTACCACCTTCATGATCCTCTTCATTCTCATCATCACTTTCAATTATTCCACCTGCAAAATCATTGCTACTACCAGATTCATCATCAAAATCCTCTATAACTCCCCTCAGACACAGAACTTTATTGACAGCACACCACCTCACCTCTTCATCTTCATCAGCCAGCATTCCAACTAAAATATTTTCACCATGAGCAAAATAGCTGTTATTGTTTAATACGTCTCAACAAATTTCTCTAATTTTCCTGTCAGGGAATTTATTTACTCTTTGGATCATAGTGAATAGGTTTCTTGACCCATCACTTAGCCTCTTATTAGCCTTGATATTGAACCAACTGTGAAAGTATACTTTGATGATGAATTCTACTATGATTTTGAGGTTCTTACTGGGTCTTTTTTGTGAAACATAAAAGCGAAGAATTCTACAGGCTAAGGTGAGCCATCGAGAGTGATTTAGCAGGCCAACTTCTAAGAGTGCAAGGTCTTCATCCACTTCACCAGTAATAATTGCCCAGCAGATGCAGTATCCATAGTATTGGTCTGTTGATAAATTATTGACCACCTCATTTGGTAGAAGCACAAATGCAGGATAAGGTATAGATTTGAAGTCCACAACATTCCATTCTGACACATCCCCATTGAGCTGAGAACCAATAGGGCCAGAAAATTTGTCTGGACTTTTTGTTGTCCCATCTAAAGTTATGAAGATGTGTCTAAGTGGCAATTCATTTAGATGCAGAAGACAAATATCCTACTGAAGAGGTTGCTCTAAAAACATTTCCAAATATCTGATTGACCCATGCATATGTCTTGTGTTAGTATTTGTCCCATCTGCTTTAACCAAGTTTAATTTGGCCTCAAGTTCTGTCCCTTTAATGATCTTATAAATGCCATGAGCAATGTCAATGCCTCTGCCACTCTCTGGGGTAAAATGGTCGAGGTAGAAATCATCTGAAAATAAATCTAATTAATTTTACAATTAAATAAAAATGAAAAAGGAAGGAATAAAGTTAACTGGACAATTGTCACTTAAAAAGAAAAATTTTTAAGTAATTGAAATATTACTTTATAGTACAGTAATATAACAGCATAACGCCTATAACTGTATGACAATCATTTCCATTTACCTGGCTCTAGGATTGTGGATGTATACTACTTTTCATTTACCTGGCTCTAGGATTGTGGATGTATACTACTTTTCATTTACTTTGTTAACAGCAAGTGTAGCATCCTTTCTACCATCAAAGCCAATGCCAGTCACTTTTTCAAATATCACTTCTTCTTCCTTCTTCCTTTCAGCTCTCAATTTAGCTCTCTCCCTTCTCAACTTGTTTCTGAAAAGTATTTCAAAAATATTGGCCATGCATTACTGCATTAGCATTATACAAATATACAAAATACAAATGCCAGTGTCCTGTTTGAAACTAATTAATATAAATGCAAACTAGAAATTTTGATGCTAATTAAAAATAATAGTAAATCTGGTGATTTAGAACTTATAGCAGAAGCTAAGAAATGTAATAGTCCAGGCAATTTGTAGTTAGACCTGGGCAAAATTGCTTCAGAAGCTTTCTAAACTGTTTCCAGCTCAGGAACCATTGCCGAATAACATATCCAAAATCCGACAAAATTGGACCCCGGGAACACCCCCAAAAATGAAATTCAAAATGGCGGACTGGATGTTTCCTACGAAAAAAAAATATATATAATTTACGCTTTTATTTATAGAGATACATTTGATGCTTTTTCTTTCAGTTGTAATGTTTTAAATAATTCAACAATATACAACACAACCAGTTATTACGCAAATATAATGTTATATAGCTTTTTACAGATTTTTATAATCAATAATACAACAATTATTTTTTTCCCAGTTTCAAGTTATGTTCTTTACAGAAGAAGTGATACCTGGTCACAAACATACAGAAATTAATCCTCTTCATCACTATCATCGGATAGATTACCGGTACTTGGGTTGTTATCGCAACCACTGATTTGGCACTCGCCACAAGCGGCTGAACAGGGCATTCCATTACGCTTGCATCCACATCTTGAAGTAGCACATTTCGTCTTGCAGGAGCAGCGGATCATGTTGAGTAGATAATTTGGAGCTGGTGGCTTGTCGCAGGCTGTAGGGTAGTAGGAATTATTCTTTACATACCAACCCCACTGTTCTGCATCGATCTTCTCTTCTGTAGACTTCCAGATTAGTATTTGAAAGTATGTGCGAAAGCTGTGGTACTTTGTGGACGCATCGGTAGGTGGCAAACGTTCGGGTGTAACAAAAGATTTAGCTGTAGCTACCTTTTCAACTAACATTTGATGACGTAGTGCGTTAGTGGATTCAAGTGTTTTGCAGCCATACAACAGAAGCATTGCCTTTCTTCCAGCGGCTTCAATGTCAGAGTATTTGCAACTGAACGGAGTTCAGCCACCTTCATCAGTGTGTCGAATGCTTTGGCTTTACCGATCGAAAAAATTCTGGATGTGCTATCACAGCCCGTGAAAGCATGCACAAACAGGAGATACTTGCAGATGTCATTGCCTAACAATGATTGAATGCTGAGAATATCGTACACACGATTAGGAGATGGTCCCCGTCTTATATCACTGCGATAGTACAACTTGAAACCACTGTCCTTGGCATGGTACAGAAGGAGAATCAGCAAGTCCGTGTCTTCCCCTATTACTGTTGTAGTTGCATTTTCTGATGAGGAAACTGCTGCACGAACGATGTCCACATCAGCATCCCCATCTGCGTTGTGAACAGTACACCCGTGCTTCTTCAACATCTCACCTATGAGGGAAATAAATGCTTGCTTGTTGTTTTCATTAGCCAAGAAGTGTTCCTTCTGGCCAACAAACTTCATGCTTGGACTGAGATTCAAATTTCTGCTTGTCTTGGTGCTGCGTCTTGTGTGGGTCATGTCCTTGATCGTAGGAGAGCTGCTGTAGCCATCAAAAACAATGATTGCTTTTCCATATGTTTTCAGAGTGAAATCGGCATATGAGTTGGCGATGCTGTCATATGTTTCATCTTGATGCCAGGAAACACGATGTAGTAGAGATCCACCATCCAATACGTACTGGTCTGTGCACTGAATTTCTTGAACTTCTTCCATGCATAAAGTGTCAGTGTATTTGATTATTGCATGAGCTAGCTGAGACTTATCGGGTTTCCTCAAGATACTTCATGATTCGAACAATGCAGGAGGATATGCACACAGTTCGTAACACATGACATCTTCAAGATTCATGTCTCCGCCAGTGGCAACAGTCATCATTCTCTGAAACAGTAGTGCAGGATCTACTTCTATATCTGAAGCATCAGTGATCACAATGGCAGAAGCAGATCCTAGTGTTTTCACTTTGTCAGATCTTTTGGCAGAATATGTAAAGGCTTGTTTCCCAATCATTTTTACGACAGTGTTCGTACCGATTGAATGCAATTGATGAATGTTAACTCCAGGATCAGCAGTTAGCCCTGTTACAATGTTGCAGAGACCCGAGGTAGAATGGAATGGGGATAAGGATTCCAGACGTTCAAGTACTTTCTTCATGTCATTACTGTCCCTGATTTGTCTACTTCCCCTCATTTCCTTGTGCTGTTCACTACTTTCCAACAAAACTCTGGTGTATTCCTGCATTGCTAAGTTATAAGTGGAACACAGAGGCATAGAAAAGAGCCACGTTGTCCTTTGGATGTCTGTAAATCCACTTCCGCGTGTCAGTCTGCCTCTGCTTTTCAGGGAACGCATTAGTACTTGTTCTATCACCAGGTCTGTGCCGAGTCTGGCCCATAATCTGTCGCTTCTTCTTACCACAAACTTACCTTCCTGGAACATTTTGTTAATGGCTGGATTTTCAGAAGGCAAACTTAACATTTTCTGCAGGTACAGGTATATCAATTTCAGGTAATTGTGATGTCCGGCTGCTGCAATTATGGGGATGGTCTCCAGCATAGCTTGCAAGTGCAAATCCCATGAGCCGGTTGTCTGCTGTTATCAAGGAACATGCAATGTTGATCATTCGCTGATATTCCAACCAGAGTTGACTTGTTTGCGAAGTAGATTGTAGGTCAGTTTTCTTCGCATCCAAAGTGGTAGCAATCTGAGACAATGCATTCGAAGATTCCACATCCTCAACTGATTGTTTGGCGGTCATAACATCGTTGAGCAGGTCACAAGCTTCCTTATGGAGGTCATGAGGAGTTCCATCTTCATTACGAGGGAAAACATCTGTGACTAGTAAGTACTAAGAGCTGCATCTACTATCATATGACCACGTATCGCTCTTGAAACAGCTTTTCCAGACATCATGTGTTGCACGGCATTTGGTCTGTATATTTCTTGAAGTACTTCAGACAATCCTGAACCATTCATAAGAGTACCGACTGCTCCCAAAAGATTCATCAGAGTGTGAAATGATCCCAGCATTAAAACAATGTCCTGCAGGTCTCTCTGTTCATTGATGATTTGGGAAGCTTTCCAGAACAAAGGCTGATCAAAGGTAATAATGCATGGGACTTTTTGATCGCGTGCTATCTTGCTCAAATATAGTAATGTCGAAAATATGCAGGTCATGTCAGTTGGCGACATATCTATGATGGGAAGGAACGTGACCGATGCCACACCTGGATGTGAGACACTTGATCCACCGTGAATTGCCTGCATTGTTCCGGACCAACTTGGACCTGATCTTTCTGCTGAAGATATCTGCCAGAGAAGACTAAGTCGACTTATGGTGGCAGTGGGTACTGGAAGTTCGCGGAATGAGATGTCCCTCAACATGCTTCTCGCGTGTCTATATTCCCTAATGTCAATGGTTGCAATCTTCTTAATGTCATTGTCACCAACATTACGCCTGTGAATAGAAGGGTGGATCTTGATCTTCGGAGTTATTGCGGCAATCATACCCATTTCATGAAAGGTATTCTTCCCATCCAAAGTGCAGACATCATGATCGACGTTATCTGCTGCTAGAAGGACTGCAGTGTTTCCATCAACAGTAAAAGAGCCAGACCCACTTGCCAGTGCCGCGTTTCTTTTGAATCTTGTTACTTCTGCATACGATGAACAGTAACCCAGCTGATGGAGAATGTCAATAAGGTACCTTGACCTAAAGTTGTGGTGTAGCTGAACCGACAAACCGATCTGTAGTGGACATAGTAATCCTCTAGGACGGGTTGCTTGCATAATGCTCTGCCCAATTGCACCTATTTTTCTTGAAGCATCCTGTCCCGCAAATGCTTTTGATAATAGCAATTTCAGACTGTTGGGAATGTAATCAAGAGCACTTTCTGCAGTGATGTCATTTGGAGATGGATACACATCTTTTCTAGGCGAGTCGACAGACTTGATATCACTTCTGATTATTTTTGCAGCAGCTTCTACTAGGTAAATCTTCTGTAGCTCTATATCTATATCACATTCTTTCGACTTTTTGTGATAATCTATAAGAATTTCATTAGCTGTCTCTCGTAGTGTTACTACATCTACCTTCCCACTTTCACCTGATATTATGATCTTGTCTCCGTAACATTCTAAAAGCTTTCTCTTCATGTGCCTGCGTTCGTAGACAGAGCTCTGACTTCCTTGAAGATATTCCTCCATTTTGGAAATTAGGTCTCCAATCAACAGTTGTTCATCATTCTCTTCCAGGTAAGCACAGGTCTGAAGGAATGCTTGGTGTTGCTCTTCATTAGTTGGTCTCCCTTTCTTCGAATCATGATCGTTGGAGGAGTATACGCGAGGAATATTTTTTCCACTTCGAAAATTTACGCTGCAGGTGTGATGGTAGACACAATCTGCAGCAGGAAGATCACGAAGATAATACTCCAGACGGCCTTTTACATTAAACGACCATTCATCGCAGCGGCTTTCACAGCACCTTTTTATGGTTTCGGAGAACTCTGTAGTTCTTATTTCGACATGCTCTGATTTTGGTTTGTGTTTGGAAAAAAAGTCCACAAAGGTATCACAAAACAAACAGTGAGTAGCACTGGAAAATGCGTATTCATGAAAATGAGCACTTTTCCTTGGTATTGCCTCGGCTGCGGTCTGTCACTTCTTTATTTCAATGGTCTTTTTATCCGTAAACCTTTTCCTACATACAACGTGAACACTTATTCCAGCTGTTGCAACAACATCACTTCCACAGCTGCGGCTGGATGCATTTATACCATCTGCTCCTTTTTGCGAGATGTGAACCACTTCCTGTCCGCTGTCCAATTTCTCCTTAACCCTTCGGATGCGCAATTCCTGACCGTGTACTTTCCACCTGTGCGCAAAAAAATCGGGAAATTTACCCATTTGTTAACGTAAAATAAATCAAGTCAAGCACCATTTTGTTAAATTATTTTTGTTTCCCTTAATAAATAAAGATTTTCTCTTACAAACTAAACATTTTCTCTTACAAAATAAACAGAATTTAGTGGGTAACTTGGGAATATGGTTGAGTAGAATTTTATGAAAATTTACACATTTTCAAGCGTTTATGTTCAGTCTTGCATGAGAAATTGGGGGAATGAAACGTGCGCTATGGCAGCTAAAAAACAAAGACTGGAAAGTTGTGAACAAATAATAGCTGCATTAGATGCAATAAGCTCTGGAAGTAGTGAGTGTGAAAGTGATTATAGTGAAACTGATATAAGTGACAATGGAGATGATATTACAGCAAGTAGTAATAGTTCATTTTCATGGCAAAGTGTGCAACGTTGCCAGTCTAACAGATATCGCTTTGAAGAAAATGTAGGACTTCAACAAGGTTGCAATCTAAATGAAGCAAGTTCAGAAATAAATTTTTTTGAGTATTTCTTTGACAATGTTATGATGCAAAATATAGTGGGACAAACAAATGAGTTTTATCAATATGAGAAAAGAAGATTAGGCCCATCTCAATCTTCCAGGATGCAACGATGGCATGATACAAAAAATGATGAACTGTATGTCTTTTTTGCTCTAACAATGCTCATGCCACACATAAATAAACATAGACTGCAGGATTACTGGGGTTCAGACTCCTTGACTGAAACACCTTCCTTTCGCAAGTATATGTCAAGAGATCGATATTTATTACTCATGAGATTTCTGCATTTCACAGACAATTCAATTCCTCCAAATCAGCCAAATGATCGTCTTGTAAAAATCAGACACTGTATAACTCATATGAAGTCAAAGTTTTCAAATATTTACAATCCAGGACAAAAATTAGTTATTGATGAATCTCTTGTATTTTTCAGAGGGAGGGTAATTTTTCGACAATACATACCCTCCAAGCGTCATAGATTTGGAGTGAAATTTTTTATCCTTTGCGATTGTGAAACTGGATTTGTCTTGGATTTCATCATTTACACTGGATCAGACATAGATTATCCTGCAAATGATCCACTAGGACATTCTGGAGCGATTGTAAAGACACTTTTAGCTAAATATTTGAATAAAGGCCACATTCTATATACTGACAACTGGTATACGAGCCCATTACTATGCAAATATCTGCATGTAAATAAAACAGGATCTTGTGGAACTGTAAAGGTAAATAGAAAAAACATGCCCAAGTTTTGCCCAAGTAGAAAAGGAGAGTGCCATCTGATGGAATCAAAACCTTTATTAGCACTAAAATGGACTGATAAAAGAGATGTGCATATGCTAACAACAATTCACAGTGGAAGCATGATTGACTCAGGAAAGGTTGATCGTCGAACAAACGAAATAAAATTCAAACCAGATGCTGTTGTGGACTATAACAAAAATATGCGTCTGGTGGACAAATCTGATATGCAAATTAGCAGCGTAGAATGCGTTAGGAAAACTGTGAAGTGGTATAAGAAGGTATTCTTTCATCTTTTGGATATTTCTCTTTACAATTCCTTTGTACTCTACAAAAAAACTACGAAAAAGCAGATTTCAATGAGAGAATTCAATCTTACATTAGTCTCTCAACTACTCACGAAGTATGCTCAAATAACATCCCCACATCCTGGAAGACAAAGTGTGAGACCAAATGCTCCTGACAGACTTCTCTCAGCTAATTACATTGAAAGGCATCACCTGGAACAAGTTCCGCCAACACCATCTCGACCTGTAGGTCAACGACAATGTCATGTATGCTCACATACAACACAAAGAGAAAAACATGTTACAAAAGTTTCTACTTGGTGTCCGGAATGCAAAGTTGCATTGTGCCTTGAGTGCTTTGTTCTCTACCACACCCGTACCAACTACTAAATACTAAATTCAGTAAAAGTGTAAAACAATGTTGTAAATAAGTATAATGGAAAGTGTAGATTTATCAAAATAATATTTATTTCATGAACAATTATTTTATAAGGAGTTATTTTTGAAAAGGAATAAAAAATTATTTTTCAAGAGGACAAATAAAATATATATTCTTCAAAACTCAAATGTAAGTATAATACTTGCTCATTTATGTGTACATGTGTGCATATGTATACATGCATGTGTGTGTGTGTGCGTGTGTATGTGTGTGTGTGTGTGTGTATGTATGTTTGTTGCGGATGGTTTATGAATATATCTGAGTCATAGATTCTTCAAAACTCAAATGTAAGCATAATACTTGCTTGTTTATGTGTACATGTGTGCATATGTGTACATGCATGCATGTGTGTATGTGTGTATGCTTGTTGCGGATGGTTTATGAATATATCTGAGTCATCAATAGCATTAAAATGCAAAATCATTTATTTTGATTGGGATTTTGTGCAAAAACATAAAAAAAATAATGCGATCATCATATGATGCTGGGAGCATTCTTCCGACAAACGTCCTGAGCATCATATGATGATGGGAGCAGCGGAAGTGTTAAAAATCACGCACAATTCTTCAGGGGTCTGCATTCTTGAAGGCGGAAGCACACCGAGTCAGCCGTACACCGAGTCAGTCTGAAACAGAAAACACAAATTAATAAACTGTGTTGCAGTATTTAAAAGGAGTACATAATAACAGTTTTAAAGAAAATGACAAGCACAAATACGCAGATTTGATAGTGGGTAGTAGGAATTAAAGAGTTGTATATAATATAAGTTTATAAAGATGTAGCAATGTCCATTCTCACATACACTCCATACAGTATATTTTATTTACATTACGTGACGTCATAGTTTAATACTAGCCGGCTAATACAATTTTTAGTGTCATATAGGTTAATTTAGAAACAAAAATGTGTTTTAAAACATTTTACTGATCAAGAAAAACGTCATAACTCTCTCTACAAAGCGAAATTAAAATTTATTGCATTTCGTAGGAAACTGCCAGTCCGCCATTTTGAATTTCATTTTTGGGGGTGTTCCCGGGGTCCAATTTTGTCGGATTTTGGATATGTTATTCTGCAATGGTTCCTGAGCTGGAAACAGTTTAGAAAGCTTCTGAAGCAATTTTGCCCAGGTTGAAGCTATTTTTGCTCTAGATTGCCTGGACTATAATATCTAGAGTGATTAAAAACATACTTATCAATAACATTTTGTATGTTATCTGGGGTGATTACTCCAAAGTCCACCAATGTAGCAGAACCAATAGCCACTCCTGCTCTATCACTTACTTGATATCTGTTAGGATATTTAAAGTAGATTTACATATCTATTGTCAATGAATAATTTATTGGTAATCTTAATCTCTTAGTCACAATGATTTCACTTTAAGCTGTATTAAAAGATTTATCTTTCAGTACTATACCTGTCACATGCTTCAGCTAATGAGCGTAATCTAGTTCTGTTCTGTAATGTTGAGACTTCTGGAACATAGTCTGCATCAAATGAATCATTACAACTGTCGCTATCTGTCAACTCAGGAATGTCCATTGGTTCAGGAGGATGAGGAGGAGGAACTGATTCTTTTGCTCTTTGAGATTGAATAACCCGTGATTTGAATTTTAAGTCAGTGGCTGTTTCTGGGACTTCTTTCAGGGTACAGCAACCATGCCTAGTTGTTTTCTGGTCCTACAAAGTGATTATATTTCATTACATTACATGAGAAAATACTAAAATATTACTTATCATTAACATCATTAATAGTGTATTATTGATATTACTAACTTATTAAATGCACTTTAAAAATTGTAACAAATTAATAATAATTAATAATTGATAATATTAATAATTGATAATTAATTAATATTAATTAATAAGTTACAACTTGAAATTCAATCAACAGACCTACCTCATAAAACTGGTAATCAGATTCAGTCATTTTTAGTAAGTGCTTTTTCTCTGTATCTGCCAATAGTTTGTGATCATGTTGATATATGTCAAATAAAACGTTTACAGTTTTCAGAAAATCATCCAGATCTTGATGATATTTAGGTCCCCTTTTCTTTTTGTCATACTTCAGAAGGTGGTTGAATTCCTTTATTTGGGTTTTCAGTCGGCTCTGTATGGCATTTACTGATATTGGATAAACATTATATGTGACCCACAATTTATGCAATTCCTCAGAAGTAGCTCTCAGTACAGCATCTGTTTTATAGTCTCCGAAACACAAACACCTTTCAATAACTTGCTTCAATGTAGGCAATTTCCCTAAAGGAAACTGTTCTGCTGGCATAAAACATACATCACCAAGTACTTTAGCAACTGTTTTCCTTGTAGAAGTCATACTTTATATTGCAAATGTTGAATTCAATGACAAATTGCAGTTGGAAACTTATAACAAAGGCACCTGAAAAAAAACAAGTTTTCAATTTATTACGTTTAAAAAAAGTTCATGAAGCAGCCCCACCCTCTATTCTTTAATCAAGCATAATGGATGCAAGATAACAAGGAAAAGTCATATCATGTGATCACTATGTCCATGTCAACATCCTTTTAGGGCAATGTTAGTAATCAAAAAGCCAAATCATGCTTATTTTAGAATTTCTTTTGTCACTAAGGTCCGTCAAAAGGGGGTCTATGGGCCCCAAAAATTAGTTTTTCTAAAATAACTCAAAAACTAAAGGTTTTATGAAAAAATACCACTCTTAATAATTTGTTCTAAATTAAATTCTGCATCTTTTGGTATGCAAACCATTTCTCTAGCATGTTCAGAAGAAGAGATATTGCCATTTTCCTGATTTTGCTAGTGCAGCATTAGATGTTTTTACAAAAACGGAGGTGGCCGGACACACATTGGTGGCCACCAATTATTTTTTTCAGGAATCTTATTTTTATATCAAAAGCCAACTGTTAATGACTGATTAATTCTATCTTGAGTTTCAGCCTGGCCTAATTATGTTCTGTCGCGCATGCGCAGTACAGTCAATGCATCAATGTGTCACAGGCATCTACATATTACGTGACAGGTGCAGGGTTGCCTGATATCTTTAGAAATAGAGCCAATTGGCAATTTTAGGCATCATTTTCGTATTCAGTGACCCAAAATTAGTAAAGATTGACTACTTTTATTTCCGAAACATTTTGGCTGTAGACCAGTGTAATCATTAAAAATAGGTACTGTACCAATAATATTCTAATCATTTTCAAATATCCTATCACCATGTTGCATTGGGCCAATCCCTATCATGTTTTTCATTAATGTATTTATAAAAACTAAAGAATTTCTTTGGATCTTTATTGCTATTTCTAGCAAGCTTTATCTTACTTTGTCTTTTACTCTTCCAAATCAAACTATTTTATATATTTCTTAATTGCCCATAATTATCCAAGTTCACAAGGTTACTACTGCTTTTAAATTCACTGAATGTCCTTTTCTTATTTTTTATTATTTTAGCTATTTCCCAATTCCACCACAAAATTTTCATAATCTTGTCATTCCTATAATTCTGAAAGGAATACACCTACATTGTATATCCTCTAAAATTTCTTTGAACCAAGACCACATCTCAATAGCAATTTTATTGGCAAATTCATTATCCCACTTTATTGAGCTAAACAACTCCCTCAACTTACTATAGTCACCCTTTGAGAAGCAAGGAACTAGATGGTCATCATTAACTAGATCCCTATTTGGTTCCATCTTAAAATGACAATGATCACTATTCTCTAATGACTCTCCTACTGCAAGTTCCCTAATACAGGTGACTCCTAAGACTGACAAACTTGAGAATTTGACTGTTATACATTATAACCTCAATTCAACTTTTGACTGGTCAAAGAACACTTATTTGACCAAGCTGAGTTGGGGAAGCAACTTCACTTAGAAATGGATGAGGCAGATGTCAATGAGTTAGTTGCATCTTATGCAGATGAGATGACCAACAAAGACATCAAATTGCAACAATCCATTGAGACCAGGAAAGATGGTGAAGATGATGTTATGGTTTCTCCAACTCAACCTAATTAGCCCAGCATGTCCCAAATGCTTTTAATTGTGTCCAATTTTCTTAAAATTTAATGTTGAACATTATATTGCATAGTTATACAACTTCAATATGAATATATTAATTTTCAATAATTATATAAGAGATATGTATAGATATATGACTCCCTAGGGAGTCATTGGGACTTAGAAATTATAAATGTTGATGAAAATTTTTATTGATATAAAGGTTGTAACATAATTATAAGTCTTTCAACAAAGGAACAAATTAAAACATAATGACAATGTATAAAGTATACATAATTAGAAAATAATATGAGTAAAAATAGCATTATTTTTTCTCATGATATTGCTGCCAGCAAGTATTCAGATGTAATGTCACAGCGCATTTTGTGCACTGAATTTTGCTATTTTTCTTGCATAGAATGCATCACCTGGAAATAGTGAGTGATGATGGATAGTGCTTTATGTTGTCAGTTCTAACTTCTGTTGGGGATCTAGCTCCTCTTCCTCTTGGTCCTGGCAATGATGCTGCTAGGTCTCAGTTTTGTTTACTTTGTTGAAGTAAAATTTGCACTAAAGTTTGCCTGTATTCCTTGTTAGAGATGGAGGCTCCAGATAAAAGCTCATACAAATGCCAGGAATAAACTACTACCATATTGATCACACCAATTGGCCAGTACCACTTTTTGCCATGGATTTTAGGTCAAACATCAGCAACATTAGTTTGACCAAGTGGGTTAACTCCTTCAGCATTGCTGCAGAAAGTTACTCCAGCATTGTCATTCCAAGTAACAATCTCAACATTGCCCTCTGAATGGTAGTCATAAAATCCTTTGGTTTTTTCTTCATTACAGCTTGACTTATCATTACAGCTTGACTTAGCACTGGGCAGAATCTTGTTCAGTTTTGCTGTACTGTGCCTGTAGCTCTAACTCCCATGCTATTGAGTTCCAATATTATGTTGTACGAAGTAAAGAAGTTGTCAAAATAAAAGTGGTGATATTTTGGATTCCTACATGCTGAGATACAATCTTTTATAACACGAGTTCCCAATGGTTCATTGGTGGAGGGCTTATTAGGTGTCTGCCCCTCATACAAAGTTATTTTATAAGGCATCCCTGTAGAACTGTAAGTACCCAAGATTTGAAGCCAAATCTGATCAGTTTCCCACGTATGTACTGTTTACAACTATGATGTCCAAAGTAAGGAGTCATAGACTCATTCATACTCAAAACTTCATGAAGAATTCCAAATTGAGAAGTTTTTATTTAACATATTGCATAATGGCATAACCTTGGCCATCTTGTTATTGCACAGATTACAATTATTGGCAGCATGTAGAAATGTCTTGATTTCCTGGAAACAATTTCTGCTCACAGTTTCAGCACAGATTGTATCCAGAAAGCAATATTAGTCCAATAAAATTACACATTTCTTCTTTTTCAATGTTGAGACTTTGGCAATTTTTGTCATTATGCACATAATGATTTGTTTCTTGGACCAAAAGATCTAGAAGCACATCAAACACTGATAAAAATGCCCTATTCACTAGCTGTTGATAACTCAGGAAAATTACTTAATAAACTTTTCTTTTCCTTGACTTCAATATTCATTTTTTTTCATTTAGGCGTCTCTGTCCTATGAGCATTTCTTACATTTTCAAGTGTTTCTGTGTCTGATTCTTCAGAATCTGACAGCATAATGTCAACTTCAGCAGGTATTTCTTGTGGAAGATCAGTTGTTTCTCATAATTCTTCTTCACTTTCCACTTATTCATCACTTCCACCACCTCCATCAAGAACTTCAATTATTACAATATCTGCATGACTCACTGAATTACTTCCTTCTAAGTCAGTAACAACATCATGCAGAAATCAATGGTGTATTATTTTATTGCCGTAAAATTGCTTTCCATCCATTCCTAGGAGAAGAAACATATATATATAAAACTAAAAACGTAGAAAATAAATAGCCAAAGAAAAATAATGCTAATACCAAAATTAAGAACTTTGAAAATAATAAGAAAACAAGAAGTAGAAGTATGGAAAATATCGTATGTAAATACTACGTGAAAGGGAACTGCAGATATCAGGATGGGCAATGCACATATGCACATCCCAAATTATGCAACACGCATTACACAAGTGGATACTGCAAATTTGATAAGAAATGCAAGTTTCACCATCTTACAGTCTGCAACACCTATGCAAGATATGGGAGTTGCAAATATGGAAAAAAATGCCATTACCACCACCCTCAAAGGAACACAATGAGTGAACAGGCAAAATGAACATCAAAGAAGAGTACCAATTTTTTAGATGCAGCCAACACAATACAGCTGCTAAATACTATCCAGCAATAACAAAACCAGCTGACAAATATAGGAATCTGGGAGCCAGACAGAAGGCACGCACAAAGGCACTTCATGCACTATCGGGACAACAGGTACAGACAAAGATAAAAAGAGGTAAATTCTCAGAGGACCACAAGGCAACGAAACTGGCACCACCATTGGAAAACAAATTGGAACCACCTGTATGCGAAAACAAAAGAAAAACGAAAAATAATCCTAGCCAACATTCAGGGCCTTAAATCAAACCATTCCCTGAACAAAGTTTTATACCTGAAAGGATTCATGCAAGAAGCTGGAGCAGATTTTGCATGCCTCACAGAAACTCATCTAAAGGCCTGCCAGGCAAACTGTGAAAATTGTGAGTCCTGTATTGACAAAAAAGAAATACAAATTAACAACTATAACATCCCCCGAGCCAACAGAATAGCGAGATGTAAAGGACGATGTGCTATTTACACACATGAAAGGCCTATGGCAGAAATGACAGTACTTCAAACAGCTACACAGAATGTGTGGTAGCAAAAGTTGAAAACAAATATGGTACTAATTGTAATGTACAGACCCCCAAACACACCAACCTCAAAATTTTCAGCTTCCATTACAGATGTAAGAAACTGAGTAAAAGATCTACACTCTCCAACCCCAAATATTTTTCTCTGTGGTGATTTTAATTTCTCATTCATGAAATATAAGAGGATAGGAAAAAATATATGTATACACCAGGGGAGCACATGAGAAGACCAGGAGCAGGTAAAAATACTACTAGCTCTAGCTGATGAATTTATGGTAATGCAAGAAATAACATAAAACACAAGAAAAAGCAACTGCCTAGATTTGGTATTCACAAACAACAGTAATCTAATTGATAATGTAGAAATATCCCCAACTATGATATCAGACCACAACATCATTGAAATAACAACTAATATAAATGCAACAGGAAAGGAAAGGAAAGAACATGTACAACAGAAAGAAACAAATTCAAAATTTTTAACTTTCACTCTAAAGCTATAAACTGGGAAGATGTTACATCTAGCATAGAAGTAATAGATTGGAAAACCATTTGAGGCCAAGACAATGGACGAGATGCTAATGACATTAGAGGAGAAGACGTTAGAAATTGTAGAAAAACATGTCCCAAAAATACAACAAAAAGGAAGGAGAAGCAGGTTTGAGAGACAAAAGAGGGCATTGTTTCAAAAGAGAAAAAGAGTTACTGCTAAATTAAGTAAATGTAAAGATAACATCAGAAAAATATTAAATGATAAACTGCAAAGTATTGATGACGTTATACAGGAACTAATTGAGAAATACAGAAAAAGATGACGATGATGCTATAGAAGCAATAAAGGCTAACTCAAAATATTTCCATAATTTCGCAAAAAGAAAGTCGAAAAACCAGGCAACTATCGGACCTTTAAAAAATGAGAACAGTGCTTTATCTGATGATCTAACAGAAGTATCTGAAATATTAAGAGCTCATTACGAATCATCTTTCAGTACCCACAAAAACTGACAAACTGATATGTGACAGAAATGCATTCTTTTTTTTGAAGAACTACATGGGGAAAGTACAGGGTGTCCGAGAATTATCTGTACAATTTTTGGCTGTTATTAAAAGTCAACCATGAAGTGTAGAAATTCCAGTGTTTTCCCATTTTACAGAGAATCTCTCTAAGTTTTTTCTGATACCAAGTTTTGACAAGTGTTTTAGAAATTCCAGTGTGTCCGAAAATTATCTGTACAATTTCATCTTTTAATAAAATTCTTGATAACATACGTAAAATTCTTAAACAAGATTATTTAGAATCTGTATTTTCAAAAGTTTCTTTTATTAAAGTAACATTGTTACAAACATTCGATATGTGCACCATCAGTGATTCGCAAAACATCCAATCAATACTCCAAATGTTGCCATGTACGCTGAAGCATATCCACATCAATTCGGTCAATAGCAGCTGTGATTCTTGCTTTTAAATCATCAATGTCTGTCACCCACGTATTGTACACAAAATCTTTGATGAATCCCCAAAGAAAGAAATCACAGGGTGTGATGTCGGGAGATCTAGCCGGCCAATGAATTGCACCTCCATGGCCAATCCACCTGTTTGGGAATGTCTCATTCAGGGACTTACGGATGATCAAGGCCAATGTGGTGGTGTGCCATCTTGCTGAAAAATGATGCGTGGATGCAGTGCTTCCAATTGCGGATAGACAAAGTGTTGCAACATGTCCAGGTAGGTATTGGAGGTCACTGTTGATTCACCGAAGAAAAATGGTCCAATCACGCGATCATGTAACAGGCCACACCACACACTAACTTTAGGACTGTCTCTGATGTGCTCTTCTATGCAATGTGGATTTTGTGCCCACCATATGTGCACATTTTGTTTGTTTACCTTGCCTGAAACATGAAAAGTTGCCTCGTCCGAAAACATGATTCTTGCCAAGAACGCATTGTCCTGGTCGACTCTGTCAAGCAGAGTCATTGCAAATTCCTTACGGGAGACCTTATATTCTTGCGTAATCTGTTGCAAGATTTGCAACTTGTAAGGATGCAACTTCAAATGTTTACGCAAGACATCATGCACTGTTGAACGAGGTATCTGTAACTCTCGTGATGCAATTCTTGTCAACTTGCGTGGACTGCGAACAAAAGCCTCTCGAATGCGCTCGACATTTTCAAAAGACGTTCGAGGCCACCCTGCTCCTTTCTTATGATCTACACTTCCAGTTTCCTTAAACTTTTTATACCAAGCTCGTATGGTTACTCTTGATGGAGGGTTTCTGTTGTAATTAGTTCTAAACCTTCGTTGAACTTGTGTATCTGATTTTGTTTCGATAAACCATTCAATACACTGTGCTTTCCCCTGTGGATTCATTAAGGATGAGGGGTGTGTATAAATATCTGAAAAAGAAAAAACTTGTCAAAACTTGGTATCAGAAAAAACTTGATGAGATTCTCTGTAAAATGGGACAACACTGGAATTTCTACACTTCATGGTTGACTTTTAATAACAGCCAAAAATTGTACAGATAATTCTCGGACACCCTGTATAATGGATTTCGACTTTATGATGGAGGATATTACACAAGCCATAGGGAAACTAAAAACACACTCGGCAGCAGGACAGGGATAAATGGAATGCCACACTGATCAAAAACTGCAAGAATGCAATTGCTGAGCACCTATACTGAATATGGAGATGATCACTAGACATGGGAGAAATACCGGACATCCTGAAGAGTGTGAACATAGTCCCAATATATAAAGGAGGAGATCGATCCAAGGCCAAAAACTATAGGCCAGTGTCACTTACATTTCATCTCACTAAAATATTTAAAGGAATAGTTAGACAGAAAATCTATGACTTTTTGGAAACTCAGAAAAAATTCAGTGATAACCAACATGGGTTTCAGTCAGGCAGATCATGCCTATCACAACTAATGGAACACTACAACATTATTGATGCATTTGAAAGTAATGAAAACTATGATGTACTGTACTTACTATACACAGACTTTGCTAAAGCATTCGACAAGTGTGACCATGGAATCATAATACATAAACGGAAATATATGGGAATAACAGGAAAGGTACAGAAATGGATATATAATTTCCTTAGTGAGTGGTGGCAATTCATTACAGTAAAAGGAGTATCTTTATCAGAATCAGAGGTCCTCAGCTCAGTACCACAAGGAACAGTATTAGCCCCACTACTCTTCATAATCATGATAACTGACATAGATGAGGACATTACCAGAGACAGCACAGTAACATCCTTTGTGGATGACACAAAGATCAGTAGAAAAATAACAAACCCAGAAGATATAGGATTTCTACAAACCAATAAAGAGAATCCACAAGTGGATGGAAGACAACAATATGAAGTTTAACACTGAGAAATTTCAGCTGTCATGGTACAAAAAAAGAGACCTAAAATTCATGGAATATTATACCCCAAATGGACAGGAAATTCAGAGAAATTTTAAAGAAAAAGATTTAGGGGTTGTAATGACAGATGATGCAAAATTTGAAACACAAAATAAGATAGCAGTAAACAGAGAAAAGAGAATAACAGGGCAGATATTGAGAACCCTTAAACGAAGGGATAGGAATGTAATGATTCCTCTACTGAAAACCCTGATCATACCCAAATTGGAGTACTGCTTAGTCCTAACATCCCCATATAAAAAAGAAGAAATTAGACAGCTGGAAGGGATCCAGAGAAGCTTCACAGCCAAGATCAATGGGTGCAAAGAACTAAATTACTGGGAAAGGTTACGAGAACTAGACCTATATTCACTGGAAAGGAGAAGAGAGAGATACACCATTATTTATACTTGGAAAATAATGGAGAAACTAATCCCTAATCTCACTCTAAACCCTATAACTCCCCAAACAACAGTGGAAAGTAGAAATGGTAGATTGTGTCGTATTCCCAAATTGAAGGCGAGACAAGGAACATCCTTAACCCTGAAAGAAAATAGTTTTGTGGTGAGAGGACCAAAACCGTTTAATCAGCTGCCCAAAGACCTAAGAAACACGAAGGGAGTTGCATTGGACATCTTCAAAAAAAGACTAGATGCCTGGCTCAGAACAATCCCCGATGAGCCAGGCATACCTGGCTATGTGAGGTGGAGAGCACAAGAAACCAACTCAGTACTTCACCAGGCCAACTCAAGAGGAGGGGCAACAAGCTTGACCTTCGCAAAATGAGTAATCATCACGCGGAACCTTTGTAAGGTTAAGGTAAGGTGTGTGTGTGTGTGTGTGTGTGTGTATGTATATATATATATATATATAGGAACTAATATTTATTAATTAATTATAATATTAAATATCAATTAATATTAATAACACAATATTACTAATATTATGTAAATGTTTATTACCTCACTGTGTGAAAACACTAACGATAAATATTCAAGTAATGTAGTAAGACAAATGTCACTTCCTCTGAAAGTTGCTGCAAAACTGAGGGAATGAGATGCAGTAGACTATATTTATAAAAATTATCCATTGCACCCAGGCAATCCCCCCCCCCCCCCCCCACCAAGTCAAATAACTATCATCAAAACTAAAGCTGAATGGTTTATGGTTGTGGTTTACAATTCATCTAATTCAAATTTATTTACATTCTCTCTCTCTCTCCTTGAATATCAATCTAGACTTGTACCTAATGTTGAGGGAAAAATACGGTCTCACAAGAAGTTGGCATAAACATTATTTTGAATCTGGCGCTGCATTGGTGCTGCAACCTTGTGGTGGTATTGATAGTTATTGTACATAACATGCTTGACATTCCGAGTAGCGAGTTCAAAATTTAAACTCGTGCCATTGTCCTGTGCCTTTTCATTTGTATCATCTAAAATAGGTGAGTTATGAAACCCATTGTATCAGTACAAATAGAAAAGGGTTCTGTGATGCTAGTAAATGAAATTAAGGAAGTTTTTGAGTGAAAGTATTATATAAAGTATTATATAGTATATATAAAGTATTATATAAATTGTTTAGGTATGAATATTTTCTTTGCATATTTTTAACAGAAAGAAGAAATTAATTTTTTCAATTTTTTAAATGCAAAAGATCATACGAAACATTTAATTATTGTAAGTTCATTCAAAAATTTACCTTGTATTTAAAAACAGAAGTAAAATATACTTTTCTTAATAAAATTTGGTAAATCTGATTCGAAGCCTGTAAACAGATTATCCTGACTGCTTACATCTATAAATTGCCCTCCCATGATTATAGACCTGGCAATGTGCCTGATTGCACCATGTTTAGAAATATTTTCAAAGCATGATGACATCTTATGAAATGCGTATTAGATGTAACATATACATATATATATATATATATATATATATATATATATGTGTGTGTGTGTGTGTGCACCTTGGTGGTGTAGTAGTTAACATTGTTGACTACGAACCCATTGGCCCCAGGATCGAGAACAGTGATGGCAGCCAGCGTGCAGCAAAACCCAGCTGTTCATCCTTCCACACAATAAAGAAAGTGGTTGGTAGATAAATGGGTACCCTGGGTGGCCTAGTGGTTAAGACACTGGGCTGCTAGTGGGGCATGGTTCGGATTCCACATTAAACTTTAGGTCTAAGGTGGAGTGAAAAGCTTGACCTTTGTCAGAATGAACAATTCGGGAGGAAGCAAACCAAAAGGTTACCTAAAAGGTATATATTTTAGATTTAGTAATAACTACGGATGATAGGCTAATTACTGATCTTCAAGTAATAGAACCGTTGAGCAATAGCGATCACAATATGGTAGAGTTTGTCCTCTCAGTAAGTCACTCGAAACCAACTAACTCGACTAAAATTCCTAGCTTCCAGCACGCAGACTTTAGTAAATTTCGAAATAAATTTTCACACGTCAATTGGGAAAACGTAATGGGGAACTCCAACGCAAAACTAATGTGGGAATCGTTCGTAAAGGTATTTAGGACTATAAATGAGGAATGTGTACCGTACAAAATTAAGCATGCGAAAGTAAACAACAAGCCCTTGTGGTTTACTTCTAGAGTAGGAGACATTATAAAGAGTAGAGAGAGGGCTTATAGGCTATACAAGTCTGATAAAGATAATCTGTTGTTACGAAACAACTACATATCTCTAAGGCGTGAAGCTAAAAGTGTAATAAAAAAGTCAAAACGCGAATTTGAAATCTCCATAGCTCGTGATGGTAAAGAAAATCCCAAGCGATTCTTTCAATACGTCAATAATAGAAATCCAGTAAAAAGTGTCTTAGGTCCATTAAAAAATGGAAATGGAGATCTAGTCTCTGAAAACAAGGAAATGGCTACCTTGCTAAACGAATTTTTTACGTGTTTTTACTATAGAAGATGTAACGAATATCCCTACGGTCATAGACATAATACCTTTTGATAATGGTAATATTTTGGATAATATTGTCATTAGTGAAGGGGAAGTAATGCGCTATATTGATAAAATGAAAACGCGTAAATCACCGGGTCTGGATTCCATATATCCCATACAACTAAAAGAATTAAAAGATAGCATTGTTGTGCCGCTAACAAAGATTTTTAATGCGTCTATTTCTGAGGGGTGCGTACCAGATAATTTCAAGTTAGCGAACGTAACACCTATCTTTAAGAAAGGCGATAAAGGTGCGGCGGGAAATTATAGGCCAATCAGTTTAACGTCTGTTGTAGGTAAGCGACTGGAATCAATAATTAGGAATCGTATAGTCGAACACTTAGAAGTGCATAATCTGGTCAGAAATACGCAGCACGGTTTTAGGCGAAACAAATCTTGCTTAACTAATCTTTTAGAATTTTTCCAAAGCGTGGTTAACGTTTACGATAGACATCGGGCGGTTGATGTAGTGTATTTAGATTTTCAAAAAGCATTTGACACCGTGCCGCACAAAAGACTGATTGAAAAAACTAAGGCTCATGGAATCAGGGGTGTAGTAATAAATTGGCTAGAAGAATGGTTGCGAGGCAGGAAACAGAGGGTGGTCGTTGATGGAGCGGAGTCGTGTTGGGCTAATGTAGCGAGTGGCGTTCCTCAGGGTTCTGTATTGGGCCCCTTGCTTTTTCTTATATATATTAACGATTTAGATGTCGGCCTAGTCAGTACAGTTTCAAAGTTTGCGGATGACACGAAGCTGGGTGGTAGGGCGATTAATGACGAAGATAGAGGTAAAATTCAGGAAGATCTGAATAAAATCGTTGATTGGTCAGTCACATGGCAAATGAGATTTAACGTGGATAAGTGCAAAATTATGCATATAGGTTCGCGTAACGGTAATTTTGCGTATAGTATGTCAGGGAAAGATTTAACAAGCGTAGAGCAGGAAAAAGATTTAGGAGTTATAGTCACTGGTGATTTAAAAGTAGCGAAACAAAGTACAGCGGCGGTCAATAAGGCGAACAAAGTGTTAGGTTTTATAGCTCGAAATTTTGAGTACAAATCGCGCGATATTATAGTTCCTCTTTATAAATCATTAGTTAGACCCCATTTGGAGTACGCGGTCCAATTTTGGAATCCGCATATGCGCAAAGATATAGACAAAATCGAAAGAGTTCAAAGACGAGCAACTAAGATGATTCCGTCTCTTAGGTCAAAGTCGTACGAGGATAGGCTTAAAGAGTTAAAATTGACTACACTCGAGACTAGGAGGTTAAGGGGTGATCTAATCCAGGTTTTCAAAATTATGAATGGGTTTGATAACGTAGATAGAGATAGCTTTTTCGAAATATCTCAATATAATAGGACTAGAAATAACGGGTGTAAGTTGACAAGTAGAAGGTTCGAGACAGCAGTTGCGAAAAACTTTTTTACGCATAGAATAGTAAATAGCTGGAATAGTTTTGCCGGTAGAAGTAATTAGTAGCACGTCTATAAACATGTTTAAGAATCGATTGGACGCGCATGTTGATAGAAAGGGTATAGTTTAAGGTAGTAAAATTAAGGCTTTGTGGGGATAGATCCCACAGCTCAACACAAGTGTTGTGGGATATAGGGAGGCAGCGTCTTGGGTTAGGGGATACTCTCTGTCCTTACACATCCCATTTAAAGAGATTCCTCTGCCGAGCGGTGCCCCCCATAGTACTGTGAGGTATTGAAAAACTCATGATCTTCACTTGCCCCACAAACACCTTTAAATGGGAGACCCATAATGGGTACACACATTTCTACATTACTGTACAGTCTTTACAGCCACACCTACACTTTTCCTCGTATGTGTATACACAATACACGATTACGAACACAGTTAGGTAGACCAGCCATGAGTGGATCCTAGGGTCTTTGTTGGTCTGAAACATTATAACATTATAACATTATATATATATATATATTAGTGATGGGATGATACCAAAATTTTTAACGATTCCAATTCCGATACCACTAAAAAGTCTTGATTCCGATACAATTCTTGATTCCAATTCCGATTCTCAATATTTTTAAATATAATTCTATACTTGTTTTTCTGGAAATTGTCATATTTTACTCTGGTAAGATTAACTATTTACATTATGAGTATGGTAATATAAATTATAAATTATAATAGATTGGTTTAAAAATAAAAATCAACTGTAAGTTGTAACAATTCATTTTAATCTTCTTGATTACACATCATGGATATACATGTTTTAATGTATAGCTACAATACAATAAAAATAAAATTTGTTATCCTCTTTCATTTAAATTTTGAAGTTTACATTGCAAAACTGGTTCAATTAAAAGTTAAAGAATCGTTTTAAGAATCGGAAATCATGGTACAATTCTCTTGATCCTGATTCCGATTCCTGAAAAATGCTCGATTCTTCCGATTCTCGATTCGATTCCGATTAATCATCCCATCACTAATATATATATATATATATATATATATATATAATAGTATAAGTAAATAAAACATGCAAAGCATTTTTGGTGCTACTATAGCGTGATTCCTACCTCGATTCGGCGGTCTACCTTTTAATTGTAGCTTCTTACCTTGTTTATTAATTGCTTGTTTACATTCCAATGTCCATCGCCCTTGACGATTGGTTAGGTTTAGTCATGATATTTTCATTAGTTTTAACAAAAATATCGTGACTAAACCTAACCAATCGTAGGTAGACCACATACTATAGTAGCACCGAAACTATTTTTTAAATAAATAAAATTGAATAATAAATAGCATTTCATATTTATTATATTTTCATTTATACCTTGGATAGGAATCACACTCTACAGTACTGTAGTTTCGAACCAAAATGGGTAGGAATCACCCTATAGTATCGAAGTCACCAGTAGGAATCACGCTATAGTAGCACCGCATTTTTTATTGAAATGTATATATTGCTATGTTCCAATGTCTCCCTGAGAAGTCATCAAGTTGAAAGTCTCATCAGCATCGGCTAATTATACAAATATTTTTTATAATAACCTCATTGCCTTTTCATACCTCTAAATGAATAGTATGGAAAAACTATACATGTTTACAATATGGTATCATATGTGATACCTTTATTTCTTAATTAAATACAAATTATTAATTTATTGAATTAAATAACTTCAAAATTGACTTGGGATTGGTGACATAGCCTATTGGGAATGAAATTTATTACCATACATAGAACCCCATATGTAGGCATTGGGCCTGCATGACAAGAAAACCAAATTTATTATTGTGTATTCAACATTTTCCATTGCTGACTCATGAAAATTACATCAAGAGAGGAGTCAATGAACTTTGAAGAATCAGCGGATTCCTAACAATTTATATTTTGCAGCACTCTGAGCTGCTTATGTGCCAGCGATGCTTTAAGCAAGGAATATGTACTTTATCTTCCTATAAGTCCTGAGTGAAATCCCCTTAATAAAACTTAATAACTATAAAAAGGATAGGCCTATTCCTTCAGGTATTTAAGTGTAGTGAATGCCTATAGCAAATAAACCGAGAGAGATCATTGTGCCATACAAACAAAAGCGAGGCCCAATGAAATAATAAGGTGAGGTAATTTCTTTTTTACCAATTAGGCTGTGCAAATACCAAAGGCAAATAAACATAAAGAAGTCCTTCGAAGACCTACATATACATAACTCTCTAACGAAAAAACGTAGGGTTTTGTCATTAATTCTCCACTGTAATCTGCTAAAAATTTCCAATGGATGAGAGGTAACAGGCAATCAACCCATAGCCCTATATATTTTTTTCAAAAATAGTTTATATAGAAAATTCAGCAATTTTAGTTTTTGTTATTATTATTATTATATTATTATTAGGCAGAAGGTGATGCCCTGTAAATTTTTAAACAAAGTTACTGAAATGACCACTTCAATGTCACTAATGAACCACTCAAGAATTTTACAATGACCAATTTAGGATCAAAGGGAGTAAATTATACAAATAGGATATGACCACTAAATAGGTAAAATAATATTTTAGGTGCCCACCAGAGGGGCAAACATAAATGACTCCTCAGGGAGTCATTGGCACCTAATGGGCTAAGGGCTTGTCTTTAAAAAACCTTAGTGAGATCTTCAAGAGTCTGAATAACCTCATAAACTTGATTCAAGAAAAGGACCCAATGCTGAGAGGAGTTCATTTGTGTAAAGAGCTTTTCATAAGGACATAGCCTGTTACAGGGTCTTTTATGAACAAAATAAGGATGCAGCTCAACTGAAGCTGGATAAATTCTTTAAGAAGGTTGACAGACCACAGCCAGCAGAAGCCCTTCACTTCAACATTTGCTGCAAAGACTCCTTCAAAATCCCCAGCCCATAGCCCTTCCAATTCCCCAGCCAATAGCCCCTCTTCTTCCAACTTCTCTTAATAAACCAAGTCCAGTGAGCCCAGCTCAAAAAGATTTAAGGTAAGAAAATATTTTTAATTGCATTGTTTCTAGTCTTATTTTATCTTTTTAATGATTTAAAATTGTTCTTAACACTTTAGTAATGTTACTTTATCTTTATATAACACAAGGAGACAATTGTTTTCCCAATATGCTGGAACATATACCCCAATTATAACATACAACTCTATGGGAAAATGGCTCTCAACATTTGACTGTTTGAGATTCAACTGCATTTTCAGGAATGCATCCCAGTCAAATCTTGGGAGTCGCCTTTAACCTCATAATATTGGATACAACCAAATCCAGGATTGCTTGATCCCTAGTTGGTTTTTCTACAAATTTCATTAGAAAGCTATGATTACAGCATTCAATGAAGATGCCTTCCCTATTAATTTCTTTTAAAAAGTTCCAGTATATATGAGGTAAGATGAAATCTCCCATAATTAATGTTTTATTAGTACAATCTTTATTTATTTCCTGAACCATACTATCATCAACTTTGTGTATTTCATTTGGAGGTCTGTAAAATGCACTCTCTGATACTTGATACACAAATATCAACCCAAATTGATTCTACCCTGTTGTCTAATTAATATCATCATCCATATATTATTGAGCTAAAATGTGTCTGTGTGTCTGTCCACCTTCTTCAGAACCATGTACAGACTAAATGGCACATCAGAAAATTCTGCAACCACCACCAACTGATAGCCCATGAGCTGCAGATGTGCTCTGTCAAGTTTCCTGGTCCTAGGTCACTCCGCAGCCAAGCATGAGCTATTTAATGTCTATTACAAATGAATATAAATATTTTGAAAATGAAAATGATGAGAGCAAAAATACATAATAAACAGTTTGGTAGTCCCGATAATATGTAAGTACCAATATACATGTACATATATACAATATACATATACAGCTAGCTGTGACATATACTGCTACCTGCCCGGAGGGCAATAGCAAGCTACCACTTGTTCTGAACTAAAATTAAATCATTCTTAATGTATACAACCAAACCACCCCTTGCTCATTCATTCTCTGATAAATATACACTTATACAGTGTACAATCATTTAACTCATACTCTGCTATACTGTCACTACTATATACTGCATCACTAATCCAAGCGTCTAAAACAGTATATTGGATAATAATCCAAACTACATTTCATTTGGAAAACATGAACCCATTCAGGCCTATTGAGGTTATTCAAGTCATGAGCTATATTGGTTAATATTCGTCTTTTCACCCACTCACAGGTGGTTAAAACAGTATACCTAATATAATATTGAATTGCCATTTAAAACTGACTAACAAAATATATATCTTATGTTGTGCAAATTTGTTCAAATGTACTTTTTTAATAAAATATATTTCCTGTTTTGGCTATAATTAAGGTGACCAGAGTCCCGATTTTGGGTGGGACAGTCCCGAATTTATGACATGTGTCCCTCTTTTCAAAATGTCCCACATTTTGAGCAAATTTTCATAAATGTCCAGCTTTATTAAAATTACTGTTACATTAGACACTAGATGTCCTTTATGAATTAATAGAATTATGCCACATTCCGAATTCCAAATCTAAATACTAACTTGCAAACTGAACTGGTACGATACATGTCACTGTGCGGCAGTGTTGTGATTCCTGACTAGGGTTTCAGTGTTTCATTAGCAGCCTCTGTGTAAAGTTGTGTTGTAGTGTAACGCTTTTAGGTTTGCTTAATTAATAACCTTAATTAATTTTTATCCCTGCATCCTTTTTTTTTCTTTTGCAGCTAGGTTAAACTTTTTCATTTGAAGGATAAGGAAAGTTATTAATTGTATCGTACATAAGGTCATAGGCCTAGTTTGACACACAAAATGTCTAAAACTAAAAGGAAGTGTACATTTAATGCACACCTGCAGTCTAAATATCCATTTATTACAAAAACAACAACAGAAAGTGATGTACGGTGTGAGAAATGTAGAACTCCAGAGTTACTTCAGAGGATTTCATCTACTGAAAAGTACAGGAATTGAAAAGCAAGTACGATAATATTGTGTATTGGTATGTCATAGATATAAGCCATTCTCAGTTGAGTTAATTTTTTTTCATAATTATATACTCAAGAGAAAAATATAAGCAGTGAAGTAATAATTATGTTCCATATATATATATATGTATATATATATGAAAATTATTTCACGAAAGTAAACACGTGAAAAATATTTATGTTTCCTTTCCTTCGTGGTTTTATTCATCATATATATATATGGGAATGAACTCAGAATGGTCCCCTGAGTTTTTTATGATACACACAGACAGTGCATCATATATATATATATATATATATATATATATATATATATATATATATATATATATATATATATATATATATATATATATATATAAGGTAGAGAGGTGTCCCACTTTTGGCTCCTGAAAATATAGTCATTTTAGTTTATAACTCCAAAAATAGAAAAATGTCCCGCTTTTTGCTCCTAAAAATATGGTCACTTTAGCTATAATGTACTTTTTTTTTCATAAAACATTTCTCCTGATTGGGCTATTTTTTCACTACTCTGTGACTTAATTAGTTTGTTGGTTTTTGTTCTGGCTATTTTTTTTTCTAATTGGATTCAGTTTGGTGGTGTTTGTGATAGAATTATGACATGCCATTTGTGTGATTTCGACTTTGAGAACTTGATTCATCATGTGCCCTAGATGAAGACAAAGGATTGGATGTTTTTATCAATTACAGCATTATTCTCTCATCCTTAACTTACCTGAAATGTGACAGCGAGTGCCTAATACGAAAAGATCAGAAGATATTTAGGTGAAATAACCAATATTAACCTGTTAGGTTAATTGAATACCCGGTTAGGTCAACTGAATGCCTGATTAGGTCAAATGTACACCCTTGATGATTGGCTAGGTTGTCGTGATATTTTCACTAGTTTAAACAAAAATGATGAGAGCAAACTTTCCTGGTTAATTTTGAGGTGTTTTGTATGAAACTGCCATCCATTTCCTGTGCAAATGCATAGTTTATGAGATATTGTCATCTCAAAAACAACGCATTTGCACAGGAAATGGATGGCAGATTCATGCAAAACACCTCAAAATTGATGAGAAAAGTTTGTTCTCATCATAAAAACAGACTGGGTGTAAAAACGAATAATTACTGCTATATTTCATAATAAAATTATGCAAAATATCAATCTCAAGTCAGCTAATTAACATACAACTATTTACAGAGCTACCAAAGTAGCCTACATAAGTTAAGCTAAGAATACATATACACTACTGTATTTACAATCTACAAACTCACTCTCATTCATGAAAGCATCCAAAATTCAAAACCTGAAAACATTTTGAACATCTGTATCATACCTCCCCTCAAATATCATCTCTCACAACTAAATATACCCAGTTCCTTTAATCTTTCCTTGTACTCCAATCTTTTTAGATTAGGGATAAGCTTGGTTGTGGTATGTTGCATACCTTCAAGCATATCAATATCAAGTGTAAGGTGAGTGGACTAAGCTTGAATGCAGTATTATAAGTGAGGCCTAACATAAGAATTATATAATTTACTGATCACTTCTTCACTCTTGTAACTAACATTTCTCTTAATAATACCTAGCATTTTATTTTCTTTATTTCTATCCTCCAAGCACTGCTTACAAAATTTTAGATTACTACCCATACCTAAGTTTAGTGTGCAGTGATAACCAAAATGTACAGTAACAATTTAAATTTGTGTAGTGATAAATTGCAAATCTATGCAGTGATAAATCAGGTTCTATATCCAATATAGAACGTAATTTATCACTGCATAGATTTTCAACTTATCGACGTACAAATTTAAATTATTACTGTGCATATTGGTTATCACTGTACAAATTTAAATTATTACTGTGCATATTGGTTATCACTGCACAGTAAAATCAGGTATGCTACTAACTAACTTCTACCACTAACTTTCATCCATGTGTTGTCTTCCTGGTGAGAGCTTTACTTATGTTAGTAATGGTTGGCACACCACCTCATGGTTGTATTAGTGCAGGGCTTCTCAAACTTTTTTCACTTGCGACCCCTTTGGATCAGACAAATTTTTTCATGACCCTTCACTCAATGTCATAAAAGCAATAGGTACTAACACTATATTTATGAAAAAAATTATATTTTCAAATGTTTCTGCGACCCCCAATAATATTTACGCGACCCCTAGTTTGAGAAGCGTGGTATTAGTGTATGTGTACACCTGATGCAAATCAAGCAGTTCTGAATGTGGCAATTTTGTACTCCTAGGCTAGTTCTGACCATATGCCCCTATCAAATGAGTTTGGCATTAATTGTATTCCAATGCTGTCACAGGTAAATGATACACATAAAGAAGTTAAACTGGTCCAGAGTTGATGATGAAGGCAAACAACAGTATTGTAATAAATCTGATGTATTTGTAAGTAATACAGGGTGTCCCAGAATTAACTATCTATTTCAATGAAATCGGACAAATTTTTTAAAAACACACTTTTATTTATGTTTATCATGTTTAATATATGTTAAAAATATATAAATTTCTAAATTTTTTTCATAATTTTATTTTCATAATTTTTTCATTATCTGGTCCAATGAAAGACCGTCTGAAGTCATAGAATGGCAGAGACTCTCCAAAAGTTAACGTGTGGCTTGGAATGACCAAATCCAAAATTTATGGTGCTCCATCTTGTTGAAACACAACATTATCAAGAATGCCATCATCAAGAAGCTGTGGTTCGAGAAACTGCTGAAGCATATCAAGGTAGACGGTACCTGTTACAGTTGCCTCCGCAAAGAAGAATGGGCCATAAATTTTGGATTTGGTCATTCCAAGCCACACGTTAACTTTTGGAGAGTCTCTTTGCCATTCTATGACTTCAGACGGTCTTTCATTGGACCAGATAATGAAAAAATTATGAAAATAAAATTATGAACAAAATTTAGAAATTTATACATTTTTAACACATATTAAACATGATAAACATAAATAAAAGTGTGTTTTTAAAAAAATTGTCCGATTTCATTGAAATAGTTAATTCTGGGACACCCTGTATATGTATCCCTAATGATGCTCTAGCTTGTCAGGATGTAAACTGTACAATTCACACACATATTTTGGAATTTA
Organism: Bathynomus jamesi; assembly: GCA_023014485.1. Lineage (NCBI taxonomy): Eukaryota > Metazoa > Arthropoda > Malacostraca > Isopoda > Cirolanidae > Bathynomus > Bathynomus jamesi. The sequence continues at coordinate 446,827 of JAJOZX010000737.1, read as the reverse complement.
AAGACATGTATGAACAAAATGTTTCTTCTCTTGATAATACTAGCTTTGACTTAAATATCTTTAGGAGAAAAACTATACATGTAGACCTGGTTGGAATAATTATGTGGCTGATCATAATGCATCCAGAGATGCTTTTTTAATGTCATGTGCACAAGTGAAACCAAGGGAAGGCTCTCTATTACAACAAAAACAGAGGGCTAATGCCAAGTTCAAGTGTGCATTAAGGTATATAAAAAATCATTGGGAAAGAGTTAATTAAGGATGCTCTGGCAAGAAAACTTGCCAGTAAGAATCCAAGAGGCTTTTTGGAAGAATTAAAAATAAAGAATATTGCAATGTCTCTCCCTGCTAATATTGAAAATGTAACTGGGACTGAGAATGTAGTCAAATTATGGAAGAAACACTACATTATTCAACTCTGTACATAAGAGCAATAATATTAATTGTGTGTGATGCTACCTATAGTCCAGATATAAGAGTTAGTGTATTTGAGACTAAACAGGCCATAAAATGTTTAGATTGTAACAAATCATGTGATATTGATGGTATTTCTGCTGAGCATCTGAAATTTAGTAGGGTAGTGATAGATTAGTGCCTCTGTTTGCTTTGTGCTTTACAAGTTTACTCATATATAGTGTTTTGCCAGATACAATGTTATCCATTGTTTTGGTGCCAGTACTAAAAGATAGAAAGGGTAAAATCAATAGTAAAGATGAATATAAGCCAATAGCTATGGCCAGTATTATTAAAAGGTGTTTGAATATTTACTCATTAATAGACTTCAATGTTACCTGTATACAAGTGATAACTAATTTGGTTTAAAAAAAGAAACACAGTACTGATATGTGTGTGTGTGTGTGTGTGTGTGTGTGTGTGTGTGTGTGTGTGTGTGTGTTGAAGGAGATGGTCTGTAAATACTAGATGCTAATGTATTTTTGTGTTTCCTGGATGTCTCTAAGGCATTTGATTGTATTAATCATGACAAATTATTCATGAAACTTGGAAATTGGAATGTACCTGGTCCATATATTAATTAATATTCTGGTATAATCACCAAACAACAATTGCAGCTCTGCAGCCAAGATTTCACAGGGGGGGCAAAACTGTAGAAAGGCAAACCTTTTAGTGCAATGACCTAGTCACTGTGGCGGGGGTTTAGAGTAGTTTAAAGTAGTTTGTGAAGTTTAAAAAAACATACAAACAAATTTAGTTATGAAATGATGTTATATATTATATCACATAAGTTATAACTATTTACAAAAGTGGACCTTTCCTGTCAAGGAGGGGTCATCTGACCCCCCCCCCCCTCCTGGCTATGGGCCTGGACTGTAGGATGAGGTGGGGTTAATTCAGAGCCATTCCCTGTGACCAATGGTGTCAGGTTAGGAGGCATATTATCCATCTACTTATTCAATGTTTGTATGGATAAATCTGTTGTACTGAACATTTGTAAAATAGGCTGCTATCTTAGTACAGTGATTGTTAATTATCTGGTATATGCAGATAATCTAGTTCTTATTTCTCCATCTTAAAAGGACTCACCACACTTTTGAAAGTTTGTGAAAGGTATGGTAAGGATAATGACATGAAATATAAGCCTGGTGAAAGTCATATGATTATGAGGACCAAGGCCTACAAGTATATAAAATTTCCTGAATTTCAACTGACTGAATTTCAATTTCAGGTGACTGTGATATTCTTGGACAGTGTAGACAATTACATACTCAGGGAAATACTTTGATTAGAAAATTTTATGCGTACATTAGATGTTAAGTTGATCTTGTTCAAAAGTTTTTATACTCCAATGTGTACAGCTCATTGGTTAATTAATTTATTTGGGGTTGTTTAACCTCCTTTACAACATCTAAGGTCATATGAAGAAGGGGACCTACAGCTTTACGTGGGACCCGAATCACAGGTCACTACATAATCTGGGTGCAGAGGACAGTCTCCCATCCAACTACTACCCAGACCCAATGTTGCTTAATTAACTTTGCTGAATGCTGATCTCTGGAAAGTGTTGTTATGACATTGGCCATGATGTAGCCCCAGGTCATTGGTGGAACTACAGGATGTATAATATGAGAAAACTATGTTGCATATAATGATATTTTTATGAGTTTATTAAGAACTCCAAGATTTACAAAATGGTGCTCCTTCTCATGCCAGTATGCTGTTAGTAGTCAATAAAGTGCCTAACTCTGCCAGTGTCATACACAATTTTGTATTTAGGTTTATCACTGGGCTTTGTGAGTCAATCAATAAAATAATAGAAGCCATAGTTAGTGGACTGATCTCAGATATATTTTATAGATCTCAAATCTAGAAGCATTACATTACATTTGGAAAACATGAAGACACTCATCACTATCAAGGTAATCCAAGTCATGAGCTATATTTTAATAATAATAAAATCATTGCAAAATGTCAAACTCAAGTCAACTAATTAATATGCAACTACTTACTACCACCAAAGCAGCCTACATAACTGAAGCTAAGAATATACACTATATACAATCTACAAACTATCTCTTTCACTCATGAGTGTCTAAATTTTTCTTATAATTAACTAACAAGCTACTGTTTACCACATCATATAGCAAGTCATTCCAAAAATTGGTAAAACTTTACAAGACACCTGCATTGCCATGAAACATGCTACAGTAACTTAACATATATCAATCGATATATGGCAGAAATATATAGCAGAAAAAATGGTGCAAGTAGCTATGTATCATTTTGAAAATATTAGAAAATAAAAAGTTATGACACTATGAAGATGCTACTAGGCCTATCATAGCTTATACCATTTGGATCTTTTCTGTTTCATGTACTGTTTCAAATTTTGTTGAAAGTAAGATATTTAATGTAGATTTTTATACTGATTTAAAAATGTAAGTTATTTTTTAGAGAAATGAGTGGTTCAAAAGTTATGTTTGCTATTGTAATTTTGTATGGGCTATAATGTCCAGTTAGGTTAATTGAATACCCAGTTAGGTCAATTGTATGCCCTTGATGATTGGTTAGGTTAAGTTGTGATATTTTCATAAGAACTAACAAAAATATCATGACTCAACCTAACCAATCATCAAGGGTGTACAGTTGACCTAACCGGGCATTCAGTTAACCTATATTAAATACCAAATTTTCAACAAAATCGGAAACAGTACATGAAATGGAAAAGATCCAAATGGTGTAAGCTATGATAGGCCTAGTAACATCTTCATAGTATCATAACTTTTTTATTTTCTAATATTTTCAAAATGATACATAGCTCCTTATCCTTAGAGTGAAACTTATCAAAAAACACAGTAAGTGACATGTCACAACAATCCATCTTTAAGCCTCAACAACAAAACACAAACTGACCAGATCTGACCTAATGGAGTAATTGAAAGGTGTAGCAACTAAGGGGTTGCCAAATGTTGCTAGATATATAGTAGACACTCACATTAACATACTTTGGGGGGAGCGTATGGTTGCTAAAGTGAAATTTCCACTAAAGTGAAGTATGGAAAACCCCCACTTTAATGTACCAGGGAACATTAAAGTGAAGTACAAATGACTCCCACTTTACCAGACTACAGGATGTTAAAGTTGGGTTTTCCAACCAAAATACTTCAGTACAGTTACACATGTATGTATAACCCTTGAATCTCCACATTCAACATATAACATGAAAATGCATACATAGACTTACCTACTTATGAACACATGCACATGTAAATATTTATTTTTATGTACTCACCATATATAGTCAATCCTCCAAAATATCATCGGGAACTTCTGGTATGATGGCCAGAAAATCCAGGTCTGGTGTGAGGGTCCTGAACTCCACTTCAGGCTCCAGTAGGATGGCTGGCAAAGGAGTACTACTGCTAGTACTTGCACTCTCAGGAAACTGGAGTGGTGACACAGTGAAGCCAACACTGCTGCTAGTACTTGGCATTGGTGACAGTTTGGTGAGCAATGAAAGGTCAGACATTCCGCTTGAAATGGAGCTTCGGCATGAAATGGGTGTGAACATGCATCAGGACTTGGCAGCAGGGGGCTTGAAGAAATCATGAATTTTCGTTTGCTTGATCCTTTTGTTTTGACTGGCAATGACTTCATTTTGGCACTTCCTTATATAGTTATAGTAAGGGAGAATATTAGGCAGTGCCGTACTCTCATCAATGAATTTCAGCAGAACATCAGCAGTCTCTCTCACCTGGCTCAATGTAGTCTTGGGTATAGCCTCGGAGACATCTTCAGCATCCTCATCGTCATCAAGAGGTTCATCGGTGGATCTGTCTTCAGACCTGACTGAAATGTTGGCTGCAATTTCACTCTCACTAAGATCTTCATACCCTGGTTCACCATCGTCAGCATCAAGCCATTCCACAACTTTGTCCTCTGTAGCCTCTCTTTCACAGAACACCCAAATAGTCCTGTGGCTTGAAGCCCTCGAAGTCTATTTCCATGTCCTGGATGTTATGGAGCAGTTTCTTCCAGGCATTGTGCAGAGTGGACTCCTTGACCTTGTTCCAGCTGTCGGTCCAATTGTAGATAGCAGACTTGATGCTGTAGGCTTTGAAGTTCCTGAGTGTCTTCTCAGCCCTGTCCTCTGTGTCATCTTCAGAGATGACACACAAGTACTACTCCAATTGCTTGGCCCTGTAGATTCTCTCGCAGCTCACTATCACCCCCTGGTCCATAGGTTGTATTACTGATGTGGAATTAGCAGAGAGGAGCATAGCTCTGATCTTGCCATCCTCACTTGTGAGTTCCTCTGCATGTGGGTGTGCTGGTGCATTGTCTAGCAAGAGGACAGCCTTTACATCTTCAGGGCTTATTTTCAAAACATGTTCCTCATATGCCTTCACCTGCGCAACAAAGAACTTGTGGAACCATTCATGGAAAATAGTCTATGTGGACCAGGCTTCTTGCTGCTCCTGTAGATGATGAAGTTTGTGCATGCAGTCCTTGAGTAAGCAAGGCTTGGCTGATCTTCCAATGACCAAAGGCTTCAGTCTATGCGTACCATCAGCATTTGCACAGGCCAACACAGACACACGTTGTCTGTCTGTCTTAAAGCCTGGAAGATGTTTGTCAGTTTTGTGGGCCAGTGTATTTGTGGGCATACTCTTCCAAAATAAGCCTGTCTCATCACCATTATACAGGTGGTAGGAAGCAACCCCAGCCTCATTAATCAGAGTCTGTAGTTCACACCTGAACAACTCCACTTGAGACAGGTCCGCACTGGCTGCTTCTCCCATAAGCTTTTTGTTCGATAAGCCATGCCTGCACTGGAAATGATACAGCCAGCCACCACTTGCTTTAAAGTCTGTGTCATTGAACTCCTGCATGAAACGCTTAGCTACCAACTGGATGTCGATTCCTCTGACTGGAACATTCTTGGCCCATTGCTGCTTGAACTGTGTGTACACAGCCACATCTACGTTTTTCTTGTAGGACATGTTCAAGTGAGACCGTTTCAAACTCCTGCCTCCGGATTCACTGTCTAGCACATAGATGTGCATTTCATTGCGCTTCTGCTTGACTTCGTAGATGGTGGTCTTGCTTATCTTATGCTTCTGCATAACAAATGCTTCACTTAAGCTTGTTCTGTCAGCAAGAATCGCTTTCTTCTCTTCAATCGAGATTGTACGCCTTTTCTGTTTGACACCGGTAGTACCACTTGTGGATGCCATTGTTCAGGAAATAAAGTTTGTACAAGCAGGCAATAATTAAGTAAAGTATGTACATACACTGTTAACCCTTTCACTCACTGGGTAGACAATTGTGTAGCTGAAAAATATACCATATTCATTCTTATATAACCACACATAAAGGCAAATTTCTTTTTTACCCTATGTCATAATTCGTGAGCGAAAGGGTTAAAGCACAGACTATCACTGTACTCCTATATGTACTGCTATTAACTGATAAGTCACTTTGAACTCAAAAAAATGTTATGAACTGATAAGACCTGTGTAACACAATAATAAGAAATAAAAACATATAACCACATACAGTACATACATACAGTATTCATAAATGACATTTAGATACATAATATAAATAATTACAGTATATGTAACTATCTATGTAACATCACACAAAAGAATGCCTAACATGCACAACACTTGGAAGCGGCACTATGCACATACACAACCACTCACCACCACTGCCCACGCAATACAACAGGAAACAACTGACCGCAACCTCATCCAAGGGCTGGTTCCAATAATATTCTGGTGGCATTACCTTCACTTTAATGACTTGGAGTCCACTAAAGTGAAGTTCGGTGATGCTAACAAACTTTTTTAGCAGAAATCTTCACTTTAATGACCTGTATTACGTTAAACAATGTTAATGACCCGACAGCAGTTTAGTCTGTCCAAGTGAAGTTTCCGCTAATGTGAAGGTTGTTAACACAGGGGATTTCTGTATCTCAAACTGTTGCTAAATGTTGCTAAAAATTACATTGCTTCAAAGTATCATAACTTTGTTATTTTCTAATATTTTCAAAATGATATATAGCTGCTTGCACCATTTTTTCTGCTCTATCGATTGATATACATTTCACTACTGTAGCATGTTTCATGGCAATGCGGGTGTCTTGTAAAGTTTTACCCAAAAAGGTACTACTCTTATGACTGAAAAAGTATTTTTATAGATCAAGTCTACAAGTCTGCTTTCTAATTTTCTTATTATGCCCACAAGTTATCCCATCTATCTCGAGTGAGGAAAAATTATGTACATCTAAATTATCCAAACCTGAAAAGATTTTGAACATCTGTATCATATCTATACAAAATCTCTCAAAACTAAACATACTTAGTTCCTTTAATCTATCCCTGTATTCCAATCTTTGGCAATATCCTATTTTGGCATACCAAATCATTCAACCAACCAAAAATAACCAAATTATTTAATGGCATTAGCTTTGTTTTGATGAAACATTTTTGTTGATTCTTTATGAGAAAACATGGCTGGAATGCCTGGTTAAGTCAACTGTACACCCTTGTCAATTGGTTAGGTTAAGTCATGATATTTTTGTTAGTTTAAATGAAAATAACATGACTTAACCAAACCAATCATCAAGGGCATACAGTTGACCTAATCGGGTATTCAATAATTTTCACATAGATTTTGATTAATTTTAAGCAACTTTTACCAAAAATGTGAGCATTTATTTTTAATACATAGACAAGTATATCACACAGGATACTACACTATATATATGTCAGGAAGTGACTGAACATATTCTTTTATCTGGGATGCTATTTGTTTATTTTGTAATTAAAATAATTTGGGACACTCAAATAGGATATTGCCCCACTCTTCTTAGGTTACGGATAAGCTTGGTAGCCCTACATTGCTCACCTTCAAGCATATCAATATCATGTCTAAGGTGAGGGGACCAAGCTTGAATGCAATATTTTAAGTGAGACCTAACATAAGAATTATATAATTTACAGAGGACTTCCTTACTCTCGTAACTAACATTCATAGAGCTAATTTTGATAGTTTTGCAGATAGGATGAGAGTAGTGGACTGGGATAAATTTATTTATGGGTAATGATGCAAATTTTCATTGGGAGGTGTTTCAAGAAAGTTTTTTGAATATTGAAAGGGAGTTTATTCTGTGTAGACCCAAGCGCACTAGTAATCATGGTAGGCCCAAGTGGCAGACTAGGGAAATAGGCGAGTTCATAAATGAGCATAACAGAGCATATAGACTTAAGCGCAATGGCATGGTAGCTAACTTTAATAGACGATGGCGATGATGGGTATTTTTAGCAACTTTTTGTGACAGTTTTTACAGTAGAAGACATAAATAATGTCCCCAATATGGACAATATCATTCCATTTAGTAGCGAGACTATTTTGAGTGAAATAACTGTTTACGAGGGTGAGATTGCACATTATATCAATAAGCTAAAAGTTAGCAGGGATCCATTTTATAAGATTCAAGGTGAAATTTGACTCAAAGTATACTAAAAATGTAGCTGAAATTCCTGACTTTAAAAATGGAAATATGACTGAACTAGTTAAAAAATTAAATTGTATAAAGTGGGTAGAGTTTTTTGAGCTTCAACCAAAAGATATATTCAACCAAAGTAAATCTACACACTATGCATGGGAAAAATTAAAAAGTAAATTAAAAGATGTCCAAAGTAAATATATTCCTCAGCATACAATAAGAACCAGAATTAACAGAGAACCCTGGATAAATCTGTCTATTAAGAAAGGATTAAGAGATAACAGAAAGGCCTTCAGCAAATTTAAGAGAACTCAAAATGAAATGGACCTTGAAATCTATAAAAATAAGACAAGAAAGCAAGAAACTTATGAGAGATAGTAAACACAATTTAGAGAGGAACTTAGCCAAAAATTGTAAAGGAAATCCCAAAAAGTTCTTTAATCATTTCAACTTGAAAAATAAATCTAATAAAAAAATTGGACCCCTTCATGCTGATGACAAAATTATTGAAGATGATCCTGAAATTACTGAGGAGCTAAATAGATATTTCTGCTCAGTATTTACAAAGGAAAATGTAAATACAATTCCAGATTTTACATTGGTAACACAAGAGAGAGAGATATAAATCATATAAATATTGAGGAAGTGGATATTTTGAGAGCAATTGACAGGCTAAACATAGATAAGTCACCAGGGCCTGATGAAATTTATCATATAGTAGTAAAGGAAACTAAATATAGCATAGCCCAAGCACTTAAAATACTTTTCAACCTTTCATTGATTAACAGCGAAGTTCCAGAGGACTGGAAACAGCAAATGTGGTATAACTTTTCAAAAAAGGAAACAAAAACTTGGCTAAAAACTATAGACCAATTAGTTTAACTTCTATTATTTGCAAATTACTCGAAAGTGTCATCAGAGACAAAAGTACAATATTCTTAGAAGATGAAGGATTAATAAATAATAGCCAACATGGTTTTCGAAATGGCAGGTCATGTTTGACAAACTTAACCCTTTCGCTGCGTCCCATTCTGATACGCCCTGTGCGTGTCACGCTAATACCCCAGAACGAAAGCTGCGCATATAAATGCGCCAGAAAATAAACTTGAATTATTTTTTTGCTTCGTCTTTTGTTTGCCTTTAAAATAGGTTTTCTATCAATAATATTTTCAATTTTTCATGGGTAACAAAAAAATAAAGGTTAAAATGAAATAAAAGAGAGATATTATCTTTATTTAGTTAACTAAAAGTTAAATGCTGAGTGATAAATTTTGAAACATGGTTCGGCGCATAACCCTGGGGTATCGGGGCATGTCTCGCATTGAAAACGTACTCGTTTTTCTATCCCATGGGCATAACATACCCTGCATCTCTTTGTTGGTCTTGGGGTACGTTCAGAATTTGATGTAATTTTCTTGGTAAAATGTTTTCCAACTAGTCTGGGAACTACTGATTTCTTCAAGTTAGGTTCATCTGCAGATGTCAGTCCTTTTATGATCCCATGGCAAAAGTCTAGAAAGGGAACTTTTCCCTTTTTTATGAGATTATAAATTCCACAAGCATCTAGTACTCGGACCTGAATCAAATGCATTGCCAGCTTCTTATACCATTTTAGAGACTTTCTTGGGACAGAGTAATAATGCAGTATTTGGTCTGTTCGGTCTACATATCCCATATGTTTGTTGTATTCATGTACGCAAGCTGGAATGGTTTTTTCGACTCGACCTTCCTTTGATCTACGTGTTACTGTCACATCACTGTTCGAATGGTAATTGGAGAGCATGCAAACTCCTCTCTTGTCATGAAACACAAGGGAAAGCAGTTCAGGAGTCTCAAAGGCAAGTTTCTTTCCTTTTGCCACATTCATAGTTTTCATAGCATGGCATAAGCCCTTACGATTACTTCTAACAGTCCCTGCGGCACCAGTTTTATTATCACTAAGGTATTTGTATAGTTTTGGTGATGTATAGAAGTTATCAGTGAAGACGACGTGACCTTTTCCTAAATATTTTTCCATCATACTTACTACAATACTTTGTCTTAGAAAAATCAGCAACGGTTTCCATGGTCCCGGTATATATTTTATATTTCAAAGTAACACAATTTTCATCCACAAGTTTGAAAATTTTTATCCCAAAATGTGATCTTTTCGTTTTTATGTATTGCCAGAAACTGAGTCTGCCCTTCCACAGCAACAAAGATTCATCCAAACTTAGATTCTGAGAAGTTGAATATTTTGATTCAAGAGCAGATGTCATCAACTCAATAAAGTCATGCAATTTCACCATCTTCCCCCCTCTTTCCTTCAACGTTTCATCTGCATTGTCAGCAAAATGCAAAAAAGAAAGAATGTTGGTAAATCTGTCTCTTTTCATGATTGCTGTAAATACTGGAGTAGCATAAAAACTGTCGGTTGACCAATACATACCTATCTTGGGTTTTTGTATAATACCCATGAGAAGTAAAAGCCCTATAAATTGCTTCATTTCCGTAAACGTAGTTGGGACCGATGCACTATACCGAGATGTTGATTTCAGATTAGGTGTAGCAGCTAGAAATTGAGTTGCATATTTGTTTGTTTCTGTAACCATTAGCTCAATTACTTCTTTGGGAAAAACTTCACAAAAAACATAATACATCGTATGAGTTTGACCATTGAAGAGCACTTTATTTTCACCAGTAAACTGCCACCCACCCATCCCGTACATTATCTTGCACCCAGTCATCCTCACTTTCACATTCTATATCACTTTCAGAACACATTGAGAGATATTCGTTTATCTCATTCTCATCTAGAGAGGATTTTTTACACTTATTACTGCTTGTGGATGCCATGCTGAACCAATTGGGGGAGTCTATTTCACTCCCCCCTCTGGTGAGCTGAGAGTCAGAAAATAAAAAAAGATGCCAAATACCACCACATTGATGTCTAATATTAGTCAGGGAACTAACTACGTTGTTCTAATAGGAACGAGGGGGTTCATAGACTGTTTACTAAACGTGGAAAACAATGTTTACCATGCATCCTGAGAGAAGATTTTTAATGGTAAACATAGTTTACCATGCGTCCTGAGTCGGGCTTTTTTATGGTAAACATAGTTTACCACACGCACTGAAAGGGTTAAGTGAGTTTTATGATAGTATGTTGAAGCATCTGGATAATAAAGAATCTGTAGATATTGTATACTTAGATTTTGCCAAAGCTTTTGATACAGTTTCTCCTAAGCAGTTGCTCATTAAAGTTAGAGCTCATGGAATAAAGGAGACAGTAGCAAATTGGATTGAAGAATGGCTTGGAGAAAGAGAACAGACTCCAGTTAAATGGGACTAGGTCTACATGGAGCCCTGTTCTGAGTGGAGTCCCACAGGGGTCAGTACTTGGACCTCTACTTTTTATTATTTTTTATTTATATTAATGACTTGGAAAAGGGTCTAACTAGTAAAACTTCAACATTCACAGATGATACAAAATTGGGACAAAATGTAAGATCTTTAACAGGTGCCATGAAAATGCAAAAGGACATTGATAGAGTAGTTGCTTAGGCAGATAGATGGGAGATGAGATTTAATGTGGAAAAGTGTAAAGTTATGCATGTTGGTCATAACAATTCAGAATTTGAGTATAACATGGATGAAAGCTGGGTAAATAAAGAAAAAAAAGGATATATATTTGGGTGTCATTGTGAATCATGATCTTAAACCTACAAAGCATTGTAATGAAATTAGAAATAAGGGTAATGCTAGATTGAACCTAATGCAAAAACATATAGAATATAAATCACCAGAAATTATAAGTAGGCTCTACACTTCATACATGAGGCCTCTTCTTGAGTATTGCATTCAGTTCAGTAGTCCTTATTTAGAGCAAGACAAAGACAGATTATAAAAAGTACAAAAGAGAGCCACAAGGATGATACCATGCCTTAGACACCTTAGTTACAAAGAAAGATTGGAGCACCTAAACATGTTTTCCCTAAAGCGAAGAAGGTTACGAGGTGACATGATAGAAGTATATAAAATAATAAATGAGTTAGATAATATGAAAAAACTATATAGGGCTATGGGTTGATTGCCTGTGCCCTCATCCGCTGAAAATTTCCAGCAGATTTCAGTGGAGGGTTACCGACAAAAGCCCTATGCTTTTTCGTTAGAGAGTTATGAATATGTAGGTGTTTAAAGGACCTTTTTATATTTAAGTGATTACGGTAATTCTAGCGTCGGGATTTGCGCGACGTACAGTATACTAGAATGAAAATAATTTGCCTCACCTTATTTTTGTTGGGTCTTTGTTTGCTTCGATGTAGGGCGTTACGTTCATCTTCGGTGTAGGGCCGCCACGATCGAGTTTCGCGACGAATTTACTTAAGGTAATTAATATAGGCAGTCACTATATAAACCCCTGAAGGAATAGGCCTATCCTTTTTAGTCATTAGGTTTTAATTATAAGGAATTCACTCAGAACTAGAGGGGGACAAAGACATCCTCCCAGTTTAAAGCTTCGCTGTAACATAAACAGCCCTGAGAGCCGTTCCTTGGTTCTGGTGTATTATTTGCCGAACTAGATTTTGTTGTGTCTACTACCTTTTGGTAGACTAAATAATAAATTGGGTTTTCTTGTTGCTATGTGGGCTGATTCATACATACAGGTTCTTTGTACGTATGGCAATTCAATTATTTCATTCCCAATAGGCTATGTCGCCAATCCCGAGGCAATTTTGTATAGATATTTAATTCAATTAATTAATAATTTATATTTAATTATGAAATAAATGTACCACATATGATACCATGTTGTGAGCGCGTATAGTTTTTCCATATACTGGGGGGGGCCGGAGAAAAATTTGTATGTTATAGATCAAATTTTTTGATAAACTGTGTTTTAAACCATGTGAAATGGATTGAAAAGAATGAAGTAGAAATTTAGGAGAGAGAGGTTACTCAAGACCTATTCAAATATGAAAGTTCAAGAGGCCAACTTCTCAAGTTTAGTTAAAGTTATGTCAATCAGTTTGACTCCCTTTAGGTATAGGAAATTTATGGGATTAAAGTAAAGTTATTAAGCATTTTAACTTTGCTCAGTTTGTGTAAGTTTTATAAGTCACCAGTCTTAATTTTTTCTTGTAAAAGTTTCTGGCTTTCAAAGCAGTCTTTCTTTGAGGCCTGTCTGGTTTAGTCTGAGTTACATCAGGCACATTGAGAGATTCCTCCCCAATAGTATCCTGATCCATCCTTTGGGGTAATGGTTCTAATTTAGCCCCACACTCCAAAGGATATAGTAATGTGATATCTCTGGTGGTTTCACCAGTTGCTGTTTTCAGTTTTACAACCCTGGTAACTTCGTCTTCACCAGTTTTGAGTTCCAAGACTTTTCCCATTGACCAATGTTGTCTTGGTGTCTTGTCATGTATCAACACAATGTCCCCAATTTTGACTGAATCATTCCAACTTTGTTTTGTTAATTGTTTATGTCTTTCTCTAAGACTTGTTAAGTATTCTTCTCTCCATTTTGTTATAAATTGAGTCTTGATTTGTGTCAAATGTTGTATTTTGTGTTGAGTTCTTTGTGTCCTATTTCCCAATCTGGATCCTCTGTACTGTTATGTTCAGATTCTGGTAACATGTTTACTGTTTCTCCCTTAATTAGGTGGTTTGGTGTGAGAGGTTCTGGCTCATTAATACCATCTCCCACATAAGTTAATGGTCTGTTGTTGACAACATTTTCAATTTCTGACAGAATAGTCATGAGTTCAAAAAGTTGTAGATGTTTTGTCCCAATAGTCTTTTTAAGGCAGTTCTTTACAGTTTGTATGTTTCTTTCCCAAATTGAACCATACCATGGTGTATTAACAGGAATGTACTTCCAGGTTATGTTGTGTTTGGTTAAATGAGTTTGTACTGTTTCACTGTCACAAATCTGATGAATAATTCTTTCACCAGATTTGAAGTATGTGGCATTGTCTGACCATATAGTTTTGGGTACAGAATTGTGTGCACAAAATCGTCTGAAAGCAGCAATAAAAGCTTCTGCTGTCAGATCTTCTACTATGTCTAGACATATGGCACGTGTGGCAGCACAGGTGAAGAGTACAATGTACACTTTGTATTCCTTTGAATCCATTTTGTCTCCAAAACTCACATTTACCGCTCCAGTGTAGTCAATACCCGTGGTTTCAAATGGCCGAGTAAATGTTACTCGTTCCACAGGTAGGTCTGGAGGGCTTGGGGTCTTAAAGGGTCGTGAATGGATACGTTTACAAGGAATGCATGTGTTTAAAATTTTCTTTGTTTCAGTTCTACCCTTTGGTAGCCAGTAAGTTTTCTCAGCTCTGTCCCAGGTGTTTGTGGGTATCCCTGATGATGAGTTTTGTGAAGTGATTTCTCCTTGGAAGAAGAATTGGGTGCTTAGAGTTGTAAGTCAAAGTTGACTTGTTAAGCCTTCCTTTACACCTTATCAGACCCTCTGTATCCAGGTACAGATTTAGATCCATGACAAGTGAAGGAATACCTTTGTTTAATGTGCTACTGGACCTAAGATACTTCAACTCCTTGTCAAATTCTGAAGCTTGTATCTGTTTGAGCCAGTATTTTGTTGCAGTTTCTGTTAAGTTAGAAAAGGCTTTCTGAGGACAGTGTTTGAGAAGGTAGCTATTGACAAACTTGCAGCAATAGACTGTAATTCTCAAGAGTTTGTTGATGTTGAATAATGTTTGTAAATATAGGTTTGTCCTCAGTGATCTTTTCAGTTGTCGTAGAGTTGAGTGTGAGGTTAACTACTTTGGCTGGCCAAAGATCCTCACATGTTAGCCATTCGGGCCCTTCATACCAGATTTTATTTGTTTTCAACAGCTTGTAAGAGAGCCCTCTTGTCAAAAAGTCTGCAGGATTCTCTTTGTTTTTTTTTTGTACCTAAATTTGATACTAAGGTTTGTGTTTGCAGTTTTGATTTCTGTTAGTCTGGTTTTCACAAATATGTTTTTGCAAGAAGTTGTTTCTGTGTTGGTCACCCATGTTAGACAAATTTGACTGTCTGTTCTTAAGTAAATGTTTGTTATGTCAACTTCTTTATACACTTGTGAAAGAAAGTTTGCTGTTTTAACTCCCAATGAGACAGCTAATAATTCAAGTTGTGGTACAGTTTTCTTTTGGTTTAAGGGTGCCACTTTTGCCTTTGAATAAACCAAGTTACTTTCATTTTCACTTGTTAAATAGGCACAACACCCATAAGCTTGTGTGCTGGCATCTGTAAAAATGTGTAGTGTTTGCGATTTCAATCTGTAGCCAGCACATCTTGGTACGTAGATGTCTTGAACTTTGTTCAAGTCTGTGGCTAATTTTTTCCAATGAAGTTGGTCTTCCACTGAAAGTGGTTCATCCCAATCAATTTTCTTTTTCCATAAGTCTTGCAAAAGGATTTTGGATCTTATGGTTGCTGGTAAATATAATCCAATGGGGTCAAAAATTTTGGATGATTCTGAAAGCACTTGTCTTTTTGTATTGGCATTTGGATTTAAGTTATAACTCTTCGTGCAAAGAGTGTCATCGTGTTCAGAATTCTGTTTTAAAAACCAAAGCATTCCAAGTGTTTTCGTGTAATTGTTTGGTTCAATGTTCCCATTGTTGTCTTTTGTTATTTGTTCATTTAATTTAGGAGAATTAGAAAGAGTTTGTACTGTATTCAAACCTCCTACCACTTCAGACTAGTCAATACCCGTAGTTTTAGTGGAGTAAATTTACTCCTCCACAGGTAGATCTGGAGGGCTTGGGGCTTTGAATCCTGTACTGGTTTTGTGTTGTTTAGCCTATGGCCAAGGGAGGCCACAAGACCCTTTTTGTTTGGTCTCTGGCCAAAGGAGGCCACAAGACCCTTGTTGTTTGGTCTCTGGCCAAGGGAGGCCACAAGACCAATGTTGTTTGGTCTCTGGCCAAAGGAGGCCACAAGACCCTTGATGAATATGTTGGGCTATGGCCAAGGGTAGGCCATCAGCCGTTTGATGAATTTGTTGGGCTGTGGCCAAGGGTAGGCCATCAGCCGTTTGATGAATTTGTTGGGCTATGGCCAAGGTAGGCCATCAGCCCTTTTGATGATTTGTTGGGCTATGGCCAAGGGTAGGCCATCAGCCCTTTGATGAATATGTTGGGCTATGGCCAAGGGTAGGCCATCAGCCCTTTGATGAATTTGTTGGGCTATGGCCAAGGTAGGCCATCAGCCCTTTGGAGTAGAGTAGTTTGTTTGTACGTGTCACTGTCTAACCATATAATTTTTGGCACAAAATTATGTGCACAGAATCAGAGCGCAGCAATAAAAGCTTTTACTCTCCGATCCTTAGTTATGTTTAGACAGGTTGTTGTGTTTGAGACACATTGAAAGAGTAGTGTGTGTGTGTGTGTGTGTGTGTGTCATTCCTCCGAATCCAGTTGGTCTTCAAAACTTGGATTCACCACTCCAATGAAATTAATACCCGTAGTTATGAATGAGTAAATGTTGTGTATCCTACAGGTAGGTCTGGAAGGTTTTGGGGTTTTGAAGGAATCCAATCTGTTTGCAAGGAATGTTTGTGTCTGTTGATGAAATCTGTTGTGATTCTTCCTTTAAAAGAAGAATTGGATGTTTGGAGTCGTATGTATATATTTATATACTGTACCGTACGTGTGTGTGTGTATGTGTGTGTGTGTTTGTTGATGAAATCTGTTGTGATTCTTCTTTTAAAAGAAGAATTGGATGTTTGAAGTCGTATGTATATATTTATATACTGTACCGTACGTATGTGTGTAAATGTGTACAGTATTTTGTTATAGGGTTTTATTTTTGGGTTTTGGGTTTGGTTAATCAATTTGGCTGAGTAAAGATCCTCAAACGTTGCATTTGAGACCCTTATATCAAGCCTTGTCTGTTTTATGCCTATATGTCAAATTGGAATAGGTTGGGCCTATATTGGTCAAATAGGACTTCGAATAGGTAATAGGTTGGGCCTATATGTCAAATAGGACTTAGAATAGGTTGGGCCTATATGTCAAATAGGACTTCGAATAGGTAATAGGTTGGGCCTATATGTCAAATAGGACTTCGAATAGGTAATTGGTTGGGCCTATATGTCAAATAGGACTTCGAGTAGGTAATAGGTTGGGCCTATATGTCAAATAGGACTTAGAATAGGTTGGGCCTATATGTCAAATAGGACTTCGAATAGGTTGGAATAGGGTCACGAATAGGTGTTAGGTGGGTGTAGGTTTGAATTCGTGCAATTGCTTTAGGTCTTTGTGATGTTACAGTTCGAGTCGAATTTTGTGATGTTACAGTTCGAGTCGAATTTTGTGATGTTACAGTTCGAGTCGAATTTTGTGATGTTACAGTTCGAGTCGAATTTTGTGATGTTACAGTTTGAGTCGAATTTTGTGATGTTACAGGTCTGAGTCGAATTTTGTGATGTTAATGAGTCTTATGAGTAAGTTAAATTGCTGAAATAAATTTTATAACCTACACCTCAGGTTCAATTATAAATTTAGTGTTTTTAATTAGGATAGGCCTTGAGTGTAAAGAGTAAGGCCTACTTTAAGAGGTAGGCCTATTATGTAAGGTAAAGTTAGGTGGGCCTACTAAATAGGCCTATTTGTTGGGCCTACCAAGTAGGCTTATGTTTGGGCCTATTATTTTATAGGACCTCAAATGAGTTAAGCCTGTTAAATTAACAAGGCTTAGTTTTGAATTTGAAGAGTAGGACCTATTAAATAGGCTTAATGTTGTGGGCCTATTATTTTTAGGACCTAAAATAAGTTATGCCTGTTAAATGAACAAGCCTTTGTTTTCGATTAGTGTAAAGGTAAAGGAATCGGTTCCCAGTTGCTTAGGCCACCATATGAAAAAACTATAGTGGGGTTATGGTTGAAATTAGGGTTAGGCCAATGAGGTAAGCCTAGCCACCGCATGTGTCAGTGTAAATTGTAGAGGGGTTAGTTCCCCATACACAGGCCACCATATGAAAAAACTATATAGGGCTATGGGTTGATTGCCTGTGCCCTCATCCGCTGAAAATTTCCAGCAGATTTCAGTGGAGGGTTACCGACAAAAGCCCTATGCTTTTTCGTTAGAGAGTTATGAATATGTAGGTGTTTAAAGGACCTTTTTATATTTAAGTGATTACGGTAATTCTAGCGTCGGGATTTGCGCGATGTACAGTATACTAGAATGAAAATAATTTGCCTCACCTTATTTTTGTTGGGTCTTTGTTTGCTTCGATGTAGGGCGTTACATTCATCTTCGGTGTAGGGCCGCCACGATCGAGTTTCGCGACGAATTTACTTAAGGTAATTAATATAGGCAGTCACTATATAAACCCCTGAAGGAATAGGCCTATCCTTTTTTAGTCATTAGGTTTTAAATTATAAGGAATTCACTCAGAACTAGAGGGGGGACAAAGACATCCTCCCAGTTTAAAGCTTCGCTGTAACATAAACAGCCCTGAGAGCCGTTCCTTGGTTCTGGTGTATTATTTGCCGAACTAGCATGATTTTGTTGTGTCTACTACCTTTTGGTAGACTAAATAATAAATTGGGTTTTCTTGTTGCTATGTGGGGCTGATTCATACATACAGGTTCTTTGTACGTATGGCAATTCAATTATTTCATTCCCAATAGGCTATGTCGCCAATCCCGAGGCAATTTTGTATAGATATTTAATTCAATTAATTAATAATTTATATTTAATTATGAAATAAATGTACCACATATGATACCATGTTGTGAGCGCGTATAGTTTTTCCATAGATAATATAGACTTTCACTCTTTTTACAAAGATTCACAATGATAGGACAAGAGGCCACAGCTTAAGCTTTTTCAGCAAAGACGTAAATCATAGTTAGTATATACAACATAGGTTTTCAAATATCGTAGTAAAATTCTGGAATAGCTTAGATAAAGAAGTTGTAAGTTCCTACACTTTGGAGACTTAAGAATAAACTACAGGGTGGGCCGTAAGTTTCCATACATAGGAAAAATAAATATTTTTTTATGGACAACCATTTTTATTTATATAATATGCTCTACATGGTTGCCATTGTTTTGAAAACACATTTCAATACGTGTTCCCCACTGTTGATGAACACGCATTAGCACAGTTGACGTTATGCTTGTAATGGCGTTGGTGATACGTTCCTTTAGATGATTTATGTCTCGTATCTTTTCCTGATACACCATGGCCTTCAAGTACCCCCAAAGATAGAAATCAAGGGGGGTGAGATCTGGGGATCTGGGAGGCCACTCCACAGGACCACGCCGACCAATCCAAGCATCCGGAAACTGCTGATCCAAATACCGACGCACGTGAAGACCATAATGAGGTGGAGCTCCATCTTGCTGGAAGTAAACTGGGAAGTTACCTTCCTCGTTTAGCAGGGATGGGAAAATCTCTTCTTGCAACATGTTAAGATACCTTTCAGCATTAAGATTTCCACTGACAGAAATTGGTCCAATAATTCTGTCACCCCATATCCCGGCCCACACCATCACTTTACCGGCACCTTGCATCTTCGTCGGACTCAGCCAGTTAGGGTTAGCATTACTCCAATAACGTATGTTTTGCCGATTAACCTCTCCATTGACGTAAAAATTTGCTTCATCAGTAAACAAGATCTTACAAACGCATATTCTTAGGGTATCTGAAACATAAAAACAAACGTTTAAATTTTCCTATGTATGGAAACTTACGGCCCACCCTGTAGATAAATTAATGACTAAAAGAGGTACAGTATCTGGTAATGACGTTTTTTGGAACTGGTAATGGTGTGGAGAAGAGGTTTGTGAACCCCTCCCACATATACATATATAGTTTATTTTTTATTTGGGTAAATCTCATCACCCACACACAGTGATGGGATGTTTGAAAAAACTATATAAGGCTATGGGTTGATTGCCTGATACCCTCATCCGTTAGAAATTTCCAGCAGACTTCAGTGGAGAGTTAATGACAAAAGCCCTATGTTTTTTCATTAGAGAGTTATGTATATGTAGGACCTCTTTGTTTATTTGCCTTCGGTATTTGCGCTGCCTAATGGTAAAGAAAGGAATTGCCTTACCTTATTATTTTGTTGGGCCTCGTTTCTGTTTCGATGTAGTATGGAAAACTGATACGTGTGGGTAGTTGGGGGCCTAGGAGGTAACAAAAATGGTCCACTGAGTAGGTAGGTAGTTAATCTAACATTTATTAAACTCCTTTTATGTCAATAACTGGGTGGATGAAACCAATTGGTTGCTCACCAGAGTTATTCTCCACATTAGTATTTATATACTGTGTGATAGAGCGTGCTCGGTAATAGACATACATTACCGATCAACCACCGAAAAAAAAAAGAGAGAGGCTGGTGGAAAAAGCCACAGGAAGAACAGAAAGAAGGAATGAGTGAACAAGACGGAAGGGAGAGGAAGAGGCTAAAAAAAAAAAGATCCCCACCAGCAAGTACGCTCTCAAAATTGAGCAAAGAGAAGAGGGACTGTCTAATAACACTCAGTAAGTGATCAGTTGTGTTTTTGAACCCAGTTTGGGGACATAATATAAGCTGGGTCAGTAAAATTAGGCCTACATTGTGGTCTAAGACCTAGCATCAACTCATAGCTTAACAAAGGCTAAGGTAAATTACCCTAACCTAATTTGGTGAGGAATCCTACTGTGGACCTCAATTTACTCTGCCCGCTCTGGACCATTTCGGAATCTCTAGGCTGACCCCTACAAGGCTAGGCTTAATCTACTCTATAGTTAGACTGGAGATATTAGGGGTGGGTTAATTGGGGACCAATTCATACAGAGCATTTTTCACATTGGTGGCCCGTGGGGAATTTACATACTTTAGGCTTAACTTACTTAACAAAAATTGCAGAATTAGGCTAAATGGTCTAGCTTAAACCTAACCTAATCAAGCCTAAAGTAACAAACTTGCCTAATTAGGTCTACAACCTAGGGCCTAACTAGGAAACATTTACATTTAAGGAGTCCCATTCTTTATAAGCTTAGAACTGAGTGGCACATAAATACTTTACTTGGGGGATTTAACTAAATTTAAAACTTGACTTTTGTCTGATTACTCAATTTATTTGATCTCTCGTCTCTGATAATTTCTTCTTGCCTATATTTCATTACGATCCCCAGTTAAACAATTTTGACTTAAACATGGACAGTGAGGAATTGAAACAATTAAAAAAGAAAAAGGGGGAAAGTTGGGCGCTGTTACTAAGGCCATCAACACTTTTAACAATATTACACAACCAGGCAAGGAAGATTTAGAGTATGTAATTCTTAAATTGGATAACTTTAAGAAGGATATAATAGCCATTGATGAGAGTATTTCAAAGTTAATTGAACCTGAAATGGCTGATGAACAACTTATAGACCTTTACTCTGATAATGAGCATCAGGTAATCTCAATTGAACAGCACATAGGAGATTACAGTCTCGTTTGACCGACTTAACACCAAATAAACCTATTTCTGATTTTAATCAAAGTAGAGCTAACCTTCAACAAAATTTAAGTGGCATGCCAAATCCGAGTCACAAGAATTTAGGGCTAAGTTACCCACTTTGCTAGTACCAACATTTGATGGGGACACGGTACAATTCCCATCTTTCATTGAAAAATTTGAGAGTTCAATAGGTAATAAACCTTATATTCCAACTGTTGATAAGTTTAGCTACTTAACTAGTTTCCTTAAAGGTCCAGCCTATAACATGATAGCCTATTTACCAGCTGTGGGTGATTCATATGAAGTAGCTATTGATCTCTTGAAACGTAATTACATTAATAAAGATGAGATTATATTTGAATTATCTCAACAAATTATTGATTTTGCACCCGTAAAAGATAACCATAGTGATATGGAAAATTTTATTCAAAATTAGAAGCTATTATGGGACAACTGGTTAGCAATGAGATAGATGTTAAAGCTTCATCTTGGCTTATACAAGGCGCAGTTCTTAGGTGCCTTCCTTTGAGGATTAAAGATGTTTTAGTTCAAAAGACGGGAGAAAATTATCCTAATCTTGAAAACATCAGAAAACACTTTCCAACTATCCTAACTAATTTCAAATTGAGAAATAGTTCAACACAAAATAAGACCCAGACTATGGATAAACCAAAGACTGTCCCCAGAGACCAACTAGCTACAGCCAAACAGACAAAACTTGATACTGTAGAATCAAATGTGACCAACTGTAACACACGAACACCTACATTACAGAACTTTAATGTAACTGCTGCCTCAACTTACACACCACATTGTAAATTTTGTGCAAGTGATGAACACAGTAGTACTGGGTGTGGCAAATATTCAGACTTTAACTCAAGATCTAGAAGATGTGAACAGTTGAACCTATGTAAAAAGTGTACTGGCCAGGGACATTATAAGAAAGACTGTAAATCTAGGTTAAGATTCAATTGTAAGTTTTGTAAAAGTTCACGACATGTCTCATCAATGTGTGATTCACTGAAGTGTCCAAACAATACTCAAACTCAAAAGATACCTCCTCCAAACAAAGATAATCAAGAAAATGCCACTTTCATGGGACATTCTGTTTGTTCAAACAACGTAACAAAAAACACTGAGGTTCTTTTACCAACTATTACTTTGGACTTAGTGAATGGTGAGGGTAGCACCACTCCAGTGAGATGTCTTATAGACTCTTGTTCTCAACAAACATTTGTTTCGCAAAATTTAGTTAATAAATTGGGTTTGACACCAAACCCGAATGAACAAGAACTCAATATCACATCCTTTGTTAAGGATAACTCAAACAAAAATAGCTATAAGACAATTGACCTGGAATTACATGTAGAAAATGAATTAGAAAAAATTAAAACAGTCATTATTCCAAAAGTAGGACAAAACAAACTGGTTGTACCCAAACTAGAACAAACCATCAATCATTTGAGGAAACAGTACAATATAGCTGATAGACATATCACAAACAACACAGTAGCTAACATTGAAATGTTAATGGGGGCAGATTATATTCATCTTATTCATAGGGGCATAGTGAAGATAGGTAATGGTATAGCTTATCAGACACCATCAGGGATAGCCCCTTTGGGTGACCTATCCAGATACAACCTAGACCTAAACCAAAATAGTTCATGACTAACAAATACTATGTGCCTCAACTCAGTCCTACATAACATTGAATAATATTATAACACTGAGAACATTAATTCATCACTATCAAATGAAACTCTGGATGAGGCAATTCAAACTTTATGGTTGCTAGAATCTGTGGGTATACATGACACAAATCAAACTTCAGAAGATCAGTTAATGGTAGAAAGATTTGAAGACACCATTCAGTGCAAAGACAATAGTTATTTTGTTGAGTTACCTTGGAAAATAAATTGTCCAACTTTAAGAGATAATCTCAAAGTAGCTAAAGGACATTTATATAAAGTAATGAAAAAGCTCAAACAAGATAATAGAATTCAAATGTACAGTGATGTCTTCAAAGAACAGCTACAGAAAGGCTTCATTGAAGAAGTAACAAATAACCCTTTTAAAAAAGATGGTTGTCATTATTTAACCCACAGGGGGGTTTATCGACAAGATGCCCCAACAACAAAACTCAGAGTAGTATATAACTGTAGCCTCAAAGACAGTGATAAACACAGTTTGAATGATTGCCTGATTGAGGGTCCTAATCTCATTTCTGACCTTGTGAAGATCTTACTCAGGTTCAGGTTAGATAAATATGCCTTACAAAGTGACATTTCAAAGGCATTTTTGAGAATAAATCTTAAAAATGAATATGACAAGAACCAACTTAGGTTCTTATGGTTCAGGGATCCATTTGATTTGAATAAAGGGTTCATAACCTATAGATTCAATGTTGTGTTGTTTGGAGCCAATTGCTCACCTAGCCTATTAGCATTGACAATTAGACATCATTTGAACCAGTTTAATAACTCTTTAACACTAAACTTCCTCAAGGAACATTTTTATGTAGACAATCTAATAGGCTCAACATCAACAAAATCTGAATTATCTGGTCTATGAACACACTCAAAACATTATGCAACAAGGTAACTTTGAACTTAGAGAGTGGATTTCAAATGATGAGGATTTAAACAAAAAGATTTTAAAGGATAATAATGGTCTTACTGAACCATCAGACAGAGTTAAAACTTTAGGTATGAACTGGTATTTGGATGCAACTTCTAACAATCATGATTCAATCTGCACTAAAGGTTTTAAACTTGATGAGGAAGCTAACACTAAAAGACAAATATTATCAGAGGCTTCAAAAATTTTTGATCCCATGGGTCTATTCCTGCCTTCAACAATAAAATCAAAGATTCTCCTCCAAGAAGTTTGGAGGACAAATGTTGGGTGGGATGAGCCAATAACAACTGAAGATCAAAAATCTTGGAAGAAGTTAGCTGCTGATTTAACAAAAGTGCAGAACATTAAAATACAAAGGTGCTGTGGGTTTAGGGATAAACCCCAGAGACTTCATGTTTGCTGATGCAAGCACACAGGCTTATGGGTGCTGTGTACCTTGTAAGTCCTACAGAAAGTCATCTAATTTATAAAAGGGAAAGTTGCACCTCTCAAACCTACCCGAACCATACCTCAATTGGAACTATTGGCTGCTGCTTTAGCCATTAAAACCATTTCATTGCTTAAGGATGCTTACCATGATGTGAACATAACTGATATCCACATCTGGCTCGACAGTCAGATTTGTCTTGCCTGGATAGGAATGATAGCATTAATAGTAAGAACATCTTTGTAAGAAACAGGCTAAAAGAAATAGCTGAAGCTAATGAAAGCCTACAAGTCAATTTTCACTATGTTCCAACTAAACAAAATCCAGCAGACTTTCTGACCAGAGGTTTATCCTACAAGTTGTTGAAGTCAAACAAAACTTGGATCATGGGACCTAAGTGGCTCTGTAATACAGACCAATGGCCTGTGGAACAAGTTAACTTGACATTAAATTTAACCTTTTCAAATGAAAAGGTTGAACCAATCACTAATGAACATTATTCTGATTTCAGCAAACTTGTCAGGGTCACAGCCTACTGTTTGAGGGTTGCTCACAACTGTTTAACCCTTACATTGCTGTTGGCAGCCTGAGCGGCCCGTCCTTGTGCAAGTGCTCATGGCCACCCAGCTCTCCAGTAAAAGTAAAAAGGCAATGCACCATTATATTAGCTTATTGCATATATATATATATATATATATATATATATATATATATATATATATATATATATCCCCGCAAGGGGGTTCTAAGCTCGTGCTCTTGAGTGCTCTTTGTGCTCGTTTGTACGTGCTTGTTCCTGGAGGTTTCACGTGCGCCCTCCCGGCCCTAGCACCCAAGGATGATGGGGCTCGACCCTGCAGTCCTTGGTCTTTTTCCACTTCGACTGTCCCCTCCACCCTTTCTTTTTCCTCTGTCTTTCCTCTCACTTTTTCTTTGTTTTTCCGCTGAGATATGCCCTTTAAATAGAGGCGAATCGGTTCTTCCTGAACTAAAAAAAAAAAAAAAAAAAAAAAAAAAATCTATATATACAGGGTGATCAGTTACTGTGCACTATATTACCTATATAGGTGCACATCGACTTTTGATCACCCTGTGTATATATATATATATATATATATATATATGAAAATTATTTCACGAAGGTAACACGTGAAAAATATTTATGATGAATAAAACCACGAAGGAAAGGAAACACAAAATGGTGCTCAAGCGCTTTCGTCTAATGACATCCTCAGGAACACTGAAGTATATAAAAAGGTTAGGCCTATATATAGGTTACAGAAAGAAAAAAAGAAAAATAAATAACATACATACACACACACACACACATATATATATATATATACATATACATACATATCTATATATACAAATACATACATACATATACATACATATATATACAATAAACAGAGAAGTAAAAATAATAAAAAATTAAAAATTAAAACCTTAAAGGATTACCAATGAGGCGTACAGATTGTAAGGAAAAATATCGATTTTTAGCACAAGATCAAATGGATTATAAAGATACAAATTTATACTGGGACTCTGCCGGGTTTTAACACAATGCTGCCTTTGGTCAGGTTTCGATATTAAAAAAAAAAAAAAAAAAAAAAAAAAAAAAAATACAAATTAAAAGTTAATCGATTTTTAGCACAAGATCAAATGGATTATAAAAATACAAATTTATACTAGAACTCTGTCCGGGTTTTAACACATTTCTGCCTATGGTCAGGTTTCGATATATATAAAAAAAATAAAATGCAAATTAAAAGTTAATAAAGTAGAAGACAAGTTTACCAAAGATTTAATGTTTTACACTTCTTATCTAAGTCTGCTTTAAAGGAATTCAACATAACAGGATCGAGTTGAAAAAGACCTTTGCTTATGTTGAAGTTATTTGAAAGTTGGATAATGGCAGACTCAAGAATATTTCTATTAACAATGTTGCTTGAATGGAATAAAACTGAAGCATTATTCCAATCAATACAGTGGGCTAACTCTGACAAATGGACAAAAAGGGCACTGGACAACTGTCCTGTTCTAACGGAATATTGATGCTGTTTTATACGTGTGTGCAAATCCTTTCCCGTCTGACCTATGTAAAAGGAATCACATTGTTTACAACCAATTTTATAGATAATGCCTGAATTATTGGTAGGGCTATTTTTTACTATGATATTTTTCACAATATTGTTATATGAAAATACTACATTAATATCCAAAAGTTTAAGTACATTAGCAATGCCTAAAAAGCCCGGGAAAAATGGAAGTACTAAAATATTTTTTGACAAAGTACGAGTGTTAATATTGACACGATAGAAAGTTCGTTTTGCCTTGTTGAGACAAGATTCCATAAACGCAGATGGATAACACAAATCACTTCCAATACCGTTGATTTTTTCCAATTCGGCATCGATGTATTCCGGACTGGCGATCCTAAGGGCGCGGAGAAACATTGATGAAAATATGGCCTTCTTAATGGGGGTATCATGTCCCGAGTAAAAGTGTACGTAGGACAAATTGTTTGTCGTTTTCCGATAGATACTAAACTTAAAACCTGGGCTTTCCCTATGTACACGCACATCCAAAAATGGGATTGAATTGTCTTGCTCAACTTCTAAAGTAAACTTAATGGAGGGGACTTGATCATTTAACTGAAGGAGGAAGCTATCCAGGTCACGATTCATGGGCCAGATACACAAAATATCGTCGACGTACCGCAACCAAGGGATGCCAACCCCCAGGATTCTCGGAATATAGGTAATTTCGAAAAACTCCATATAAATATTGGAGAGGAGGGGCGATAAGGGGTTGCCCATAGCCATCCCAAAAACTTGTTGATAATACTCGTTATTGAAAGTGAATTTACAGTCTTTGATGCAAAGCTTAATGAGTTCCAAAACAATGTGTGAAGGTAGTGGCAGGTCATACTTATGTAATTCTTGGGAGAGAAAGTCAAGCATATCGTCAATCGGCACTTTTGTAAACAATGAACAAACATCAAAACTAATCAATTTATCGTTAGTTTCAGTACGTACATTATTCAATTTTTCCGTAAGATCCATGGAATTTTTTTTTACATGTGAATCAGAGATAGTTCCGAGAATGGGGGACAAGACTTTGACAAGCCATTTGGAGAGTTTATAAGTAATAGAGCCCACCGAGCTAATAATAGGGCGCATAGGGTTACCAGGTTTGTGGGTTTTAATAAGACCGTAAAGGTAGGGCAGAGCAGGTGAAGTGGACATGAAAAGCGGAATTAAGTTCTTATGATCTTTGAGAAGGCGTTTCAAGCCACTATTAAATGATTTGATGACGTCATCCTGCGGGTTCTTCCTAAGTTTGGTGTATGTGGCGGGGTCCTGGAGAAGCTCGTTCATCTTTCCGATGTAGTCCACTTTGTCCATAATAACTATGGTGTTAGCCTTGTCTGCTTTAGTAATATGGAGCTCCCCATCTTTTTTTAAAATTTTAAAATTGGTTGTAAACAATGTGATTCCTTTTACATAGGTCAGACGGGAAAGGATTTGCACACACGTATAAAACAGCATCAATATTCCGTTAGAACAGGACAGTTGTCCAGTGCCCTTTTTGTCCATTTGTCAGAGTTAGCCCACTGTATTGATTGGAATAATGCTTGTTTTATTCCATTCAAGCAACATTGTTAATAGAAATATTCTTGAGTCTGCCATTATCCAACTTTCAAATAACTTCAACATAAGCAAAGGTCTTTTTCAACTCGATCCTGTTATGTTGAATTCCTTTAAAGCAGACTTAGATAAGAAGTGTAAAACATTAAATCTTTGGTAAACTTGTCTTCTACTTTATTAACTTTTAATTTGCATTTTATTTTTTATATATATCGAAACCTGACCATAGGCAGAAATGTGTTAAAACCCGGACAGAGTTCTAGTATAAATTTGTATTTTTATAATCCATTTGATCTTGTGCTAAAAATCGATTAACTTTTAATTTGTATTTTTTTTTTTTTTTTTTTTTTTTTTAATATCGAAACCTGACCAAAGGCAGCATTGTGTTAAAACCCGGCAGAGTCCCAGTATAAATTTGTATCTTTATAATCCATTTGATCTTGTGCTAAAAATCGATATTTTTCCTTACAATCTGTACGCCTCATTGGTAATCCTTTAAGGTTTTAATTTTTAATTTTTTATTATTTTTACTTCTCTGTTTATTGTATATATATGTATGTATGTATGTATGTATGTATTTGTATATATAGATATGTATGTATATGTATATATATATATATATGTGTGTGTGTGTGTATGTATGTTATTTATTTTTCTTTTTTTCTTTCTGTAACCTATATATAGGCTTAACCTTTTTATATACTTCAGTGTTCCTGAGGATGTCATTAGACGAAAGCGCTTGAGCACCATTTTGTGTTTCCTTTCCTTCGTGGTTTTATTCATCATATATATATATATGTTAACCCCTCCGTCTATGGCCCTGGGGTGGTTCGGAGTCGACGGGGGTTCTGGTTAGGAGGCAGCAACGGATATGTTACTTGCAGTAGTTTCTTCTATACTACTCTCTGAGTTCTTCTTTAGTGGCTCGGAGGATTCTGAGAGGCTTATTAAATTCTTTGGGGTTTCTCTCCGATTCTTCTTGTAGCTTATCGGGAGATTCTAATGACTAAGTTCTTCTGAAGAGAGCACGGCTCGAAGGAGAAGATAAAGACGTGTTCTTACTGTGTTTTACTTCTAAACTGTTACAGGTAATGCTCAGCCTCGTAGTTGGTATCAGAACAAACATGGAAGAAATTGGTGGGCTTTATATCCCCCAATTCTACTAACATCATCATTATTAAATGTTGAAGAGGCTGTATTATTTTTGCACAATATTTGAAAATAAAGTAAATCTTTTAGCTGTGTAAGGTTTAAACGGATAAACAAGATATTTGAAGATGAAGCCATATTTTTATCTTAAACTGCGTATTTTCAGATCTGATGTTATCATGATCTGCCAAGTTAACTAAAAGTGGAAATTGAACTATGCATCTTTACACTAAAATAGCATATGAGTAAAAATTAAAGGTTTAAGATTTACAATTAAATGCTTAGGCAAGACATGACTTCAACATTTATAATGAAGAAAGAATGTATACAAAACATGACATGGCAAAAGTTACTCAGGATTCATTATTCAGCTAAATCTAAAAAATGATTATGAGATTTTAAAAAACAACAGGTTATCAATTATATGGCAAAGTAGAAAGCACATTAAAATTTATCACAACGGAAGAATAATAATAAAAATACATAACAACAGTATTGCCGATTCGACATTCCTTATGGCGACATAATGTCGGGTCGGACATTGAGTACATTGTAATTTTGGTCTACTGTAACTTTGATTATAATTATCAATTCATTTATTATCGTTAACTACAATTAAAGTACATTGACTACGTTATTTAGTACATTACATCATTAAGTACAGTTTCATTAAAGTACATTACATTATATTAAATTAAAATATTACAGTTAATTATAATTTCATTGAAGTACATTACATCGTTTACCATGGTTAGATTATATGGTTTATTAGTACAACACAAGTACATGAGACATGACATACATGATATAACATAACGCATGATAATATTATAAATTTGAAATCAAAGCGAGAGGAGGTATTTTAACCTTCGAGTGTTCGAATATGCAAGTTCGCGAAATTCGATCACTTACCCTCAGCATTTCGAGTTCATCTCGGGAGGTCAAATAATTAAAAATACAAAAAAAAATAATACGAGAATGTATTTTTGCGTTTTAGAACGAAGGCAAAAGTTTTGCATTTCATGACTGACACGAGTACAGATGATTATTTAATAAGATTTATATTGGATAATTGGTCAAGATAAGATATGAATGTAAGAATTATATTTATACTACATAACATATAAATAATGACTTCTAGAGGGTGTACAGTTTTTATTATGATGATATAAATTTTCATACATTGAATACTAGAGATGTGATGAAGGGAAATTAATGACGGGAAAATGGGACGTCATAGTTATTGAATTTGTACGTAGAGTACGAATCATTGTTAGGAAGATTTACAAGAATGAATTAGAGACAAAGAGTAACAATCCTGTTACATGCACTGTGTATGCATAATCTAGGGTCGAGGTGAGATGCAAGACAATCATAATTAATTATAATAACTTCTATAACAAAAATGAAAAATGGAAAATGGATACGACTAAACCATAGAAATGGGAGATCGTAAGGTTATGACACAAACAAAAATAGGAAGCTACAAATACAATTTTTATCCAAAACTCGCTTAGGCGATTTTGGTTTATTATGTAAAAATGAATATGGATTAGTCATTGTTCATTTTTACAGTTATATATATATATATATATATATATATATATATATATATATATATATATATATCTTTTCCCAAACATCACTATTAGTACTGTGCCAATGTGTGGAAATCACGAAAACATAGAAGGCACATTGGAATCTTACATTTGGCGCACCAAGTTGTCACTTTTGTTATTTTTGTCACTTTTTCCTTTGAATTGAGGCACACATGGCATTCTTTGAATACGTCTTTTATCACCCTGTCCTCTCAGTGCCAAGTAATGCCGTGTGATATAATTTCTGGCGAGAATTCTATCTGGGGCATTGGCAATAACTCTACCATGTTTCATTTGTATGACTTGTCCATGTTTAGCCAACAATTCTCGAATCACAGCTAAACTGAATTCCCAAACTGACACTTTCTTTTTCATTTTTTCTATATACAAATGATGTGCATTCAATATGGACATGTCTAGCAGACAAAGATGGGCAGTATCTTGTATCTTAAGATACAAGATATGTATCTTAGATACTTTATTTTTGGAGGATCTTGAGAAGTATCTAAGATACATTTTGTCATGTAGCTTGTATCCTAGGATACACTTTCAAAGATACTTTCATAAGATACTTTTTAAATAGAGACGCTAATAACTATTCATGAAATATGATCATATCTGACACACGTTGAAGCAGGCTGGCGATTGCTGTTACATGTTTGTACATGAATACTACCATTGCGCTGCGCGCACAGTCTCGGCACAGACGTACTCAGGTTTCATCTTGTATCCCGCAGTTTTAACATGTTTTAACATGATTAAAAATCAGGAATGATACATATATTTGCTTATTCCTGCAAATATATTTATTATGAGGAAAACTTTATTTTTTCTTCGTGAGTAGGTAACTGAGCATACCTGTATTAACAATTTATTTGAAATACATAAATTGAAAAAGTGTGGTTTATTTTATTTTCCCATACCTAAAAATTTTCAGGATTATTTATACATATTTACTTTGTGCTTTCCTTTTAGTTATATCACTATATGAATACTGAGATATGAAGTACCATTGATTTGGCATTTATTTATATCCAGAAAATATAATAATACAATTGAATGAGACAACTCATGTGCTCATGGCTCACCAGGTGAAACTAAACTCAAATAATTATTCTTTCAAAAGTATCTTGTATCTTAAAAATGTAACTTGTATCTGTATCTTGAAGATACAGTTTTTTCGAGTATCTTGTATCTGTATCTCGGATACATTTTTGTTGGGTATCTTGTATCTGTATCTCAGATACATTTTTGTTGGGTATCTTGTATCTGTATCTCAGATACATTTTTGTTGGGTATCTTGTATCTGTATCTCAGATACATTTTTGTTGGGTATCTTGTATCTGTATCTCAGATACAATTTCCAAGTATCTTGCCCATCTCTGCTAGCAGATGAAAAAACAATTTTTTATACCATTTTATTGTTTTGCGCATGCCTTCTATGAAGGTTATCTGCATGTCAAATTTATTGACTAGACGCATATTTTTTGTGTAGTCAAGTACGACATCTGGTTTCTTGATAGTCATATCTGTTCTGAAATCCTTTTTAGCTGAATCTACCATTTGATCTTTATGTATGGTTGTCAGGAAGTGCACATCTCTTTTGTCTGAATACTTTACTGCTAATATTGGTCCACTATTTAGACATTGCATGTTTGTAGATGGATCCTTTGTAAATTTTGGCATATTCTTCCTATTTACTCTGACTGTCCCACAAGATCCTGTCTGATGTTCATTGAGATAATGACAAAGTCCAGGGCTAGTGTACCAATTGTCGGTGTAAAGAATATGGCCCTTATCTAAATAAGGTGCTATCATTTTTTTTACAACTGCACCAGACATACCAAGAGGGTCTTCTCTGTCAACTTCAGTGGTCGCTCCTGTATATATCAACAAATCACAAATTACGCCAGTTTTGCAGTCACATAAAATTAATAGTTTTATGCCAAAACGATTTGCATTTGGATGGTATATATATACTGCTTGAATGCTATTTGCCCTTTGAATAAAATTAATAGTTTTATGCCAAAACAATGGCATTTGGATGGTATATATATACTGCTTGAATGCTATTTGCCCTTTGAATAAAATTAGGGATTCATGAATCACCAACTTTTGATAAGGTTTCAAGCACTTTTGAAATGAACTTTGAAAAAGAGATAACACTGGCCTAATTTTATACAATTGGTCATGATTGTCATTGGGTTTTTCACTGTTGGTGAAATGAATGAAACGCAAAATCAGTTGGTACTTATCTCTTGACATGAATTTGGCAAAGATGCTAGTCTCAATAAGGTCATCAGTTGACCAATAACCATCCAGCCTATGTTTTTTTTACATGAGGCATAAGCATGGAAAGGGCAAGAAAAATATAACACTATATTCTAGAGAAATTTGCGTAAAACCAAGTAAAAACCACCTTTCAGAAACTTAATAAATCATATAGTTATACCCTTAATTTTAATTTTCTTTCATGTAGATTAGAAAATATGATAATTTTATGGGTATATAAACTAAACTGCAAAAAACTTGTTCAGTATCTGGATCCCTGGAAAAAATTAGAAAAATTCCAAATTTTCCAGGTTTTTTAGCATTCTGCTGACTATAAGAACAATCACAATCATACAGAAGTTGCAACTAAGTACTGGATAGTAGGGTGTGACCGTTGCCCTCCAAAAATCAAAAAATGGTCCTACAATGCTGTTCAAAGTTTTAGTGTTGTGTATTTATCTAGGAAACACCCCTGTAAATTTTCTTGGAGATTGGTGCATGTTTGAGCTAGCACCGTCGTACCAGCAAGTATTGCTATTTCAGCTTATGAACTTCATAAATAAGTGTGAAAATAGCACATTTTATTAGATTTTCATTTCTGGGTCTGGAATGCTGACCCACAAATTTTCCATGTATTATTTTATTGCATTTAATTTTAATGATGCTCTTTTCTTTTCCCTTGACAGTGATTTGATATTGTGAATAGAGAATTTAATCATGGATACACGGCAAGATGATGAGTATGTCAGGATGTTATTGGGCACCGTACCCCGAGAAGAAAAGGAAATAAAGGGCTGCAAACTGCCAACTAATAGGCAGGTCTTACTATGTCTGTTAGCAAACCTTCGGGATATGCATTGGGACCAGGCTTTATCTGCCACCATTGACAATGTGCTTTTGCATTACCAGAAGGCGAATGTCCCGACCATTACAGGCAGGAACAATATTGGCCGAGTGATTAAAACTTACTATGACAAAGACTAAATGATGCTTATGAAAAAGAATGAGGATAGAAGATGGGCTGATGATCCTGGAATTATGAAGTTTAAATCAGAATTGAGCCTGATGATGAAATTTTATAAGAACACAGTGTTGAAAGACATGGCAGCTGCGAAAAAGGGGAAAACTCAGGCCGAACAAGATGCCATCGATACTGACATACTCTTTATGAAAAGCATGTTAAGTGACAGAGTAGCTACCTACTCTGGGGGTAAACAAAGTACTCACAGAAAAGGTTCAGAAGCGACAGAAAGGCAGATGCGAGAAGAGAAGCGACAAGAGAGAGCAATGTGATCATGCTGAGAATGTACAGGCTGATATTGATTCACCTATTAGCTCTGATGAGGACGATGACATTGATGAGGCCAGCACTGCTGAACCAAAGAGAAAACATCGGAGAACAGTGAAAGAGGGAGTTTCAATTTTTGTGCCCCATGATATTCTGAAGTCGGCAGAACTTGTTTCATGCAGTGTTCGAAACAACATCTCGCTGACCCAGCTGAGTGCAATTGTGTACTCCCTTGTATCTGCATGTGGTGGAGATACATCAAAGCTGAGTCTAAATGCAAGGATGGCCCACCGATACTGAGCTTCCATCGTGTCAGAAATAAGTTTAAAAATCATGGATGAATGGCAACCATCAGACAAAGTACTGGTGCACTGGGATGGTAAACTTATGGACACGCTGGATTCCAAAGGCACTGATGACCGCCTGCCCATTCTTGTGTCTGGTGTCAATGGCACAAAGCTTCTTGGAGTCCCACCTCTTCCGCATTTGACTCAAAAAGCTGGCCTGGTTCAAGGAGACTTGATATCAACAGCAACCAAACAACTTCTGGTTGATTGGGAGTGTGAACAGAATGTCGTTGGTATGGTTTTCGACACAACTTCATCCAATACAGGTAAACCTATTTCAAACATCAGCGTGAATTTATCACGACATTAATACCAAAATACAGTGAATGATTTAACAGAAATCTGCAAAAAGCACGTGCCTGAAATGGTGGCCTTAAACTACAATTACATTTTTTTTTCAGGACAAAAAACAGCTGCTTGCGTCTCCCTCCAAAAGGAATTAGAGCGTGCCGTATTCTGGTGCGCCTGTCGCAGGCATGTGGGCGAAGTCATCCTAGGTGTTTGCTGGGATTGCTTGAAAGTGGAGGGCTCTTCAAGTCCAAACATAATGGTTTTCCAGAGGTGAGTCATAAGCTTTACAAAATAACAAGGAATATTATTATCTAATGAACAAATTTAGTGGAATTTCTTTTATTAGACTTATAAGATATACTAACACCAAGGAAATGATCGATCATATCAATCTTAATACCCCTAAAACAATATTATAGATTAGTACGAAATACAATAATCCCAATAATTGCATTTCTAGGTTCAAGAACCATTTCTCTCAACTGGCGTACAATGAAAAAAAGAAATACTACTACCCCGCAATGCCTGGAGTGTTTGAGGAGCGCCAGCAGGAGATGGCTGACTTCTTCCATGAATCTCTAGCCCAACCATTTACACATGGCGACTACAAGGAGCTGGTAGAGCTTTGTCTGCTGCTTGTAACTAAAGGATCCGAGCCAGTGAACTTCACAATGGTCTACCCCAGCGCACTTCACAAAGCAAGGTGGATGGCTAAACTGCTCTATACCCTCAAGATTGTTCTTTTGTCAGGCCAGATCAAAGAGCAGTTTCCCAAAGCCGAGGTTGTAACTAAAAGTCAAATCAGCAAGTTAGAACGGTTTGCTGTGTTCACAGTAGCTGTTTATGTCCCATGGTGGATTGTTTGCCCCGTTCCAGCAAGTGCGCCACTGAATGACTTGAATTTGGTCGAAACCTTGGCTGAATTTGCCCCATATGACGCCACAATAGTTGACAAAGCACGTGTGGCACTCGGTAGACACACTTGGTACCTAACTGAGGAGTTGGCCCCACTGGCTTTGTTCTCGTCCCAAGTACAAGAAAGGGCAAAAGAGGAGATAGGAAGGCCCTTCTTTGCCATGAAGGCACTGAAGTTACTAAGAGAGTGGGGCTCAATCATGGGGGCTATGGAAAGCCATATCTTCCCCATGTCCCAGAAAGTGGCACTGCCTTGGTGGACCTAATTGGGCCTCACTCAAGCCAGTTCTTCACCATTTTAGGCATGCCCTATCAGTTTCTCCACAGTCCAACCAGTGAATGGGCGGATCATGACGACTACCTGAACATGAAACGGGTTGTGGACAAGCTTCAGGTCGTCAATGAGGCTGCAGAGCATGGTGTAAAACTTTGCCATGACTTTCTTAATGTTGCCAGGGATGAGGAGCGCTTTCAAGAAGTCCTTCAAGTAGTTGAAAATGACAGACTCCGCGTTCCTAATCAGCGCAAACGATCATCTGTTTCCGAACAGAAATCATGGTTTCTTGCTCTAGAGAAATAATACCTTGTGAATATATGATAAAACCCCTTAATGTACCATGAGAGAATAAGAATGATTAACTTTTTTGTGTTAGTGATAACAGCTTTTAATTAAGACAGGCAAATGATTTGTGTTAATATCGTTAATAACCCTTATGATGGTTGTGTAATCTCATATATAGGCGCGTATGCCGTATAAGCAAAATTGCTATTTTTCAAATTGCTGGTGCTCACTCGAATATGCATGAATCTTCAAAAAATTGCACGTGGGTATTTTTTATGTCAATATGCAACACCAAAATTTTGAACAGCATTGTAGGACAAAGTTGGGGCAACTGTCACACCCTACTGGATAGGGTATGCGCAACAAAAGGAGTACAATAAAGAGTTAGAATTCTTGACTAATGGGAAACAATCAAAAGAGCCTGTACCATCAGTAGTTGTGGATCTAAACTTGTTCAGAGATGAGGAAGGTCATCTAAGGTGTAAAGGGAGATTAGACAAATCAAAACTGTCTTACAAAAGCAAACATCCAATCAAGCCCGTAGCCAAGTGGGGGCCAGGGGGTGCAAAGCCCACCCTGGAAAATAATATGCTTCCCCTGGGAAAACTCAGTACTTTATAAACAGTATTGTTATTTGAGAATTTTTTTTGTATTTTGGTTCTAAGAGGAATAGGTGAAGTGATAAAATAACGTTTATGTAATTATGTTTTCTGCAGTATATTTCGATATTCACAAAAAATGACATTAAATTTTTTCATTGTCCCCCCTGTCAATTTCTCCATCCCTCCTACTGATTTGGTCTAGCTATGGCCCTGCATCCAATCCTTTTATGTAGATTTAGCTATCTGACAACATTAATCATCAGACAAACACAAAATGATGTACATCAGATGGGGGTACCACAGACACTAACTGCATTAAGAAAAACTTACTGGATACCCAAGGGAAGGATCACTGTTAAAACAGTTCTGAATGAGTGTGTCACATGTAGGCGTATTCATGCTAGTCCCTATAGGAAACAGAAGAACATAAGAAATTTTTATAGTGGGCACACTAGGGACCACTTCGGCCCATCGAGGTGGCTCCACTATGTAAAAACTGCCTATACATTGGCAACCACCAATTTTTACAAAACTAATTAATTATCAATTTAAAACTAATTAATTATCAATTTAAAACTAAAGATAGAATCTCTGGATCCAGAGGATCAAAGTCATAATAGGCTACTATCCACAAATATGTTACACTCTATATCTATTTATAACTGACATGCAAATATATCAGATCCAAAGAATCTAGTCAATTTCATTACGGTACCCAGTGGTGTAGTGCTAAATAAAGAAGTGAGGGAATGCATTTTGAAAGTGTTACTCAGATGCGGGGGGGACAATGGCGAGCCATCTGACCAATTTCAGGGATATTTTGAGGTCATATGCACTGGATATTAGGATATATTCCAAGGTTGAAGATGCAGTATTTCCAGTGTCATTAGATATATGACATCCAGTATGATCAATAAAAATAGCTAACAACTGGAATGATTAACTAAAAAAAAGTTAACAACTGGTACGCCGTGGTGACTGTTTCATCAGATCTTTATAGGCTAGCATTGCCTCAGTCGAAGCTAAAAGAAATGAAACAGTTAATGATTCTTTCTCATATTTCTTCTAGGGGTGGGAATTAAAATTTCATGAT
The DNA here is from genome assembly GCA_023014485.1 of Bathynomus jamesi. Taxonomy (NCBI): domain Eukaryota; kingdom Metazoa; phylum Arthropoda; class Malacostraca; order Isopoda; family Cirolanidae; genus Bathynomus; species Bathynomus jamesi. The sequence continues at coordinate 408,572 of JAJOZX010000737.1, read as the reverse complement.
GTTAGAGATTTGTAAGTTCGGATTTATTTGAAATAGTGAGGGAACGCTGTTCCAAAAAAAGTAAGGGAATGCCGTTCCCACAGCACTACACCACTGACAGTACCCATCAATACCAGTACCTTGCCAACCAAAAATAAGTGGTTTGTGGGTCAAGTGAAGATCATGAGTTTTTCAATACCTCACAGTACTATGGGGGGCACCACTCAGCAGAGGAATCTCTCTAAATGGGGTGTGTAAGGACAGAGAGTATCCCCTAACCCAAGATGCTGCCTCCCTATATCCCACAACACTTGTGTTGAGCTGTGGGATCTATCACCTAAATACACATAATATATATGAAATAAACTAGTACCATTCATGCAATAAAAATGGGCTTAAACACTATCACCAGATGTCCCTTGCAGACATCAAACTATCCAACCTTCTTTTGAAAGAATCAAGTGTATCTGAAGTCACCACTTCTTCTGTCAGACTGTTCCAAAACTTAATTACTCTGTTTGTAAAACTATGTTTTCTTAAATTTGTTCTACATCTTGGCTTAAATAATTTCATACTATGACCTCTAGGCTGGTTATTGTGAAATTTAATGAAAAGAGACTCAAAATCTATCTTATCCAACCCTTTTATCATTTTATACACCTCTATCATATCACCCCTTATCCTCCTCCTTTTTAATAAGAACATGTTTAGATACAACAGTCTTTCCTTATATGTCAATTGTCTTAGAGATGGGATCATTCTTGTTGCTCGTTTCTGTACTTTTTCCAGTTTTTCAATATCTTGTATCAAATAGGGACTATTAAATTGAATACAGTATTTGAGGAGGGGTCTCACATATGAAATGTATAGTTGCTTTATAATATTGGGTGATTTGTATTCAATGTGTGTCTGCATGAGATTGAGTCTAGCATTTGCTTTATTCTGATTACCATACAGTGATTTGAGGGTTTAAGTTCATTAGTCACAGTGACACCCAAGTCTTTCTCTTTATCATCATTTTTAATCCAAATTCCATTCATATTGTATTCAAATTCTGGATTTTTTGGCCCAATATGCATAACCTTGCACTTATCAACATTAAATTTCATCTCCCACTTATCTGCCCAGGATGTAACTCTGTCTAAGTCTTTTTGTATTGTCATGGCTCCTGCTACTGACTTAATATTATGGCCTAATTTTGTATCATCAGCAAATTTTGAGGTTTTACATGAGACCCTTCTCTAGATCATTTATATAGACAACAAAAAGCAGAGGTCCCAGCACAGATCCCTATGGGACTCCACTCAATACGGGTCTCCAAGTAGACTTATTTCCATTTAGATGAACTCTCTGTTTTCTGTTTCTCAGCCATTCTTCTATCCAGTCAGCTATATGACCTCTTATACCATGGGCTCTAACTTTTACCAACAATCTTGCATGAGGAACAGTATCAAATGCCTTTGCAAAGTCTAAGTATACTATATCTACTGGCTCTTTATTGTCCAAATGCAATAGGACTCCATCATAAAATTCAATCAAGTTGGTTAGATAGGTTAGGACCTTCCATTTCGAAAGCCATGCTGGCTATCATTTATAAGGTTGCACTCTTCAAGGAACTCAGTAACTTTACCTCTATTGATACTTACAAGTAATTTGCAAAATCCTCCTGCTTTGCCAGAGGATAGAGTTACTCTCAACAGACCCTTTGAGACTGTAGGCATTGACTATACAGGAGCATTGACTGTAGGGGTGGTTGACACTGAACAAAAAATGTATATTGTACTGTTTACATGTGCTGCCTCACAAGCTGTTTATCTGGATGTTGTGGATGACTTTACAGCAGAATCTTTTGTTGCTGTCTTTAAGAGATTCTGTGCATGGCATTCAGTACCCAAGACAGTTTGGACTGACAATGCTACATGTTTCAAGGGTGGTGAACAGGTTATTAACGACTTGTTAAGCGATGAAGTCACACAATTATATGTACAAAATTCAAACATAAAGTGGAAGTATATTCCAGTTGCCTCTCCTTGGTATGGTTCTATCTGGGAGAGGAATATATAAACAGTAAAGAATTGCTTGAAGAAAGCAATTGGTAAAAAACAGGGTTAATATTCATCTTTTAACCCACTCATGCATGGTTAAAACAGTACAATATATTGAATTGCCATTCAAAACTGACTAAGAAAATATATATCTTATGTTGTGCAAATTTGTTCAAATGTACTTTTTTTAATAAAATATATTTCCTGTTTTGGCTATAATGTCCTTTTTTTGATAAAATATTTTTCCTGATTAGGTTATTTTTTTGCTACTCTGCAACTTGATTAGTTGGTTGAGTTTTGTTCTGGCTATTTTTTTTTTTTTCTAATTGGATTCAGTTTAGTGGTGTTTGTGATTGAATTATGACATGCCATTTGTGTGATTTTGATTTTGAGAACTTGATTCGTCATGTGCCCTAGATGAAGACAAAGGATTGGAGGTTTTTATCAATTACAGCATTATTCTCCCATCCTTAACTTGCCCAAAATGTGACAGTGAGTGCCTAATATGAAAAGATCATAAGATATTTAGGTGAAATAACCAATATTAACCTGTTAGGTTAATTGAATGCCCGCTTAGGTCAACTGAAGGCCCGCTTAGGTCAACTGAAGGCCCGGTTAGGTCAACTGAAGGCCCGGTTAAGTCAACTGAAGGCCCAGTTAGGTCAACTGAAGGCCCAGTTAGGTCAACTGAAGGCCCAGTTAGGTCAACTGTACACCCTTGATGATTGGTTAGGTTGTCGCAATATTTTTGTTAGTTTAAATGAAAATGATAAGAACAAACTTTTCTGGTTAATTTTGAGGTGTTTTGGGTAATGGTTTAGAATAGGGGCACCACCTCAATTTTTGTGTTTTTTCTACCAAAACATGCTAAAACCATTGGTTTCCTGTTGTTTAGGATGAATGTGACCATCGCCATTACAGTAAATTATTGCTTGAAGTTATTTCACCACATCAACCCCTCCTACAATCTGGGGGACCACCGTGGGAACCAGGGGTTTTGGGTGGGGGAACATAGCACAAGCAATAATTTACGGTAATAACGATGGTCAGATTTATCCTAAACAACAGGAAACCAATGGTTTTAGCATGTTTTGGAGGAAAAAACATGTGTCATGAAACATCAAAAACCATGAGAAAAACCTAACCCAACTAACCTAAAAAATATAAAACCCTATACCAATCAATTTGTGATACGTGATCTTTACAGGGGCTCTGCCCCTGTACCCCCCCCCCCCCCGAGACCTAAATTATACAAATTGGACACACTACATTTAAAGGGAGAACACCTTGCGAGCTCTACTAGCATCACCTCACATCCATCACAGACCAAAGCCATTTTCAAACTGAAGTGAATGAACGATACAATAGTAGGGTTGCCAAGTTGCCAACTCAAAATTTCCTAGATTCATATCCAAAAATGTTTTTCATAATTTTCTAACCATTTTTTTTTACTATGAGACACATACAATCAATGTATTTTAATGAGAGAAACAACTTTGTCTCTATGGTATTTTTCGAAATTTTGCTTAAGTGGCGCCTGCATTCTGAACCATTACCGTGTTTTGTACAAAACTGCCATCCATTTCCTGTGCAAATGCGTAGTTTTCGAGATTACGATATCTCGAAAACTACACATTTGCACAGGAAACAGATGGCAGATTCATGCAAAACACCTCAAAATTGGCCAAAAAAGTTTCTTCTCATCATAAAAGCAGACTGGGTGTAAAAACGAATAATTACCAAAAACAGATACACTTGTTTGAGTTGCTCACTCTCCTAGCTGAGATTGAGATCATCATCAACAACAGACCACTCATTTATGTGAGTGACAACATTATTGACCCAGAACCATTAACTCCAAATCATTTGATTCGGGGAGAACAAGTTAGTCTCCTGCCCAGTGGCGTAGCTAGAGTTTGTGCCGCCCGGGGCGGTCCTTGAGTTTGCCGCCCCCCTGAAACACAACACAATACACATAACAAACATACTTAAACAAAAAGTGAAAACGACGTATAGAAAAAAAACAGTGAAAAATATTAGGACAACATGTTTACTTCTGAAGTGAAAAAATTAACTACAACATTCTACAGTTATTTTTCTTGCTTTTCTGTTAGCAAAATCTTCGATGACATTGTCGAAGTCTATTTCGTCTGTCAATTGTTGTTCTATAGACAGTATGGCAAGATTTCTCAACCGCAAGGTGCTCATAGTAGATCTTAGGTAATTCTTTATCAGGTTTAGTTTAGAAAAACTCCTCTCACAGCTAGCAACACTAACAGCAATTGTGAGAAAAATCTGCAGCAGTATTACAATATTTGGAACCGAGTTACCAAGATTATAGTTTTGAATAAACTGCAAAAGTTCAAGGGGGGCCTTCCTTCCACGTCTGTTTCGTCGGGAGGCATTTTACCTCAAGTTTCTGAAGTATTTCTTCTCGAATTCCTTCTCGGCCAAATCCTGGGATTACCATTATCATTTTACAACTAATACCAGCATATTAGTTTTGATATTGATTATTTATAAATATTAAACGTATATTTATAGATTATAACGTATTTACAGAACTTTATGGGTTATTTCCCTTTTTAATGAAATAAATGCATTTATACCAATGCTATTATTAATTAAGCACAACTAAGCGCTTAAATAGGTATGATGGTCAATAAGGCCATCTTCAAGGGAACACAATCCTTACCATTGTCGGAAATTAACGAAGCAAGCAGTGTTTTCGTGGAAAAATAAAATTGTGTCTGGCGTCTTGTATCCTTCTACTCTCCCGACATAAAAAAAAACCTTTTTTTTCATTGCAGTAGACCAAAAGTGCCGCCCCTCAAAAAGTGCCGCCCCCTCCGCCCCCATCTAGCTACGCTAGTGCTCCTGCCGGACTACAATATAGACTCTTCAGAAGACCCAAACTGGACGCAACATGATGAACTCCAGACTAAGTTACAACACTTAACTAGAGTGAAAGCTCATTTCATTAAACAGTGGAAAACTGAGTACGGTACTTGATGGGTCTAAGGGAGAGAGATAAACAAATGACTAAGAAGGATTGGTCTGACACAATTAAGGTAGGGGACCTTGTTCTCATACATGACAGTACTCCAAGACAATACTGGCCTCTGGCTAGAGTTTTAGAACTCAGACCAGGGGCAGACTGGGTAACAAGAGTGGTCAAATTAAGGACTTCAACGGGTGACACAACAAGAGACATTTCTCTTTTGTATCCCCTAGAGTCTGAACCCAAGACAATGGACTTTGGAGAGCCCTCTCCACCGACAGTAACAACTGGAGACACTGAACTTCCAGTAACTATCCCCTTGACAAACAATGACAAACACAAGACCTCAGCGACAAACAGTGTTAAAGGCGCGACTAGTTTTACAACAAAAAATAGATGCCGGGAATTGTAATTTCGTCTTTTAACTTTCACTTTTCTTATGGTAAAGACCATGGACAGTCTCATCCTATGGATGTATATTTTCTCTTCTAATTAAATACTACATCTTCTCCATGAGAAGGTGAGGATAGTCACTGTTAATCAGATTAACAGGCATTTACAAAATTACAGTCAAATAGTTAGCTAGTCTACACTCAGACATAAAAATTGGTGACAATGACACCAAGATTTTTATCTCCCGGGGCCCCCAGTATATCGAAAACTGATACGTGTGGGTAGTTGGGAGCCTAGGAGGTAACGAAAATGGTCCACTGAGTAGGTAGGTAGTTAACCTAACAATTATTAAACTCCTCTTATGTCAACAACTGGGTGGATGAAACCAATTGGTTGCTCACCAGAGTTATTCTCCAAATTAGTATTTATATACTGTGTGATAGAGCGTGCTCGGTAATAGACATACATTACCAATCAACCAACCGAAAAAAACCAAGAGAAGGCTGGTGGAAAAAGCCGCGGAAAGAAGGAACAAGTGAACAAGACGGAACGGGGAGGCGGAAGAGGCTAAACAAAAAAACAAGATCCCCACCAGCAAGTACGCTCTCAACAATTGAGCAAAGATAAGATGGACTGTCTAATAACACTCAGTAAGTGATCCAGTTGTGTTTTTGAACCCAGTTTGGGAACATAATATAAGCTGGGTCAGTAAAATTAGGCCTACATTGTGGTCTAAGACCTAACATCAACTTATAGCTTAACAAAGGCGAAGGCAAATTACCCTAACCTAATTTGGTGAGGAATCCTACTGTGGACCTCAATTTACTCTGCCCACTCTGGACCATTTCCGGAATCTCTAGGCTGACCCCTACAAGGCTAGGTTTAATGTACTCTATAGTTAGACTGGAGATATTAGGGGTGGGTTAATTGGGGACCAATTCATACAGAGCATTTTTCACAGTAGGGCGTGACGATCTTTTTCGATGTAGGGCCGTGGTACGATGGAGTTACATAATGAATTGATTTGATGTAACTAATATAGGCAGTGATTGTATAAAGTACATCTTCCTTGCTTAACCCTTTACGGACGAGTCCGCAGCATATGCGACCACTCTTGTTACCAGAACGTATGGGTTTTATTGTTATTGAAAACTAAATATTTTAGTAATTAGTCACTGAAATGATACACATTTTGGGTTCCTTTCCCGACAACTAAATGACATCTATATATAAACACGTAGAAACATTTATAGAAACGAGACATTGTAGTACAATTTATATTATTTCTGGTGGACCTTAAGGTACCATCCGTCGTTAAAGGGTTAAAGCATCGCTGTAACATAAGCAAGCTCCGAGCGAGCCGCTATAATATAATGTATATCTTCGTATTTTTATTATTTGCTAATTTTGCAAAGTTCGTTGACTCTTCTCTCGAAGTAATTTTCACGAGTCAGCAGTGGAAAATTTTGAACACGAAACAATAAATTTGGTTTTCTTGTTGTTATGCAGGCCCGATGCCTACATATGGGTTCTATGTATGTATGGCAATTATTTTCATTCCCAATAGGCTGTGTCGCCAATCCCGAGGCAATTTTGTAGATATTTAATTCAAATAATTAATAATTTATATTTAATTGAGAAGTAAAGGTACCACATACGATACCATGTTGTAAGCATATATAGTTTTTCCATAAGAGCATTTTTTAACCTAGTGAATGGCGACATGAATGTCACTCAGTGAAGAAAATTTGTCGCCTAGTAAATAAAATTTTAGGGTACTGGGCGACAAGGAATTTTCAAAATTTGTTAAAATAGAATTGTCTTGGAAGCCATATAAATACATATAATACATGCACATATGCCACAATTAGAACTGTTTATCCTAAATGTAAATATAAAATTTACATTGAATATTTATATACTGGAAAGATAATGCTAGTGTTATTTCAGACCACACGGGGATGGTGGCCTGATTAGGGAACATCCGGATCCATCGTATCCTTAATCCAGTCAGTAGAAATTTATTTATATCTAAATTTTTTTTCATTTTTTCAGGATTTTATAGAAAAATATATGTAGTATCACAAGCAGTGGTCGTTTCAATATTTATTTATTTTTTGATGAAAAATTAGTTTAGTTTTAGATAATTATGTCATTAGTGAGTATAAAGAATATGTTAAATAATATCTGCCAAAATGTTACAAAATGCTGTTTGGAAAAGCTAAAATTTAAGACTTAAATCCACTGCTGCTTTTTGAAGATTATCAGTATCCATTTTAACAAATGAATTACCCGAAAAAAGTAAAAATCAGAAGATATCTCATTTAAAGCTTCAAACTCTCGAGTTTAACTCAAATATTATGCTGTCAAATACGGATTTTATTTGTATTTTGAACGACTGTTCAGCTGATAAGTTATGACTTTCGTCTTCCGCCTCATAAATCTGCTGTCTTTTATGTTTTCGCTTTCTCGATTCCATAAATTCTGCTGGTATTTCTATACTTTCAGCTTTTTTTTTACAATCAGTAAAAATATTTACCATATCGCTATCGCTTCCACGCATCTCTTGCAAAGTATTCCGTAATCCGTAGATCATCTTAGAAGCCGGACGAACAATAATGCCTTTTGCTTGTAGGGCTTTATTCACTCTGGCAATACGAGTTAGGATATTATGCCATACGAATAACGTGCTCAAAAACTCTTAATTAATTTTTTTAATAAGACTGTTAGCTGTTTAAACGGTTTCTGCACATTTCGATGCAACAGTAACATCTTTTAGGGCCTTGGTAACTTCCGAAATCTGCGAGTTTAAGGCTGCAATTGAATTTGCTTTTGATAACCATCTAGTATCAGCATGACTGAGGTGACGTGTATGTATATATATGTATATAGTCTAAAAGTCACTAAAGGGTAAATATCACTAAATCTAAGCTGAATGGCAAGAGCAAGTCATAAACGAACCAACGCGGCTGTTCGTATTGCTTTGGTCTGGACTAGACATGTTTTTTCCTATCTGACCTAATCTTTGGTGCTGAGTAAAATTAGGTGATGAATCTAAGGTGACAAATCGGGTAGGAAGTTGTTCGTACTTAAGTATAGTTAGGGGTAATGTCTATAGCTTCTAAATTGGTAATGTAAGAGAGAGTTAGGTAGGCTGTTTGTGGGACACAGGAATAAAACGGTAGGCTTCAAGGAATACCTAATTCAACGCACGGGTAAGTGCTTTTGATTGTTTGCTAGAACCTAAGTAACCTAACTGGGGTGTCTACCCCACGCTATCACATTTGGCGACGAGGATGGGATTTGGCTCATTTGGTTAAATTTTGTTCATTGGGTTAAATTTGGCTCATTGGGTTAAATTTGGCTTATTGGGTTCAAGTGGTTGTTTGGAAAATTGGATGTAGCCTAGTGGGTTGTCCGATTTGGTTTGTTGTGTGGGTAAGCTACCGTACTATAGCGTAGGTCCCGCCGCCCTAACTCTAAAAACTAATTCCTCTAAAAACTAATTCCTACTCAGCCCTAACTCTAAAACTAATTCCTACTCAGCCCTAACTCTAAAACTAATTCCTACTCAGCCCTAACTCTAAAACTAATTACTACTCAGTCCTAACTCTAAAACTAATTACTACTCAGCCCTAACTCTAAAACTAATTCCTACTCAGCCCTAACTCTAAAACTAATTCCTACTCAGCCCTAACTCTAAAACTAATTCGTACTCAGCCCTAACTCTAAAACTAATTCCTACTCAGCCCTAATTCTAAAACTAATTCCTACTCAGCCCTAACTCTAAAACTAATTCCTACTCAGCCCTAACTCTAAAACTAATTCCTACTCAGCCCTAACTCTAAAACTAATTACTACTCAGTCCTAACTCTAAAACTAATTACTACTCAGCCCTAACTCTAATAAAATTCACTATTCAGCCCTAACTGGGGAGTAACTAGACCAAATTTAAACCTAACCTAACCTACTTCACGTGATTTGGCCTAATTCGGTTTTGCTCTAGCATGTCGGTGATTGGCCATATAAGCCCCTACGAAGACAATGGGGAGGACTTCGAAGCTTATGCCACTAGGGTGAGGTTGTTTTTCGAGGCAAATTCCATTCCGGATGCTAAGAAAGTACCTACCTTTTTAACTATAATAGGCCCTAAAACGTTTGGTTTAGTTATGGACCTAGTTTCTCCTAAAGCACCGGAAACTTGCACCTATAATGAATTGGTACAGGCCCTAACCGATCACTACAAACCCCGAGTAGTTCTCATCTATGAACGTTTCAAATTTTATTCAAGGCATCAGACGGGAAATGAAAGCATTGCAGAGTTTGTTGCAGGAATAAAAAGCCATAGCCGTACGTGTAAATTTGGGGACAAATTAGATGAAATGCTAAGAGATAGGTTTGTAATGGGTCTCAAAGAGGAGTCTACCCAGAGAGCCCTATTAGCCATACAGGACCTAACTTTTAGTCAGGCTGTAGAAATAGCTACGGCTAGAGAAGCAGCTGCTAAAGATGTTAGAGCTTTTGGCAATCATAGTAGTAAAGCCCAACACGTAAATAGCTTTAAATCTTCGAGGCCTGGCAGACCTAACGAGCCTACTAGACAGGCAAATAAAAGGTATGAGGCGAATACGACTAAGCCTACTAATTCTACTAAGCCTTCCAAGCCATGTACAGGGTGTGGAAAACACCATTGGAAGAAAGATTGCCCTTTTAAAGAAGCAGTTTGCCGAAACTGTAGTAAAATAGGCCACATAGCTAAAGTGTGTTTTTCAAAGAAAACAAAGGGTGAAAATTCTAATTTTAACATTTCTAGTATAAATCCTCAAAAGGGAAATACTTCGAACATTGGAGTGGAGTACCTATTCTATGAGCAGCAAAGTGGGAAAAATACAGGCCCATATATTGTAGAGGTAGGCCTAAATGGAATTACAGTTCCTCTAGAATTGGATACGGGTGCTGCCCGGACGGTCATGTCCAAGGTAGTTTTTGATAAGATTTTCAAAAACACACCTAAACTACATGCATCTAAAACGATTTTGAAGAAGTACGGGGACATACAAATACCTATTTGTGGAGAAGCATACGTCACAGTTACACTCAACCAGAAAACTTTGTCTCATCCCTTAACCCTTTTAGTGGTGGATGAGCAAGGGCCTACTCTACTAGGCCGTGATTGGATTGATGCTTTGAAAATGCCAATTGACAAAATCTTGCCAAGGGGTCAGGCAGATGTGCATACACTCTCATATCTATCTGACATAGACTCATTGTTAAAGGAGTTTTCTTCTATTTTTGGCCTGAAGTAGGCAACCTAAAGGGCCATCAGGTCTGCATAGAAGTAGACCCTAATGTAACTCCGAAATTTTGTAAGGCTCGTTCAATTGCGCATGCACTGCGGGAGAAGGTGGATTTAGAAATTGACAGGCTGCTAAAAGATAAAATTATTGAACCAGTCACACACGCTAAGTGGGCTGCCCCAGTAGTTCCTGTACTAAAACAGGACAAGTCCGTGCGGTTATGTGGGGATTACCGTTTAACAGCAAATAGAGCCGTCCTTCTAGATTGCTATCCTATACCCAAGCCTGATGAATTATTTAGCTCTCTTGCTGGGGGTAAATATTTCACAAAACTCGATATGTCCCAAGCCTATGCTCAACTAAGTTTAGATGAAAACTCTAAAGATTTAACTATCATAAATACGCACCGAGGCCTATATAAGTACAATAGGCTATGCTATGGAATAGCATCGGCTCCGGGTATTTTTCAGAGGACAATGGACCAAGTTCTAGGTCACATTCCAGGGGTACTTTGCTTTCTAGATGATGTCCTCATTTCAGGTTCGACTAAAAAGAACACCTAACTAGATTAACCACGGTTCTAAAAAGACTCCGGGATGCTGGACTTAAGCTAAAGAGAGAAAAGTGTTCATGGGTCACTAACGAGGTTTCATATTTAGGGTTCCGCATAGATGCCTCAGGCATTCATCCAACGGTGGATAAACCAGAAGCAATAGAAAAGGCACCACCTCCACAAAACATCACACAGTTACAAGCTTATTTAGGTCTCCTAAACTTTTATAGGAAATTTTTGCCTAATGCATCGACTTTCCTTGAACCCCTAAATAAGCTATTACGATCTGGGGAACAGTGGAGATAGGAGAAAACTCAAAAGGAAGCATTTGAGGCTTCCAAGGACGTACTACTAAAGTCCACTCTCCTAGTGCATTATGATCCTAAACTTCCTCTCGTAGTTTCAGCAGACAGCAGTTCTTATGGAATTGGGGCAGTGTTATCTCACCACATTGATGGTGTAGATAGGCCTATCTGTTTTGCTTCTAGAACACTAACTGAGACGGAAAGACGATATGCACAAGTGGAACGTGAAGCATTAGCCTTAGTATTTGCAGTAAAAAAATTTCATTTCTATCTATGGGGTCATGAATTTAAACTAATTACTGACCATAAGCCTCTTTTAGGTTTATTTTCACCTAATAAAAGTATTCCAGTTATGGCCTCAGGTAGGATTCAACGATGGGCACTGATTCTACAAGCCTATAAATTTGACTTAGTACATCGGTCAGGTAAACTTCTAGGTACGGCTGATGCGCTAAGTAGGTTGCCCTTAGAAAATCCAAATGATTGTGTACCTATACCTACAGAATGGGTTCACTTGGTGGAGTTTTTGGAATCCACTCCAGTATCTGCAGTACAAATAGAGCAGTGGACAAAATCAGACCCTCTTCTGTCTAGGGTCATCCATTTCTGCTCAGTTGGTTGGCCTACTAAGGTTGAGAGTGAATTACAGCCTTTTTATCAGCGTCAGTCTGGCCTCTCTATTCAAAATGGCTGTCTCTTATGGGGCCACAGAGTGATTATTCCAAATAAAGGCAGGTCGAATTTAGTGAAGGAACTTCACGCTGAACACATGGGCGCAACAAAAATGAAAGAGCTAGCGAGAGCTTATTTCTGGTGGCCTGGTTTAGATGGAGAACTCGAATCATTGGTTCGTTCCTGTCAAAGCTGCCTAGAGAACAGAGATCTCCCAAGGAAAAGTCCACTTCATCCTTGGGAATGGCCTACTATACCGTGGCATAGGATCCATGTTGACTATGCAGGTCCTATAAATAATACTTATTTCCTAGTCATTGTGGACGCCTACTCTAAGTGGGTGGAAATTTTTCCAACCACTTCCACGACTTCGGGTGTTACTATTCGCTTACTCCGTTCAGTTTTCGCTCGATGGGGTTTACCCGTAGTCCTGGTTTCCGACAATGGTACTTGTTTTACCAGTGAGGAATTTCGTTCCTTCGTCCACCTAAATGGCATTAGACATGTCCGGTCTAGTGTTTTCCACCCGTCTACTAACGGTCTCGCGGAAAATATGGTCCGTACTTTCAAGTCGGCCTTGCGTCATTCTCGTGGGGAGGAAATGCAAGTGGTGTTGGATAAATTTTTGTTTAAATATCGAATAACACCACACACCACGACGGGGGTGTCTCCCTCTAAACTTCTGATTGGCCGGGGAATTCGTTCAGTTTTCGATTTGTTACGTCCAAACGAAATGTTACAACAACGAGTTTTACGCCATCAGGAAAAACAGAAGTTGTACCACGACACTAAAAGAGGGAGAGTTCTAGAAGCGAAACCTAATGATCCAGTTGTGATTCGCAACTATGGGGCTGGACCAAAATGGGTTCCTGCAACTGTGCAGGAGAGAACGGGCCCTGTTTCCTTCAAGTGCCAACTAGAAGATGGTCGTTCTATTAAACGCCATCAGGACCAGATATGGGAACGGGAAGTGCAGAAGGACCAGAGTCTTCCGGAAGAGAGAACTGATCCTCCGGAAAATGGTTCAACTTGCCCGCCGATACAGGTTGCACCTAATCCTACTACATCAACCCCGCTCCGCAGGTCGTCTAGGGTCCCTCATCCCCCTGACAGACTAAACTTGTAGGGGAGGAGTGAGGTGACGTGTATGTATATATATGTATATAGTCTAAAAGTCACTAAAGGGTAAATATCACTAAATCTAAGCTGAATGGCAAGAGCAAGTCATAAACGAACCAACGCGGCTGTTCGTATTGCTTTGGTCTGGACTAGACATGTTTTTTCCTATCTGACCTAATCTTTGGTGCTGAGTAAAATTAGGTGATGAATCTAAGGTGACAAATCGGGTAGGAAGTTATTCGTACTTAAGTATAGTTAGGGGTAATGTCTATAGCTTCTAAATTGGTAATGTAAGAGAGAGTTAGGTAGGCTGTTTGTGGGACACAGGAATAAAACGGTAGGCTTCAAGGAATACCTAATTCAACGCACCGGTAAGTGCTTTTGATTGTTTGCTAGAACCTAAGTAACCTAACTGGGGTGTCTACCCCACGCTATCACAATGACCTTTTAGTGATACTTTTAATACATCCATTAAAATATCCCAACGAGAGGTAGAATTAGAAAAACATGTGTATATCTTTTGTACAACACCAAAGAATGAAATCATAAAAGAATTGACAGAAGCTGCATGTACTCCAACCAAATTGAGATTATGAGCTGAACATGGTACAAAATTTGCATATTTATTTTCTTTACAGAATGATAGCTTTGACGCCTTTGTACATGCCTGACATATTTGCTCCGTTATCATACCCTTGACCTCTCGCTTTTGGAGATCAATTCCATCCTTTTCAAACTTATTTATTATTTCTTCGGCTAATCCACTACCCGTTTTTTCCTTGGTTTCAATGAAGTCTATGAAACTTTCTTCTATAGATACAACTCCGTTGTCGATTTTCACGTATCTCATAATCTGGGACATTTGCTCACGATGAGATATGTCGAGTGTGCAATCCAGAAGCACTGAATAATACTTTGCTTTTTTTATTTTGGATATAATTTCATTACGGACTTAGTTTGCTAGTAGCCCAATAAATTCCTTTTGTATTGCCGGTGAAAAATAGCTCACTGAACCTGTTTTGTGAGTTATGATATGCTGTTTTAGTTCAATATCATAATGACTTATAAGTTCCAAAAGATTAAGAAATATTCCCGAATTAGGGTTTCCTATAACACTACACGATCCTCTAAGTGGTAAATTGTTTTTGGCACGAAACATCACAGCACATCTTTTTGTAGGGATTTCCATTTACAGAAATTTTCACGATGATTAGTTGAATTTTCATTGTTCTACAATACGGTTTAAATTTTTTCCAGTCATTAAATCCTGTTTTCTGATTTGCAATATTCCGTTTGGAAAAGCGTTGATCGAATAATATGCATGGAAAACAGAAAATGGACTTACTAGTTTCAGAGTAAATAAGCCAGTTGCGCTCTACGATTTCCCCATTAGAAGATGTTTTAACAAACCAGTCTCCTGAAAATTTTCTCCCATCTGCCGAGGCTGATTCACAAAAATCCGCAGCTTTTCCCTGGTCAGGTCCATGTTCAATAAGGTGGCATCTCATGTCGTTTATAGAGGGCCAGGATGGTGGATCGTTAAAATTGATTTGCATTACAGTTGTTGTTTATATGCCCAAGGCATATAAACAATCATGATTACTTGGCTATCTGCCAAATGATGAAATCACGCAACGTTATCGAATATCTTAATATACACCAGGGTAAAGTACTGAAAATTTATAGAAATGCGTCCTTTCCCTAATGGCATGGCGTGCTTGGGATAGTAGATACATAGTTTATATAGTTTTTCTGCGCCCCTCAGCTTTGCGCGCCCGAGGCAAGTGCCTCACTCGCCTCGCCCTTGTTACGGCACTGCGATAGTAATATGAGAAAGTAGCCAACCTGATCCTTCGAGTCTGCAAAACTATTGTAAGGTACTGTATATATAAGTAGTAGACAAGCAGCGACTAAGATCCTCTAGATCCATGTAAAACATCTTGAGATGAGATAATCATATGCTGTTTAAAATTAGTACGGTAATGGTAATGAATAATGATCCACAGGTTCCAAAGATTTAAAGTTAATGTACAGCTGTAGATGTGTGACAATCTGCAGAGATCAATTGTATCTTAATTTTGCATGTAACTATTTGTGGTTTGTTTATTAACAGTGGAGCCACCCAGATGGGCCAAAGGACCCCCTTGTGTGCCCACTATAAAAATTTTTACCATGTTACCATGCCCTGATGCACTTTATCCTAGACCAGCGGTTTCCAACCAGTGTGTCGCAACATTTAAATAAATGTTTTCTTTGCAATGCTAGTATTTTTACTCATTGCTGTTAATTATTTCTCTGATTGCCACTATATTTTTAACTTCTCTATAAATAAATTTTAAAAATATAAATGGTGTGTCGGATCCTTTCTGATACATCAAAAGTGTGTCACCATCATAAAAAGGTTGGAAATCACTATCATAGACATTTGAAAGATTTGAAAGACGTTATCATAGGCCCCTTAACAAAAATTTTTAATAAGTCACTGGAAGCGGGGATTATATTCCTGAAGACTTCAAATTAGCTAACGTTACACCCACAGCTCAATGTCAATTGTCAGTAAACTTTTGGAATCCGTAGTTAGGGATCGTATCGTCGATCACTTAGAAAGTCGGGATTTGATTAATAGTAGTCAGCATGGGTTTTGATGCCATAAATCTTGTTTAACTAATTTGTTAGAATTTTATAACGAAATAGTGCGCGAATACGATAGACAGAGAGCAGCTGACATTATTTATTTAGACTTTAAAAAAGCGTTCAATAGTTCCGCATAAAAGATTAATTGCGAAGGTTAAAGCGCATGGTATACGCGGCCAGGTAGCTAACTGATTAGAGGAATGGCTTCGTGCCAGGAAACAGAGGGTCATCGTTAATGGTAGGGAATCGGGGTGGCTGAATGTAGGTAGCGGTGTCCCTCAGGGTTCAGTGTTAGGCCCATTGCTATTCATAATCTACATTAATAACAGATGTAGGCTCGACCAGTAACGTGTCAAAATTCGCGGACGATACTAAAATGGGCGGTAAAGTTCTTAACGTGGACGATAGAAATAGGCTCCAAGTCGATGTAAATAGGATTATGGAGTGGACGGATAAGTGGCAGATGGAATTTAATGTAGACAAATGTAAAGTTTTGCGTATAGGTTCTCGTAACAATCATTACACGTACACGATGGACGATAGACAGTTAGCAAGTATTGACGAGGAAGTAGATTTAGGCGTATGCGTATCTAAGGATTTAAAAGTTAGGAATCAGTGCATGGAGTTTTGCACAAAAGTTAATAGGATGTTAGGCTTCATAGGATATTGATAGATTGGAAAGGGTTCAGCGACGCGCCACAAAACTAATCGTCACTATGCAACAAGTCTTACGAAGATAGGATTAAAGAGTTAGACTTGCATTCACTCGAAACTAGGAGATTAAGAGGGGAGCTTATTGAAGTTTTCAAAATCGTTAATAAAATCGATAACGTAAATTTTGATAAATTGTTCATTTTCGATAATAGCAATACTCGTAATAACGGATTTAAATTACGTGGCAGACGTTTAATTACTAACATCGCTGAAACCTTTTCACGTTTAAAGTAATTGATAAATGGAATAATCTTTCCGCATCCGTTGTGAACTCTACCAGCGTTAATATGTTTAAAAACCGTTTAGATAGGCATTTTAAAAATATTAACGTCGTTTAAAATAATAAAACAATTAGCAACAGGAGCTCTGGGAGTGATAGTCAAGGTTTGAGTCTGTTGACAATTGATGCCAGCTTGTGACATGCCAGGGTGTGATATACCAGCGTTAAATTTATATTATTAAAAAAAAAAATAGACTAACACGAACTTAGATGTAGTTCGTAGCGTAAACTAACCTACTTTTTGTTATACTCTTCATACTTTTTTATTTTGTTCTTTTCTCATCCTCTCTTTACTTGTATGTCTCTAGTTTGCATGGCATGACAGTGTTTCTTTGAGTTAATACTGTGTTTGCATGGTTTGTAAGCATTTCTATTTTACTTCTTTTCATCTTTCACCCCTTTCCTATTCTCTTCGACTATTTTTCCGACTTGTCAGCAGTGGCCGGCGGATGATGATGGTGAGTCTCTCTCTTTTTCTGAATGAATGTTAACCCACGAAAGATAGGTTTTGCTACTTAATTAACCCCTTATTCTCTTCTTTTAACTCCTTATTCTCTTCTTTTAACCCCCTACTCTCTTCTTTCTCTCAGGCTAACCTTAGAGGGGATCTTAGGGTCTTGTTAGCCTTAGCTTCTGTAAATTCCTCTTAACAATACCTCACATTTTATTTGCATTATTGGTAAAGATTCGGTACAACACATCCACCCAAACTAGTGACGAAAATAGGTTTTTCTGGTTTATTTCATGCTGTTTCAATTGAATCTGACCTTCATTTTTGGCGCAAATGCACCATTATAGAGATGATCTAATTGATGTTGTCTCCTTCAAAGTAGTTTCCTTGTGCAGATTTACATCACTCCCAATGGCATTTCCACTTTTGAAAGCATTCATGGTAGGCCATATATCTGACTGCCTTCAATTCATTTGTTGCATTTTGAATAATTTCTTCCACACTTTGAAATCTTTGACCTTTCAATGCAAATTTAAGGTTTGGGAAAAGAAAAAAGTCTGCCAGGGACAAATCTGGAAAATATAGGGGCTGGGGAATAACTACGATGTTGTGCTTTGCCAGGTACTGCTGAATTGACAATGCTGTGTGTGCAGGTGCATTGTCATGGTACAACATCCACATTCCTGTGTTCCAACTTTTAGGCTGTTTTCTCCTTGTGCATCTTGAACATGCTTCAATATTTCCAAGTAAAACTGGTCGTTAACTGTTTGACCTCTAGGGACAAATTCGTAATGAACGAGTCTGTAGTAATAAAAAACCAATCAGCATTGCCTTCACATTTGATCGGACTTGCTGTGCTTTTTTTCAGTCTCAGGGACGTCACACACTTCCATTGCAATGATTGCTATTTGTTTTTGTCTCAACGTCATACCCATTCTTCAACAGTAGCCATTATTCAAATGCACAAAATGCAACAAAACACACAAAATGACTTCACAAAACAGTAAATATCGAGAGAACAAAATACAATATCAACGAACAGTAACCATCTTTGGACACAGACTGAGTCACACTACTACATGCATCACATGATGCACGCATAGCCTAACCAGTTCGGTAACTTTTTGAACACACCTTGTATATTACCAAATTTAGTAAACCTTATTCCAGTGTATGATTTTTTATCTTGTTTTATTCTCTGTGAAGAACAAATACGGAAAACGTTTATGGAGGGTAATCTCATCAGCTTCACTAGAAATAAACACTTGAAGACAACTTTAAATCTTGACTTTTGCCTAAGAATGTTAAGCTTGAACTGACACTGGGTCCTAATGGGTTACTATGCCCCATTTAATTTAGGCCCAACTGTTTCAAAACTCACGTTTGAGTATTATTAGTATTATATACCAAGTATATTTCTTCAGGCTAACACTGATATTCCCATCATGTACAGTGCTTACAAGAAGTCTCACGCCTCTGTCTCGTCCCAAGCTAGTCTGTTAGGTATAAAATGGGCGGTCATTATGGCAGCGGAGGTGTGTTCGGATTGGTGCACATAATCTAACCCCATCAATGACGTTCACATCTATTTTTGTGTTGATCACTCTATCTATTTATATATAGAGACATACTGTATATAGATATATATAGAGTATGCAGGGGATAACGTGTCTCAGTCCCAGCTATGGTAGTTGTCTTACAATTAACAGTCCCAAGTGCAAGTTACGTTAACACCTCCATATAAACTACCCTGGACTAAAATAACATACGTGAAGCCCTTACCCACAAACCATTTAAAAGGTGTGATTTAAAAGCTCTCTCTCTCTCTCTCTCTCTCTCTCTCTCTCTCTCTCTCTCTCTCTCTCTCTCTCTGATCACACCGCATCCCATCAGAGGTCTTCAGCAGGGACATCGGCAATGTATCCATATAACGTTAATAATAACCGAAACTCGGGGAAAATATACTCTCTACCTTCCGCTCTACCCCAAATCCTTTTCTCTTAGTGACCTCTTAATACAAACTAATCTATCATATTTCGCGATTTTTTTACTCTGGTAGGATTCAATTCCATTCCTATAGTGTAAGAGATACTTAAATTCATGTGTGTATTATGCCATATGATGTGCGTAATAAATAATCATTTTTAAATAGTTGGAGCGTTCAAGGTCATCTGTAATAATCTATAGACTACCCCCGAGCCCACTCTCAACACTTAGATTCCCCTAAGACACAGGCGTCTTCAAGTAACATGAATGCGTAGAGATCTAAGGTGTTAGATTCCATATTATATAATTTATGTGCTAGGTTTAAGAACGCTGGCATTGAAGGATGGAAGGAAGAGACAGTGACAGCGATAATAGGTTTAATGAAGGAAGTGGAATGAGGATGGAGGTAAGCGTTGCTATGTCGAAGGAAACGAGGTTGGGTGGGGAATTACGAAGGGAGGAGGAAAGGGAGAGAGGGGCTAAAATGAACGCGGGGATGGGTTAAGGGAGAGGAGAGAAATTCATATGAAATGCTAAACACAAACTCAAATATTTATTTTAATGCCCTAGACCTAGAAAGACAAAGAGCAAAATACCTTAAACTAACAATGAATTGACAGAAACAGAAGAGTCTGGTCTTAGACGCACTGATAGGTTTAACGTATGTGGCTGGAGGCCGCCACTCAGAATTACCACTACTACCTAAGTCATAATAAGGTTATTTACTATGACAGAGTAGTCATGAGTAATTATGCAAATAAAATATGATTATACTGTTGATGGCTGACTATATTCAGTTGGGATATAAACTATTGCTGACAATCTTTGGATCCTTGGCTCTTAAGACGAATTTTTTATGCATATGTTCAACAAAATAGGAAATTGGCTGATTATTATTACCATTCGAAGGGTTGGTACCCTTCACAACCGAAATCAATTTCAGAAGGGGTGCACGGTATCCTCATTTCCTTTATCGTCCCAGCACGCTTCACATAAGCCATTTACACAAAGTTGGAAAGGCCGTCTGTGCACCACGAGACGACCCAGGCAATGCGGGGAGCAATGGTGACATTGCATGAATATGGTGTGCCAATAAGAGAAATATGAAGACGACTAGACGTTCATCGAAGCACTGTGGAACGGTGGATTCATCGGTATGAAGCAGAAAACTCAATCGCTACTTTGTCGAGGTCTGGTCCTCCGCGTTCAACATCTCAAGAGGAAGATGCTGCGATTGTTAATCATGCCAGAGAGCATCCGTTTGTTCCAGCGACGCATATTTACAGAGACCTGAACCTTCGTTGTAGCGCAAATACAGTGAACAACAGACTTCACGAGGCATTTTTCTCGCCGTCCAGCTATAAAACCTGTATTGACGATTGAGCATAAAGAGGCGCGGATGGGATTTGCCTTGCAATACTTGCCGCAGGAGGAAGAATTCTGGAGAAAAGTTGTGTACTGTGACGAAAAAACATTTTCAACAGATGGTCATGGTTCCCTGCATTGTTGGAGGCAGCGCGGAAAACGCTATGAAGACGGAAATGTTTTCCCGAGCAAACGTAGTGGTCACATCAATCTCGGTGTGTGGGGCTGGATGTCTGGCTATGGTGTCGAAGAATTGACTCAAGTAGATGGACGCTTTACTGGACAGCAATATTGCCAGATACTGGAAGAGGTGCTGCTACCCAGTGTTCGTGCGTATCTGGTTCCAGCACCGGAACCATTTTACTTAATGGAAGATAACAGTCCCATTCATAGGAGTAACGTTGTGAGAGCGTGGTACGAAGATCACCCAGAGATTATTAATCTAATTCTGCCACCACGTTCTCCTGATTTGAATCCGATTGAAAACCTTTGGGCAATAATGATTAACGAATGGGAGCAACACAATGAAAGAACATTTGAAGCACTTTTAGCTCACACGAGGAATAGTTGGGAGAGCTTACGCCGAACACCAAACATTCCCTACAATCTGGCCTCTTCTATGCCACAACGATTGCAAGAAATTATTGATGCTGGAGGAAGCTATACGAAATACTGATGTTAAAGCTATGACGTAACTGTGTATCGAATATATATTTATGTTAATATAGAATTTTATTATATTCTTGTGTCTGACATCTATAAAAGTATATATTGTGACCATGAAAGAACTTTACTTATCCTTAGTTAGAATCTTTTCTTGCAATGTCTACGCTCGTGGAGATGAAAATATATGCATTGTTGAAACAAACTGAAAAGGTAATAGTTTCAGGAAAAAAATAAAAACTGGCAACATCGAGGTCATCACATGTTTATGGGAATTGTCATATGATATGCTACCAATAAACTCTTATATACTACTATATACAGTATACTATATTACGTAATAATTACGATGAAGAAATCAAATGCAAATTTCTCTGATTCACGGCCCACCAGTCTTGCTTTAGACTAATGACTTTCATAAGATGGAATAGGTTTAACATAGTTCGCTTAATAGGTTACCACTTAAAACAATGGATAAACTATCTATTAGTGAGACGACCGTGACTTCCTCGAAATGCGAGCGCGTGAGAGGTTCACTGAGGAATTTGGTCATCAGATTCTTCACGTAGGATATGTATCACAAACAACAATAGTGGCAACAATTCCCAACAATTACTTAACATCAATAATTGCATTTGAACAAATAACTTAGACCTGCTTCAAAATAACTTAGGTATCATGCCATGATTTGGGATATTTGCCGAATTAGTCGTCCTCTACAGTCTACAGTATATATTGAGACGGTATAATGTAATGCCCAGCTAATATTATGATGACTAGGATTGCTCCATAACCATCCCAACATCCCGAAACTTGCTCATTCTGCTTCTTAATCATTCGTATTTTAAACACTTAAATGTATCAGAAGTGACCTAATAATGACGTCATTGATTGGGTTAGAGCAGTTATGTGCACCAATCCGAACACGCCTCCGCTGCCATAAGGACCGCCCATTTTATACCTAACAGACTAGCTTGGGACGAGACAGAGGCGTGAGACTTCTTGTGAGCACTGTACCATGACTGATATTTAATGATTTATGGGAAGCAAACTAGAAAATTAAGTTTTACAGTTTTATTTATAACTTCATTTAATAGAACAACCTGAAACAAACCTCCCATTTCTAGACTTGAACAACTATTTACAATTTATTCTGGAGGTTCTAGACAACAAGAAACCTTAATTTTAAATTAAATGATGATGGAGTTAATGAGGTTAGTTATAATAATGAGCATAAAGATGATTTATGTACAAAACACTAGAATTCTAAATAACTTGATCTTAACTTTGGAGGGTCTTAACGTTCTAGATTTTGACAATACAGGCAATGACCACTTTACGAACGTTTGCTTTACGAAAATCTGCAATTATGAATGGCCCTAATTTATACCAATGACCACTTTATGAACATTTACTTTACAAAAATCCACAATTATGATTTACAGCAACTTCGTCACTCCTACTCTAGACACTTTATATGATGTACAAAATGCCACAGATATGGAATTTAGCTGTGTTAGGGCCCACTAGGATGCTGGTGTGAATGAAGGTATATGTTTTAGTTTCTAACTTTTCTTCCTTACCTTCTATATTTTATATCTAAGCATGTCTGACTTCTCACCCCAACTCATTTGGGAAATCAGATTTCTAATGTATGAATGATAGTTTTCATTTGGGGGACTTCCACAATTTAGAATGCACAAGAATTTCCAAAAATGGAACACTTTTAAGATTTTGCTTTGCAGCCTGGTAAAATTCCACATGAAAAAAATGAATTTTACCTAACTTAGGTTATCTGAGATCCAACTTAAGAACATTTACATTTTTTAGTACTACAATTAAGGTACCGAGTTAGTTGGCAGATTAAATTCTAATGCCTTTTGTATAGCTTGGTTTCAACCTTGTTTAACCTACTGGGTAAGACCTTCATGTCTAACTTGCTGTAAGAAAGAAATGACAATTTTTCAGAATCCAGGCACAGTTTAGAGAGAGTTCATAATACCTTAGTAAGAGGTTAGCCTAGATTATATATATATATATATATATATATATATATATATATATATATATATATATATATATAATATAATATATATATATATATATATATATATATATATTATATATATATATATATATATATATAATATATATATATTATATATATATATATATATATAATATAATATTATATATATATCAGGGATGGGTCGAATACTCTTTTATTTGTATTTGAAGATACTTTAAATACCTCTGGGAAGTATTTGTATTTTGAGATTTCCAATCAAAAGTATTTGTATTTGAAATATTTTGAAAAGTATTTAAAATTTCCAAATACTTTTTAAATACTTTAAAAATACTTTTGTAAATAGTTATACAAATTCCTATAACATTTTGTCTTAGCTTTCATTGTTGAACATTTAAAAATAAAAATATTGATAGGTATTATAGCTTTTCAGGTTATCTACAAGACCCTTACCCTTGGCAATATATTATACAGTACATAATTGTGTGTTGGACTGTTGGTTACCCTGGAAGAGAGTTTACATTTAGGTTGCTTCGTGAAATTTAGTCAGTTCTTACTTGAACAGTGACTGGTATTTGTATTTGTAAAATTATTTGTATTTTGCAAAATTTAAAGTATTTGTATTTAAATACTTTCAAATGTATTTGACCTCATGCCTGATTATATATATATATATATATATATATATATATATATATATATATATATATATATATATATATATATACACGGTGAACCAAAAGTAGGTGGACAGTAGGTTGAATACGGTTTGTGTTATATTATATTATAAACTATGGTGTTCATTATAACTATGGTGTTTGTGTTATATTATATTAAATATTATAACTAAATTTATTTAAATTTTATTTTGTATTATAGTATACAAAAAAATTAAATATGTATTCTCAAAATAAACGTTATCATTTACTGTCCACCTACTTTTGGTTCACCCTATATATATATATATATAATATATATAAATTCAAGTGTCCCCGATGTGATCGGAGCTATATTGGTAGCACTGTGCGGAGCCTCGAGTCGCGTTTTTGTGCCCACATGGGCATAAGCCAGAGAACTAATAAACCACTGAGAATTAAAAAAGCTTCAGCTATTTGCAGCCATGTTATTCAGTGCAAAGTGAATATAACTTTAGCTAATTTTAACATTTTAGATTCTGCTCCGTGTGAGCAAACTGTAAGACTTTTAGAATCATTATATATTAAAACTCTTTCCCCTTCTTTCAATTCTGATAATTCATCTGTTCCCCTCCGTCTTAACTGAACATTTTTAACAACCAACCTCTACTTGTTTTTAGATGCTTCTGTTTGTATTGGTTTTGCCTCGGAATCTGTGCTACTTAGACTTAAGGTGTGTGATTCTTTCTTTTTAGTGTGTGACTTTCATTTTACTGTTTTTAAAAACTTGTGAATTTTTAGTTTGGGTTTTCCTTACATTATTTTGTATTTTATATTTGTCATTCATTATGGTTTTTAATATTCTGTTTTTTAACTTTTTAGAATTTTTGCCTGAAGATGAGCATAGTTTGTGCTTGAAACGTTGCATTGTACAAAATATAGTCCCTTTTCCAATATGATGGATGTTTCTTTCCTTCTTGTCTGTGGCTTTCTGCTTAAATTAAAATTTATATATAATAATATATATATATATATATATATATATTATATATATATATATATATATATATATATTATTTTAAGAACTGTTAACATTTTTATGTGTCCATTTTAATTGTAATATTTCTTTCGTATATAATCTTTGGGTGTTGGTGGATTGGACTTTTCAACTGGTTGGCTATTGGGAAAAACAATTTTTTTTCAGACTGTTTGTAGAAATTTTGGAATATTCTGTAAGACGATGGCACCATTCCCTTTGTTTTCATTAAATTCTTGCCACTTAATTGCCTGCTTTAATTAAATACTAGTTCTAATAACAGTTATAATAATTTTTGTTCTCTGTACTGGTTTTTTGTCTAATTTCATCTATATAGTTCTTTTATATTCAGTAATTTAGATTGTTATCTATTGAAAAAATCTTTAGAGGGTTTTATGGTCTATAATTTGAGTTGCCGATTGGGAATTTTTTTGCTTGTGTATTTAACTCATTTACTTTGTAAACTCTGTCTATTTTTTGTTTCTCCCTGAAGATGTGAATATATCACGAAAGCGCTCGGACTTCGTGTTTCCTTTACCCTGTGGTTGTTTGCTTATATATATATATACAGTGGCGGTTCCTCATATGGGCAATATGGGCAGCCGCACAGGGCGGCATTTGTGGAGGAGCGGCATGAGCGCCTGCAAAAAAAATAAAAATAAAAATAAGAATAAATAAATAAAGAAATAAATAAAAATAAAAAATAAAATAAAATAAATAATAAAAGATCAATAAATATATTTTTATTAATAAAAAACCATCTTTTGCATTTTCCATAAACCTTCCCATAAAAGACCTAAACAATGCAAAATGCTTCCAGATTAATATTATTGGGAATAAAGGCCCATACTTTAACATATGTAATGTTATTTTTCTGGGTTTGGTTAAATAGTGAAATGTATATTATTTATTACAGAACGAATCTTCACACTAAGCCACTAAGGTATAATAATTACCCTCTCTTAAGTGTCTTATTCTATTTATGTGATAGAGCATTTGTACAATTTAGAAATTTGATTCTCTAGTTTATTTATGGCAGTTGTGCAATTTAATTTGTATTTTTCCTGTTCATAGTATCATAATTACATTCTCTTAAGTGAGTTATTCTATTTACGTGATGAAGGATTTGTAAAATTCAGAAATTTGAGTCTTTGTTTTGGTTCTGAAGTTCCAACAATTAGTCCAATAAAAAGTTATTTTGTGAAAGAGTTATGTCTGTCCTTTATTTTGGGGGGATTCGAATGTGTGTGTGTTGGCGAACAGGGGGGGGGGCGCTGAAGGTGAGGTTCGCCCAGGGCGTCATGTAAGCTAGGACCGCCACTGTATATATATATAGAAATAAAAATTGTGGGAGGAGCATACACATTTGTAAGGAAAGCTACCAATTTTAGCACTTTGCCCGAATTCAACACAAGCTCAAATGTATTGTTTACAACTAATTTTATAGATAATACATAAATGATATCTAGGTCACAAAAAATAAAAATAAAAATAAAGAAATAAAAATAAAAATTAAAAAAATAAAAACTGTAAGAGGAGCATATAAATTTATAAGGGAAGAATTACCAAAGGTTTAGCACTCTGCCCTTCTTGTTTAAATCCGTTCTGAACGAATTCAAAACAACGGGATCGAGTTGAAAAAGACCTTTGCTCATGTTAAAGTTATTTGTAATTTGAATAATAGCAGACTCAAGAATATTTCTATTAACAATGTTGCTAAAGTGAAACAAAACTGAAGCATTATTCCAATCAATACAATGGGATAACTCTGACAAATGGACAAAAAGGGCACTGGACGACTGTCCCGTTCTAACGGAATATTGATGCTGTTTTACACGCGTGGGCAAATCCTTTCCCGTCTGACCTACGTAAAAGGAATCACATTGTTTACACCCAATTTTATAGATAATACCTGAATTATTGGTAGGGCTATTTTTTACAATGATATTTTTCACAATATTGTTATATGAAAATACTACATTAATATCCAAAAGTTTAAGTACATTAGCAATGCCTAAAAAAACAGGGAAAAATGGAAGTACTAAAATATTCTTTGACAAAGTGCGAGTGTTATTATTCACACGATAGAATGTTCGTTTTGCCTCGTTAAGACAAGATTCCATAAACGCAGATGGGTAGCACAGATCACTTCCAATACCGTTGATTTTCTCCAATTCGGCATCGATGTATTCCGGACTGGCGATCCTAAGAGCGCGGAGAAACATTGAAGAAAATATGGCCTTCTTAATGGGGGTGTCATGTCCAGAGTAAAAGTGTACGTAGGACAAATTGTTTGTTCTTTTCCGATAGATACTAAACTTAAAGCCTGGGCTTTCCCTATGTACACGCACATCCAAAAACGGGATTGAGTTGTCTTGTTCCACTTCTAACGTGAACTTAATGGAGGGGACTTGATCATTTAACTGAAGGAGGAAGTCATCCAAGTAACGATTCATGGGCCAGATACACAAAATATCGTCGACGTACCGCAACCATGGGCTGCCAAACCCCAGGATTCTCGGAATGTAAGTAATTTTTGTTTTAAGGTTTTAATTTTAATGATTTTAATTTTGTATTGATGTAATTTTCATTTTTGTTTTTGTTTTAAGGTTTTAAGACTTAATTCACTGATGATGACAAAAGATTTGTCGAAACGTCTGAAGTACAAAAAATAAACGAAAATGTTTGCCGTTGTGTTGGTCCTTCTTTTCATATATATATATATTATATATATATATATATATATATATATATATATATATATATATATATATATATATATATATATATACTTCGTAACTTCATAGTAGTGTAACCTCGTTGGTGTTTCCTGACACGAAGGTCAAGCTGATGGCCCCACCTCTTAGCCTTTTGAAGAATTCCATTTTAACACCAGTGATGTTCCTGATCTCCTTCAGAAGTTGACTGAATAGCTTTGGCCCCTTGTCAACCAAGCTATTTTTCTTTAGAGTTGAGGATGTCCCTTGTCTGACCTTTAGTTTGGGAACACTACACATTTCACGTTTCCTATTTTCCACTATTTTTTGGGTGGTTACTAGGTTTAGTTTGAGTTTGGGTACCAGTTTTCTATTATTCTCCACGTGTAGATTATAGTGTATCTCTTCTTCTTCTTCTTTCCAGTTTATATAGGTTTAAGTTACGAAGTCTTTCCCAGTATTTGATTTCTTTGCAATCAAATATTTGATTTCTCGGTGTTAAATTTCATATTGTTGTCTTCTGACCATCTGTATATTCTGTTTGCGTCCCTCTGTAGGGCCCCACTTCACTATTTCTGCATTACTGATTTTTCTGATGATTTTTGTATCGTCAGCAAAGGATGTTACTATGCTGTTGTTGGTTATTTCATTGTCTATGTCTGTCAGCATCATAATGAATAAGGGTGGAACCAGCACTGTTCCTTGCGGCATTGAGCTGCGTACTTTCGATTCTGATGATGATATGCAGGGTGTCCAGGAAGTCTGGACCCATAGGTAAAATAGACATTATATTTTTAAAGTGAATCAAACATTTTTAATGTCAG
Source organism: Bathynomus jamesi (assembly GCA_023014485.1). Lineage (NCBI taxonomy): Eukaryota > Metazoa > Arthropoda > Malacostraca > Isopoda > Cirolanidae > Bathynomus > Bathynomus jamesi. Next base: position 379,877 of record JAJOZX010000737.1, on the reverse strand, counting down.
TTTTACATATTTCAGGGAAGAAAATACCCTGATGACTCAATATACCAATTAAGAGAAGGTGGGATTGGTATTGCTACATGTTTCCGGAAAAGGCCAGAGGGAGGCATGTTCGTGAAATAACTGACATGCCTCCCTCTAGCTTTTTCCAGAAACATGTAGCAATACCAGTTCTACCTTCTCTTGATTGGTATACTGAGCCATCAGGGTATTTTCTTTCCTGAAATATGTAAAACTGACATTAGAAATGTGTTTGTTTCACTTTAAAAATACAAATATAATGTCTGTTTTCCGTATGGGTCCAGACTTCTGGGACACCCTGTACTTTGGATTTTTGCGATTTTTTGACGTTCTCTGAGGAAGTTGTAGATTCATTTCCCCCCCTCTGCCCCTTAGTTCCATATATATATATATACACACACACACAATGAATTTCACAATTAAACACATGAAAATAACAAATGATGGAATATCATAGGGAAAAATTAGAAGCACCTTCAAATACACCTCGTCAGGGAATGACAATATTTCAGATTTAACTCCACTTACTAATACTGTGTGCGAGGTCAGAAAATTAAATCTCTATCGATTCAGCTTCGTAATAATTCCTACTTTCTTAACTTTGTGCTATATGCGCGATCAGAATATATATATTACATGTACTCTATATTTTGACTCTAATACAACTTTTCTATTACTGTATTTTGTGTTGGTGATTTGAAACTGGGATGGACATGATCTTCCAACTCTCAATTTATGTTGGTTCAGAGACTGAATAAGTTTTTTAGGTTTAAAGCAATTTTGTCCGTAATTAAGCTTGAAAAACTTCATTTGTTTACATGGAGGTCGAAATGTGACAATAAAACCCACATTAATAGACGGAGTTTATTTCCACAACAGTTTCGATGCCCACTGGCATCCTCTTCGGGTGGATATAGAAAAACGAAGAAGATGCCAGTGGGCATCGAAACTGTTGTGGAAATAAACTCCGTCTATTAGTGTGGGTTTTATTGTCTGTAATTAAACTTGCAAAGTAGTTTATATTATAAGGTAGGAGGCGAATGCAAATGGGCGATAATTATAATTCTTTGATATTTGTGTCGTCTCGTTTGAATAAGGAAACAATGTTTTCTCGAGAATAGCTTTCTTTACGGTATGAATTGTTGTTGCGGATACGTTCGTGACCTTTCCTAGTGGTGACCTCTGACCAACACAGATATTATTCATGTACGAGTTTCGGATGGAAACCAAACTTTTCTTCACGTTTTGTTCGTGAGAAAAAATAGATACAAATTTTTCCTCATTTACGGACCAAATAAGATCGAACTCGCATCGAACTCGCAGTGTAAGATAGAGACACTATTTTATTTCAATAAACAAATTGAACATAGTGAACGAGTCATTCGGATTTTTTATGTGGAAAGAAGAAGCCAAGGGCGCCCCTCCCCACGGAAGAGAAGAAGAAGAAGAAGGGAGCCGAAATCAATGTCCACACTTTACTGCCTAAACACACTGCGTCAGTGATGTAGTCGAGACCACCACCACGGCCGAGACCGAGACTTAAGCGCCCTCGACTGAGACCGAGACCAGAAAAAAGGTCTCGAGACCGAAATCGAGACCAGAAAAAAAGGTCTCGAGACCGAAACCGAGACCAGGAAAAAGGTCTCGAGACCGAAACCGAGACCATATGCAATTTTTCCATGTATTCAATACTGCGTAATGCCTAATTCGTAAGCTCTGTATTTCCCATTAAGGAATAAAGATTGTAAAGAGGTTATCAAGTGACAGTTGCAAAATTTACTCTGAATTTATTCATAAATTCATAGCCTGTGTTCAGCAGTTAACTGCCTACTTAAAACAAGATAAATGTTCGTTGCACTTGAGGAACATCACAGTGATGTAGTTGAGACCACCATGGCCGAGATCGAGACCGAGACCTAAGCGGAAAAAAAGATCTCGAGTCCTACATCACTGCTCTGCGTTTGAAAGATTGGAGCTCAGAGACAGTGGGAAAGGTGGATTGAGGAAAATTGTTCCATAGTTGACTGGTTGAGTAGATAAAAGGCTGAAAATACCGATTAACCCTCGCGTTAGAGAGCTGGACAGAAAAGGAATGAGAAAGTGTCGAAAGTCTAGTACTACAAGCTCTCTTAAAGGAGGAGGCATTCATCTACAGAGTTCAGAAAAGCAGTGTCCGTTGTAATAGCGATAGTAATGGGAGTGAGGTAACACTGCGGCGAAGAGAGGGGGATTGAAAACAGTCAGTAAGAGGTAGAGAATTGATGAGACGAAAAGTCTCCGATTCCACCCAGTCAAGTACGACTGCGTGGGTTGCGCCACCACACATATAAGAAACGTAGTCCATACATACAGGGGCAGACAAGAACCCTGTACAGAGACCGCAACTGAGTGGGGATGAAGAAACTACGGATCTGTTACAGCACACCTAACCTCTTAGAAGAAGCTGTTTTAGAAAGAGAGTATACGTAGGCTGACCATATTTCCTTGAGACCAAAACGGGACATTGGGATGGCAAAAAAGGGACGGAGGTTATGTAATATTCTGTATTCATGAAAAAGTAAGTACATAAACCGGGACAAAATTGACATTTTTATTAAAACGACGGGACGGCCAGGAAATATAAAACAAACGGTACTGTCCCGTTCAAAACGGTACGTATGGTCAGCCTAAGTATACGCGATCTTTCCAGGAAAGATCACGAGAAAAGGAAACGCCAAGAATATTAAGAGAAGAGAAAGCATCGAGTTGTGTATTGTTGAAGATAAGGGGATAGTCGTATGGAAGATTGTGACGAGAAGACAGATGGAGCAACTGAGTTTTTGAGGCATTGAAAACCACGAGGTTTTCTCTGCCCCAGTCAGAGAGAGTGGAAAGATCAGAGGCCAGGTGCGCCATAGCCATCTCACACGAAGCATAGAGTAAGTGTTGAGAGGAACACTTTGTGAAGTGGGTGGAGAAGCGAAGGGTGGAATCATCGGCATAGGAGTGGATATGACAGGATGTGACTTGAAAAATCATTGATAAATAAAAGGAAGAGAGTGGGGTCACAGGACAGAATCCTGAGAAACACCCGTATTAATAGCGTTAAGAGAAGAATAGTGGTCATCCACGATATTGATCGGCCGGAAAGGAAATCGGAGATGAAGACGCAGATAGAAGGATAGAAACCGAAGGACGACAGTTTTGAAATTAAAGATTTGTGCCAGAATCTATCAAAATGTTTTGATATGTCTAGTGCAATAGCAAAGGTTTCACCGAAGTCCCGAAAGGAAGATGACCAAGAGTTAGAGAAATATGCAAGAAGATTGCCAGTAGAGCATCCTTTGCGGAACCCATTCTGACGATCTGAAAGAACATTGTGAGTAGAGAGGTGTTTAAGAATTATCTGTTAAGGATAGATTAAAAAAAAAATTTAGTAAGGCAAGAAATCAAGGTAGTTGAACGATAATTGGAGGGTTGAGAGTGGTCACCCTTCTTTGGGACAAGCTGAATGAAAGCGAACTTTCAGCAGGAAAGAAAAGTACCAGATGAAAGACAAAGACGACATAGTTTGCCTAGGCAGGGTGTCAACACAGAAGAACAGTTCTTGAGAACAACAGGAGAAACCCCAATCAGGACCGCACGCCTTCCTGGAATTGAGCCGAAAAATATGTCAGAAAAACTATCTTTGGGAGAGATTCTGACATGAATGTGAACCTTCTGAACATACACATTCTGACTTGACTGGCACCTTCTGAACATACACATTCTGAACATACACATTCTAACTTGAATGGCACCTTCTGAACATACACATTCTCCATAATTACACGAAGTGATAAAGGGAAAATGAAAAAGAAAATTTTTAATTTGAAATAATTTATTTTTCATTGAACAAGAACATTTAATTAGAAATATATTATGTAATATAATAATAATAATAATAATAATAACAATAATAATAATAATAATTACACAATGTATAGTCTTTTGAATTCGTATGTTCACTAATAATCTTTGTCAAAGGAAAACTCAAAAACTGAAACGCATATATATATATATATATATGCACTAGAATCACAAAATAACACGTGACCTTATTAATAAGCAAACAACCACAAGGAAAAGGAAACACAAAGTCCGAGCGCTTTCGTGATATATTCACATTATCAATTTTCTGTTCTTCCTTGATAATGTGAATATATCACGAAAGCGCTCGGACTTTGTGTTTCCTTTTCCTTGTGGTTGTTTGCTTATATATATATATATATAATATATATATATATATATATATATATATATATATATATATATATTACACGTTTGATTGTCTTAGTCCGGATAAATATTTGCGTCAAGGTTCATATATATTTGGGTATGAGGGTATAAGGTTAATGTATACTGAATATAATTAATTTTACTACCGATACGTCGTCACTGGAAGAGAGTTTGATCTGACTGTGTATCAAAATGCCGAAAAATGAATTTAACATTGAAACATTTCAAAGAAACGTCCGCGTAAAAAAAATATTCAAAGAAACGTCAATTTGAAACATTTCATGGAAACGTCAAGTTTTACATTTTAAAGAAACGTCGACAAGTATGTTCACTGATGACTTTGGTATCGATTTAATTGATTAAGAAGGAATTTTTTCATTGAACTTCTTCATTCTTATTCAATTAATTTTCTGAGAATGAATTTGAATAATAGAATGACTCGTTCATTCGTTGTTTTATGGGTATCTTTTGGGCATGACCTTTCCCTCCAAGTACGCAGTTCACTAACTCCCGAGGAATACTTTGCATTTCACTTTCAACACAACTTTTTTAAAGTAATTGTACACACACACACACACACACACACACACACACACACACACACACACAGTTTGTGTATGGTAATATTATAAAATAGTTCATAGAATGTGTACAGTGAAATCGTAATTCGAAATGTAAGGTTGTTATTTGTCTGTTCCGGATAGACTAAAAACAGACTGAGAACAGATTTCGTTGAATTCACATTATTCAGTTGTACTTTGATCAACATTTTTAATACGAGATAAAAATATATATTAATTTACAAGAAATTCACTTAAAATACACACTCAACATATATTCATATATATACAGTATATATAAATAAACAGCTTTATTGTTATTGAATTTGTCAACAATTTTAAATTTCTCTTTTAATCCACAATGTATTATTGTTGTTACATATTTTTAGTCAGTTTCTTTTAATAATAATTAATAATTCTTTTAATAATTTCTTTTAATAATTCTTTTAATAATAATTAATAATTTTTTTAATAATAATTTCATTGATTTAAGTCTAAAACATAGTCTATACAATTTTCATATGTATATATTTGGGTGATTGTAAAATAAGTTTGTATTTTTAAGCGATGATAACAGCTTTTGTTGAAAATGCGAAAGAAAATCCATTTTTGTGTTATGTAAAAACTAATTGTGTGACATTTAATCAATGAGCAAATTTTTGTTTTTATTTCAATAAAAATAGTTCCATTTTTGAGCAAACATGGCGCGCACATTGACTGTCAGTGAAAGAGGAAAGATAAGAGGTAAGAGGCTAAGAGGCTAAGAGGCGTGTAGTGAAGGTATGGTGGTGTTGCGCGAGTTCAGAAATGGTGGTGGAAGTAAATAGGAAGAAAGGCAACTTTTAATGTTTCAACAATAAAAGACTATCGCGACAACTTCGCGACAACTGATTCAAAACTAATGGAAGGTAGTGGAAGTGGATAGTGGAAGGCCGCAGAATATCTCGAACTGTGGAAATGTCACGTTCGCGCAAGAAAATATGGACGAAGTGCAAAATAATTGCTTTTGTTAAACCATTCGTGGAACGTAAATTAATTAGTGATATAAAATTAGCTTTTTAATGACGTAAAAATGATTTTCTTTTCATATTTCAACACACACACGTTAACATCACTTAAAAATAGCCACTTACTTTCCATTAATCAGTCAATCAATTTATACAGTATATATATATATATATATATATATATATATAATATTATATATATATATATATATATATATATATATATATATATATATATATAATTAGGGTGGTGTCCAAAAACATTTTTTTTTCAAATTTTATGATGACTGATGCGACATTTAATGCCTTTCCACTGATAAAACATTGAAGCCAAATTTGATGTTGATTGAAGAAAGTTTGGAGGTAATGGAGGACACCCGAAGTTTTCACTGTTCGAGTTACGGGATAGAAATTAATAAAAAATGCACAGTAATTTTCTTTTTTCAATGGGAAGAGGGAGTGAATGTGGAGGCCAGGCTGGGGACCCACCCCACATCGGCTCCAGCAAGAACGGATGAACATTTTTACGGATCACGGAACATTCACGCGTATTCATCCATTTTTGGTAGATCGGATCTGAGGTGGGCCCGCACCCTCGCTTTTTTATACCAATTTCTTTCGTGGGAACCATTATTAAGTTTTGAAAAAGAAAAGTTGTTGCTGCTTTAATGTTGAGTATTTTTAATGGTGAGTGTTTTTAATGGTGAGTATTTTTAGTGGTGAGTATTTTTAGTGGTGAGTATTTTTAGTGGTGAGTATTTTTAATGGTATTTTTAATGGTGAGTATTTTTAATGGTGAATATTTTTAATTGTGAACCGAACTTCATGTTTAGTTTTTAGTATTTAAACAATATTAGAGAATAAATTTGCGTAAAATATATAAAAATAAAAGTAAATATTTTTGTTAAATAAATAAGACTATTTAAATAGATGGAAGTCGCATCAACAGAATCAAAGTTTATAAATTTTATAAATGTTCGATTAAATATAAATTATTAAAGAAATGAGGGACGAAAGATCATTCCAACTTCATACATTGCATCATTACAAATTTTAGGAGGTTTCTTTTCGCACCATGACTCGCTTTTAAACTCTTAACACATTTTTCTAATGACATCATAATTTTGACCACCAGTATATATATATATATATATATATATATATATACCCACAGTAAGGATTAAGAGGAGATGGTACATGTTTATTTACAGACGTTTCAGAAATTTCAATTTCCATCATCAGTGCTAAAAATTAGGTTTTATATCCGATATAGAACCTAATTTATCACTGCACAAAATGAAATTATTACTGCGCATATTGGTTATCATTGCACACTAAAATTAGGGATGTTTACAACTGTGTTCGCTGCAAAGCGAACTATATTGGCAGCACCATTCGCCAATATCAAACAAGAGTGGATGAGCATCGCGGTATTTCCACTAGAACATCTCAGCCCTTAAATAAACCTTCCAAATCAGCAATTAGGGATTACTGCCACCTTCCAACCACCCACTACTTCCTTCCAACTTCAAAATTATTAACTCAACCAACCAACTAACCGACCTCCGCATTCTAGAGTCCCTTTACATCCTCAGTATTAAACCAACCCTCAACGATTATAGTTCCGCCTTTAACTTAAACATCGTCAGATAAACTCTCACACCTAACCTCCAAAAAGAACTCCACCATCACTCCGTCTGGCTCCAACTTTTCTAATATGAATTCTTCCAACAACCAATCATTTCCAACCTTCCGTTCAATTAGTCCCCCCCCCCCCCCACCGATAATAACCTCGTAAGACGCTTCTCAATTTCGATTCACTTTTTAACTGTTTTATAGGTAAAACTTTACAAGACACCCGCATTGCCATGAAACATGCTGCAATAACGAAACGTATATCAATCGATAGAGCAGAAAAAAGGGTGCGAGCAGCTATGTATCATTTTGAAAATATTAGAAAATAACAAAATTATGACACTATGAACATATTACTAGGCCTATCATAGCTTACACCATTTGGATCTTTTCCGTTTCATGTACTGTTTCCGATTTTGTTGAAAATAAAATATTTAATGTCGGTTAACTGAATGCCCGGTTAGGTCAACTGTACGCCCTAGATGATTGGTTAAGTCGTAATATTTTCGTTAGTTTTAACGAAAATATCACAACTTAACCTAACCAATCGTCAAGGGCATACAGTTGACCTAACCGGGTATTCAATTAACCTAACCGGGCATTATATCCCATACAAAATTAGAATAATAAACAACTTTTGAACCGCCATGTTTCATGGCAATGCGGGTGTCTCGTAAAATTTTACCATTTTATATTTTGACTTGACCACACACCTATATTTTATATTATTTTATTTTTAATTTAAATTAATTAAATATATATATATGTAAGTATACTATTAATTATCACACGTTTATTTAAATATATCGTATGTTTCTGTTCATCATATTTATTATTTATTCTTATACTGTATTTGATTTTAAATTTTTAGCACTGATGATGGAAATTGAAATTTCTGAAACGTCTGACTAATGAACATGTACCATCTCCTCGTCCTCTTATGCCTTACTAAGTTACGGTTCACTAAGAACAAACCCTTCAATCAAGTTGTTATATATATATATATATATATATATATATATATATATATATATATATATTTTAGTTTAGGAAGACACTTATGACAGGTATAGAAATACGTTATAAAAAGTTTTGTCGTTGTGATAAGAATGGTGACTATCTGGAGAGGAGGTTGAACATTTGTTGATACTTTATCAAAACTGAAATTATGAACAAGAGGTTGAAAGAAGGACTGCGCAAAGAAGTGCTGTCGCATCCTTGCATCGCCGCAGGATGTTCTCCTGAAAAAAAAATAGTCATTTAAAATTCATTTTGTACAGTATATCTCTTTCTCTTCAAAATCAATTGTGTATAGGCCTACTCGCTATACACTACAGTACAAGATATCTCTACTGATAGGCTTACCATATTTTCATGCAACCAAACTGGGACATTTAGGAAAATTTTGGAAATGATCACATATCTATACGTGTTTTCAGCAGTATAAAAAAAATGGGGTGAACAAAAAAGTGTATATATAGTAAACTCTGTAGAATCCGGCACCCTTTGGGATTTGCCTGTACCGGATTTAAAAATATGCTGCGTTTTCGAGAGGTCATTTAATAATAATAATAAAGTACAGGGTAAACAAAAATGACATGAACTTACTGTTTTATTAATCCAAAGATCGTAGTTATAACAACCAATGGGCCAGTAATGTGTTATAGAACTTCATTGTCAATTAAACGTAATTAAGAAACTTTATTTATTTCAAAATTGTATTCTAAACTTAGTCTAAGTCTAGACTTAGTCTAGTCTTAGTTGTTGTTGCTACGTCGACAGAGTGGGCCCAGAAATAGCAACACCTTCTGACCTTTTTAAAGCAAACCACTCGTATAAAACTTGATAAAGTTGATCTAATTTAGGTTTATGCAATGATTTGCGCTCACAAATGGATTTATTAGTCTCTGGAACAGGGTGCCTTGTTATTATTTTCATTTATGAATTTAAAATTAATGATTTCAAAATGTGTCGTATTTTGGAGTATGTCGGATTTTGAAGTGCCGAATTTTCAAGAGTCTACTTATTGTATTTCAATTTATTATACAGTACAAACAGATCATTCATTTTTTTGAAAACCGTTCATATTTTTCACTAGAAATTACTTTCTTCAGAAATTTATCATTTTTAATTTTTTCATAAAGTTCCAGACATGTTAAGTCAATATTAACTTTACAGCAAAGCAGATCTTGAACGGTACTTTCTGACACGAGACTCCGGTCCAGTGACCATACATCGTTCATGATTGAGAACAATCGTTCTACTGGAACTGATGTTCCAGGTAAACAAAAGATAAATTCAATTACTCGCATAAAATTTCTAACAAAGAGACAGAAAACCTGAAAAGCAAGGGGACACAATTATAAACCGGGAAAGAATTACGAGCCGGCCGGGACGCCGGGACAAGAGCTCTAAACCGGGACTGTTCCGGTCAAATCGGAACGTATGTAAGCCTATCTCTACCCAGGGCCGCATTTAGGGGGTGGTGCACCGGGCAAATGTCCAAGGCCCCGCGCCCGACGGGCCCCGCAAATTTCAATTGAAAAAAATTAAACGTCACGTATTTGCCATCTGCGACGAGTTTTACTTTTTCCGGCAGGCGGCATGGCATCAGGCATTCTAATATCCGCTTTGATGGTGTTTAATTTGTTGTTCTTGTTAGTGTTACTCATTTCTAATGTTGTTACTTACTTGTTGGTTCTGTTGCAGATTCATGATTTATGTTCTTATTGTTGGCATTGTAATACGTACAACATGGAAACGAGCCGTGACCGGGATCGAAGGAGGAAATATAAATCCGGTAATGAAAAGCGTAAGGATAAGAAGTGCAGAGAAGAGTTTCTTACGACGGTGCCGAAACTGACTAATTGGATTAAATCATCAGCAACTAAGTCAGCCCCTTCAGCAGGCCCACCAGCTGCCTCCGCTACTTCAGCAGCTGCGTTTCCACAAGACGCGTCTACGTCAGTGCTTTCATCCTCGCCCAGCAGCTGCATTTTCAGGAGACTCGTCTACCTCAACCCCTTCAGCAGGCCCACCAGTTGCCTCCGCTACATCAGCAGCTGCGTCTTCAGAAGACCCGTCTACGTCAGTGCGTTCAGCAGGCCCACCAGCTTCAGGACATGTAATTAATGACATTGGTTTGTGGCCACAAGTGCTGACCGATGACTTTAGAGAGTTCTGGATAGAGCGGGGAACATCAGATTGCCGAAATTATGACAGCAACTTCAGAACTCTTCAACTACTGAAAGTGGTATAACACGCCGATGTACGAAGACATTATTTGTTAAGAAACATAGCCTGACGAATGAGAGGATTGAGGTGTCATGGCTGTGCTATTCTGAGTCCACAGGCTATGTTTACTGTTTTGTATGTAAATTAATGTCGAGGGTGGAGAGCAAGTTCACAATCGGGTTCAACGACTGGAAGCATGGTAGACAATCGGTCGAAGCACACGGGAAATGTGAGCAACATATGACATATGGAGTCGATGAGATAGTTGTTGGTTAGAAAGTCTGTCTCCGGCCGTGTTGATTCGAAACTGGTGAACCAGTTTGAAAAGGAGTGCAACTACTGGCAGGAAGTTTTGCGGCACTGTGTCGACGTTATCAAGTATATCACGTCACGAGGACTAGCAATTCGTGGACACGACTCCCGTTTCGGTTCACAAACAATGGCAACTATTACGGAATTTTGGAACTTTTAAGTAAGTATGACAGTTTTCTAGCTGCGCATATAAGCGAGCATGCCAGCAAAGGTAGCGGACACACCTCGTATCTCTCTCATTTCATTTGCGAGGAACTCATACTGTTGATGGCCGATAAAATACTTCAGACGATTATCCGAGAAACCCAGCAGTCAAAATACTACTCTCTATCCGTCGACTCTTCGCCTGATGTTTCCTACACCGATCATCTGTGCTTCACCGTCCGATATGTGGTTGAGTCTGGGTCCGTCGAGCGATTTCTACAGTTCATACCTATGAACACACATACAGGTAAAAGAATCGTCGACGTAGTCCTCAACTTTCTGGAGACGCATGGCATTCGAATTGGAGACTGCAGAGGACAGTTTACGATAACGCAAGCAATATGGCAGGGAAATACAACGGCGTAAAGAGCCACATCAAGTCAAAATCTCCGTATGCTGAGTTTGTGCCATGCATGTGCCACTCACCAAATCTTATGGGTAAATCAGCAGCCGTTGAATTGTTTATGCTCATTCAGAATGTCTACACGTTTCTCGTCTCCTCGACATACCGATGGCGTCGACATGTAGAGTAGGGTGGATCGATTTTACATTTTTTTCGATTTCCATATTCTAATAGAGACAAAAACTTGCGCATGCATGAGAAAATAGCCTCTGCAAAATCTTAGCTTAATAGGTAATCATCTTCTGCCCCCGGCAGAGCGATGAAAATCATATTTTAGTAGTCAAAAACGTATTTTTCTTATAATTTTTAAAATATTTCAATATGCATCAAAATTATTCCTAATAACTATAAAGTCGATGAAAAAGACCTCATATGATCGTTTTTCCAAGCGCGTTGTCCTACGTTAATATCTTTTGCCCCCGGCAACAACGTCAAATGTTGAAAAAATAGGTAATTTATACACATATTTTCAGATCGGCTCTTTGTCTTAAATAATGCATTTATATATTTCCCATAGCATTTATATCGTTGCTTAGGCATGAAATAACACACGCAAAATTTTATGACTCTAGGCTAGGGTTTAAAGGTTATCTCTGGTGAGTGCTGCCAGCAGCAGCTGCCACTGACGCGCCAGTCGAAAGGGTGGAGCCATTCGTATGATTGAAATGAAACTACAAAGGCCAGTTCAGTGGATCATATGCTATTACACGGTAATGAATTATCACTGCGACACCTCATTCAAGACTTGGACGGCAAAACAACTGGGCCAATGGGCTTTACTGGACCAGTTGGAAAACAACTGAACGACTGCGAAAAACTTCCAATTACAGAATTCGATGCCATTCCATCTCCCGACATTGACATAGATGATGCCGAGTTGAGCACTGACCAAAAATATTTGTTAGGCATCTACAGAGCAGTGTCGAGCGGTAGCTGCTCTTCAGCTCTCGCGGCTCGAAATCCAGGTAAGATGGCGCATTCCAGGTGGCTGACAACAGCAAATAGATTTCTGCGCCTCTATGTTTCAACCAGTGAACCTTCCAGCACCTTCAACGAAATTGTGCGATTCATTATGACAGTTTACGCACCAATTTGGTTTAAGATAAAGAAAAACTCCAGTTTCACTGAGGGCGCAAAACATTTTTCGAAATGATGCGTCTCTCTCAGACCATGCCTCAAAGATCTAAGACAATCGCCAACAAAGTCCTCCGTAAATTCTTTCTTTGCTCACCCAGAAATATTTTGATCTCCATGCTACATGCCGATGAGCAACACATAAGAGAATTGGGATGGAGAAGAATATTAAAAGCACGATCAAACAATCACCAGCAGGGAAATTCGAGCCTTCGCCATGCCTGAGCTGCTCCACGATAGTCAAAACTATTACGAAATGATCAACTGGCAAACGGCTGAGGTGACCGAACCCCCGGTTACAAAAACAATACTGATACCCGAATAAAAGAGTTTGTTGAGACGGGAGACCAGCCTGATGGACTGATCCCACTATTCCCTTGTCATACTCAAGCGGTCGAGAGACTCATCAAATTAGTAACCGAAGCCTCTGCCAGTGTAAGTGGAATAGAAGAGAGGGACGGATTCATCCGCTCCCGTCTTCACTCCCGAACAAAAATTCCACGATTTGATTCTACAGTAAGAAAGATTACCGTATGTAAATCGACATGCAGCCAAAGGAAGGGTGGATGGGGCTGGATAGGGTGGAACTCGACGTACAGCCACCTCCTCGTGGTGAGTTCTGGGTTGCTAATTTTATAAAATTAGCAAGCGAGGAGCTGTACTTAGTACTTATCGTACTTATAACATCGCATTAACGTAATTATAATCCACATTTAGACTTTTCTCGGGGACAGAAGATATTACTCTAGAGTCATAAAATTTTGCGTGTGTGTTATTTCATGCCTAACCAACGATATAAATGCTATGGGAAATATATAAATGCATTATTTAAGACAAAGAGCCGATCTTTAAATATGTATATAAATTACCTATTTTTTCAACATTTGACGTTGTTGCCGGGGGCAAAAGATATTAACGTAGGACAACGCGCTTGGAAAAACGAACATATGAGGTTTTCATCGACTTTATAGTTATTAGGAATAATTTTGATGCATATTGAAATATTTTAAAAATTATAAGAAAAATACGTTTTTGACTACTAAAATATGATTTTCATCGCTCTGCCGGGGGCAGAAGATGATTACCTATTAAGCTAAGATTTTGCAGAGGCTATTTTCTCATGCATGCGCAAGGTTTTGTCTCTATTAGAATATGGAAATCGAAAAAAATGTAAAATCGATCAACCCTAATGTAGAGGTTCTCGATAGTAGTTCCCGTAGTGAGAAACTAAAGGTCGACAAAGGTCTCTCCGATACCCGCCGGTCAGCCGGATCAGATGCCGCCCAATCTTTAACCGAAGGCTACGCCGAGAATATCGTGGTACTGGATGAGCTAGCAGCAGATACCAGCCAAACTGCGGAAGCCAGGATCGAAGCCAGGGGATTGTCTAAACAGCTTCAACAACTCGAAACAGCCATTTTATTGGTTTTATGGAACACTATTCTCGAACGATTTCAAAAAACGAATGCATCTCTGCAAAAACAAGGAATGTCGTTAGACTCAGCCACCCTCTTGCTGAAATCACTACTGCAATTTGTTGAAGATCTCAGATCAAGATTTGACGAATTCGAGGACCAGGGCATCGGAAAGTGTGGTCATCGAGTATACAAGGAATCGACTCAACGCACAAAGCAGAGAAAGCGCCATCATGACGAAATCGGAACTGTCGAAGATACAAACCTGACACCAAGAGATTCATTTCGGACCACTGCATTTCTACCAATAATTGATAAACTGTGTACCACTCTGAACACTCGTCTAGAAGCGTACGCTGTCCTGCAGAAAAGATTTGGATTTTTGTATTTCCTTCTTGTCCTGGACATCGACAGTCTTCGACGGTCAGCTGAACATCTAGTAGAATACTATCCGGCTGATCTGGAGAAAGAGCTGGTAACAGAAGTTGCGCAGTTCGCTGCCCTAATGAAACTCACCGAAAGTGAAACAGAATCCCAGACGGAACGTGAAGACGTGCAACAGATTTTATCGGCATATGAACACAAACGAACTGAAAGAAACATTCCCAAACATGGAAATAGCAATGACAATATACCTGTGTATGTTTGTCACGAACTATTCTGGTGAACGTTCATTCTCGAAACTCAAACTGATCAAA